>CM035163.1:52346089-53015421 GCA_020205615.1 Panax quinquefolius
TTTCCCATTAAAGGGTTACATAATAATATGTCCCAGGTTATCTAACCTTTAAATACAATCATTCAAATGCGGAAATTAAATAAACTTCATTAAAACCAAGTCTAAGATCATCATAATAGAAGTCTACATCTCAATCAAAGTATAAATTACAAGTCTTCATCACTTGCACATGTTTCCCTTTCCTTTGCTAGTCGAAGGTTCATCTACCTTCTCCTCTTTAGTTGCAAAACAATTACTCATTGGATTTATATGAAATGAGGAGTATAGAGCAAAATAGGCTCATCAACAATGAATAGTACTCTATCAACAATGATCAAAGCGAAATCCCAAGATATGGAAAATATACATCATCGAGGGTCGTAAGACCACTTAACTACGCCCACGATTGCAAGTAATCTTTCAACTCCAACTTTAATAAATATAAGACTATAAGGACCTCGTACTTGGGGGATCACCCTTCAGACAATGTATTGTGCACAAACATTTTAACGCTTATTGTCGTAAGTTAACCCCTAATCATAACATTAGGGTTGTTCATCTCGATGATTTAGAGTACAAGTCCGCACCAAAGGAAGTTTGGTTTGGATAAGCTTTCAAGGTAATTTGGAATTCAATGAACATCAACTAAGGATTAGTTGAATAGAACCAATAACATTATACTATAGAATAATCATGATTGAATCAATCATAGTAAACTAAAGTCATGCTTTAGGAATAATCTAATAACATACAATTTGAATAACTTTAACACCTTGCTTGAACAACACTAAGCCAATGTTAATTAGGGTTGAATACTAAGCATGCAAAATGTTCAACATTAGAATATATAAATTTTGCATGCTAAACAACAAGTTAAATACAAGAATAACTTGCTCGAGAATAACTTACATCATTATATCATAATCGAATTGAAAACAATAGTTTGTTTAACAAGATAATAGATTAGACAACTTGCTCAAAGAAAATTTAAGCGCTTGCACAATTATAAAAGTAGAGTTAGAGAACTTGCTCAATGTAAAAAGAAAGTTTAGAAAACTTGCTTGATTCATAAGGTAATCGAATTGAAAACCATAATTTGTTCAACAAGGTAAAGGATTAGAAAACTTGCCTTGTTAAGTGAGGCTAAACAAGAATCAATACGTAATCATAATATCCTATATACATATGTCATCATGACATAGTTAGCCATTACCATTTTACAACCATAACTAAGTACGTACATCATTTAAAAATTGGATTTTTAATCACATAATCAAGTTATAACACAAGTTAATCCTTAATAACATAATTATTCATAGTATAGAAATACTAAAATCAACATTTTACAGTCCTATTATCATCACATAACTTTTTTAAAATTTTGTGTACAAAAAGTACAATTTGTCGGACCATTCGCTAACTCATGGCATGTGGCCACGATTTTATATTGTGGGTCGCATTGCTTGATGAAAGCATGGCGTTGAGAGGCCTGAAACTAACATCTTTGGCCCATGACCATGTGGTAAAACTGCTAGATTTCGACTGACAGCTTTTGCAATAGTGCAGGAAAAAGAAAATTTTGGCCTACAAGCTCGTTTCTAACAGACCAAATAGCATATAATTCATACAAAAACTTCATGTAAACAAAATTCAAGAATTCCTAACATGCTTCTACCCATACAACAACATAAACAACAACATTAACACATCTAATTTCACTATTTTTTGATAAAAACTTACTTTTTGATATTTCAATGAAAATCAACACTGTAAATTTTGTTTTTCAGCCAAAACCATTAATTTAAAGCATTTTATCAAAGTATATACATACTCTATCAAATTAAATGGTCAATTTAACAACTAAACAACTAATTAACCCTCAATTTCTACTTTAAGCTAAATAATATATATTCACAAAAACTCTTTGTAAAATAGTTTTTCTTCACAACCATATACATAATGTAAATTCATGGACTATTCTCAATTATAGCTTAAGAAAATAGTTTAACAACACTAGATTATTATATAAAATCACATACATAACAAATAATTTATCCTTACACAAGGATTTTATAGAGAATTAAGGAAGAGAAAAACTGATGGCCAACCCTTTTTGAATCTCAACCTTCTTCTTCTCTCCAATTCCCTAACCTTTCTTCCTCTCTTCTTTTCTCTCTGTAAACTCTCTTCTCTTCTCTATTCTAGTTCTACGTCTTAGAAAGATAACGTATAATAATAATATAGATTAATTATATAATATAAATACTAACTTAACTGACATCAGTTATTTTTTAAAAAAAAATCAAAAGCCATAAGGCTTGTTTGGTTAACCACTAAAAACAATAATCAATTAATCCTTATGCCTTGTTTGGTAAAACACAATTAGATTAAAGACTTAATAGACATTAGGCCTTATTTGGCAAAACTGAATTAAAACTCCTTTAAGTTATTTTAATAACTCCTTTATAAAAGGTTATTTGTCACACTTTACTAAATTAAATTAATCTTAATAACAATTTATTAAATTACTACATCACATAAATCAATACCACCAAAATTATAATTTTCTATATAATTATAATTTTATTTAATCAACTAACACATCCTTTTTAATTACAAATTCCAATAAAAAGAATAGTAATTCAACAAATAGCTAACAAAATTGAATCAAATTTGAACAATTATTTATTTAACAATAAACACATCCATTAAATACTTAAATATTTCAATAAATATTTAATATAACAATTAAAGTTCTGGAATGTTACATCATTCCCTCCTTACAAGGATTCTATCCCCAGGATCACAATTAAAAAAATTCACTCATCACATTCTCCCCTACTTACAAAGATTCTGTCCCCAGAATCGAAGACATAGATTAAACAAATAACTCAGGGTAATTCATCATCATTTCAGCTTCGAGTTCTCACGTAGCCTCTTCGACATTGTGGTTCCTCCAAATTACCTTCACAGAAGGTATCACTTTATTTCTGAGCACTTGTTCTTTCCTGTCGACTATTTGGATAGGAACCTCTTCATAGGACAAGTCTTTCTCAAAGTGTAATGGTTCGTACTCAATCACGTGCTTGTAATCAGGTTTATATGGTCGTAACACTGACACATGAAAAACATTATGAATGACTTGTAATTCTGGAGGTTGAGCTACCTCGTAAGCCACCTCCCCAACTTTTTGCAGCACTTTGAAGGGTCCAATAAACCTCGGGCTTAGCTTTCCCTTTTTACCAAATCAAATTTTTCCCTTCCAAGGTGAAACTTTTAGGAACACGTAATTTCCTACATCGAACGCACGATCTTGTCTGTGTTGATCAGCATATTTATTTTCTCTGTCTTGAGCAGCTATCAATCTTGTTCTGATGAGTTGGACAACCTCCGTAGTTTGTTGTACCAGTTCTGGTCCTAATAGTCGACGTTCTCCGACTTCATCCCAGCACAGTGGAGGTTTACACTTTTCGCCAGTATAATGTTTTCGTGGCGGCATGCCGATGCTTGCGTGGTAACTATTATTGTAGGCGAATTCCACCAACGGTAATTGTTCATCCTAGCTTCCTTTGAAATCCATGACGCATGCTCTTAACATATCTTCCAATGTCTGAATCGTTCATTCTCTTTGGCCATCGCTTTTTGCGGATGATATGCAAGACTTTCATTCGCAATCGGGTTCCCATACATTCTTGTAGTCTCTTCAAGAAGTTTGATGTGAACCTCGGATCTACATCTCGACACAATCGACCTTCGGAAGTCCATGTCTTGCAACGATCTCTTTAACATATAGTTTGCCGGTGATTAAGATTAAATCTAATCTTTATTAGCAAAAAAGTGTCTTGATTTTGTCAACCTGTCCACTATCACCCAAATCGCATCGTATCCTTTCTGAGTTGTTTGAAGACCTACCACAAAATCCATTATGATATGTTTTCATTTCCATTCCGGTATCTCCAACGGTTGAAGTAACCCACTTGGTCTTTGATGCTCGACCTTGACTCTCTGACATGTCAAGCACTTTGCAACGCATTCTGCAACGTCTCTTTTCATATTTGGCCACAAAAAATGTCACCGCAAATCTTGATACATCTTCGTACTTCCTGGATGAATAGAATATCTCGAGTTATGGGCTTCGGTCAAGATGTCTTCTTTAATATCTAGTACGGCTGGAACCCAAATTCATCCCCCGAATCTCAGCATTCCATCGGTATCAACCTTGTACTTTATTTCTTTTCTCTCGACCACACTTTCTCTTATTTTTCTGCATTCCTCATCCTGCAGTTGAGCGTTCTTCACTTTGTCCACCAAAGTTTGACTGGCTTCCATCTGGTATAATTTCTCATCGGATTCTTTTGGAAATTTGATTTCCAACTCTAACCTTGACATTGCTATAATAAGATCCTCTTTATCAGTTAACAGCATCAACTTCTCTCTTCCTTTCCTACTCAAGGCATCTGCAACCATGTTTGCTTTGCCTGGATGATAAAAGATCTCACAATTATAATCTTTTATCAGTTCCATCCATCTTCTTTGACGCATGTTCAGGTTCTTCTGTGTGAAAATATACTTCAGACTTTTATGGTCTGTGTAAATCTCACATTTCTCTCCGCAGAGATAGTGTCTCCATATCTTTAGAGCAAACACAACCGCCGCCAACTCTAAATCATGAGTCGAATACCCTTTTTCGTAATCTTTCAATTGCCTTGATGCATACGCGATAACTTTCCCATTCTGCATAAGGTCACATCCTAATCCCTTGTGTGAAGCATCACTGTACACCACAAAATTTCCTGTATTATCTGGTAATGACAACATAGGTGCCATACTTAGTTTCTTTTTCAATTACTGGAAACTTTCTTCATACTTCTCCGTCTAAACAAACTTTACAGATTTTCTCGTTCAATTTGTCAACGGAGTGGCAATCTTGGAGAAATCCTGGATAAACCATCTGTAATACCCTGCTAATCCCAAGAAACTTCTCACTTCTGATAGAGTTCTCGGTTGTTCCCAATTTATCACTGCTTCAACCTTTGATGGATCCACTGAAATTCCATCCTTGTCAATTACGTGCCCAAGAAATTGTACACGTTCCAGTCAAAATTCACATTTAGAGAATTTCGCATACAGCTTTTCTTTTCTTAGTGTCTCCAGTGTTAGACGTAAGTGTTCT
This sequence comes from Panax quinquefolius, assembly GCA_020205615.1. Lineage (NCBI taxonomy): Eukaryota > Viridiplantae > Streptophyta > Magnoliopsida > Apiales > Araliaceae > Panax > Panax quinquefolius. Next base: position 52,351,242 of record CM035163.1, read on the forward strand.
ACATGTTCCTCTTGAGTTTTAGAGTACACCAGAATATCGTCGATAAACACCACCACAAACTTGTACAAAAATGGTTTAAACACCATGTTCATCAAATCCATGAACGCTGCAGGGGCATTTGTCAAACCAAAAGACATCACCAAAAACTCATAATGTCCGTACCGAGTTCGGAATGCCGTCTTCGGTACATCCTCCTTTCTTACCTTCAGTTGATGATACCCACTTCTCAAATTTATTTTCGAGAAGTATCTAGCACCCTTCAGTTGATCAAACAAGTCATCTATTCTCGGCAATGGATACTTATTCTTAATAGTGACCTTGTTTAACTCCCTATAATCAATGCAAAGACGCATTGACCCATCCTTCTTCTTTACGAATAACGTCGATGCTCCCCACGGTGACACACTCGGCTGAATGTATTTCTTGTTCAACAGCTCATGTAGTTGTACCATCAGTTCTTTCATCTCCACCGGAGCCATCCTGTATGGGGCCTTCGATATCGGAGCGGTTCCCGGCGCTAAGTCGATCAAGAACTCGATCTCTCTGTTAGGCGAAAGTCCCGACAAATCCTCCAGAAATACATCCACAAACTCCCTAACTACTGGTATTTCTTCTAGTTTCGCACCCTTCTTCTGAGTATCGACTATGTAAGCTAAATAACTCACACAGCCTTGACTCAACAACTTCTTAGCCTAAATAATCGTCAGGACATCTCATTTGTCTCAGCGATTTGCTACCATTGAATACTACCTTTGATGGAGTCATAAGGTTTACACATTTCTTTTGGCAGTCAATTATCGCTCCATAATTGAACAACCAATCCATTCCCAAAATAACATCAACTTTCCTAGCCGGATCGGAATCAAATCTACCATCAAAATATTTCCCTTAATATTCACCCTACAATTCTTATATACAAACCTAACAAGAACTACTTCCTTATTCGTAATTTTTATGTTTAAAGGGAAATTTAATTCTTCACTAGGCAATCCTAATCTCATAGCAAATTCATCAGATATAAATGAGCAAGTAGCACCCGAATCAAATAATACATAAGCATCAATATCATTGATCGGGATAATACCTGACACCACATCCTTTGATTGCACAACATCTTGCACAGTCATGTTGAAGGTTCTGGCTGTGGGCTTATTTTTTGTTGTTGGTCCAGCAATAACCAACGCACCTCCACTAGCATTTCCCTTTCTCCCATTTGACTCACCAGATCTCTTCTTAGGGCATTCACGAACAAAGTGATTCTTGGACCCACACGTGAAGCACACATTTTTCATAGCTTGAGTGCAATTCGGGGCAATATGACCCTCCTGGCCACAGTTAAAACATACTCGTTTCCCCAGCAAACACACTCCCTTATGAAACTTTCCGCACGTAGCACAAGCTTCGAACTTCTTATTTTGCTGGTTTCTTTGCTGATTTCCAGCTCCTCCATTCCCATTCCACTTCCTCCTCAGGTTGTTGCCATTACTACTGTTACCACCACTCTTAGCTTCACCTTAGCTTTTCTTTTTTCTCTGCTCTTGATTATGCTTTGTTACCGCCTTGCCTCCACTTTCAGCGAGAATCGCCTTCTCCATCACTACTGCAAATGTCTTCAATTAGAACAGGGAGACCCTACTGTACAACCAGGGTTTCAGTCCCTGCTCAAACCCTTTCGCCTTGCGCTCGTCTGTGTTGACTTGATATGGCACAAACCTCGCCAACTTGTTGAATTTTGCGGCATACTCCGACACCAACATTGTTCCCTACTTCAACACCAAAAACTGGACCTCTAGTTGACTCTTCGAACTCTCGTGAAAATAAGTCTAGAAGAACAGCCCCCTAAACCTATCCCAGGTCATTACTCCTGGTCCTTCCCGAGTTTTGTTGGCCTGCCACCAATAGCTAGCCTCCTCTTTCAACATAAATGTTGCAAAAGCAGTCTTCTGATTCTCCTCTACCCTAGCCACATCAAAAACCTTCTCGATTTCCATAATCCAAGTCTGTGCTTCAACTAGATTCATGGATCCACGGAATTCTGGTGGTTCAACCGCCTTGAAATCCTTAAACGTAGCACCTTGGTTCTGAGGTTGATTCTGCGGTTGATTTTGCGATTGCACAGTTAGTAATGTCGTCACCAACCTTTGAGCGGAGTTAGTTTGACGTGATTATCGTTGTTGGTTCCTTTGGTGGTTCTCTGGACGGGGTGGTTGACGTCTTGGAGGCATTTTCTGTTAAAAAAATACATTCATTAGATTATTACTCAACTCTTTTCAAGTAATTTCTACTTAACTTGCCCACATGAAAGTAATCACTTCATAACACATAACTCTTTGGATAAAGAAAATAATATCTTTTATTCATAACTTCTTTGAAAACATCATATCAATAGCATTCTTTGCTATTTACATCCACTATCCCGAGATAAGGAATCTCTGAGATTTAAAACATCAAAATATTCCTTTGTTTATAAACACTTGAATTTACATCACTAATTACCAAATAATTTTCACATAATTAAACTAATACTATCTTTATATCATTAAGGTATTTGAATAGCCTTGCTACGTTCCTCTTCCATGATGTGCGACATCGTTTCGCGATCCAAGATGTATGATGGTAGATCCTCAAACTAGATTGGATACTTCCTAACTCGATCTTGGACCGCATCCATTCCATTTTGTAGTGTAGAGTATCTCTCCTCAAGTTTAGCCTTCTTCTCTCACGGCGATCATCTTACGTAAGATTAGCCCGAGCGTGACTCTCGTACCTCGCCCTCCTCTCTGCTATGGCAAGCCTCTCTGAGCTCTCTTTCAGATCCTTCTTTAACTTTTCTATTTCTGCGGACTTATCCTCGGTTTGACCCTTCTCGTGGACTAGATCCCACTCCACATTTCCTAAACGTGTGTGTAGAGTCACAATCTCCCTATCCCTCTGCTCAATAGTAATTTGCTGACTTACCGCCCGCTCAGTCAGATTCTGGACAGTATCCTGCAACTCTATGTTACGATCATAAAGTGCATCATACATCTCAGCATCAATGGAGTTCAGTGGAAACTCCTCTTCTTCCTCAGGATCCTCCTCTGGATCAGTCTCATTCTCCGCCTCATGCTCCTGACCAACAACAGTGATCAATAGAGATGTCTCCCTTTGTACCAGTTGTTCCCTGACGACATGAATGTCTCGGGGCTCCTCCTCTATAGGTACTCGGGGTTCCTCCTCCAGCTATTGGATGGTATGATCATAATCTTTCAACAATTCAAGCCAACGTTGTTGTCGCATGTTGAGTTCCTTTTGAGTGAAGAATTATTTGAGGCTTTTATGATCCGTAAAGATCTCCACTTTCTCCCCATACAAGTAATGCCTCCAAGTTTTAAGACAACAGCTGCCAACTCTAGATCATGAGTAGGATAATTCCTCTCATATTCTTTGAGTTATCGAGAGGCATATGCTATGACTTTCCCATGTTGCATGAGAACACATCCTAACCCTTTACCTGAAGCATCACTATAGATGACAAATCCCTCTGAGCCAGATGGTATTGTCAAAACAAGTGCTGAAATGAGTCTTCTCTTGAGTTCTTGAAAACTCTTCTCACATTCTTCGCTCCAACCAAACTTTGTATCTTTCCGAGTCAGCTGAGTTAATGGAGTAGCGATTCGAGAAAATCCTTCCACGAATCTCCGATAATAACCAGCTAAGCCGAGAAAGCTACGTACTTTGGTCACTAATTTAGGTTGATCCCAGCTTTAAATTGCTTCAATCTTTCTTTGGGTTAACCAGATATTCGAGACTTGATATACTACGTGCCCAAGGAATGCTACTTCCTCAAGCCAGAACTCGCATTTCTTCAACTTGGCATAAAGCTTGTTTTCACGAAGCTTTTGGAGTATCAACCTCAAGTGTTGCTCATGATCTTCATGACTTTTGGAATATATGAGAATGTCATCAATAAAGACGGCCACAAAGTGATCCAAATATTCCTTGAATACTCGGTTCATCATATCCATGAAGGCTGCAGGAGCATTAGTCAATCCAAAAGACATGACTAGGAATTCATAATGCCCGTACCGAGTTCTGAAAGCCGTCTTTGGAATGTCATTGGTCCTAATCTTCAATTGGTGATATCTGGAATGAAGATCAATCTTAGAAAAAAATTTGGCGCCTTGCAACATGGTTCATCAATGCGAGTTAATGGATATCTAGTTTTGATAGTGACATGGTTCAACTCCCGATAATCAATATAAAGTCGCAGACTCCCATCTTTCTTCTTCACGAATAGAATAGGAGCACCTCAAGGAGAAGTACTAGGACGAATGAAACCGATGTCTAACAATTCCTGCAGTTGGGTTTTTAACTCCTGAAGTTCAATAGAAGCCATTCGATATGGGGCTTTGGAAATGGGTTTTGTACCAGGTTCAAGGTCGATACAAAATTTGATTTCACGCTCTGGGGGTAGGCCAGGAAGTTCTTTTGGGAATACATCAGGAAATTCATTAACAATAGAAATATCATTCAAAACTTATGTATTTTTGTTTAGATCCGTGACATGAGCTAAGAAAGCTTGACATCCATGTTTTAATAAACGAATAGCTTTATGGCTTGAGATGACAGTGATGGATTTTAATGGTTTGGTTGCTTTAATTAGCATAATAGGTTGGTTAGGAATATGAAAGCTAACAACCTTACGAAAACAATCAATTTTTGCATGTTGAGTAGTTAACCAATCAATCCCTAGAATCACATCAAATGCAAGTATTTTCAAAAAAATAAGATCGACAAGTTACGCGCGGTTACCGATTTGAATTAAACAAGACTTATAAACCGTGAATGTAATGAAGGTTTCACCCAACGGAGTTTCAACAGATAAATCAAAGTCTAATTTCTCCGGAGTCAAATTTAAACGTTGAGCGCAAGTAGGAGAAATAAAGGAATGGGTAGAACCAGTATCAAATAAAGTATAAACTTCACTAGAGTTTATAATTAGCTTACCTGTGATCACCTCATTCGGATTCCTTGCTTTTTGGGAGGTTACGACAATGCTCTCCCTTGAACTACCGGTTTTGTCTTGTCTAGGACACCCTTGGCTGCCTCCATCCTAGCTGGACTTGACTTTGGTGCACGACAAAATTGGGTTAGGTGACCTTCTTTTCCACAATTGTAACATGCTTTGGACTGCATCGTGCAGTTTGGACTTATATGTCCTTCCCCTCCACATTTGTAACATCTGACCTGGTGGTCGTTCTCCTTCCTTAATAAGCGTGTGTTGGTCTTTGACATCTTTCCATCTTTGTTGAACCTCTCTTCTTGAACTTTCCACTCCTATTGTCTTTTGTCATGATTACCAGGAAGTGGTTATCATTTCGACATGTTGATTCCCTCCACGTTTGTTGTCACCGCTTCGATGACTGCTACCACTAGTATTATCGACTTGTCGGCTGCTCTCTCTTGGTTGGGTTGACTCATTATCGCGCTCTAATAACTGAGCCCTATTCACAACATCTGAATTGTGACACCCCTTAATCCAGGTACTTCATTCCCACAGGATCTGGTGTTCACTTAATCAAACATTCATATCTAACTACCCAATCACAATAAAGCTGGATAAATAAAACCTTTCCCATTAAAGGGTTACATAATAATATGTCCCAGGTTATCTAACCTTTAAATAATATCATTCAAATGCGGAAATTAAATAAACTTCATTAAAACCAAGTCTAAGATCATCATAATAAAAGTCTACATCTCAATCAAAGTAAAAATTACAAGTCTTCATCACTTGCACATTTTTCCCTTTCCTTTGCTAGTCGAGGGTTCATCTACCTTTTCCTCTTTAGCTGGAATGAGTTTATAAATATGTAAGAGTGAGCAAAACAATTGCTCACTGGATATAATATGGAATCAACAGGAGTATAGCAATAATAACTGCCAAAATAGGCTCGTCAACAATGAATAGTACTCTATCAACAATGATCAAAAACTGAAATCCCAAGATATGGAAAATATACATCACTGAGGGTCGTAAGACAACGAACTACGTCCACAATTGCAAGTAATATTTCAACTCCAACTTTAATAGTCATAAGACTATAAGGACCTCGTACTTAGGGGGATCAGCCCTTCGTACAATGTATTGTGCACAAACATTTTAACGCTATGCGTAAGTTAACCCCTAATCATAACATTGGGGTTGTTCATCTTAGTATTTAGAGTACAAGTCCGCACCAAAGGAAGTTTGGTTTGGATAAGCTTTCAAGGTAATTTGGAATTCAATGAATATCAACTAAGGATTAGTTGAATAGAACCAATAACATTATACTATAGAATAATCGTGATTGAATCAATCATAATAAACTAAAGTCATGCTTTAGGAATAATCAAATAGCATACAATTTGACTAACTTTAACACCTTGCTTGAACAACACTAAGCCAAGGTTAATTAGGGTTGAATACTAAGCATGCATAGCAATTTGAATGATAAAAATGTTCAACATTAGAATATATAAATTTTGCATGCTAAACAACAAGTTAAATACAAGAATAACTTGCTCGAGAATAACTTACATCATTATATCATAATCCAATTGAAAACAATAGTTTGATTAACAAGATAATAGATTAGACAACTTGCTCAAAGGAAATTTAAGCGCTTGCACAATTATAAAAGTAGAGTTAGAGAACTTGCTCAATGTAAAAAGAAAGTTTAGAAAACTTGCTTGATTCATAAGGTAATCGATTTGGAAACCATAATTAGTTCAACAAGGTAAAGGATTAGAAAACTTGCCTTGTTCATAGGCTAAACCGAATCAATACGAATCACAATATCCTATATACATATGTCATCATGACATAGTTAGCCATTACCATTTTACAACCATAACTAAGTACGTACATCATTTAAAAATTGGATTTTTAATCACATAATCAAGTTATAACACAAGTTAATCCTTAATAACATAATTATTCATAGTATAGAAATACTAAAATCAACATTTTCTGATCTATTATCATCACATAACTTTTTTAAAATTTTGTGTACAAAAAAGTACTGTTGTCACACCATTACGCTAACTCTGTGTCACATGGCGCTACGATTTATATTGTGGGGTCGTCTTTGCGCATGACATGAGCATGTATACCGAGGCGAAACTAAATTACTATTTCGCATGGCGGCACATGCTGCTAAATTCATAGATTGTGACGATTTTCGCAATAGTGCATGAAAAAGCCAATTTGGCCTACAAGCTCATTTCTAACTGACCAAATAGCATATAATTCATACAAAAACTTCATGTAAACAAAATTCAAGAATTCCTAACATGCTTCTACCCATACAACAACATAAACAACAACATTAACACATCCAATTTCTTTGTTTTTGATAAAAACTCACTTTTGATATTTCAATGAAAATCAACACTGTAAATTTTGTTTTCAACCAAAACCATTAATTTAAAGCATTTTATCAAAGTATATATACTCTATCAAATTAAATGGTCAATTTAACAACTAAACAACTAATTAACCCTCAATTTCTACTTTAAGCTAAACAATATATATTCACAAAAACTCTCTGTAAAATAGTTTTTCTTCACAACCATATACATAATATAAATTCATGGACTATTCTCAATTATAGCTTAAGAAAATAGTTTAACAACACTAGATTATCATATAAAATCACATACATAACAAATAATTTATCCTTACACAAGGATTTTACAGAGAATTAAGGAAGAGAAAAACTAAACCTTTAAAAACTAAAAGAGTAGGATGATACCTTGAAGAAGATGATGGAAGATGATGGCCAACCCTTTTTGATTCTCAACCTTCTTCTTCTCTCCAATTCCCTAACCTTTCTTCCTCTCTTCTTTTCTCTCTATAAACTCTCTCTCTCTTCTCTATTCTAGTTCTACGTCTTAGGAAGATAATATATAATAATAATATAGATTAATTATATAATATAAATACTAACTTAAGCGACATCGAGTTATTTTTTTAAAATCAAAAGCCATAAGGCTTGTTAAATTTAACCATTAAAAACACTAATCAATTAATCCTTATGCCTTGTTTGGTAAAACACAATTAGATTAAAGACTTAATAGACATTAGGCCTTGTTTGGAAAAACCGAATTAAAACTCCTTTAAGTTATTTTAATAACTCCTTTATAAAAGGTTATTTGTCACACTTTACTAAATTAAATTAATCTTAAAAATAATTTATTAAATTACTACATCACATAAATCAATACCACCAAAATTATAATTTTCTATATAATTATAACTTTATTTAATCAACTAACACATCCTTTTTAATTACAAATTCCAATAAAAAGAATAGTAATTCAACAAATAGCTAACCAAATTGAATCAAATTTGAACAATTATTTATTTAACAATAAACACATCCATTAAATACTTAAATATTTCAATAAATATTTAATATAACAATAAAAGTTCTGGAATGTTACATGAATACAAACACAGTTTATGAGAGATAAGGTATTGAAGTATCTCGGATTTCAAACCTCTTAGAAACAACCGCGTCATTCTCTCGTCATTATCAACCAAGTGGGGACGCAAAACCAAGACAACTCGGCAAACTTAGCTTCAGACTACGCCCCACGGTCATATTGTTTTTGCTCAAGCTTGATGAACTCCACCTCCTTCATGTGATGAATACTTTTGAGAAAGTATTTGTCATTGAACAATTCTTGGAACTTCTCCCAAGACATCTTGAGGCGGCGAGTTGAGTACACTTTCTGATTCCCACCAATGAATCGCCTCTTCACTCAACATGAAGGTGGCAAAGGGAACCTTTTGCTCCTCGGAGCATCCCAAGACATCAAATATCTTGTTGATCTGCTTTATCCACGTCTCCGCATTAAGTGGTTTTGGCTCTCCAAAAAACTCCGGTGGTCCCAGCTCCTTGAACTGCTTAGCGATGACCGTCCGAGAGTTGTCAGTGTTTCCACCTACATTTTGGACAAGAGCCACTCTCACCTGATGTTACATGAATTGCATAAAGCCTCTGAACATCTCATCGTTCACCATTTCATCGGTGTTATTGATTTCATGAGGATTATTATCTTCCTGTTGCACATTACCACAGGCATTGATCGTTGGTGACTCAGCGGTCTCATGTGCTTCATTGCTTATCTCAACATTTTTGGATGTCATTTTCAAAATCGCCACAAAATAAAGGTTAATTAACATATCAAATATTATCTCTATACTACTAATCGACCAATTAAATATCAAATAAACTTAGGTAGGTCATACTAGCGAAGGAATTCCCGCCTCTCCCTCCTAGTTCTTGTCTCATATCTCGCCTAGGGATCATATCCTAAGCTCGATACTAATCATGACACCCCAAAATAGGTATACATCACCCATCTTGGGTCGCCAGATACAAGGTAATCGAATATAAATACAAACTAATTATACAACAAATCGTGTAAAATATGACAAAACATAAATTTAGAGTTTTAATAAGAATATTGTCATCTAGACAATATCCACACTCAAAGGAGTCTTTATTACATTTATCGTCACTTTATTTAATAGAATAGTGAGGACTACTAATACTATCATACGAGCGTGTCACACCCGTTCCCCGATTAGTCCCACTATGTTCTCATTTTACGAAGAGAAACGATTGAAAGAAAGGGTGAGCTCAACTAGCCCGATAAGAAATATTATGACTAAGATAATGCGAATAAATTATCATTAGTCTTCAATAATATTAAAGCGATAAAAACAATAGATATCAAGTTTAAGCTGTGGCGGAATAAGCAATCCATTAGAAGAGTCAAGTAGAGCATGATATCTACTATCTTCTATGATTTAAAATATTTTCATCAAATTTTATCGTTGAGACTCGACTTTATAAATAAACCACATCATCGAGTCATCCCTCTCTACCCACCAAGGATATTCATTAAATTATCAATGGTCATGACTATACAAGAATAATCCACGGTCATAATCATACCAAAAATTGTAAAATCGATACACTACGGGCCAATCGAGGACTTTTTTTACATCATACATCATTATATAACATTATAGGTCATCATATGCATCAAGTCCATTGATGCACGTAAGCAAAGATGACTTTCATCACAATATAACCATGAGGATGATGACAATGACATAATAATTCAATAAAACAAGTTCAAGAATAAATTTTAAAGATTTATATGTTAATTTATCCTGAACTCAATAATGTCCAAATTGTCAACATGATACTGCTTTGTGGAGTAAAATTCAAGAATGCTCAGAAGAATATTTCCATTAAAAGATACTGGATGAAGCACAAATATCAAGGATATTCCACTAATTTCATGGAGTATAGAAGCCAAAATTTTATCCAAATGAATATCATAGAATATATGAAACTGCAATGGATTTTCACCCGCTATGCGGTAATCCACGTAGACAGATCATTTCCATAATTTAATAAGAAATGAATACGAAGGGTCATTCACCATGCATGTGGTAATCCACATAGACAGGTTATTCCAACAGAATAATAAAGAATGGAATAATGAAGAATTCACCATGCATGCGATAGATCGCATGAGATGAGTTATTTCAATGAATAATTCTTCTATTATTCCATTCTTTATTATTCGGTTGGAATATCACGTCGTGCATATTACGCATTTGACTGGTTCCATTATTTATTATTACATTAGAATAACCTTTATGCATGCGATTCTATCGCATGCACTGGTTAAGTCTTTTGTTATTCCATTCTTTATTATTACATTGGAATAACTTTGATATCTGTGACATACCCTATTTATAACTCGTGTATCGCGACATACCCTCGTGACTTGGTGAAATCCTTATGTTATTCCATTCTTTATTATTACGTCGGAATAACTTTGATACGCAGATACCCTATACATAACTCGTATACTGTGGCAGATACCCTGTATTTGGTGAAATCCTTATGCTATCCCATTCTTTATTATTCTGTCGGAATAACTTCAGATATACTGTGGCATACCCTATACATAACCTCAGATCATAGCATACCCTGTACTTGGTGAAATCCTTATGTTATTACATTCTTATTTATTCTATTGGAATAACCTGTATACGCGGACTCCCCTATACTTGGTGAAATCCTTATGTTATTATATTCTTTATTATTCATTGGAATATCACATGCGTGTGTTTTACACACGACCGGTTCCATTAGTTATTATTCCGCATTTAATATTCTCGTCGAAATATCTTGCTTCGATTGTGAATTTTACGACTGGTTCTATTATTTATTATTCGCATTTAATATTACGTTCGGAATATCACATCGGTGAATTTCACGACATTGGTTCCATTATTTATTATTTTGTATTTATTATTACATTTGAATAACTTTTATACATCCAATACCGCATGAATGGTGATATCTGTTGTTATTCCATCCTTTATTATACTCAGTTGGTTAAAGTTTTGACTTCTATACTCCATGAAATTAGTGGAATATCCTTGATATTTGCGCTTCATCCAGTATCATTTCATGGAAATATTCTTCTAAGAATTCTTAAATTTTACTTTACAAAGAAGTACCATGTTGACAATTTGGACGTTATTGGTTCCTGAACAAATTAATTCGTGAACTTGTTTTATTGAATTCTTATATCATTGTCATCATCCTCATGTTTATATTTTTTGAAAGTCATCTGTGGCCTGTAGTGCATAGATGGACTTGGTATGATTATGACAAGGGATTATTCGGTATAATCATGACCGTAATGTTACAAATGATGTGGTAAAAGGCCTCATTGGCCCGTAGTGTATTGATGGACAGTTGTTGGCATGATCATAACCATTGATGAATACACGAATGTCCTTAGCCCGTAGTGCATGGATAATTTATTGTCGTGATACTAAAGAATATCCTTGGTACGTAGTGCGAGGGGTGATTCGATGATGTGGTTTATTTATTAAGTCGAGTCTCGGTGATAAAAGTGATGAAAAACCTTTTAAATCATAAAAGATAGTAGATTTCATTCTCTACTTGAATCTTTTAATGGATTGCTTGTTACGCTGTAGTTAAACTTGATGTCGAGTATATTTTATCAGTTTAACATTGTTAAAGACTATTGATAATTTATTCTGCATTATCTTAGTCATAATATTTCTTACTGGGCTAGTTGAGCTCACCCTTTCTTTCACTGTTCTCTTCAGGAAATGAGAATATAGCTGAGACGAGTTGGGGAAAGGAGTAGCGATCCGAGAGGATAACATTAGTAGTCCTCACTATTCTATAAAATAGTGTGTTAATAAATGTAATGAGGACTTATTCGAGAGTGGATATTATCTAGAAGATAGTATTTGTATTAAAACTCACAGCTCTCTTGTTGTATATTAAAGATTGTATTTGTATTCTGTACCATGTATTTGGCGACTCAGAATGGGTGATGTATACCTGTTTTGGGGGCGTCACAATACCGGTGGCAACAACCATCGGAACAATGATAACCATCGTGGGGGAAATTATCATGCTAAGAGTTAGTTACCTCTTCGGTGTTCCAAGGGTTAATTACCCTTCGCAAATAGTAGTTGTCTCTTCAATATTACTAAGAGTCATTTTGACCCTTCGTTTAGACCAAGAGCCACTCTCAGTTTTTCTATAAATAGAAGCTCATTCCTTCATTATTTCTTACGAATTCATTGAAACTCTAGAGAGAGAAATTATAGAGAGAAAGAAGAAGAGTATTTTGCAACTTCACTACTTCTATATCCAGTTTTTTTTTATGGTAAGGGATATTATTTGTTAAACCCGTAAGGGGTGTTATTCTTTCTTATTCATGAAGAGAACTTCATTATTCCATTTTTATTATTCATTTAAAATAACTTTGATCGTGGCATACCCTATACATAACCGAAGATCTCATGCCAGATACCACATACTTGGTGAAATCCTTATGTTATTCCATTCTTTATTATTCTCGTTGAATAACTTTGATACACTGGTGATACCCTACACATAACTTTGATCTGTGGCATACCTCATACTTGGTGAAATCCTTATGTTATTCCATTCTTTATTATTCTTTTCGGAATAACTTTGTACGCCGCATACATACACATACTTGGTGAAATCCTTATGTTATTCCATTCTTATTTATTCTGTTGGAATAACCTGTATATGCAGACTCCCCTATACTTGGTGAAATCCTTATGTTATTACATTCTTTATTATTCTATTGGAATATCACATGCGTGTGTTTTACACGATTGGTTCCATTATTTATTATTCCGTATTTAATATTCTTTTATAATATCCGGTCGGTGTGAATTTCACATGACCTGGTTCCATTATTTATTATTCCGCATTAATATACTGTCGGAATATCCTATCGGTGTGAATTTCACCTGACATGGTTCCATTATTTATTATTTCGTATTTATTATTCTGTTGGAATAACCTGTCTATGCGAAGTACCGCATGCATGGTGATTTTTATTGTTATTTCATTCTTTATTATACTCAGTTGGTTAAAGTTTTGACTTCTATACTCCATGAAATTAGTGGAATATCCTTGATATTTGCGCTTCATCCAGTATCATTTCATGGAAATATTCTTCTAAGCATTCTTAAATTTTACTTTACAAAGAAGTATCATGTTGACAATTTAGACGTTATTGGTTCCTGCACAAATTAATTCGTGAACTTGTTTTATTGATTTCTTTTATCATTGTCATCATCCTCATGTTTATATTTTTTGAAAGTCATCTGTGGCCTGTAGTGCATAGATGGACTTGGTATGATTATAACCAGGGATTATTTGGTATAATCTTGACCGTAATGTTACAAATGATGTGGTAAAAGTCCTCATTGGCCCGTAGTGCATTGATGGACAGTTGTTGGCATGATCATGACCATTGATGAATACACGAATGTCCTTGGCCCATAGTGCATGGATAATTTGTGGTCGTGATACTAAAGAATATCCTTGGCCGTAGTGCAGGGGTGATTCGATGATGTGGATTATTTATTAACTGAGTCTCAGCGATAAAAGTGATGAAAAACCTTTTAAATCAGAAAAGATAGTAGATTTCATTCTCTAATTGACTCTTTTAATGGATTGCTTGTTCCGCTGTAGTTAAACTTGACGTCGATTATATTTTATCAGTTTAACATTGTTGAAGACTATTGATAATTTATTCTGCATTATCTTAGTCATAATATTTCTTACTGGGCTAGTTGAGCTCACCCTTTCTTTCACTGTTCTCTTCAGGAAATGAGAATATAGCTGGGACGAGTTGGGGAAATGAGTGATAGTCCAGAGGATAGCATTAGTAGTCCTCACTATTCTATAAAATAGTGTGTTAATAAATGTAATGAGGACTTATTCTGAGAGTGGATATTGTCTAGAAGATAGTATTTGTATTAAAACTCACAGCTCTCTTGTTGTATATTAAAGATTGTATTTGTATTATGTACCATGTATTTAGCGACTCAGAATGGGTGATGTATATCTGTTTTGGGGGCGTCACAGTTGGTATCAAAGCTTAGGTATGATCCCTGGCTAAGATGTGAGATAAGAACTAGGAGGGGAGAGACGGGGAATTCCTTCGCTAGTATGACCTACCTAAGTTTATTTGGTATTTAATTGGTCGGTCAGAGTATAGGGGTAATATGTGATATGTTAATTAACCCTTTCTTTGTGACAGTGTTTGAAAATGGCATTGGAAAATGTTGAGATAAGCAATGGAGCAAAATAATATGACCGTATCGCAGTATGAGGCTAAGTTTGCGGAGTTATCTCGGTTTGCATCCCATTTGGTCGATAATGAAGAGCGAATGACGCGAATGTTTCTAAGAGGTTTAAAACCCGATATACGTCAATACCTCATTTCTCATAAACTTTGTTTATATTCAGATGTTGTGAATAGGGCTCAATTATTGGAGCGCGATAATGAGTTAGCACAACCAAAAGGTAACGACCAACAACACGATAATAATCATACCGGTGGCAACGATCATCGGAACAATGATGACCATCGTGGGGGAAATTATCATGCCAAGAATGGTAACCACTTCGGTGGTAATCATGGCCAAGATAATAGAAGTAGAAATTTTCAAGAAGAGAAGGTCATTTAGCTCGATTTTGTCGTGCACCAAAGTCAAGTCCAGCTGGGACGGTGGCACCAAAGGCGGATACAGACAACACAAAGTCGATGGTTTCAGGAAGAGTATTTTTCGTGACTTCTCAAAAAAGCGAGTAAACCGAACGAAGTTAGCATGGGTTAGTTAATTATAAATTCTTGCGAAGTCTATATCTTATAAGATACCGGTTCTACCCATTATTTTATCTCTCTTGCTTGCGTTCAACGTTTAAATTTGACTCCAGAAAAGTTTGACTTTGACTTATTGGTTGAAACTTTGTTAGTAAGAGCCTTCGTTACTCTACTATTTATAAATCTTGTTGATTCAAATCAACATTTTCACGTTACCTGTCGATCTTATCTCTTTGAAAATACTTGCATTGATGTGATTTTTGGAAACGATTGGTTAACTACTCATCATGCTTTTCGTAAGGTGGTTAGCTTTCATATTCTTAACCAACCTGTTATGTGAATTCAAAGTAACCAAACAACTAAAGTCAATCATTGTCATATCAAGCCATAAGTAAAGAGCCCAGATCTTTTCGTTGTTGACTTCCTTGTGTGGAATACACCGAAGCCAGACTTTCTGTAGGCGACATCGTGAATGAAGATGGTAAGTTGATAGGTATTATTATGAGGTGCTATCCAGGTTAAGGGATAGAAGTCACAGTTGGTATCGTTAATAAATTTCCTGACTTATTCTTGAAGACTTCTTAGCCTATTTAGAGCGTGAAATCAAATTTTGTATTGACCTTAGTACAAAAACCCATTTCTTAAACCCTCAAATATTTCTTCAACTAAAATGAACGTATCATGCGCCAAAGACGTTGACTCGAGCTATTGAAGATTACGATTGTATCATTCAACATCATTATGGAAGAGCAAACGTGGTAGCTGACGTGTTGAGTAGAAGATCGTATGCGTTTACGAGTGCGATGGTGTTAACACAAAGACTCATTTCGTATAACTTACAAATGATGAAGATAGAGTTAAAGACTCTAGGGACCCATATGAAGATAACGAATATACGAGTAGAATCGACTTTAATCGATAAAGTTAAAGCCGCTCAAGCTACACACCCGGAGCTGATGAATGTAAAGAAGAAGGTTCAAGAGGGCGTTATTCTAGAAGCAAGAATCGACGAAGAGAAGAAATCTCAACCCTCAATTTAATTAGCCCATTTGAAATCCTCGATCGAGTAGGAACTGTGGCCTATAGACTCATTTTACCGACTCGCGTGTTCATAATTTTTTTAACGTATCGATGTTGCGTAAATATGTGGATGACCCGAACCACATTATTTAGAACCGGACGAGATAGCAGATGATTTAATGTATGAAGATGTACCTGTTAAAATCTTGGATAAGAAGAAGCGTATTCAACACTCAAAGGTTATACCTCAAGAGTTAGAATCTAACGAGGTACCCTCACCTCTTCAGCATACCAGGTACGTACGTAAATTTCGAGGGTGAAATTTCATAAGGAGAGGAGATTGTGAGACCCCAGATTTTATGAATAAATATTTAATTTTTTCAAAATATTTTTTAAAATATTATGGTGTGGATTTGAGATAGTGTTATAGTTGTGGGTAATATTTGAAAATTTTGCAAAGTATGCAAGTTGTTATAAAATATTCGATTGGTCGGGGAATATTCTTTTTGTCGGGGAATATTCATACGATGGCATAATCATTGGTGGATCCCACAACAGAAGTACTGTCGTAGTTAGAAAACGACAAAGATATTTTATGAAAATAACGGCGGAGGTTTTACCGTTAATACTGTTGAACTACCCGGTAGTAAAAGTTTAGAAATACGCATGGTTGCATAGTAGCACACGGTATTAATTATTGATGCTTACGTGATAAGTCACTCAGTTATACTGCATTATTGCTACAGTAATTGCTGCATCATATCTCTCATATTATTGATTCAATTATTGTCACAGTATCATGTGCATAATATGTTATTTTATTAAATCAATAATTGAGACGATAAAGTTATTCATATTATTAAATTTCAATATTTATAATGTCTAGAAGTTTTGTCATGGAGAGGTTTGGTCACCTAATTGCGCGCCAATAGGGAGAAATCCTTATGGAAAGCCCTCTTTCCCAGGAACAACTTTGGTTGTTAAATATTGTGAGTTATGATATTAATGATGGATAAGTTTGTGTTGATTAAAGATGAATTTGATAGTTTCATTATGTTGAGATTATTTGTGTTAGTAGAAATTGACATCTATTCCGATGATAATTGATGTCTAGAGGTTATATTATTCAATCGGGTATTCGGAACACTTTTCGTGTCAGAGTACTATTCATGAGTTACTATTCATGAGTTACAGTTCACGAGTTACTATTCATGAGTTACTATTCATGAGTTACTATTCACAAGTTACTATTCATGAGTTACTATTCACGAGTTACTATTCATGAGTTACTATTCACGAGTTACTATTAATGAGTTACTATTCACCTGGTTACTATTCACTCTAATATTGTGCATTCGTGTATTTCGGTACAATATTATTCCATGAGGAGATGTGCTAATTTTTCAGACCGTTGATTGAAATTATAATAGTAAATCAATATGGATCGTTGATTTAAAGTTTTAATAGTAACTTGCCCTTTCAGTTTTTCAAGAGTTACTTGTCCCTTCAATATTACCAAGAGTTAATTACCCCTTCGCAAATAGTAGTTGTCCCTTCAATATTACCAAGAGTTAATTACCCCTTCGCAAATAGTAGTTGCCTCTTCAATATTACCAAGAGTTATTTGCCTCTTCGGTGTTCCAAGGGTTAATTGCCCCTTCACAAATAGTAGTTGTCTCTTCAATATTACCAAGAGTTAGTTGCCTCTTCGGGGATCCAAGGGTTAATTACCCCTTCGTAAATAGTAGTTGTCTCTTCAATATTACCAAGAGTAATTTTGACCCTTCGTTAAGACCAAGAGCCACTCTCAGTTTTTCTATAAATAGAAGCTCATTCCTTCATTATTTCTTATGAATTCATTAAAACTCCAAAGAGAGAAATTATAGAGAGAAAGAAGAAGAGTATTCTGCTACTTCACTACTTCTATATCCAGTTTCTTTTACGGTAAGGGATATTATTTGTTGTACCCGTAAGGGGTGTTATTCTTTCTTATTCATGAAGAGAACTTCAATTATTCCATTTTTTATTATTCTGTCGGAATAACCTGTATATGTGGCATACCCTGTACTTGGTGAAATCCTTATGTTATTCCATTCTTTATTATTCTGTCGGAATAACCTATATACACGGCATACCCTATACATAACCTGTATACGCGGTATACCCTGTACTTGGTGAAATCCTTATGTTATTCCATTCTTTATTATTCTTTCGGAATAACCTGTGTACGCGGCATACCCTGTACTTGGTGAAATCTTTATGTTATTCCATTCTTATTTATTCTGTTGGAATAACCTGTATACGCGAACTCCCCTATACTTGGTAAAATCCTTATGTTATTACATTCTTTATTATTCTATTGGAATATCATCATGCATGTGTTTTACACCTGACCTGGTTCCATTATTTATTATTCCGCCTTTAATATTCTGTCAGAATATCCGGTCGGTGTGAATTTCACTTGACTTGGTTCCATTATTTATTATTTCGCATTAATATTCTGTCGGAATATCCTGTCGGTGTGAATTTCAACTGACCTGGTTCCATTATTTATTATTTCGTATTTATTATTCTGTTGGAATAACCTGTCTATGTGAAGTACCGCATGCATGGTGATTTCTGTTGTTATTCCATTCTTTATTATACTTAGTTGGTTAAAGTTTTGACTTCTATACTCCATGAAATTAGTGGAATATCCTTGATATTTGCGCTTCATCCAGTATCATTTCATGGAAATATTCTTCTAAGCATTCTTAAGTTTTACTTTACAAAGAAGTATCATGTTGACAATTTGGACGTTATTTGTTCCAGGACAAATTAATTCGTGAACTTATTTTATTGAATTCTTATATCATTGTCATCATCCTCATGTTTATATTTTTTGAAAGTCATCTGTGGCCTGTAGTGCATAGATGGACTTGGTATGATTGTGACTAGGGATTATCTGGTATAATCATGACCATAATGTTACAAATGATGTGGTAAAAGTCCTCATTGGCCCGTAGTGCATTGATGGACAGTTGTTGGCATGATCATGACCATTGATGAATACACGAATGTCCTTGGCCCGTAGTGCATGGATAATTTGTGGTCGTGATACTAAAGAATATCCTTGGCCGTAGTGTAGGGGTGATTCGATGATGTGAATTATTTATTAAGCTGAGTCTCAGCGATAAAAGTGATGAAAAACCTTTTAAATCATAAAAGATAGTAGATTTCATTCTCTACTTGACTCTTTTAATGCATTGCTTGTTCCGCTGTAGTTAAACTTGATGTCGATTATATTTTATCAGTTTAACATTGTTGAAGACTATTGATAATTTATTCTACATTATCTTAGTCATAATATTTCTTACTGGGCTAGTTGAGCTCACCCTTTCTTTCACTGTTCTCTTCAGGAAATGAGAATATAGCTTGGACGAGTTGGGGAAAGGAGTGACAGTCCAGAGGATAGCATTAGTAGTCCTCACTATTCTATAAAATAGTGTGTTAATAAATGTAATGAGGACTTATTCTAAGAGTGGATATTGTCTAGAAGACAGTATTTGTATTAAAACTCACAGCTCTCTTGTTGTATATTAAAGATTGTATTTGTATTCTGTACCATATATTTGGTGACTCAGAATGGGTGATGTATACCTATTTTGGGGGCGTCACAATACCGGTGACAACGACCATCGGAACAATGATAACCATCGTGGGGAAAATTATCATGCTAAGAATGGTAACCACTTCGATGGTAATCATGACCAAGATAATATGAGTGGAAATTTCAAGAAGAGAAGGTTCAACAACGACGGAAAGATAGCAGCACCAACACCCATTTTCAAGGAAGGAGAACGACCACCAATTGTAAGCTTCAAATGCGGAGGGGAGGGACATATCAGTCCAAGATGCACGATGCAGTCCAAAG
This sequence comes from Panax quinquefolius, assembly GCA_020205615.1. Lineage (NCBI taxonomy): Eukaryota > Viridiplantae > Streptophyta > Magnoliopsida > Apiales > Araliaceae > Panax > Panax quinquefolius. The sequence goes on from CM035163.1 coordinate 52,371,436, forward strand.
CATGTTACAATTGTGGAAAAGAAGGTCACCTAGCACGATTTTGTCGTGCACCAAAGTCAAGTCCAGTTGGGACGGTGGCACCAAAGGTGGATACAAACAAAACAAAGTCGGTGGTTTCAAGGAGAGTGTTTTTCGTGACTTCTCAAAAAGTGAGTAACCCGAACGAAGTTAGCACGGGTTAGTTAATTATAAATTCTTACAAAGTCTATACCTTATTAGATATCGGTTCTACCCATTCTTTTATCTATCTTGCTTATGATCAATGTTTAAATTTGACTATGGAGAAATTAGACTTTGACTTATCGGTTGAAACTCTGTTCGGAGAAACCTTCATTTCATGTGCTATCCAAGTCTTGGATGAGAGTCACAGTTTTGAATGATATTTCTATTGTTAATAAATTTCCTGACGTATTCTTGAAGACTTCCTAGCCTACCCCTAGAGCGTGAAATAGAATTTTGTATTGACCCCAGTACAAAACCCATTTCTTAAACCCTTAAATATTTCTTCAACCAAAATGAACGTATAATGCGCCAAAGATGTTGGCTCGAGCTATTGAAGATTATGACTATACCATTCAATATCATCGTGGAAGAGCGAACGTGGTAGTTGACGCATTAAGTAGAAGATCGTATGCGTTAACGAGTGTGATGTTATTAACACAAAAACCCATTTCGTATAACTTACAAATGATGAAGATAGAGTTAAAGACTCTAGGGACTCACATGAAGATAACGAATATATGAGTAGAATCGACTTTAATCGATAAAGTTAAAGCTGCTCAAGCTACACACCCAAAGCTGAAGAATGTGAAGAAGAAGGTTCAAGAGGGCGTTATTCTAGAAGCAAGACTCAATGAAAAGAGGAAATATCAACCCTTGATTTTATTGGTCTATTTGAAACCCTCGATGGAGTAGGAACTGTGGCCTATAGACTCGTTTTACCGCTAAGTATGTCGCGTGTTCATAACATTTTTTTTATGTATTGATGTTACGTAAATATATGGACGACCCGAACCACATTATTGAATTAGAACTATACGAGATAGCAAAAGATTTAACGTATGAGGAGATATATGACAAAATCTTGGATAAGAATGATCATATTTGACACTCAATGCTTATACCTCAAGAGTTAGAATCTGAAATGAAGTCAAGGTATCCTCATCTCTTCGGCATACCAGGTACGTACGTAAATTTCGATGGAGAAATTTCATAAGGAGGGGAGATTGTGAGACCCCAAATTTTATGAATAAAGATTTAAATTTCTTGAAATATTTGTTTTGATATTATGGTTTGGATTTGATATAATGTTATAGTTGTGGGTAATATTTATAAATTTTGCAAAGTAAGCAAGTTGTTATATAATATTCGATTGGTTGGGGAATATTCGTTTTAACAGGGAATATTCATTTTGTCGGGAATATCCGTACGATGGGACAATCATTGGTGGACCCCATAACGGAAGTATTGTCGTAGTAAGAAAATGATAGAATTATCATTTTATAAAAATAACGACAAAAGTGTTACTGTTAAAACTGTTGAGCTACCCAGTAGTAAAAGTACAGTAATACGCGTGGTTGCATAGTAGCACACGGTATTGATTATTGACGCTTAAGTAAGAAGTCACTCAGTTATACTCATATCTCTCATATTATTGATTCAATTATTGTAATAAAGATCATCTCGCATAATATTTTATATTATTAAATCAAAATTGAGACGACAAAGTTATTCATATTATTATTTTGCAATATCGACAATGTCTAGAAGTTTCACATCATGGAGAGGTTTGGTCACCTAATTGCGCGCCAATAAGGAGAAATCCTTATCGGAAAGCCCCCTCTTTCCTAGGAACGACCTGATTGTTAAATATTATGAATTGTAATATTAATGATTAATAAGTTTGTGTTGATTAAAGATGAAATTGATAGGTCCATTGTGATAGAATTATTAGTGTTAGTGAAAATTGACATTTATTTTGATAATAATTGATGTATGGAGGTTATATTGACCAATCGGGTAATTAACCGGATAAATGAGCAATTAATTGCTATTGATTCACAGGATTATAACTATTTGTTCACATGTGTGTACTATTGATTCACATTCATTTACTATTAGGGGAGTTGGTGCAAGATTGATAATACTTGCATGACTAAATTAAAAATGGAGGTATAGATGGAGGTACTATACTGTAATTCATATTTTCACATGTCTAGAACTATTGACTCACATGATTTACTATTGATTCACATGATTTACTATTAGGGGAGATGGTGCAAGTTTGATAATACTTGCATGACTAAATTAAAAATAAAGGAAAAGAGAAATGTATTATTCTATAATATTTTGAGCCCCAAAATGTGCAATTATCGAAACTATATTTTTCTATAAATAAAAGCTCATTCTTCATTCATTTCTCACAAATTCACTAAATCTCACAAGAGCAATTATTATCGAGAAAAATTATAGAGAGAAAGAAGAAGAGTAGTCTGCTACTTCACTACTCCAGTATCCAGTCTTCTTATGAGGTAAGGGTTATTATTTTTTTATATTATGAAGAGATATTATTTTTCATATTCGTATGAATTTTATTATCGTTCAATATTCATTATATTCGTTTAATATTTGTAAGGAATATTATTTTTGTTCAATATTTGTAAGGAATATTATTTTCGTTCAACCGTTGTAAGTAAGGGGTATTATTTCTTTTGTATTCATGAAGAGAGCTACTGTTATTCCATTCTTTATTATTATGTTGGAATAACCTGTTTATACAAAGTACCGCATACATGGTGAAATTCTTCTGTTAGTCTATTCTTTATTATTCTGTTAGAATATCCTGTCTGTGCGGATTACGCATGACCTAGTTCCATTCTTTATTATTCTATTAGAATATCACGTGCGTGCGTACGCATTTGATTCGGTTCCATTATTTATTATTCTCGTTGGAATAACTTTGTTTTGTGTGGTCTATCGCATGCACAGTAAATTCTTCTCGTTATTCCATTCTTTATTATTTTGTTAGAATAACTTTGCCTATGTGGATTATGCATGCATGGTGAATGATCCTTCAGTATTCATTCTTTATTAAATTTTGGAAATGATCAATCTACGTGGATTTCTTGCATGGCGGGTGAAAATCCATTTCATAGATTCAGATATTTTATTATACTCGTATGAGATATCATTTCTTTTGTATTCGCTATGGAATATCATTTTCTTTGGTATTTTTTTTTACGAGTTACTATTCACAAAGTTACTATTCACCCTAAGCATTATTCACTTTAGTATTATTCACTTTGGGTATTGGGGGCACTTTTCGTGTTTGAGTACTATTCACAAGTTACTATTCATGGGTTACTATTCACCCGATTACTATTCACTCTAGTATTATTATTCTTCTCGGGTATTTGGGGTACTATTCATGAGGTCCTATTCACAAAGTACTATTCACATGTGGTACTATTCACGGGTATTATTTACACAAAAATATATTTTCTTTGTTCAAATTATTTTTGGTATATGAATATTATTCTTGAATTTTACTCCACAAAGCAAGATCATGTTGACAATTTGGATATTTTTAAAGTCTAGATAAATTTAAAGTCTTTAATATTTATCCTCGATTTATTTGATTAATACTTATATCATTGTCATCATCCTCATGCTTATATTGTGATGAAAGTCATCTTTGGCTTACTGCGCATAGATGGATCGTTAATTATTGGTTTTATGATTTGTATATCTTTGGCTTACGTGCAAAGATGGACTGTTGATTATTGGTTTTATAGTTGTATAACTTTGGCTTACGTGCAAAGATGGACAGGTGTATGACATGATCATAACCACTGGTGATAATAACGAATATCGAATATCCTTGGCCCGTAGTGCCTGGATAATTCCATGATGTGATTGGCAGGATTATGACCATTAGTTAACAGTTGAATGTCTTTGGCCGTAGTGCACTGACAGACTATTGATTGGTATGATCATGACCTTTTATTTTATAGTTGTATGTAAGACCCCAAATTATTAATAAATGAAATTTAATTTCCTCTATTTATTACTTTGAAATAGTAAGGGTTGATTTGATTAATGTGGTTAGTTATGGGTAAAATGCGCAAATATTTCAAATAAGCAAGTGGTTATAAAATATTCATTGTTGTCGGAGAATATTCGGTTGGTCGTGGAATATTCGTATGACGGCGCAGCCTTGTGTGGGCCCCATAATGGAAAGCGATTGGATGAAGAAAACGACAAATATAAGTTGTTTATAAATAACGGCGTAGTTGTTACCAATTATCATTGTTGGAATACCCGATTGGTTAAAACACAAGAATATTACTTTGCAGTATTGCACCAATTATTGATTCTTACGTAAGAAGGCAATACTCAATAATTGTTACAAAGAATTATATTCAAGATTTTATTTTATTGATTCAATAATTCTTTGCATTGATATTTTATATATTGTTGTTTCAATAATTATCACTACACAGTATTTTCCATTATCGAAGCAATAATTCATATTATTTGAATAATATTATTAGATAACATTATTGGCAATATCTAGAAAGTTCTGTCTATGGAGAGGTTTTGTTATCTAATTGCGCGCCAGTAAGGAGAAATCCTTATTGGAAAGCCCCCTCTTTCCTCGAAGCGCCTTGTTGTCGTGATTGTGATTCTATAATATTATTTGTGAATAATTAATTATTGATTTATATGATGAGAAAAATATTGATTTTATGTGGATATAAATGGAGAAAATTTTTAATGTGGCAATTGTTGAAAATTAATATTTTATCTTTTTCTGATAAAATAATTTATTTAAATATATTATTATATTTTAATAATATAATAATGGTGATATTTTTACAATGAATGTGGGATATGGGATATATGAGTATATGAGGAGGAAGAGTATTTTTGTTGCATTAAATGATTAACACATGTTTTGTGTGTCGGTGGACCCCATTTCTTGACTAAAATTTGATTATAGCTTGTAAAATCACCCGTTTGTGGATTTCGGTCAAATTTTGTTTGGAATTTAGAAAACTTTCTTACGCAAAGTTGTAGATAATGGAATTTCCTATGGAAAAGTCATAAGGTTTGAATTTTTTTGACAAAAGGGCTATTTATTATGAATTATTTAAGTTCTGAAGTTCCAGAAATAATTAATTTTTGAAGTTTAAAATATTTTAATTATGAAAAACGTTTTTCTTGTTTATTGTGGGTGGGTGGCTGATGTTGTGGTCTAGTGGTGTGTGTAGGAAGTTGAGAAAATTTATATTATTATTATATTAAATTTTTTGCTTTGGTGTTCTAAGCATTTTTCTATAAAAGGGTGTTTAGGTTACAATTGAAAATCACACCAGAAACTAAAGTTTTCTCTCGCTTTCTCCCTCGATATATTGAGCGTATTCTTGTGAGTATTTTGATACTTTGAGTGTTGTTATACTGTGCAAGTTCCCTTCAACACTATATTCAGTATTCCAGCCAGAAGTACTATTCTTTCAAGGTAAGGGATGTTATTTTTTTTATACATGATATTATTCCTTCTAATATCATTATGACGGAATATTGGTAAGATTTTTCTTGTGAAATTCTTGTCTTTTAGTGTCGGGATTACTATTCACATATACGACACTATTCACGATACAACACTATTCACTTAATACTAAGACTATTCATAAAAAATTAAATTTTCATTTTTTGTCCAAAATATCTATTATGTATACTAGCTTTGATTGTATCCATGTTTTGATCATTCTTGAATTTTACTCCACTATGATTATTTATGAGGTATTTGTGGACATGGATAAACCGAAATACGAATCCTTAATATTTATTCTTGTGTTTCACTGGATTCGTATTTTTTAAAATATTTTTCATCATCCTCAGTCCTAAATGACGATATAACTGAATATCTTTGGCCATAGTGCAAAGATGTACATGTGTTGAGATGAACATGACCGAGTAATGAATATCTTTGGCCTGTAGTGCAAAGATGAAAATTTGATTCAAGATGAATATTGATTGATGTTACAGGGATAAAATATTGATGATGGACTATTAAATTCAAAGATAATAGTAGATTTCATTCTCTACGTAACTCTTCTATGAATTATTATTTTCGCTGCGAATATTGATCTGAAACTTGTTGTTTATTATATTATCTAAGAGTTTTCCCTGTTTAAGACTAACGATAATTTGTTCTATATTATCTTAGTCATAATATTCTTTCCTGGGCTAGTTGAGCTCACCATTTTCCTTTTTGTTCCATTTTTCTACTCAGAAGGCGAGAATGTAGCGAGTACTAGTCGGGGTATGGAATGAGAGACCTAGAAGTTGTTTTAGTAGTCCTCACCATTTTTATAAAATAATGTACCAATAATTGTAATGAGGACTTATTTGGGTGTGGATATTGTCTAGGAGACAATATTTGTATTTAAAATCACAGTTTAAGTGTTGTCGTATTTTGTACGACAATTGTATTAATAAAGTTATAGTTGTTTCTGTACCATGTATTTGACAACTCAAAATGGGTGATGTATACCTATTTTGGGGGCGTCACAGTTGGTATCAGAGCTTAGGGATATGATCTTTGGCGGAGATCAGGGAATATAACTATGAGGGGAAGACGAGTAGATCCTTCGCTAGTGTGTCCTACCTAAGCTTATTTAGTTAGTTGGTCAGTATATAAGGATATTATGTGATATGTTGATTTCCTTAATTAACCCTTGTTTTATGGTAGTATTTGAGAATGTCAACTGAGAATGTTAACAGTGGAGTAAATGAGACCGTGGAGACACCTTTGCTCACCAATGAGTAGAACGTGCAACAGGCTGAAAATGTTCCTCCTGTGAACAACACCACTTAGCAGATGATGAACGACGGGATGTTTAGAAGCTTTTTGCAGTTCATGCAAAATCAGACGAGGGAGCCTCGTGTTCAAAACACCGGTGGAAATGATAACAACTCACAGTTTGTCACAGCCAAGTAGTTCAAAGAGTTGGGACCTCTATAATTCTAGGGAAAGCTGGATCCGATTAAGGCAGAGACGTGGGTCGAGCAAATTACAAAGATATTCGACGTCTTGGGATGCACGGAGGAACAGAAGGTTCCATTCGCCACCTTTATGTTCCGTAATGAGGCAGATTACTGGTGGGAATCTATGAAGCGTACCCATCCTGCCGCACTTAGCATGTCTTGGGAGACGTTTCATGTAAGACCCTAACTTTTATGAAAAACGATGATTTTTCTATAATTATCATTTTTGAATATTATGGAATGAATTTGTTATAATGTTATAGTTGTGGGTAGTATTTATAAATTTTTCAAAGTATGCAAGTTGTTATTTAATATTCATTTGGCCGGGGAATATTCTTTTTTCCGGGGAATATTCGTACGAAGGCATAATCATTGGTGGACCCCACAACGGAAGTACTATCGTAGTTAGAAAACGACAAAAATATTATATGAAAATAACGGCAGAAGTTTTACCGTTAATACTGTTGAACTACTCGATAGTAAAAGTATAATAATACGCATGGTTGCATAGTAGCAATAATCGTATTGATTATTGATGCTTACGTGAGAAGTCACTCGATTATACTCAATTATTGCTACGAGAATTCTTTGCATCATATCTCTCATATTATTGATTCGATTATTATCACAAAGATTATCATCCGCATAATATGTTATTTTATTAAATCAATAATTAAGAGATGACAAAGTTATTCATATTATTAAATTGCAATATTTACAATGTCTAGAAGTTACATCGGAGAGGTTTGGTCACCTAATTGCACGATAATAGGAGAAATCCTTATGGAAAGCTCCCTCTTTCTTGGGAACGACCTGGTTGATAAATATTGTGAGTTATAATATTAATGATGAATGTTATTTAAAATTGAAGTTGTGCTCAGAGTTGAATTTGGAGACGCGGACGTGATATTTGAGTCCGGAACGATGAAATTAGTAAAAATATACTATAAACACAAAATTTTCTGATTTTTACTATTTGATCAAAAAGTCAACAGCTGACTTTTTTGGGAAAAGTCAAACTTCGAAATTTCAAAATTTATATTTTTGATAAAAATTATTTCATTGTGTTGGAATTATTTGTGTTAGTGAAAATTGACATTTATTTCGATAAAAATTGATGTCTGGAGGTTATATTGACCAATCGGGTATTTAACCGGATAAATGAGCAATTAATTGCTATTATTTCACATGATTATAACTATTTGTTCACATGTGTATACTATTATTTTACATTCTTGTTACTATTAGGGGAGTTGGTGCAAGATTGATAATACTTGCATGACTAAGTTAAAATGGAGGTATAGATGGAGGTACTATATCTTTGTTAATTCGTATTTTCACATGTCTAGAACTATTGATTCACATAATTTACTATTGAATCACATTATTTACTATTAGGGAGGTGGTGAAAGTTTGATAATACTTGCATGGTGAATTAAAAATAAAAGAAAAATTTGAGGTATCAGTCTCGTAATTTTTCGAGCCCCAAAACGTGAAATTATTGAAACTATATTTTTCTATTATTGAAACTATATTTTTCTATAAATATAAGCTCATTCTTCATCATTCTTCACCAATTCACTCAAGCTATAGAGTAGTTATTATAGAGAGAAATTTTAGAGAGAAAGAAGAATAGAAGCCTGCTACCTCTCTACTCCAGTATCCAGTTTCTTTCTAAGGTAAGTGGTATTATTTCATTCTTTCGTTTTCTTGAAGAGAACTTCTATTATTCCATTCTTTATTATTCTGTTGGAACATCCTGTCTGTGCTTTACGCATGACCTGGTTCCGTTATTTATTATTCTGTTGGAATATCATGTCTACATCGTTTCTATTTGGACTGGTTTCGTCTTTATTCATCTGTTGGAATATCCTATCTCATACGCGTTTTTACGCGAGACACCGGTTAAAATCTTTATTATTCTCGCGTTGGAATATCCCATGCACGCTTTTACGTCGGACTTGGTTCCATCTTTATTATTTTGTTGGAATAACTCGCCAGTGCGATTCTCATCGCATGCTTGGTGATTTCTTTTGTTATTCCATTCCTTATTATACTCAATTGGTTAAAGTTTTGACTTCTATACTCCATGAAATTAGTGGAATATCCTTGATATTTGCACTTCATCTAGTATCTTTTCATGGAAATATTCTTCTGAGCATTTTTGAATTTTACTCTACAAAGAAGTATCATGTTGACAATTTGGACGTTAATAGTTCCTGGACAAATTAATTCGTGAACTTGTTTTATTGAATTCTTATATCATTGTCATCATCCTCATGTTTATATTTTTTTGAAAGTCATCTATCGCCTGTAGTGAATAGATGGACTTGGTATGATTATGAACAGGGATTATTAGGTGTAATCATGACCGTAATGTTACAAATGATGTGATAAAAGTCCTCATTGGCCCTAGTGCATTGATGGAAAGTTGTTGGAATGATCATGACCATTGATGAATAGACGAATGTCCTTGGCCCGTAGTGCATGGATAATTTGTGGTCGTGATACTAAAGAATATCCTTGGCCGTAGTGCAGGGGTGATTCGATGATGTGGATTATTTATTAAGCCGAGTCTCAGCGATAAAAGTGATGAAAAACCTTTTAAATCATAAAAGAGTAGATTTTATTCTCTAATTGACTCTTTTAATGGATTGCTTGTCCCGCTGCAGTTAAACTTGATATCTATTGTATTTTATCAGTTTAAGATTATTGTAGACTAATGATAATTTATTCTGCATTATCTTAGTCATAATATTTCTTACTGGGCTAGTTGAGCTCACCCTTTCTTTCACTGTTCTCTTCAGGAAATGAGAATATAGCTGGGACGAGTCGGGGAATGGAGTGATGGACCAGATGATAGTATTAGTAGTCCTCACTATTCTGTGAAATAGTGTGATAATAAATGTATTGAGGACTTATTTTGAGTTTGTGTATTGTCTAAAAGACAATGATTGTATTAAAACTCACAGCTCATGTTGTATATTTAAGTTTTATATCGAATTTTGTAACATGTATTTGGCGACTCGTAATAGGTGATGTATACCTATTTTGGGGCGCATATGATTAGTATCAAAGCTTAGGGATATGATCCTGGCTAAGATGTGAGACAAGAACTAGGAGGGGAGAGGCGGGAATTCCTTCGCTAGTAGTATGACCTACCTAAGTTTATTTGGTATTTAATTGGTCGGTCAGAGTATAGGGATAATATGTGATATGTTAATTAACCCTTGTTTTATGACAGTATTTGAAAATGGAATCCGAGAATGTTGAGAACATCAATGGAGTGGAGACCGTTAAGTCTCCACAAATCAATAACCAGGACAATGTGCATCAGGAAGGCGACAATCCTCATGCAAACAACAACACTAACCAAATGATGAACGATGGAATGTTCTGAGGCTTCATACAATTCATGCAACATCAGGCGAGAGCGGCTCCTGTCAAAAATGTAGGTGGAAACAGTGGCAACTCTCGGACGTTCACCGCCAAACAGTTCAAGGAGCTGGGACCACCAGATTTTTTTGGAGAGCCAAAACCTCTTAAGGCGGAGACGTGGATAAAACAGATCAACAAGATATTTGATGTCTTGGGTTACTCTGAGGAGCAAAAATTTCCCTTCACCACCTTCATGTTGCGGGCAAAGGCAGATTACTGGTGGGAATCTATAAAGCGTACCCAACCTGCCGCACTGAAGATGTCTTGGGAGAAGTTTCATGAACTGTTCAATGACAAGTACTTTCCCGAAAGTATTCGTCACATAAAAGAGGTAGAGTTCATTAAACTGGAGCAAAACAACATGACCGTGTCGCAGTACGAAGCCAAGTTTGTCGAGCTGTCCCGGTTTGCGCCCCATTTGGTTGATAATGAGGAGAGAATGACACGAATGTTTCTAAGAGGTTTGAAACCCGAGATACGTCAATATGTTATCTCTCACAAACTATGTTTGTATTCAGATGTTGTTAATAGGGCTCAATTATTGGAACGTGATAACTAGTCAACCCAACCAAAAGAGAGCAGCCGACAAAATGATAATACTAGTGAGAGCAGTCATCGAAGTGGTGACAACAAGCGTGGAGGGAATCAGCATGCTAGAAATGGTAACTACATTTGGTGGAGAATGAGGAACGTATGACGCGGATGTTTCTGAGAGGTTTGAAACCCGGCATACGTCAATATCTCATTTCTCAAAAAATTTCACTCTATTCAGATGTTGTCAACATGGCTCAATTATTAGAGCGAGATAACGAGTACGTTCAACCAAGGGACCACAACCAGGATCATACTGGTGAAAGCAGTCATCAGAACAACGATAACCAACGGAGAAAGAAAAATACGGATAAGAGTGGCAACCACTCTGGTGGTAATCATGGCCATGAGGATAGAAGAAGCGAGTCAGGAGGAGATTTCAAAAGAGAAGGTACAACAATGACAATGCAAAGACGTCAGCACCAGCAGCAACTTGTTCTAAGGGAGGAGAACGACCACCGATCGTATGCTATAAATGCGGGAAAGAGGGATATATCAGCCCAAACTGCCCACAATAGTTCAAGGTATGCTATAATTGTGGAAAGGAAGGACATATCACTCGAGATTATACGATAGCGAAACCAAGTCCAACGGGGATGGTGACTCAAAAGGCTGTCCCAGAAAAGTCAAAGTCAACGGTTCCTAGAAGAACATTTGTCGTGACTGGTCAAAATGCGAGGAACCCAAACGAGGTGATCACGGGTAAGCTAATCATAAATTCTTGTGAAGTTTATACCTTACTAGATACCAGTGCTACCCATTCATTTATGTCTTCTGCTTGTGCTCAACGTTTAAATTTGACTCCGAAGAAATTAGACTTTGACCTATCTGTGGAAACTCTGTTAGGAGAAACTTTCATCACATCCACTGTTTATAAATCTTGTTTGATCCAAGTTAGCACCATCACATTACCTGTTGACCTTATCTCTTTAAAGATACTTGCTTTTGATGTGATTTTAGGGATTGATTGGTTAACTATTCATCATGCCAAAATTGATTGTTTTCGTAAGGTTGTTAGTTTTCATATTCCTAATCAACCTGTTGTTCGAATTCAAGCAACTAAACCACTAAAATCAATCACTGTTATATCAAGCCATAAAGCCATTCGTTTATTAAAAAATAGATGTCAAGCTTTCTTAGCCCGTGTTATGGATTTGAATAAAGACACTTCAGATTTGAATAATATTCCTGTTGTTAGTGATTTTCCTGACATATTTCCTGAAGAACTTCCCGAGCTACCCCCGAAACGTGAAGTTGAATTCTTTATTGATCTTGAACCTGGTACAAAACCCATTTCTAAAATCCCATATCGAATGGCTCTTATTGAACTTCAGGAGTTAAAGGTCCAACTATAGGAGTTGTTGGACATTGGTTTCATTCGTCCTAGTACATCTCCTTGGGGTGATCCTATTTTATTTGTAAAGAAGAAAGACGGGAGTATGCGACTTTGTATTGACTATCGGGAATTGAACCATGTCACCATCAAGAATAGGTATCCGCTACCTCGCATTGATGACCTGTTTGACCAGTTACAAGGAGCACAATTCTTTTCAAAAATTAATCTTCGTTCTGGATATCATCGGTGAAGATTAGGCGAGGATATTCAAAGAGCGCCTTGAAAACTTCGGTATGGGCATTATGAATTCTTAGTCATGTCTTTTGGATTAACTAATGCTCCTGCGGCTTTCATGGATATGATGAACCGAGTATTCAAGGAATATTTGGATTAGTTCGTTGTTGTCTTTATTGATGACATCCTCATATATTCCAAAAGTCGTGAAGATCGTGAGCACCATTTGAAGCTAGTACTCCAAAGGCTTTGTGAAAACAAGTTATATGCCAAGTTGAAGAAATGCGAGTTCTGGCTTGAGGAAGTAGCATTCCTTGGGCACGTGGTGTCAAAATATAGAGTATCTATTGACCCGGCGAAGATTGAAGCAATACAAAGTTGGGAGCAACCGAAGTCAATGATTGAAGTACGTAGTTTTCTGGGCTTAGCTGGTTATTATCGGAGATTCGTGGAAGGATTTTCTCGAATCGCTACTCCATTAACTCTGCTGACTCAGAAAGATATCAAGTTCGTATGGAGCAAGGAATGCGAGAAGAGTTTTCAAGAGCTTACAAGGAGACTCATTTCGGCACCTGTTTTTACAATACCATCTGGTTTGGATGGATTTGTTATCTACAGCGATGCTTCAGGCAAAGGGTTAGGATGTGTTCTCATGCAATGTAGGAAAGTCATAGCCTATGCCTCGTGACAACTTAAAGAATATGAGAGGAATTATCCTACTCATGATCTAGAGTAGCGGGCAATATTTTTTCGCTTAAAGATCTGGAGGCACTATCTATATAGGGAGACAGTGGAGATATATTCAGACCATAAAAGTCTCAAATATTTCTTCACCCAAAAGGAACTCAACATGCGGAAATGACGTTGGCTTGAGCTGTTGAAAGACTGCGACCATACCATTCAATACCATCCTGGAAAAGTGAACGTGGTAGCTGACGCATTGAGCAAAAGATCATATGCGGGAACGAGTGCAATGTTGTCAACACGAAGGCCCATTTTGTGTGATTTACAAAAGATGAAGATAGAATTCAAGACTCCGGGGACCCATGCAATGATGTTAAGTATACACATAGAACATACTTTAATTGAAAAAGTTAAAGTTGCTCAAGCCACAGACCCAGAGCTGATGCGTATGAAGAAGAAAGTGCAAGAAGGTGCTATTCCAGAAGCAAGAATCAATGAAGAAGGAATACTTTGAGTCCACTCCAGACTTTGTGTTCATAACGATTCTGATTTGAAGTATAAGATCATGATGGAGGCACACAATACACCATTTGCAATCCATCTTGGAAGTACCAAAATGTATCATGATCTTCGACATACATTTTGGTGGAATAATATAAAGAGAGAGATTGCAAAGTTTATCTCTACGTGTTTAACGTGTCAACGTGTAAAGGCGGAGCATCAAGTGCCTAAGGGACCATTGCAACCACTTGAGATTCCGAAATGGAAGTGGGAACATATTAGCATGGATTTTGTTACGGGTCTTCCCACAGTTTCTCAAGGCATAAATGCTATTTGGGTTATTATTGATAGATTAACCAAGTCTGCTCATTTCTTGCCGATACGGGAGACTTATTCCCTTGAACGTCTTGCTCGTATGTATGTAAATGAGATTATGAGATTGCATGGCATGCCAGTATCCATAGTTTTTGATCGTGACCCAAGATTAACTTCAAGATTTTAGGTTAGCTTGCAAAAAGCTATGGGCACGGATTTATGATTTAGTTCGGCATACCATCCTCAAACGGACGGACAATCAGAGAGGACTATTCAAACTCTTGAAGATCTATTAAGACTTTGTGTCCTAGACTTCAAAGGGAGTTGGGATAAGTATTTACCATTGGTGGAATTCTCCTACAACAACAGTTATCAGGCAAGTATAGGTGTGGCTCCATTCGAAGCATTGTATGGATGAAAGTGTGGCTCTCCAATATGTTGGGATGAGGTGGGTTAAACAACATTGTTGGGACCCGAGTTGGTACGTATGACTACGGAAAAGATCCAAATGATTTGACAACGTATACAAACGGCGTAGGATCGACAAAAGAGTATTGGGGATCACGTATTGTTGTGTGTTGCTCCATGGAAGGGAGTTACAAGATTCGGGAAGAGAGGAAAGCACAATCCATGATTTATTGGTCCATTTCAGATTCTTGACCGATTAAGAAATGTGGCCTATAGACTCGCGTTACCTCCAAGTATGTCTTGTGTTCATAATGTTTTTCACATATCTGTGCTTCGTAAATATGTGAAAGACCCGAACCACGTTATTGAGTTAGAACCAAATGAGATAGCCGAAGACTTAACGTATGAGGAGGTACCTGTAAAGATCTTGGATAGGAAGGAGCATGTCCTACACATAAAGGTCACACCACAAGTCAAAGTTTTGTGGAGAAACCATGCTATTGAGGAAATGACCTGGGAATTGGAAACAGAAATGAAAGCGAGGTATCCTCACCTTTTCAAAACAACAGGTACGCACGTCAATTTCGAGGACGAAATTTCATAAGGAGGGGAGGTTGTAAGACCCCAAATTATTAATAAATGAAATTTAATTTCCTCTATTTATTACTTTGAAATAGTAAGGGTTGAATTGATTAATGTGGTTAGTTATGGGTAAAATGCGCAAATATTTCAAATAAGCAAGTGGTTATAAAATATTCATTGTTGTCGGGGAATATTCGATTGGTCATGGAATATTCTTACTGTCGGGGAATATTTGTATGACGGCGCAGCCTTGTGTGGGCCCCATAATGGAAAGCGATTGGATGAAGAAAACGACAAGTATAAGTTGTTTATAAATAATTGGCAGTAGTTATTCACAATTATCTTGTTGGAATACCCAAGTGGTTAAAACACGAGTAGCACACCAGTATTGCACCAATTATTGATTCTTACGTGAAGAAGGCACTACTCAATAATTGTTACAAAGAATTATCGCTCAAGATATTATTTTATTGACTCAATAATTGCTACGTTGATATTTTTATATTATTGTTGTTTCAATAATTGTCACTACAAGTATTTTTCATTATCGAGATAATAATTCATATTATCTGAATAATATTATTAGATAACATTATTGGCAATGTCTAGAAAGTTCTGTCTAAGGAGAGGTTTGGTCATCTAATTGTGCGTTAGTAAGGAGAAATCCTTATTGGAAAGCCCCCTCTTTCCTGGGAACTGCCTTGTTATCAGTATTGTGATTCTGTAATATTATTTGTGAATAATTAATTATTGATTTATATGATGAGGAAAATATTGATTTTATGTGGATATAGATGGAGAAAATTTTTAATGTGGCAATTGTTGAAAATTAATATTTTATCTTTTTCTGATAAAATAATTCATTTAAATATATTATTATATTTTCATAATATAATAATGGTGATATTTTTACAATGAATGTGGGATATATGAGTATATGAGGAGGAAGAGTATTTTGTTGCATTAAATAAATAACACATGGTTTTGTGTGTCGGTGGACCCCATTTCTTGACTAAAATTTGATTATAGCCTGTAAAATCGCTTGGTTTGTGGAGGATTTCAATTTACATTTGGAATTTGGAACAACTTTCTTCTGGAAAGTTGTAGATAATGGAATTTCCTATGGTTAACTCATAAGGTTTGAATTTTTATGACAAAAGGGCTATTTATTATGAATTATTTAAGTTCCGAAGTTCTAGAAATAATTAATTTTTGAAGTTTAAAATATTTTAATTATGAAAAACATTTTTCTTGTTTATTGTGGGTGGGTGGCTGATGTTGTGGTCTAGTGGTGTGCATAGGAAGTTGAGAAAATTTATATTATTATTATATTAAATTTTCTGCTTTGGTGTTCTAAGCATTTTCCTATAAATAGGGTGCTTAGGTTAGAATTGAAAATCACACCAGAAACTAAAGTTTTCTCTCTCTTTCTCTCTCGGTATATTCAGCGTATTCTTGTGAGTATTTTGATACTTTGAGTGTTGTTATACTGTGCAGGTACCCTTCAGCACTATATTTAGTATTCCAAATGTAAGTACTATTCTTTCGAGGTAAGGGATGTTATTTTTTTTATACATGATATTATTCCTTCTAATATCATTATCGCCGAAATATTGGTAAGATTTTTCTTGTGAAATTCTTGTCTTTTAGTATCTGGGGTTACTATTCACATATACCTACATTATTCACGATACAACACTATTCACGAATACAAAGACTATTCATAAAAAAATTAAATTTTCTTTTTTGTCCAAAATATCTATTATGTATACTAGCTTTGATTGTATCCATGTTTTGATCATTCTTGAATTTTACTCCACTATGATTATTTATGAGGTATTTTTGGACATGGATAACCGAAATCTGAATCCTTAATATTTATTCTTGTGTTTCACTGAATTCATATTTTTTAAAATATTTTTCATCATCCTTAGTCCTAAATGACGATATAATTGAATATCTTTGGCCTGTAGTGCAAAGATAAATGATTTTCTTATGAATATCTTTGGCCATAGTGCAAAGATGTACATGTGTTGAGATGAACATGACCGACTAATGAATATCTTTTGGCCTGTAGTGGAAAGATGAAAATTTGATTCAAGATGAATATTGATTGATGTTACAGGGATAAAATATTGATGATGGACTGTTAAATTCATAGATAATAGTAGATTTCATTCTCTACGTAACTCTTCTATGAATTATTATTTTCGCTGCGAATATTGATCTGAAACTTGTTGTTTATTATATTCTCTCAGATTTTTCCCTGTTGAAGACTAACGATAATTTGTTCTATATTATCTTAGTCATAATATTCTTTAGTGGGCTAGTTGAGCTCACCTTTTCCTTTTTGTTCCATATTTTTCTCAGGAGGCGAGAATGTAGCAAGTACTAGTCGAGGTATGGAATGATGGACCTAGAAGTTATTTTAGTAGTCCTCACCATTTTTATAAAATAATGTACCAATAATTGTAATGAGGACTTATTTGGGTGTGGATATTGTCTAGGAGACAATATTTGTATTTAAACTAACAATTTAAGTGTTGTCGTATTTTCTACGACAATTGTATTAATAAAGTTATAGTTGTTTCTGTACCATGTATTTGACAACTCAAAATGGGTGATGTATACCAATTTTGGGAGCGTCACAGAATATCTTTGGCCCGTAGTGCAAAGGTAGACAACTGATTGGTATGATCATTGTTATTACATTTGAATATCTATAGCCTTTGGGGTAAGGATATTGAGTAAACGTTTTATTAAGCCTTTGTGGCAAGGAGAAACTGTCGATTTACATGATTATAAATATGAATTGTGGATTTAGCTATAATCTTTGGTGGTTCAGGTGAAGACAAGTAATGAGAGTTCTTTTTATCTTGGGTATAACAAAGAACTGTTGATAAGTATTACAGGAATAAAATATTAACAATGAACTTTTAATCTAGAGGAGATAGTAGACATTATGTTCTTGTTGACTTATGTCACACTCCATGTTTTGATGATGACTCGATTATTTCTCTAATCAATGCTATATTATTTCAGGGAAAGATATGGAACTTCAGAAAAAGTCAAGGAAGAAATTACAAAGCCAAGACATCCTTGGAGAAAGAAAAGCAAATTTGAGTCCTAGGAATATATGTAAGATCTTAGCATTTATTGCATTCCAAAATAAGGCTCTAGGACATGTGCATTACATAATTGCATTCTCATGCTTGATGCCACTTGCTAATTCACTAGCACTAATATACATGGGCCGGTATCTCTTACCATAACATAAGAAATCAAATCTTGATATATTTGGTAATCTGGAACTAACGATCGATTTTAGTAAATATCATACCACCTTTCATTTCCATCAACTTGACATATCTTAAATCATGCGAACTAACTAAGGAAACGAGTTGATTGAATAAATTTCCACAAATTATATAGCAGTAATTATGCTCCATAGTCTCGCCTCATAATTCTAGAAATCTAATTGGGCATAATCACTGGTCCAATATGTGGTAAGACTTGTGGACACCGGCCAATAGGTATAAATGGTAAGAATAAATCATGTCATCATAGATATTGCATCATAAATCATGCTGCATAAATCAAGGGTCTCAATTCTAGGCAATTAATTAAGGTAACTAGTTGATTGCATAAATTACCATCTTGCGCCATAATCTTGGCTCATGACTTAAGAAATCTAATTGGTTAAATCTAACGGTCCAATGTATGTTTAGTAATTGGAAACATGCCAGAAAATATTTATGGTAATTCTAGAAGTTGACTTCAGGCATTGGACAGTGGAAATCTGCAAATGGAAATCAATTAGCCAAAAGTTACTGATAGCATGATATCTCAGAATCTCTGTGATGGAAAACAAATTAAGGATATCATGATTAACGAAGTACATCAAGATTTGTGCAATATGTTATAAGCGGTAATATTCGTGGAGTCGCCTATATAAACCGAGCTCATTAGCAAATAAAGTTCTGAAAAAAAACATACACATAAACTCATAAGCATACAAGCTACGAGATTGTTTTTCATTGAGATAGACATTGATTGCATTCATAACAGAGTTACTACTTGAAAACGATTCGGTAACATTCATCTTGCATATATCATTTCATACTAGAGCCTTAAGTTGGTGAGTAAATACGTTGTTAGATCATTAGACCTCTAGTGTGTAATTTTTCTTTCCTATCTCGGTCAATATTACATATAAAAACATTTTTTGAAGTGTTTACTTATTACAGTCAAGTTTAAAGAAAGCATAGGTGCTTAAGTGTGCATAGGTGCACAGGGAACACAGGTGTTCAAATTATTGAAACTTGTATTATAATTGGAAGAGTTTAATAAAAGTGAGTCTCCAATACTAGTTGGTATTGGACGTGGACTAGGCTACTATTCTAGAGGGTAGTAGTTGAACCACATAGAAATTCCGGTGTTGGTGTGATTGCCTTCTGTGATTCTATATTGTTTTTACATCCAGCTGCCTGCATTAGTAAAATCAGTTAACTCAATAATATCTTGATTTGGTAATCTAGCTTGCTGCATTAAAAATAAAAATTGGTCATAGTTTGTGCCTACACTTATTCACCCCCCCCCCTTCTAAGTGTATCTATTTAAACTTCATTTGGTATCAGAGCTTGGCTCTACTTATCTTGGTCTTAAAGGTGACTTGTAGGGAAAGATTCTGACATGGCACAACTTGGAAGCGCTCATCACGAGGGACAATCAACAAACCGACCTCCACTACTCTTTGGAACTGAAAACTATAACTTCTAGAAATTTCGGATGAGGATCTATCTAAAGCGAGACCCATGGGAATGGTGGGTGGTAGAGAATGGACCTGTAATCCCAAGGAAAGATGATGGTACTCTGAAAACTCTACTTGAGATGGATTCAACTGAAACATACATGGTGTCATACGATACAAAAGCAATGAACACTCTCCTCAGCGGCATGGTGCAATCCAAAATAGATAATATTTCCTCATGTAACACATCAAAGGAGATTTGGGACACCCTAGTTGTAAGTCATGAAGGAACGTCTAAAGTACGAGAAGTCAAGCTAAGTATGCTCATGCATGACTACGAATTGTTCAAACTTGAAAAAGAGGAAACGATCAAAATGGCTCAAGCACGATTTTTGGTACTAATAAATTCCTTAAAGCTACTCGACAAGACGATTCCACAAAGCAAAATCAATCGTAAGCTACTTCGGGCTATGCCCAAAAGGTTTGCATCTAAAATTACCACTCTTCAAGACTCTGTCAATATATCTTCTATGGATACATTAACTCTCTTTGGTGAACTAGAAGAATATGAACATCAATTGAAAATATATGATGACGAGGAAGAAGTTCCTCGAAAGAAAGTATTAGTTCTAAATGCAGGAGTTGAAGAAGAACTCGAAAATAACTCGGATGATGAAATAGCCATGATATCAAGGAGACTTAAGGGGCTACTTCAAAGGAAGAATCAAAGGAAAAATATTTCCAACGCAAACAAATACAAAAATAAGCCAATCGAGGAAACGTGTTTCGAGTGTGGACGACCAAGTCATATCAAAAAGGATTGTTTCCAACTCAAAAACAAAGGAAAGCAAGGCAACAAGGAGTTCAAAAAACACAAAGCATTTCTAACATGGAGTGATGATGAAGAATCCGAGGTGGAAATAGATGCAAACGATGAACTAGCTCAAATATGCTTCATGGGAATTGAAGGTGAATCCAGTGAGGTAGCTCTTTCTGATAATATTATTTTGAAACAAGAAAATGAAAAATTAAAAGAAAAAAACACATACTTAAAAGATCTAGTAAACACTTTAATGAGCGAAGTGGAGACACTCATAGATGAAAAGAAAGATTTGGAAAAATCAACACACACGAATGAGGAAAAGATTTTAGCAGCAAAGAATGACTATTTAGAAAATTTCAATAAAATATTGTTCAACAAGGTTAAACACCTAAATAATGAAGTTGAAATTTTTTAAAAAGGAGATAGAGATGAGGGATGTGTGCATTGATGCGTTTGGCGATGAATCTAGTAATTAAACTCCTCCAACTAATGACTTACAAAAGGAAATAGAGTCTTTAAAAACCTCTCTAGCAAAATTTGATCATGGGGAAGAAAACTTAAATGCTATGCTAGGGAAACAAAGGCCCAGTTATGATAAACAAGGCATAGGTTATAGTTCAATACATAGGAAAGAAGTTAAAATGCTAAAATCTAGATCATCATTCAAATTGAACTCATCGCACACCCTTTACCTCTTGCAAAAAGCTGTGGCATTAAAGGACACCTAGAGATAAACCGGTCAAGAAAGAAAAATCTAAGTAAAGCCATATGGATAAAGAAAAGTGATTTGATTTCAACTAACACAAATGGACCCAAAAAGATATGGGTACCAAAAATATAAATTGTATCTCTCTCATATACGGTATGTCTTAAAGCCAAAGTATCTTCTCAAAAGTGGATTCTTGATAGCGAGATATTCACGTATATATGACCGGAGACAAATCTAAGTTCGTGGAATTAAATGTCAAAAAGAAACATGGAGCTGTCACATTCGGTGATAATCGGTAAATGCGAAATAATTGGGAAAGGTAAAATCGGTAATGGTAAGGTTAACATTAATAATGTTCATCTTGTTAGCTGATGCAGAATTCAATCTTATCGGTGTGAGTCAATTAATGGATAATGGACATCAAGTAAAATTTGAAAAAGATAAATGTACAATTTCACATGGTACTAACAATGCTGCTCTAGTTGCCCAAAGGGAAGGGAATATATATACTCTTGATTTTGAGAAACAGGAAGAAGAATTATGTCTTGCAACCATTCAAGATGAAGCAAATCTATGGCATAGAAGGATGGGACATGTTCATATGGATCTAATTAAGAAGTTGTCATCAAAGAACCTAGTAAGAGGATTACCCAAAATGAATTTCGAAAAGAAAGGTATATGCGAACCCTATCAACTTGGAAAACAAGTAAGAACGTCATTCACAGCCAAAAACATGGTATCAACTTCTTCTCCCTTACAATTGCTTCACCTCAATTTATTTGGGCCTGAAAGGCATGCTAGTCTAAACAGAAAATTCTATGCTTTTGTAATAGTCGATGATTTCACTAGATATACATGGGTACTATTCCTTAGAACAAAAGATGAGGCATTTAAAGAGTTTGAAAAAATGATTAAAAATTTGGAAACCAAATATAGCCTTAATCTTATTAGAATCAAAAGTGACCATGGTACCGAATTTCAAAAAGACTTTATTACATTCTGTAATCAAAAAGGAATATCCCATGAATTTTTAGCACCTAGAACCCCACAACAAAATGGAGTGGTAGAAAGGAAGAATCGAACATTACAAGAAACAGCTAGAACTCTAATTCAAGAAAGTAAACTTCCTAAGAAATTTTGGGCCGAGGCTGTGAACACAGCATGTTACGTGCTAAATAGAGTATTGATTCGTCCAATTATTCTGAAAACACCATATGAATTATTAAATAATCGGCTTCCTAACATAAGTTATTTCAAAGTGTTTGGATCTAAATGTTTTATTCTTAACACTAATGGAAATCTCGGCACGTTTGATGCTAGATCATATGCAGGAATATTCATCGGCTATTCACAAAATAGTAGAGCATATCGGATTTATAATGTACAAAAGATGTGTATCAAAGAATCTATACATATAAAATTTAACGAATCTAACCATGATATTCCAAAAGAAAAAAGAAGAAGATGCAGGAGAGCTAGAAACTGTTGCAAATCCAGCTTACCAGATAAAGCAAAACAAAAAGATCATGAAATCAATCCAACAAGAGGAAATAGAAGAGCAGCAAGACCTAGACTTAATCCAACAAGCTGAATATGAGAATCAGGAGCATATCCAGCAAGCTGAAATGGATGAACAACAAGACCACAACTCTGAATCTACTGAAGAAGTCATACATGATATTCAACTTCCAAAGTCAGCAAGATATATCAAAAACCACCCACCTGAGAACATTATTGGAAACATAAACGACAAAGTTATGACAAGAAGAAAAACACAAAATATGTGTGCTTTCTCAGCATTTCTATCCCAAATCGAACCAAAGAACGCCAAAGAAGCCATACTAGATGAGAGCTGGCCTCTAGCTATGCAGGAAGAGCTACAACAATTTGAAAGATGTCAATTATGGGAATTGATGCCTGCTCCAAAAGATGTGTCCATTATCGGAACTAAATGGGTCTTCAAAAACAAGCTTGACGAATACGAAACAATTACGAGAAACAAAGTGAGATTAGTTGCTCAAGGATACAATCAACAAGAAGGAATAGACTATGAAGAAACTTTTGCTCCAGTAGCTCGCTTGGAGTCTATTCGCATACTACTAGCATTCGCCTATTTCAGAAAGTTCAAGCTACACCAAATGGACGTCAAAAGTGCCTTCCTCAATGGATACATAAATGAAGAAGTATATGTAAAACAGCCACCTGGGTTTGAGCATGACAAGTTCCCGCATCACGTATACAAACTTAAAAAGGCACTCTATGGACTCAAACAAGCCCCAAGGGCTTGGTACGAAAGATTAAGTAAGTATCTCCTGTCAAATGGGTTCATACGAGGTAAAATCGACTCCACTCTATTTATTAAACATCAAAATAAAGATATTATTATTGTACAAATATATGTAGATGATATAATATTTGGTGCTACTAATAATTTCCTGTGTGAGTGGTTTTCCAAATGCATGCACAAGGAATTTGACATGAGTTTGATGGGAGAACTCAACTACTTTCTGGGCCTTCAAATTAAGCAAAATCACGAAGGGATATTCATTCATCAAACCAAGTATAAAAAAGAGTTACTAAAGAGATTCGGATTCAACAATTCAAACACAAAGTCCACACCAATAAGTACATCTATAAAACTCACAGCAGATGAAAAAGGTACGGACGTAGAGGTAACAAAATACAGAGGTATGATTGGATCCCTACTTTACTTAACTATTTCTAGACCTGATATAATGTACAGTGTGTGCCTGTGTGCTCGATTTCAGGCTAAACCTAAAGAATCCCACTTACAGGCTGTTAAACGAATTTTTAAATATCTGAGTGGTACGAAAAATTTAGGATTGTTCTACCCAAAATGTGATAATTTTGATCTAATGGGCTATTCAGATGCTGACTATACAGGTTGTCAAATAGATAGAAAAAAGCATAAGTGGTGCCTGTACATTTTTGGGACAAAGTCTTCTCTCATGGCATAGCAAGAAACAGACGTCAGTTGCCCTATCCACTACTGAGGGCGAATATTTAGCAGCAGGAAGTCGCTGTTCCCAAATCTTGTGGATGCGTCAAACATTATGCGACTTTGATATTTCTTGCAAAAGTGTGCCCATATACTGTGATAATACCAGCACCATAGACATTTCAAAAAATTCGGTACTACATTCCCGCACAAAACACATAGAAGTACGCCATCATTTTCTTAGAGACAATGTGTCAAAAGGCTTAATAAGATTGATATTCATCCCCACTGAACACCAATTAGCAGATATCTTTACAAAACCTCTAGGAGAAGAACGATTCAGTACCCTACGGCGAGAACTCAAAATGAGTCTAATACAGATATGAACTGACTATGCTAGCTAGACAAACTACCAGTGTATCTACACTCACCATAATTACGCTTATTCAAATCTAGTCAGATTCTCCTTCCCAAGAACGGCTTCACCACTTTCCATATCTAGATAACGTGTCCTATACATAAGGCTAAAAAGTGTATTTTTCTCTTTCTCTTTCTCAGACTCCTCAATCCCTTCCATAATCTCAACCGACTCAACTCCTCTCTGCTATAATGAGAACAAGACGAGGCAAACAACTACGTGATGAATCGAAAGATGAAGTCTCACCTCCATCTCCACCATCTCAACCACAGGTCACTAAAAAACTAAAACAAAGGCCGTCATCTATCACGATCGTCTCCGGTGGCTCCTCCCCTGCCGAATCCAAAGCTAGTCTCCCTTCTCCACCTCCAATTGAAACATCTACCGGTCACAAATGCCGCAAGCTCAGTGATCCCTCACCGGGCTCACCTCATATACCGGTAACACCACTCTCTGTCTCCTTGCATGATGTACCTGATGATTTTTTCAGAGGACATAA
This sequence comes from Panax quinquefolius, assembly GCA_020205615.1. Taxonomy (NCBI): domain Eukaryota; kingdom Viridiplantae; phylum Streptophyta; class Magnoliopsida; order Apiales; family Araliaceae; genus Panax; species Panax quinquefolius. Next base: position 52,396,736 of record CM035163.1, read on the forward strand.
TTTTGAACTACATTTTAAAACTTCTATCTGTCAAAAATCTTTTGTCTATGAAAAATTTATAGATATGTTTTATTATCAAAACTCCCCTCTCCATCGTCTCTTTGAGTCGTGTGGTCTATCCTCCTTGAGCACCCCCTCTTGGTTGCCTATCCAAAACTAGTTCAGCAATTTTATACAAATCTTGAGAATAATGGCAATTGCTACACCTCTTTTGTCAAAGGAAAATCCTTGTTCTTCACAGCTATGGATTTAGGAAGTATTCTGTCCATCCCATACATAGGTGACTGCCCCTTTACTCTCAAAGGACCAATCTCTACTCCTCTGTCTCCCTTAGTACAGCTTTGCATTGTGTTGGATGACCCAACAGTCTCCTCTGTCACTCTTCCAAAAACCATCAAGTGTCTCCCCTTGCCATTATCCTTCACAAACTCTTACGCTACAATCTCCTCCCCCGTCTCGGTGGTGGAGCAGACTTCACGTATCAAGATTTAGTCCTAGTGGCGTTAATAATGACTGGCCAGCCTTTTAACTTCTCACTCATGATGCTCAAACACATGATTCATTGCGTTAAACACTCCAAAAAGTGTCTGCCCTATAGTTGTTTCCTCACCAAACTCTTTACCCACTTCCAAATTCCACTCGATGATGAAGGTTGTATCCACTTGACTGATTCCATCGACTCGAATTATCTCAAAGGGGCTTATCTCACTCTGATTAAAGGAAAGTTCATTCGTCTAGTTCCTGATACACCTAAACCCATACCTCCTACCTCACTACCCTCTTTCCCTGAAATTTTGACTCTCCTTCACACCATAGCAGCCAATCAAGCCCAAATCACTTCTGATGTCAAAGACATCCAACTCTGCCTCTCTGTCCTTGAAAAAGGCAAACTGCCAATTTGTTGTGATGATCTCCAGGCCATGTTTTGCAATGTCGAGGATGAATTTATTGACCTCCAAGCTGGCTTTGAGTTGCACACTAGGGCAATGGTTGAAGCCCTTTAACGGAAGATGAATGAATCATCAATTGAGCACGTAACTCAAGTTGAACCAAGTTGGGACTCTCAAGTTTAAAGTGCCACATGAATGACTTTGAGTGAGGGGCGCAAGCGGACCAAGTCCAAGCACGCATACCCGAAAGTGGCCCTAATGCAATTGGATGGCTAAATATCAGGCGAGGAACGCCATTGCCTCCTCCTACCTTCATTGCTCGACCCCCAAATTTCAAATACACCGTCCTGGAAGCACCATCGAGGCTTCACCGACCCTATTTCACCGCCCGCGAAGAAAATCATGTTAACCTTGAGGAGGACGATGCTTAAGCTGCACTACCCCTTTTTGGCATTCCCGGCACTCCTTTTTAATTGATGCCAAAGGGGGAAAAAACTTTTGTTTTTGTTTTTAATTTCTCCGGACTATTAAGACTATATTTTGACTATGTTTTAAAAGTGTTTTTATTTGATGAATGATGGATGGTTTCATTACTACATTTTTTTTATTCTACTTAAAATGTTGAGGCCTAACCAGAACTTGCAGGGTTGATCAAAATACTGCACATATGCAGTACATGGTATGCATGAACTAAGGGGGAGTCATAACTCTCCTGAAGTGCATAGTCTTAGGGGGAGCTATAATTATTGTGTTGTCATCATCAAAAAGGGGGAGAATGTTGACTTATGTCACACTCCATGTTTTGATGATGACTCGATTATTTCTCTAATCAATGCTATATTATTTTAGGGAATGATATGGAACTTCAGAAAAAGTCAAGGAAGAAATTACAAAGCCAAGACATCCTTGGAGAAAGAAAAGAAAATTTGAGTCCTAGGAATATATGTAAGATCTTAGCATTTATTGCTTTCCAAAATAAAGCTCTAAGACATGTGCATTACATAATTGCATTCTCATGCTTGATGCCACTTGCTAATTCACTAGCACTAATATACATGGGTTGGTATCTCTTACCATAACATAAGAAATCAAATCTTGATATATTTGGTAATCTGCAATAAACGATCGATTTTAGTAAATACCATACCACCTTTCATTTCCATCAACTTGACATACCTTAAATCATGCGAACTAACTAAGGAAACGAGTTGATTGAATAAATTTTCACAAATTATATAGCAGTAATTATGCTCTATAATCTTGCCTCATAATTCTAGAAATCTAATTGGGCATAATCACTGGTCCAATATGTGGTAAGACTTGTGGACACCGGCCAGCAGGTATAAATGGTAAGCATAAATCATGGTATCATAGATATTGCATCATAAATCATGCTGCATAAATCAAGGGTCTCAATTCTAGGCAATTAATTAAGGTAACTAGTTGATTGCATAAATTACCATCTTGCGCCATAATCTTGGCTCATGATTTAAGAAATCTAATTGGTTAAATCTAACAGTCCAATGTATGTTTAGTAATATGGAAACATGCCAGAAAATATTTATGGTAATTCTAGAAGTTGACTTCAGGCATTGGACAGTGGAAATCTGCAAATGGAAATCAATTAGCCGAAAGTTACTGATAGCATGATATCTCAGAATCTCTGTGATGGAAAACAAATTAAGGATATCATGATTAACGAAGTACATCAAGATTTGTGCAATAAGTTAGCAACAGTAATATTCAGGAGTCGTCTATATAAACTGAGCTCATTAACAAATAAAGTTCGGAAAAAACATACACAGAAACTCATAAGCATACAAGCTACGAGATTGTTTTTCATTGAGATAGACATTGATTGCATTCATAATAGAGTTGCTACTTCAAAAACATTCTGGTAACATTCATCTTGCATATCATTTCATACTAGAGCCTTAAGTTGGTGAGTAACACAGTGCTAGATCATTAGACCTCTAGTGTGTAATTTTTCTTTCCTATCTCAGTCAATATTACATATAAATCTATTTTTGAAGTGTTTACTTATTACAGTCAAGTTTAAAGAAAGCATAGGTGCTTAAGTATGCATAGGTGCACATGGAACACAGGTGTTCAAATTATTGAAACTTGTATTGTAATTGGAAGAGTTTAATAAAAGTGAGTCTCCAATACTAGTTGGTATTGGACGTCGACTATGCTACTATTCTAGAGGGTAGTAGTTGAACCACGTAAAAATTCCGGTGTTGGTGTGATTGCCTTCTGTGATTCTATATTGTTTTTCCATCCAGCTGCCTGTATTAGTAAAATTAGTTAACTCAATAATATTTTGATTTGGTAATCCATCTTGCTGCATTAAAAATAAAAATTGTACATAGTTTGTGCCTACACTTATTCAACCCCCCCCCCTTCTAAGTGTATCTATTTAAATTTCATTTCTACTTGACTCTTCTAATGGATTGCTTATTCTGCTGCAGTTGTTGATCTAAAACTTGTTGTCTATTGTATTCTATTAGTTGTTATACTGTTGAAGGCTAAGGATAATTTATTTTGCATTATCTTAGTCATAATATTTCTTACTATGCTAGTTGAGCTCACCCTTTTCTTTCACTGTTCTCTTCAGGAAATGAGAATATAGCTGGGACTAGTCGTGGAATGGAGTGATGGTCCAGGATCAGTGGCTTTAGTAGTCTTCAATATTTTTATAAAATAGTGTGATAATAATTGTAATGAGGACTCCATTGAGTGTGGATATTGTCTAGAAGGCAATATTCGTGTTTACACTCTCAACTATGTTTTGTCGTATTTTTACACGATAGTTGTATTAAGAAAGTTTATATTTGATTTATGTAGTGTGTATCTGGCAACCCAGAATGGGTGATGTATATCTGTTTTGGGGGCGTCATAGTTGTCTTCTTCTAGGAGGCATTTTCTGTTAAGATATACACTTATTAGTTCATTACTCAACTTCTTGAGTATTTAAAGTTTAAATTAAACATTCTAAGGTTAAAGCTATAACACATAACATTTCAAATAAACTCTGATATTTTATTCATTTTAACATTTTTAACACACAATAAGCATAGCATAACCGCTATTAACATTCACTTTCTGAACTAAACATGTTTCAGGATTACATATTCGTACTACCCCTTTATGCATCTCAAAATAAGGGATTCACACTTTATTATTATTATTATTTCTATTTGGGAATATTAAGACATCGTAAGGCTTCTCTACGCTCTTTCTCCATAATACGATACGTTGTTCTACGATCCATCACGAACCACGATGAGTCTTTAAACTGAGGTGGGTAATAAAAGACTCGATCCTAGCCCCTATCAATCGCATAATTAAAGGTGTAATCCATCTCATTCATCTTGGCCTTCTTTACTTGAACTTTAGCCTCAACACGGTCTGCACGTCGAGTCGCCTTCATCCAAGCATCCTTTGCTCTCACACGATTAACTCACTCCTCTTTGAAGTCGTCTTTTAATTTTTCCATATCAGTCTTCGTGACGCCCCCAAAATAGGTCCACACGACCCATTCTGAGTTGCCAGATATCACATTACAGAAATTAAATACAAACTTCATTTATACAACTATTGAACTATCGTGCAGAGTACGACAACACATAAGATGTGAGTTTTAATACAATATTGTCTCGTAGACAGTATCCAAACTCAAATTATTACAATGCCATATAAAATACAGTAGAAAATATTTTAAGACCCCAAAGAAGAACGAGAAGATTACTATCATGTTCATTCTAATGAGGTGCACTTTTGACGCTTACAAAGTCGGGTTCTCATCACCTTATTGTTGTTCACCAAAATCAATTATTAAGTGATGTATAAAATATGACACACACATCTTAGGACCTCAATACAATTATATATTGCATGTCATGTAGTTTTATAATGTATTGAGAAATTTCGACAGTCTCGGACCATCATATTATTCCCCTGTTATCCCCGCTCGACCCAGCTACACTCTTACTACCTGAAAGGAATTGTGAAGCAAAAGGGTGAGCTCAACTAGCCCATTAAAGAATATTATGACTAAGATAATTCATTTATCAATAGCCTTCATCAGAATAAATCAGAGATTTAAAACATATGGTAGATAATAAAATATTTCAACCATAATTGCAGCGGAATCAACAATCCATTAGATGAGTCAAGTAGAACATAATGTCTACTATCTCCTCCAAATTAAAAGTCCATCGTTAATATTTCATTCATGTAATACTCATCAACAGTTCTTTGTTGTACCCAAGACAAAGAGAACTTGCATCACCTATCTTCACCTGAACCACTAAAGATTATAGTTAAATTCACAATTCATATTTATAATCACGTAAATCAACAGTTTCTCCTCGCCACAAAGGCTTAATAGAATGTTTACTCAATATCCTTACCCCAAAGGCTAAAGATATTCAAATGTAATAACAATGATCATACCAATTAATTGTCTATCTTTGCACTATGGGAAAAAGATATTCAACTATAACACCAATGGTCATGATCATACAAATCAATTTATTCATCGATTGCACTACTACCAAAGACATACAACTGTTAACTAATGGTCATGATCCTGCCAATCACATCATCGAATTATCCATGCACTACGGGCCAAGGATATTCGTTAGTATCACCAGTGGTCATGATCGTGTCATACACCTGTCTATCTTTGCACTACGGGCCAAAGCTATCAATCAACAGTCCATATTTGCACGTAAGCCAAAGATATACCATTGTAAAACCAATAATCAACAGTCTATCTATGGACTACGGGCCAAAGATGACTTTCATTACAATATAAGCATGAGGATGATGACAATGATATAAGCATTAATCAAACGAAATCAAGGATAATTATTAAAGACTTTAAATTTTTGCAGAGTTTAATAATGTCCAAATTGTCAACATGATACTACTTTGTGGAGTAAAATTCAAAAATAATATCCATGTTTCAAAAATAATTTGGATAGAAAAGAAATAAATTTTTCGGTATTGAATAGTACCTCGTGAAAAGTATCCTATGAATAGTACTTCGGGAATAGTACCCCATGAATAGTACCCCGACATAAAAAGTGCCCCAAATACCCGAGTGAATAATATTTAAGTGAATAGTAATCGGGTGAATAGTAATCCGTGTATAATAACTCGTGAATAGTACCCCGACATGAAAAGTGCCCCAATACCCGAGTGAATAATATTATAGTGAATAGTAATCGAGTGAATAGTAACCCATGAATAGTACCGGGTGAAAATATTGATATTTAATAAGAAAGTTCAGATCAATATTCTAATAAAACTATATTGGATGAAGCGCAAAACTCAAGGATATTCCATTGATTTCAAGGATTATCGAAGAAATACTTACCATAGTAAGTTTTGATTTAAGAATATGAAACGAAATAATATACGAAACTGCAAATAGATTTTCACCTATCATGCGGTACGTAATCGCGTAGATAGGTTATTCCAACATATTAAAGGATGAATACAAAAAATAGTATTCCTTATGAATACGAAAGAAATAATACCCCTTACCAAACGAAAATAACATCTCTTACCTTAGTAGAAAATTTGATACTGCAATAGTGAAGTAGCAGAATACTCTTCTTCTTGCTCTCTATAGTTTCTCTCTATATAGGTTCTCTTGTGAATCTCAGTGAATTGGTGAAAATGAAAGAAAAATTAAGCTTCTATTTATAGGAGAAATGACTAAATATAACTAATTCACGAACGATCTAGATTGATTTACTATTAGAACGGACGGTCCATGTTGATTACTATTGAAACCATCAACCGATGGTCCAGATTGATTTAATTTTAAAACCACCATTGACGGTCCAGATTGATTTACTTTTAAAACCACCATCGACGGTCCAGATTGATTTACTATTAAAACCACCATCGACAATCCAGATTGATTTATTATTGATACCACCACCAATGGTCTAGATTGATTTACTTAATACACTTTAGTACCCCTAAAGTTTTTCAAGTTTATATTATTCCCCTCTAACTTTTATAATTCACTTATCTTTAATAAACCTATTTTTAGTATTTCAACAATTATTAATCATTAATATTATAACTTATAATATTGACAACCAGATCATTCCCAAGTAAGAGGGGACTTTCCGATAAAGATTTCTCCTTATTGGTGCGCAATTAGGTGACCAAACCTCTTTCCTCGATAGAACTTTCTAGATATTTTCAATAATCTAAATAATCATATGTATAAATGTGTTTTCTTAATTATTGATTTAATAATATAAAATATTGTGCAGATGATACTGTGATAATAATTGAATCAAATAACGTGAGATATTATGCAACAATTACTGTAACAATAATTGAGTAAACTAAGTGGCTTCTTACGTAAGCATCAATAATCAATACCGTGTGCTACTATGCAACCACGTATATTACTGTATTTTTACCACCGGGTATCTCAACAGTTTAACGGTAAAACTTTCACCGTTATTTTTATAAAAAGATATTTATGTCGTTTTTTAACTACGACAATACTTCCGTTGTGGGGTCCACCAATGATCGTCCCGTCGTACGAATATTCCTTGTTAAAACTAATATTCGCCGACCAATCCAATATTCCCAGACACAACAAATATTTTATACCAACTTGCTTACTTTGTAAAATTTTCAAATATCACCCTTAACTTTAACATTTTATCAATTTAACCATTTACTAAATAACATAAAAATTATAAGAAAATTGAATACTTTCATTTCATAAAATTCAAGATCTCACAATCTTCCCTCCTTATGAAATTTCGCCTCCGAAATTTACGTACCTGGTAGTTCAAAGAGATGAGAATACCTTGCTTTCATTTTGGATTGTACATTTCCGTTTATTTCCTCTGTATCATGATTTTCCCATTGCTCATCTCTTGTATTTCAGATATTATTCTAGAATACATCTTCAAAATAAAGGTTAATTGACATATCACAATTTGTTAACTTAGGTAAGAAAATTAAGCTTAGGTAGGACACACACTAGCGAAGGATATTATTCGTCTCTCCCCTCCTAGTTCTAATCCTGGATCTCCGCCAGAGACCATATCCCTAAGCTTTGAAACCATTTTTGACGCCCCCAAAATAGGTCCACACGATCCATTCTGAGTCGCTAGATATCACATTAAAGAAATCAAATACAAATTTCATTTATACAACTGTTGAACTATCGTGCAGAGTACGACAACACATAAGCTGTGAGTTTTAATACAATATTATCTTGTAGACAGTATCCAAACTCAAATTATTACAATGCCATATAAAATAAAGCAGCAAATATTTCAAGACCCCAAAGAAGAACAAGAAGATTACTATCATGTTCATTCTAATGAGGTGCACTTTTGACGCTTTCAAAATCGGGTTCTCATCACCCTATTGTTGTTCACCAAAATCAATTATTAAGTGACGTAAAATACAACACACACATCTTAGGACCTCAATACAATTATATATTGCATGTCATTCCATTTTATAATGTATTGAGAAACTTCGACAGTCTCGGACCATCACATTATTCCCCTGTTATCCCCTCTCAACTTAGCTACATTCTTATTACCTGAAAGGAATTATGAAGCAAAAGGGTGAGCTCAACTAGCCCAGTAAAGAATATTATGACTAAGATAATTCATTTATCAATAGCCTTCATTAAAATAAATCAGAGATTTAGAACATATGGTAGATAATAAAAGACTTCAACCATAATTGCAGCGGAATCAACAATCCATTAGAAGAGCCAAGTAGAACATAATGTCTACTATCTCCTCCAAATTAAAATTCCATCGTTAATATTTCATTCATGTAATACTCATCAACAGTTCTTTGTTGTACCCAATACAAAGAGAACTTGCATCACCTGTCTTCACCTCAACCACTAAAGATTATAGTTAAATTCATAATTCATATTTATAATCATGTAAATCAACAGTTTCTCCTTGCCACAAAAGCTTAATAGAACGTTTACTAAATATCCTTACCCCAAAGGCTAAAGATATTCAAATGTAATAACAATGATCGTACCAATCAGATGTCTATCTTTGCACTACGGGCCAAAGATATTCAACTATAAAACCAATGGTCATGATCATACCAATCAATTGTCTGTCAGTGCACTACGGCCAAAGACATACAACTATTAACTAATGGTCATGATCCTGCCAATCACATCATCGAATTATCTATGCACTACGGGCCAAAATATTCATTAGTATCACCAGTGGTCATGATCATGTCATATATATACCTGACAATCTTTACACTACGGGCCAAAGCTATCAATCAACAGTCCATCTTTGCATGTAAGCCAAACGATATACAACTATAAAACCAATAATCAACAGTCCATCTATGCACTACATGCCAAAGATGACTTTCGTTACAATATAAGCATGAGGATGATGACAATGATATAAGCATTAATCAAACGAAATCAAGGATAATTATTAAAGACTTTAAATTTATCCAGAGTTTAATAATGTCCAAATTGTCAACATGATACTGCTTTGTGGAGTAAAATTCAAAAATAATATCCATGTATCAAAAATAATTTGGACAGAAAAGAAATAAATTTTTCGCTGAATAGTACCATGTGAATAGTACTTCGGGAATAGTACCCCTGAATGAAAAATGCCCCAAATACCCGAGTGAATAATATTTAAGTGAATTGTAATTGGGTGAATAGTAACTCGTGAGTAGTACCCCGACATGAAAAGTGCCCCAAATACCCGAGTGAATAATATTATAGTGAATAGTAATTAGGTGAATAGTAACCCATGAATAGTACCCCAGGTGAAAATATTGATATTTAATAAGAAAGTTTAGATCAATATTCCAATAAAACTATACTGGATGAGCGCAAAACTCAAGGATATTCCACTAATTTCAAGGATTATCAAAGCAATACTTACCATAGTAAGTTTAGATTTAAGAATATGAAATTAAATAATATAAGAAACTGCAAATTGATTTTCACTTATCATGCGGTACGTAATCCGCGTAGACAGGTTATTCCGACATATTGAAGGATGAATACGAAAAATAGTATTCCTTATGAATATGAAAGAAATAATACCCCTTACCAAACGAAAAATAACATCCGAAAATAACATCCCTTACCAAACAAAAATAACATCCCTTACCTTAGTAGAAGACTGGATACTGCAATAGTGAATTAGCATAATATTTTTTTTCTTGCTCTCTATAGTTTCTCTCTGTGACACCCCCGAATCTAGGTACTTCATTCCCACAAGATTTAGTGTGCTCACTATCCATACAATCATACTATCTACCCAAATAAAATAATATTTGAACCATAAATCCTTCCTTTAAATAGGTTTACATCATTTAATCCAAAAACATCCTAGGTTAACTAACCTTAAACATCAATCAAGTGCGGAAATAAAATTATTACATCACATCATTATTTAAAAGTCTAAGATCATCATAATAAATAAAATTACAAGTCTGCATCACTTGTACATTTTTCCCTTTCCTTTGCTAGTTGAAGGCTCATCTACCTTCTCAACTTTATTCCCATGTTATCCCCTCTCGACTCAACTACACTCTTATTACCTGAAAAGGAATTGTGAAGCAAAAGGGTGAGCTCAACTAGCCCATTAAAGAATATTATGACTAAGATAATTCATTTATCAATAGCCTTCATCAGAATAAATCAGTGATTTAGAACATATGGTAGATAATCAAAGATTTCAACCATAATTGCAGCGAAATCAACAATCCATTTGAAGAGTCAAGTAGAACATAATGTCTACTATCTTCTCCAAATTAAAAGTCCATAGTTAATATTTCATTCATGTAATACTCATCAACAGTTATTTGTTGTACCCAATACAAAGAGAACTTGCATCACCTGTCTTCACCTAAACCACTAAAGATTATAGTTAAATTCATAATTCATATTTATAATCATATAAATCAACAGTTTCTCCTTGCCATAAAAGCTTAATAAAACGTTTACTAAATATCCTTACCCCAAAGGCTAATGATATTCAAATGTAATAACAATGATCATACCAATCAGTTGTCTATCTTTGCACTATGGGCAAAAGATATTCAACTATAACACCAATGGTCATGATCATACAAATCAATTGTCTGTCAATGCACTACGGCCAAAGACATACAACTGTTAACTAATGGTCATGATCCTGCCAATCACATCATCGAATTATCCATGCACTACGGGCCAAGAATATTCGTTAGTATCACCAGTGGTCATGATCATGTCATATACCTATCCATCTTTACACTACGGGCCAAAGCTATCAATCAACAATCCATCTTTGCATGTAAGCCAAAGATATACAACTGTAAAACCAATAATCAATAGTCCATCTATGCACTACAGGCCAAAGATGACTTTCATTACAATATAAGCATGAAGATGATAACAATGATATAAGCATTAATCAAACAAAATCAAGGATAATTATTAAAGACTTTAAATTTATCCAAAGTTTAATAATGTCCAAATTGTCAACATGATACTGCTTTGTGGAGTAAAATTCAAAAATAATATCCATGTATCAAAAATAATTTGGACAGAAAAAAAATAAATTATTTGGTGAATAGTACCCTGTGAATAGTACTTCGGGAATAGTACCCATTAAATAGTACCCCAGCACGAAAAATGCCCCAAATACCCGAGTGAATAATATTTAAGTGAATAGTAATTGGGTGAATAGTAACTCGTGAGTAGTACCCCGACATGAAAAGTGCCCCAAATACCCGAGTGAATAATATTATAGTGAATAGTAATAAGGTGAATAGTAACCCATGAATAGTACCCCAGGTGAAAATATTGATATTTAATAAGAAAGTTCAGATCAATATTCCAATAAAACTATACTGGATGAAGTGCAAAACTCAAGGATATTCCAGTAATTTCAAGGATTATCGAAGAAATACTTACCATAGTAAGTTTAGATTTAAGAATATAAAATGAAATAATATACGAAACTGTAAATGGATTTTCACTTATCATGCGGTACGTAATCCACGTAGACAAGTTATTCCAACATATTAAAGGATGAATACGAAAAATAGTATTCCTTATGAATACGAAAGAAATAATACCCCTTACCAAACAAAAATAACATCTAAAAATAACATCCCTTACCAAACGAAAATAACATCCTTTACCTTAGTAGAAGACTGGATACTGCAATAGTGAAGTAGCACAATATTTTTTTTTTGCTCTCTCTAGTTTCTCTTTATGACACCCCCGAATCTAGGTACTTCATTCTCACAAGATTTGGTGCTCACTATCCATGCAATCATATTATCTACCCAAATAAAATAATATTTAAACCATAAATCCACCAAGTAATTGCTATTGCAATCTGTTATGTTCTGTTAAAAACCTTATAGAAAAACGTATCACGATAGAACTTGAATTCAGAGAGCGATTTGCACTTTAACTTACTCAGTTGCTCATAAGTTCTTGATAATAACAGTTGATTGTTGCCCACAAAGTGGTGCATGATAGTATACATCAAAGTGTTAACTGTATCCTCCACAAAAACGAGCTTGTTCATTGCATCAACGCCTTTTTGAACTTGAAAATTAATGATGCTCTCCTTTGTTTCTCTTGTTAGAAGGTTATCCCACCAAAGGCCAAGTTGACCTACGAAACCAGATGCTAAAGCTTGAGCAATCCTTTTTTCAGAGTTCATTTTGATTCTAGATGCTTGAGCAGACATCGTCATTTGCTTGAGAAGAAAAATTATTTGATAGTCAGCAAGATCATCAAGCTTCCATTCACAAATATATTCTCCACTAAACTAAACTCCATCATTAAACGCTCTATTCTCAAATTGAGCATCTGTGGGAGAAGGACGATGATAATAGGGCTGATTTTTAATCTTTCCCCATTTTAACCTGTTTATTTGAGGATCTTCCTGTTCTTTTTGGATTTTACTTAAGATCTTATCAAGATTTAATCCATCATTTTTAAGAACTGAAATGGAAGGGCCTTGAGAAGTTGATCCAGTAGATGTCCGTTTTAAGGACAACTTCTCTAATCTATTCTTCAATTCTTCAAACATTTCTGTAGAAGCCGATCCTAGCTTAAATTCTTTAGACATCTCTGGTGGAGGTTTAAATAAGACTAATCCCTTTTTTAAAAGCTTTCCTTCCTTTGAGGAAGTAATAAAAATCTCTGCCGGAGAAGGACTAACAGATAAAGGATTTACTTTTAAAGTAACAACCTTTACTATTCTAGATAGTTGTGTTCCAAGGGACTGTAGAAACAAATTAGTATAATTATTTTGTTCTATAACCTGATTGATCCCTTGAACTTCTTCAGACTTTCTTTCAGTCTCTTTATCCAACACATTCTTGTATGGGACAGCTCTAGTCTTTCCCGTTCCTACAAAGACTAGGACTGAAGGAGGATGAATTGATGACACAACTTCGTTGTGTTTATGGTGATAGAACTAGTTTCATTTTTCTTAACCTTAACCTTATCCCCCCAAAAGGGAAAGTATAACCTTTTCCACAGCTCCAATGCTTAAGAAAGACAAAGAAATCAACATTTTTTCCTGATTCTTTTAAGAAATCGTAATAAATATTGCGAATGAAATCTTGAATTTCAAGAGAATAAGTGGCAAAGAACCAGTCGCGTTTATCTTTGTTTTTGTCAGAATTAAACATGCTTTTAGCAAGGATTTATTTAGACCACAACTCTGATTGTTAAGAGTATAAATACTGTCAGAGTAACCAAAATCAGATGTTGTAGGGCTTTGAGCCCTTGGAACCTCTAGTTCAGAGGGAGTTTCAACCATATATGTTGGACGACTGATTGGATCATCTGGTCGATTAATAACTCCTTGAATGGAAGACACAGATCTTCTCAAAGTTTCACTTGTATTCCTTTGAGGAATAGTTGACGTGCTATTTCGTCGGGGTTCGTCTAAGTTAAGACGAATAGAGCTACTGTTTCCAAATCTAATGCTTACAGATCCATCTGGATTTTCTGTAACATCTTCTAGTTAATTATTTGAAGCTTATACCCTTTTAGGTACAACATCTTGCAGTGTCCAATTGTCTAGAACCGCTATATCATCCCACTTTAAAGTTTTAGGGATTGAAATATTAGCTTTAATAGGGTTGATTTGAAACATTGTAGTCTCTCCTCTACAATCTTTAATAAAATTACTCTTTAGATTAATATCTGGAGTAATTGTATTCATGACCTTAATATAGATTCTATATATGAGTGTCATGTTGGATGATAGAGGGTCCATATCAAAACCTGACATTTATAAGGTCGATGTTAAGGTTTTGAGAATAGTGGGATCAAGTAATGAGACTGAAAAGTTTGGAAAACTATTAAAGTAAATCGGTCCTTCAGAAAGAGATGAAGTAATCCATCCTAACAAAGAATCATTAAACTTTAAATGTCTTTAATCTCTTAAACACAATAACAAAGAAGTGGGGAGGCCAATTCTAGTTAACGGTTTAACCGCCACTTGGACTAACCCAATATAGAGATATTTGTAGCCTCTTTCTACAGCTTTTTCAAGTAACCTCTTGGGTAACATCTCAACAGTCATATGACCTTGAGTTATCGAAAGAGACTGTTCAATTGACTTAATATTATAATCAGATTTAAACAAAAAACTACCTTTATTATACATTTTAGAGATAGGTGTTTTTGGGATAGACCAATTTTGTAAATGGGTCTCAATTTTTCTGATAGAAACTACTTGTTTAGTAGATGAATCCAAAGAGGTAGAAGATGAAGAAGATGAAGAGCTTCTTAACCTAGATAGATTCCTGAATAGGTTTGCCATTGGACGTATAATCATTACTTAAAACTTGACAAGATAAGCAGACAAGTTATGATGAAGGTTATACTTTCCCTTTTGGGGGGGATAAGGTTAAGGTTAAGAAAAAGGAAACTAGTTCTATCACCATAAACATGGTAGAAATTTCTTACAGGCCCTATCGTTTGGCTAATGACAAAGACGACAACGAAGATGTGTCATCAATTCATCCTCCTTCAGTCCCAGTCTTTATAGGAATGGGAAAGATTAGAGCTGTTCCATACAAGAAAGTGCTGGATAAAGAAACTGAAAGAAAGTCTGAAGAAGTTCAAGGGATCAATCAGGTTATAGAACTAAATAATTATACTAATTTGTTTCTATAGTCCCTTGGAACACAACTATCTAGAATAGAAAAGGTTGTTACTTTAAAAGTAAAACCTTTATCTGTTAGTCCTTCTCCGGCAGAGATTTTTATTACTTCCTCAAAAGAAGGAAAACTTTTAAAAAAGGAAAAGCCAGGATCAGTCTTATTTAAACCTCCACCAGAGATGTCTAAAGAATTTAAGCTAGGAACGGCTTCTACAGAAATGTTTGAAGAATTGATGAATAGATTGGAGAAGTTGTCCTTAAAACGGACATCTACTGGATCGACTTCTCAAGATCCTTCCGTTTCAGTTCTTAAAAATGATGGATTAGATCTTGATGAGATCTTAAGTAAAATCCAAAAAGAACAGGAAGATCCTCAAATAAACAGGTTAAAATGGGGAAAGGTTAAAAATCAGCCCAATTATCATCGTCCTTCTCCCATAGATGCTCAATTTGAGAATAGAGCGTTTAATGATGGAGTTCAGTTTAGTGGAGAATATATTTGTGAATGGAACCTTGACGGTCTACTGACTATCAAATAGTTGTTCTTCTCAAGCAAATAACGATGTTTGCTCAAGCAGCTAGAATCAAAATGAACTTTGAAAAAAGGATTGCTCAAGCTTTAGCATCTGGTTTCGTAGGCCAACTTGGCCTTTGGTGGGATAACCTTCTAACAAGCGAAACAAAGGAGAGCATCTTTAATTTTCAAGTTCAAAAAGGAGTTGATGCAATGAACGAGTCCGTTTTTGTGGAGGATGCAGTTAACACTTTGCTGTATACTATCATGCGCCACTTTGTTGGCAATAATCAACTGTTATTATCAAGAACTTATGAGCAACTTAAAGTGCAAATCGCTCTCTGAATTCAAGTTCTATCATGATACATTTTTCTCTAAGGTTTTTAACAGAACAGATTGCAATAGTGATTATTGGAAGGAAAAGTTCATTGAAGGATTACCTATTTTATTCTCTCAATGAGTTAAAACAAGGTTAAAAAATAAAAATGATGGAGTAATTCCCTAGGATGAATATACCTATGGAGAATTGGCTTCAGAAGTCATTGATGAAGGTGCGGATTTGTGTAATATTTTGAAAATTCAGAAGAAAAATTCAGAAGAAAGAGCTAGAGGAAAGCGAGCTCTAGGAGACTTCTGTGAGCAATATGGTCTTGCTGAAATCCCTAAGGATAAGGGTAAAAGAAAGAATGGAAAAGAATCCTCTGCTTATAAAGATAACAAGAAATCTTAAATGAGTTATCATCATAAAAGGTCTAAACATCAGACCAAGGAAGATCAACCTAAAAGGAGAAAGTCATCTAAAAGAAAGGTGACAAGTTCAAAACCTCCAACGTGCTATAAATGTGGCAAGATAGGTCACAAAAGTCTTGAGTGTACTACTAAGAAGAAAATTAACCAACTGGTTAAGGATGAAGGGTTGAAAAAACAACTTCTAGCTATCTTCATAAACTCAGATGAGGATGAATTCTCTTCTTCCAGTTCAAGTCCTAGAAGAACTCCCTCTATCTCGAATGATTCCATTTCCAATGATGAAGAAGTATTATGCGAAGAGTTAAATGATTGGCAATGCGATGAAGGACAAGCATGCTTGCGTGCCTTAAATGGACTCTCTATTAATGTTTTATCTAAAGAAGATAGTCATATCTTAGATATTATCGATCAATTGGAAGACTCTGGTAAGAAGAGACAAATGATCGAGAAATATATCATGCTGGCTAAGAGCAAGAAAAAATCTTCTGATGAGGATAATGAAAGGTTTGACCCAAGTCAATATTCCTTACAAAAGATCTTTGATAAGGTGAATGACCGTCATAAGGAGCCTACTCTTAAGAGTTACAAGGAAGGATTACTAATCTGCAGGCTAATAGCGACGCTAGAGAAGTTGATATTACGGATCTAAAGAAAGAGATCAAACAGATCAAAAAAGAGATTCGCTGGCTTAAAGGCATGGATGATAAAGGTAAAACTAAAATGGATAACGCTAATTCATCCGTTATCAATGAAGAAGAGAGTTATGATTTTGAGGATGAAGTCCTTGACTTTGCCATTCAAGATAGACGAATTATTCCAAGTGAATCTAATTCAAAAGGATTGAAGATCAACTTAATTGATAAAATTATCACTCAAAAGTGGTATGTGAAAATTACAATCCTTATTGATGATGAGTTCTCAGTCACTACTAAGGCTTTGATAGATTCTGGAGCAGACATAAATTGTCTGGCTGAGGGTCTAGATCCTTCTAAATATTACTCAAAAATAGCTCAAATTCTGAGTACTGCCGATGGGAGTCAATTGCATATAGATTATAAATTATCGGATGCAGTGGTGTGCAATAATGGGATTTGTTTTGAAACTCCATTCCTCCTAGTCAAAAATATGGCTCATGCAGCAATTTTGGGTACACCTTTTATTAGTTTGCTTTTTTCGATTTTTATTGATCATACGAGAATAAGCAGTAATAAAGAGGGGATAGAAGTCAGGTTTGATTTTATTTCGGAACCTCGCTATTAAGGAGTTGATCATTTGCTTAAATGCAAAGAAGATTTTCTTTTCTTTCTCAAACAAGAGTTAGAAATTAAGAAGATTGATGAACATCTTAAAGATGATAAGTTTAAGCTTAAAGTTAAAGCTTACCAAGAGGAACTAAGTAAAGAAATATGCTCTACAGATCCTACTGCTTTCTGGAATAGAAAAAAGCACGTCATTTCTTTGCCTTACATAGAAGGATTCAATGAAAAGTCTATTCTTACTAAAGCAAGACCTATTCAAATGAATGAAAGGTTTCTTAAGCTTTTCCAAGAAGAAATTAATGATCTCTTAAAAAAGGGATTAATAAGGAAAAGTTACTCACCATGGTCATGTATTACGCATTCTACGTAGAGAAAATCTTTGCGAGAAATAGAAAAGGGAGTTCCAAGGCTGGTGATTAACTATAAACCTCTAAATAAAGTTTTGAGATGGATTAGATATCCAATTCCAAACAAGAGGGATCTGCTAAATCGATTGTTCAAAGCAAATGTCTTCTCCAAATTCGATATGAAGAGCGGATATTGGCAAATCCAAATCAAAGAAGAAGATAAATATAAAGCAGCGTTTACAGTGCCATTTGGGCATTATGAATGGAATGTTCTGGGTTTTGGCCTTAAAAATGTGCCATCAAAATTTCAGTACATTATGAATGAGATCTTTAATTCGTTCATGGATTTTATAATTTTCTATATTGATGATATCTTGGTTTTCTCAAAAGACATTGATCAGCATTGGAAACACTTAAATGTGTTTAAAAAAGCCATCAAAAGAGAAGGATTTGTGGTATCTGCTAGTAAAATGCTATTATTCCAAACTAAGATAAGTTTTCTGGGATTTAAAATTTCTCATGGTAAATATTTCCCAGTTAATAGAGCCATCGCCTTCGCTAATAAATTTCCAGATAAAATCTTGGATCAAAAGCAACTCTAGAGATTTATGGGAAGTGTTAATTATGTCAGAGATTTCTATAAAGATTTGGCAAATGATGCTGCCCTTTTTTACAAAAGGCTAACAAAAAGCCTACGCCTTTGATAGATGAATGTACCCAAGCCATTAAAAGGATTAAGACAAGAGTGAAATCCTTACCGTGTTTACATTTCTTTGACCCTGATGCTCCAAAAATTGTCAAGAATGATGCCTCTGACAGAGGTTATGGGGGCATTCTAAAACTATTATAAACTCTAAAGAAGTCTTAATTTGTTTTATTTCAGGAAAATGGGATGATGCACAGAAAAACTATTCCACTATCAAGAAGGAGATTTGTTCCATAGTTCTGTGTATTGATAAATTTCAAGGAGATCTCTTAAATCAGAGATTCCTTCTTTGAGTTGATTGCAAATCTGCTAAAGAAGTTTTAGAGAAGGACGTTAAGAATGTCACTTCTAAACAGATTTTTGCCCGATGGCAAGCCTTATTATCAGCCTTTGATTTTGATATTGAGTTTATTAAAGGAGACTCAAACTCCTTGCCAGACTTCTTAACTAGAGAATTTTTGCAGGATACACTTAATGTTTGTGTGTTGAATCTTGTCAGGTCTCCTAGACGCTCAGCTAAACCAGCAATGGAAAGACCCTCTTATGACTTCCTCAAAGGCCAATCTTCAGGATCTCAAAAGCACGGTAATAAAGGAAAGGCTCTTGAGCTTAAAGTTCAGGTGGATTCTCAATACATCAAAACCATGATTAGAGAAGTAGTTGATATTGATGATGTGGATGCAGTTAGATCCCTAGAACAAGTAGCAGATCTTTATCTGTCCTACTCACATGATCTTCCTATTTTTCTCCCTAAAATCAGGGTGTTCTTTGAAAAAATTCTAATAGAAACTGGATCAATCAAAGTTTCTCACAAACCTAGAGATCGCTATAATCTAGCTTTCTCAATAGTTAAGATCTTAAAGGTCTTGCGTCCCTGTGACTGGGTGGGGGATTTAAGGACTCATAAATATTTTGAAGCAAAATCTATGATTCTTAAATATTTTAATTATTTTGATTACACTCTAGCATGGGAAAAATTTTTATACTATCAAAATGAACATTTTACCTATAGCTGGTTTCTTCACCCTAAATTTCCAAAAACCATCAAGGCTCAGGATTTTCCTGCATGGTTCCAATCTTGGTTCTATCTTTGGGGACCAATCTCGGAGTTCTCCCAAGGTTGAAGATATGTTTGAAAAATATTTTTAAAGATCAAATTGCCTCAATGATAATCAAGCATTATTAACTTTCTGTTATGCCAATGAAATCCCCTGGATCTTTAAATGGTCCTATACCATTACTCAGCATGACGGAACAGGGGTCCATCGACTTTGTCGACAACTAAGCCATTAAATGGTGGTCTAAGTTTGATGAGGGTAAAATTGAAAATATTCCCTCATGTTGTTGATTTTTGTAAGACCCCAGTTTTTATAAATAAAGATGAATTTTCTATAAATATTATTTTTGAATATTATGGAATAATTTGATATAATGTTATAGTTGTGGGTAATATTTATAAATTTTGCAAAGTATACAAGTGGTTATATTATATTCGATTGGTCGGGGAATATTCGGTTTAGCAGGGAATATTTAAATAACAATGACTCAATCATTGGTGGACCCCACAATGTAATTATTATCGGATTGAGAAAAAGACAAAATATTTTATTGAAATAACTTGGCGGAAGTTTTCTGGTTGATCTTTGTTGAACTACTCGGTAGTAAAAAATACGATGTCGTGTGGTTGCATAGTAGCACTGCGGTATTGATTATTGATGCTTATGTGAGAAGTCACTTAGTTTGATTCCATTATTGTCGATTAATAATATGAATTATTATAGCGATAATGACGTTTTGTTTTATTCGTATTATTAACGTAATTAAAGCGAAACATCTTTTATATAAAAGCAGAATACTTTATTAAAGTTATTTTATAAATAAAATATATTATATTTTATTATGCATAGTGTTTTGCATAGTGTTTTTGCATAGTGTTTGCATAGTAAAATGTTTTTATATAAATAGAATATATTATATTTTATTTAAAAGATTTTTCTTTAAACATGGACCGTCAGATTAAAGTAAATCAATCTGGACCGTTCATGGATTAGTTCTTATGCATTCCATTTTCCTATAAATAGAAGCTCATTCCTTCATTATTTTCTTACATAATTCATTGAAACTCAGAGAGAAAATTATAGAGAGAAATATAGAGAGAAAGTTATAGAAAGAAGAAGAGTATTCGCTACTTCATTACTTCTATATTAGGTTCTTTTTTAGTGTGAAGGGTGTTATTCTTTCTTCTTGAAGAGAACACATTATTCCATTCACTATTATTACATTGGAATAACTTTGTAAAAGTGGCATACCCTATACATAACTTTTGTATCTGTGGCATACCTATACTTGGTGAAATCCTTATGTTATTCCATTGCTTATTTATTACATTGGAATAACTTTTGTATCTGTGATTTACCCTATACTTGGTGACATTCTTTTATTATTACATTGGAACATCACATGCATGTGTTTTACACTAGGACACGGTTTAGCTTTTTATTATTCTGTTGGAACATCACATGCGCATGTGTTTTACAGGACTGGTTAAAATCTTTATCATTTTGTTGGAATATCCTATCGTGTGTTTTACGGATCTGGTTCCATCTTTATTATTACATTGGAACATCACAGCCGATTGTGAATTTCACGACACGGTTAAGATTATTATTATTACATTGGAATAACTTTTATCATCTGAAAGTACCGCATGCATGGTGATTTCTTTTGTTATTCCATTCTTTATTATACCCGGTTGGTTAAAACTTTGACTTCTATACTCCATGAAATTAGTAGAATATCCTTGATATTTGCGTTTCATCGATATCTTTTCACGGAAATATTCTTACGATCATTCTTGAATTTTACTCTACAAAGCGATATCATGTTGACAATTTGGGACGTTAATAATTCTGGATAAAATAATTCTTGAACTTGTTTTATTGAATTCTTATATCATTGTCATCATCCTCGTGTTTATATTTTTTTTAAAGTCATACGTGACTTTGTAGAGCATGGATGGACTTGGTATGATTATGACCGAGGATTATTCGGCGTAATCATGGTAGTAATGTTACAAATGATGTGATTAAAAATCCTCGATTGGTAGTAGTGCATTGATGGGACGATTGTTGGCATGATCATGACCATTAATGAATACTGACTATTCTTGGCAGTAGTGCGGGAATAATTGTGATCGTGATACTTAAGAATATCCTTGGTAGTAGTGCGCGGGGTGATTCGATGATGTGGATTATTTATTAAAAGTGAGTCTCGGCTATATATGATGATGAAAAACCTTTTAAAATCATAAAAGATAGTAGATTTTATTTTCTACTTGACTCTTTTAATGGATTGCATATTCATTGCAGATTAAAGCTGGTTGTACATTGTATTTTATCGGTTTAACATTGTTGAAGACTATTGATAATTTATTTTGCATTATCTTAGTCATAATATTTCTTCTTGGGCTAGTTGAGCTCACCCTTTCTTTCACCTTTATTCTCTTGAAATGAGAATATAATTTGGGACGAGTCGGGGAAGCAGTGATGGTCTGAAGATAGCATTAGTAGTCCTCACTATTACGTGAAATAGTGTGATAATAATTGTAATGAGGACTTTTTGTTTGAGTTTGTATAATATCTAGTAGAGCGATATTTGTATTTAAACTCACGATTTATGTCATATTATTATACACTGACAATATATGTTAATAAGTTGTATTTAAATTTACGTACCATGTAAGTGGCGACCCAAGATGGGTGATGTATACCTAATTTTGGGGCGTCACGATTGGTTAATATCGAGCTAAGGGATATGATCCTGGCTAAGATGTGAGGAAAGTACTAGGAGGGAGGAGGGGGGAATACCTTCGCTAGTATGACCTACCTAAGTTTTTGTGCTATATTTTATTGGTCGATTAGAATATAAAGGTAATTGTTAAATGTCAATTAATCTTTTGTTTTGTGGCGATATCTGAAAATGACATCGAGAATGTTGAGAATAGCAATGGAGCACACAGCGATCGTTGATTCACCACATATCAATAATCGAGGATAATGCATGCATCGGGAAGGCGACAATCCTCATGCAAACAACAACACCGACCAAATGATGAATGATCAAATGTTCGTGAGGCTTTATGCAATTTATCTGACAATGTGATGAGGCGACTCTGCCCAAAGCGTAGGTGGAAACACGGAAAACTCTCGGTGGTCACCGCTAAACAATTCAAGGAGCTGGGACCACCGGAGTTTAAGGGAGAGCCAAAACCACTTGGCGGAAGCATGGATAAAGCAGATTACCAAGATATTTGATGTCTTGGGATGCTCGAGGAGCAAAAGGTTCCTCTACGCCTTTATGTTGCGTGGAGAGGCGATTCTTGGTGGGAATCGGTAAAAGCGTACTCAACTCTCTTTGTCTTTGAAGATATCTTGGGAGAAGTTCCAGGAGTCATTTAACGACAAATACTTTCACGAAAGTATTAAGCCACATGAAGGAGGTGGAGTTTATCAAGTTGGAACAAAACAATATGAGTAGTGTCGCATGATACGAGGCAAAATTTGCGGAGTTATCACGGTTTCGTCCCACTTGGTGGATAATGAGAGAGAATGGCGCGAATGTTTTTAAGAGGTTTGAAGTCGGGAATCGTCGACATCTTATTTCTCATAAAAGCGTGTGTTTGTATTAGGATGTTGTAAATAGGGCTCGATTAGTGGGTAGCGATAACGAGTCAACGCCATGACTAAAAGAAGCGGTACGGCAAAGTTATAATACCGGTGAGAGTAGTCATCGAGCGGTGACAACAAGCGTGGAGGGAATCAGCGGGGCGGATATGGTAACCACTCCGGTGGTAATCGAGGCCAAAACAATAAGAATGGACATTTCAAGAAAGCGGAGATTCAACAATGATGGAAAGCGTCGGACCAAAGACACCGTTGTTAAGGAAGGAGAAAGACCACCTATCATATGCTTCAAATGCGGAGAAGAGGGACACATCGATCCGAGGCGTGCCATGTTAGTCAAAGCATGTTATAATTGTGGAAGAGAAGGTCACTTAGCTCGATTTTGTCGTTTCTGAAGACAAATTCAACTAGGATGGAGGCACCAAAGGTAGTCCCGAAAAGTCAAAACCAGTAGTCTGAGGAGAGGCGTTTGTTGTGACCTCCCGGAGAGCAAGGAGAACCGAATGAGGTCATCACGGGTAAGCTTATCATAAACTCTAATGAAGTCTACACTTTATTTGATCTGGGTTCTACCCATTCTTTTATTTCTCCTACTTGCGCTCATCGATTAAATTTGACTCAGGAGAAATTAGACTTTGACTTATCTGTGGAAACTCCGTTGGGAGAAACCTTCATTACATCCTTTGTTTATAAGTCTTGTTTGGTTCAAATCGGTACCCTCACATTACTGTCGATCTTATTTCATTAAAAATACTTGCATTTGGCGTGATTCAAGGATTGATTGGTTAACTACTTATCATGCAAAAATTGATTGTTTTTCGTAAGGTTGTTAGCTTTCATATTCCTAATCAACCTATTATGCGAATTCAAACGACCAAACCATTAAAATCAATCACGGTCATCTCAAGCCATAAAGCTATTCGTTTATTGAAAAATGGATGTCAAGCTTTCTTAGCTCATATCTGATTTAAACAAAAATCGTCGGTTTTGAGCGATATTTCTATTGTTAATAAATTTCTGACGTATTCCTAGAAGAACTTACTGGCCTACCCCGAGGCGTGAAATTGAATTTTGTATCGACCTTGAAACTGGTACAAAACCTATTTCCAAAGCCCCATATCGAATGGCTCCTATTGAACTTGAGGAGTTAAAGACCCAAGCTGCAGGAATTGTTAGACATTGGCTTTATTCGACCTAGTACTTCTCCTTGGGGTGCTCTGTTCTATTCGTGAAGAAGAAAGATGGGAGTATGCGACTTTGTATTGATTATCGGGAGTTGAATCATGTCACCATCAAAAATAGGTATCCATTGCCA
The DNA here is from genome assembly GCA_020205615.1 of Panax quinquefolius. Lineage (NCBI taxonomy): Eukaryota > Viridiplantae > Streptophyta > Magnoliopsida > Apiales > Araliaceae > Panax > Panax quinquefolius. The sequence continues at coordinate 52,421,400 of CM035163.1, forward strand.
CGTATTGATGACTGTTTGACCCGATTGCAAGGAGCCAAATTCTTTTCAAAGATTGATCTTCGTTAGGATATCACCAATTGAAGATTAGAACCGTGACATTCCAAAGGCGGCTTTCGAGAACTCGATGACGGGCATTATGAATTCCTAGTCATGTCCTTTGGATTGACTAATGCTCCTCGCCTTCATGGATATGATGAACCGAGTATTCAAGGAATATTTAGATCACTTTGTGGTCGTCTTTATTGATGACATCCTTATTTATTCCAAAAGCCGTGAAGATCATGAGCAACACTTGAGGTGACACTCCAAAAGCTTCGTGAATATAAGCTTTATGCCAAGTTGAAGAAATGCGAGTTACGGCTTGAAGAAGTAGCATTCCTTGGGCACGTGGTATCAAGTCATGGAATATCATTGACCCGCAAAGATTGAAGCTATTCAAAGTGGGAACAACCTAAATCGATGGCCAAAGTCACGTAGCTTTCTCGGTTTTATTTGGTTATTATCGGAGATTCGTGGAAGGATTTTCTCGAATCGCTACTCCATTGACTCGGTGACTCGAAAAGATACAAAGTTCGGTTGGAGCGAAGAATGTGAGAAGAGTTTTCAAGAACTTCGAAGAGACTTATTTATTTAGACTGTTACGACAATACCATTTGGCTCGGAGGATTTGTCATCTCTGATGATGCTTGAGCAAAGGGTTGGGATGTGTTCTTATGCAACATGGAAAAGTTATAGCTTTATGCCTCGCGACAACTCAAAGAATATGAGAGGAATTATCCTACTCATGATCTGGAGTTAGCGGTATTATCTTTGCACTTAAAATTTGGAGGCATTACTTGTATGGGGAGAAAGTGGAGATCTTTACGGATCATAAAAGCCTCAAATATTTCTTCACTCAAAAGGAACTCAACATGCGACAACGACGTTGGCTTGAATCATTGAAAGATTATGATCATACCATCAATACCATCACGAAAAGCGAACGTGGTAGGCGATGCATTGAGTAGAAGATCGTATGCAAATCTGAGTGCGTTATTGTCAACACAAAGGCCCATTTTGTGTGACTTGCAAAGGATGGAGATAGAGTTAAAGACTCGAGAGGACGCGTGTGATGATAGCAAATATCTGAGTAGAACCGACTTTAATCGATAAAGTTAAAGGCGCTCAAGCTACTGGACACAGGTGATGCGTATGAAAAGAAAAGCAAGAGGGTGCTATCTATTAGGAAGCAAGAATCGATGAAGAAGGAATACTTGAGTCAACTCCGGACTTTGTGTTCCTAACGACCACGATTTAAAGTATAATATCATGATGGGGCGCATACAACACACCATTTGCAATCCATCACTGGGAGTACAAAAATGTATCATGATATAAATCTATACATTTTGGTGGAGCAATATGAAGAGGAGATAGATATTTGTTTATCTCAAGGTGTCTAACTTGTCAACGAGTTAAAAGCGGAGCATCAAGTACCAAAAGGTCCATTGCAACCACTTGAAATTCCAGAATGGAAGTGGGAGCACATTACCATGGATTTCGTTCACGGTCTTCCTAAGGTTTCTCAAGGCATTGATGCGATTTGGGTCATTGTTGATAGATTGACCAAGTCCGCTCATTTCTTCTGGAAATCGAGAAACTTATACACTTGAACGTCTTGCTCGTATGTACATAAGCGAGATTGTAAGGCGCATGGTATGCCGGTATCCATAGTTTCGATCGAGACCCAAGATTCACTTCAAGATTTTGGGTTAGTTTGCAAAAAGCTATGGGCGCGGACTTACGATTTAGCTCGGCATATCATCCCCTCGACAGACGGACGGACGATCGGAGGACTATTCAAACTCTTGAAGATCTATTAAGACTCTGTGTTCTTGATTTCAAGGGAGTTGGGACAAGTTTTTACCATTGGTGGAGTTTTCCTACAACAACAGATTATCAAGCAAGTATTGGCATGGCTCCATTGAGCGTTGTATGGAAGAAAGTGTCGTTCTCGATTATCTTTGGGATGAGGTGGGTGAAGCAACGTTGTTGGGGCCGGAGTTGGTACGTATGACTACGGAAAAGATTCAAGCGATCGACAACGTATAAAAACCTCACAAAATCGACAAAAGAGTTATCTTGATCTTCATCGAAAGGACGTGGAATTCAATATAGGAGATCATGTGTTGTTAAAAGTTGCTCCATGGAAAGGAGTTACAAGATTTGAAAGAGAGGAAACTTAATCCTCGATTCATCGGTCCATTTTAATCCTCGATCGAGTAGGGCGTGGCCTATAGACTCGTTTTTACCGCCAAATATGTCTCGTGTTCATAACGTTTTCACATATCCATATTACGTAAATATGTGAAAGACCGAACCATATTATTGAGTTAGAACCAGGACGAAATAGCGGAAGATTTGGCGTATGAAGAGGTTCTGTTCAAATTTTGGATAAGAAGGAACATATTCTACGCTCGAGGTTATACCTCAAGTCAAAGTTTTGTGGAGGAACCACGATGTTGAGGAAATGACTTGGGAGTTAGAATCGAAATGAAATCAAGGTATCCTTACCTCTTCGACATACCAGTGCACGTACCCTAATTTCGAGGGCGAAATTTCATAAGAAGGGAGGTTGTAAGACCCAGTTTTTATAAATAAAGATGAATTTTCTATAAATATTATTTTTGAATATTATGGAATAATTTGATATAATGTTATAGTTGTGGGTAATATTTATAAATTTTGCAAAGTATACAAGTGGTTATATTATATTCGATTGGTGGGGAATATTCGGTTTAGCGAGGGAATATTAAATACAACTACTCAATCATTGGTGGACCCTACAATGTAATTATTGTCGGATTGAGAAAAAAAGACAAAAATATTTTATTGAAATAACGGCGGAAGTTTTACTGGTTGATCTTGTTGAACTACTCGGTAGTAAAGTAAAAATGAATGTCGTGTGGTTGCATAGTAGCATTGCGGTATTGATTATTGATGCTTATGTGAGAAGTCACTTAGTTTGATTCCATTATTCATCGATTAATAATATGAATTATTATAGCGATAATGACGTTTTGTTTTATTCAGTATTATTAACGTAATAAAAGCGAAACATCTTTTTATATAAAAAAGAATACTTTATTAAAGTTATTTTATAAATAAAATATATTATATTTTATTATGCATATAGTGTTTTGCATAGTGTTTTGCATAGTGTTTGCATAGTAAAATGTTTTTATATAAATAGAATATATTATATTTTATTTAAAAGATTTTTCTTTAAACATGGACCGTCAGATTAAAGTAAATCAATACTGGATAGTTCATGGATTAATTACTATGCATTCCATTTTCCTATAAATAGAAGCTCATTCCTTCATTATTTTCTTACGAATTCATTGAAACTCTAGAGAGAAAATTATAGAGAGAAGCTATATAGAGAAAGTTATAGAAAGAAGAAGAGTGATACGCTACTTCATTACTTCTATATTAGGTTCTTTTACGGTAAGGGTGTTATTATTTTCTTCTTGAAGAGAACTTACATTATTCCATTCTTTATTATTACATTGGAATAACTTTTGTAAAAAGTGGCATACCCTATACATAACTTTTGTGTCACGCTGGCATACCCTATACTTGGTGAAATCCTTATGTTATTCCATTGCTTATTTATTACATTGGAATAACTTTGTATCTGTGGTTTACCTATACTTGGTGACATTCTTTTATTATTACATTGGAACATCACATGCATGTGTTTTACAGGACACTGGTTCCGATTTTATTATTCTGTTGGAACATCACATGCGTGTGTTTTACATGGGACTGGTTAAAATCTTTATCATTCTGTTGGAATATCCTATCATGTGTTTTACACCGGATGCAGTTCCATCTTTATTATTACTGTTGGAACATCACCGCCGGTGTGAATTTCACGACTGGTTCCGATTATTATTATTACGTTGGAATAACACATCATCTGATACCGCATGCATGGTGATTTCTTTTGTTATTCCATTCTTTATTATACCCGGTTGGTTAAAACTTTGACTTCTATACTCCATGAAATTAGTAGAATATCCTTGATATTTGCGTTTCATCGATATCTTTTCACGGAAATATTCTTACGATCATTCTTGAATTTTTTACTCTACAAAGCAGTATCATGTTGACAGTTTGGACGTTAATAATTTCTGGATAAAATAATTCTTGAACTTGTTTTATTGAATTCTTATATCATTGTCATCATCCTCATGTTTATATTTTTTTTTAAAGTCATCTGTGGCCTGTAGAGCATGGATGGACTTGGTATGATTATGACCGAGGATTATTAAAGGCGTAATCATGGCCGTAATGTTACAAATGATGTGATTAAAAATCCTCGATTGGTAGTAGTGCATTGATGGACAGTTGTTGGCATGATCATGACCATTAATGAATACACAACTATTCTTGGCCCGTAGTGCAGGAATAATTGTGATCGTGATACTTAAGAATATCCTTGGCCGTAGTGCAGGGGTGATTCGATGATGTGGATTATTTATTAAAGCTGAGTCTCAGCTATAACAGTGATGAAAAACCTTTTAAAATCATAAAAGATAGTAGATTTTATTTTCTACTTGACTCTTTTAATGGATTGCATATTCATCTTGATTAAGCTGGTTGTCTATTGTATTTTATCGGTTTAACATTGTTGAAGACTATTGATAATTTATTTTGCATTATCTTAGTCATAATATTTCTTCTTGGGCTAGTTGAGCTCACCCTTTCTTTCACTTTATTCTCTTGTGAAATGAGAATATATTTGGGACGAGTGGGAAGCGAGTGATGGTCTGAAGATAGCATTAGTAGTCCTCACTATTATTACGTGAAATAGTGTGATAATAATTGTAATGAGGACTTTTTGTTTGAGTTTGTATAATATCTAGTAGAGCGATATTTGTATTTAAACTCACGGTTTATGTCATATTGTATACGGCGACTATGTTAATAAGTTGTATTTAAATTTACATACATGTAAGTGGCAACCCAAGATGGGTGATGTATACCTAATTTTGGGGGCGTCACAATTTTGATATGGGTAAATATAATATCTCGCAGCAGAAGTTAAAGTCTATCCTCAAAGGAATTTCTAAAGATTAGATCCTGGATTTCTTAAGGAATCATGATGACACGGTTACTATGCTTGACAATGATAATGAAAAGGCCTCGTCCAGTGATCCTTTCGGTGGCCCGTGCTCTCAACCTAAATAATTCAGGCGTGCTAATGCTTAAAGCATCTTGGTGGTTCAGGTGGTCCGATTTTACTTTTGTTTTTTGCCTAAAATAATCAGGCTTTCGGTGATAGGTGTAAGACCCCAGCTTTTATAAATAAAGATAAATTTTCTATAAATATTATTTTTGAATATTATGGAATAAATTTGATATAATGTTATAGTTGTGGGTAATATTTATAAATTTTGCAAAGTAAGCAAGTTGTTATAAAATATTCGTTTGGTCGGAGAATATTCTTTTTGTCGGAGAATATTCGTACGACGGCTCAATCATTAAGTGGACCCCTAACGGAAGTATTGTCGTAGTTAGAAAAGCGACAAAATTATCTTTCTATAAAAATAACTTGGCGGAGGTGTAACCGTTAAAACTATTGAACTACCGTAGTAAAAGAGAATACGATGTCTGGCGTAGTTAATAGTAGCACAAGGTATTGATTATTGATGCTTACGTGAAAAGTCACTTAGCTATACTCAATTATCACTCTGATAATTGTTGCATCATATCTCTTATATTATTGATTCAATTATTGTCACGATTATCATCGTATAATATGTTATATTATTAATTGAGGCGACAAGTTATAAATGATTAATAATTGTTGAAAGATTAAATATGTGTTGATTAAAAATAAAATGATTTGTGGTAATATTTATTGATCCTTGATGTATATAAAAAGTCTGTTATGAGGCGTTTGTGGTAAGTTTGATTATTTTAATAAATATATATGTCATCTTCTAAGAGTCTCTTCGTCAATAGTATTTACCTTTGTGAATAGTAATTACCTTTATGAATAGTAATTACCTTCGTCAATAGTATTTATCTTCATCAATAGTAATTACCTTTGTGAATAGTAATTACCTTCGTCAATAGTATTTACCTTCGTCAATAGTAATTACCTTCATCAATAGTAATTACCTTCGTCAATAGTAATTACCCCTTCATGCAAATAGTAGTTGTCCTTCAATATTACCAAGAGTTAAGCGCCTCTTGATTGTTGCGAGGTTAATTACCCCTTCATGAAATAGTAGTTGTCTCTTGATATTACCAAGAGTCATTTTGACCCTTCGTTAAGACCAAGAGCCACCCTCGCTTTTTCTATAAATAGAAAGCTCATTCCTTCATTATTTCTTACGAATTCATTGAAACTCTAGAGAGAGAAACTATAGAGAGAAAAAGAAAAGTATTCTGCTACTTCACTTTTCCAATATTCAGGTTCTTCTAAGGTAAGGGTATTATTTGTTGTACAAGTAAGGGTGTTATTCTTTCTTATTCATGAAGAGAACTTACATTATTCCATTCTTAATTATTCTATTGGAATAACTTTGTATACGTGGCATACCCTATACTTGGTGAAATCCTCTGTTATTCCATTCTTTATTATTCATTTGGAATAACTTTGTATACGCATACCCTATACACATAATCTGATATCGTGGTTTACCCTATACTTGGTGACATTCTTCTATTATTCTCTTGGAACATCACATGCGTGTGTTTTACACCGGACTGATTAAAATCTTTATTATTATTCTGTTGGAACATCACATGCGTGTGTTTTACAGGACACAGTTACATCTTTATCATTACATTGGAATATCCTATATCGTGTGTTTCACACCGGATGCAGTTCCATCTTTATTATTACGTTGGAACATCACGCTTGTGAATTTCACACGAATTCGTTCCGTTATTTATTATTACATTGGAATAACCTTTGCCTGCATGGATCTATCGCATGCATGGTGATTTCTTTTGTTATTCCATTCTTTATTATACCCGGTTGGTTAAAACTTTGACTTCTATACTCCATGAAATTAGTAGAATATTCTTGATATTTGCGTTTCATCCGATATCTTTTCATGGAAATATTCTTACGATCATTCTTGAATTTTACTCTACAAAATAAAGTATCTTGTTGACAATTTGGACGTTAATAATTCTGGATAAAATAATTCTTGAACTTATTTTATTGAATTATTATGTCATTGTCATCATCCTCATGTTATATTATGTTATCTTTGGCTTACGTGCATAGATGAACTTAGTATGATTATGACCAGGGATCATTCGGTATAATCATGGCTTCATATAAATGATGTGACAAAAGTCCTCAGTGGCCTGTAATGCAGTGATGGATAGTTTTTGGTATGATTATAACCAGGGGTGATTCGGTATAGTCATGACCATTGATAATCTGATGAAAACCCTTGACTGTGGTACAGGGATGATTAGATATTGTAGTTTATTCATTAAACTGAATCTTAGTGATAAAAATTGATGAAAACCTTTTAAAACCTAAAAGATAGTAGACTTTATTTTCTACTTGACTCTTTTAATGCATTGCATATTCCGCTGCTGTTAAACTGGTTGTCTATTGTATTTTATCAGTTTAACATTGTAGAAGACTATTGATAATTTATTACGCATTATCTTAGTTATAATATTTCTTCTTTGGGATAGTTGAGCTCACCCTTTTTTTCCTTTGTTCTCTTGAAATGAGAATATAAATTTGGGACAAGTCGGGGGAAAGAGTGATGGCCAGAAGATAGCATTAGTAGTCCTCACTATTACATTAAATAGTGTGACAATAAATGTAATGAGGACTCCTTGAGTATGTATATTGTCTAAATGACAATATTCCTATTTGAACTCTCGGTTTATATATATTGTCGTATGTTACTGACGGATGTATAATTAAGTTTGTATTTGAATTTATACCCGTATGTAAGTGGCGACCCAAGATGGGTGGCGTATACCTAATTTTGGGGGCGTCACGGTTGGTATCGAGCTTAGGATATGATCCACGGCTAAAATGCTTGAGATAAGAACTAGGAGGGAGAGGCGGGAATTCTTCGCTAGTATGACCTACCTAAGTTTATTTGTTATTTAATTGGTCGGTCAGAGTATAGGGATAATATTTGATATATTAATTAACCCTTTTGTTTCATAATTCCTTTCAGGTAATAAAAGTGTAGCTGGGTCGAGTGGGGGATAGCAAGGGAATAGAATGGTGGTCTATAGATGTTGAGGGTGAGGTGAATTTAACTTGGAAGGGTGTTTTGCCACTATCATACAAGATGTCTAATGACATACAACCTCGTGTCATCATAAGACATGGTTGTGCTCATCCACTTGCTGAGTATATTTACAAGCACTACCTATATAATCTTGGTGTTTGTTTGGAGTATAATACCCAATTAGAGACAGTGGAGATAATGATATGTCAAGAGAAGACTCACCATTGGGAAGAATATGATAGTAATCTTCTCATTTTTCTTTGGGGTCTATTAGGTCAACCAAGGATAATTACGTGGCCATATGATATCTACCATAACCTAAAAGCATGGCCTCCCATATACGAAGGTTTCTTGAGCACTTTCCAAAGATTCTAATTTCTAAAACAGTTTTGACTATACCTTTATGTAAGGTATCATTGTGAGTCTTATCTAGGTTAAGGGATAGAAGTCACGGTTGGTATCAATGTAACGTACTATCCAAGTCTTGGATAAGAGTAGCGAGTTTTGAATGATATTTCTATCATTAATAAATTTCTTGGCGTATTCTTGAAGATTTCCTAGCCTACCTAGAGCGTGAAATGGAATTTTGTATTGACCCCAAAGATAAAAAACCCATTTCTTAAACCCTCAAATATTTCTTCAACTAAAAGGATCATTTATGAGGATTATGATGAAAGTCATAATAAAAGCATAGGACTAATGAAAATCATGGGTATATGAAGTATTAGTAAGTGTTATGATGAGTTATGTGGTTATTATGTGAAAACATGAAAGTTTCTTAGAAATCCTGAAAGGTTGAAAAATCGATTTTGGTAAAAATCGTAACATGAAATTCAATTGACCATATCTCCTATTATATTTTGAATTTTTGAGTGTAGTCAAGTCCTAGAGTTAGATCTATGAGTTACCTAACTAATCCAAGTGGACTCACTGAAAAAGGTGTTGTAGATTTTCGTGTGGACTGATCTTAGCAAAGGAGTCAAAACTTCAAAATGTCCAAAAAGCTGCTGCCACGTTTGTGTAAGGGCTGTTTCGGCCACTTAATTAGTGAGAAAAATTCATGCCTTTTGGGACATAAAAGTATATGGTAAAAAGAACATCGTGTTCAAAAATGAGCTCATTCCGACTTAAAATGAGCAATTTATTACCATTTTAATATTTAGGATTTTCTGACGAAAAATGCTATAACCGGAGTTCTACAACTCCGATGACCATGAAATTTAAACTGGAGGCTCATATTAACATGCGTAAGGTCCTGCCAAGATTTGGGAATTTCTGGAGTTAAACTTGAGGTAGCAAATTTCTTAAGGAATTAATTAGAAATTGATTTTTGAAAAATAGTAAATAAATTTTAAAAATTTCGAGAAAAATATATTTTCATTATGGGACTATATTATGCTAAATTCCAGAAAAGAAATATTTTTGGAACTGATTTGATATTTTTCATAAAAATAGTTTAGTTACGAACATATGAGTTAAATATGTTATGTGAAGTAACAAAGTTGAAAATAGGATTTTATGGCTAGAGAATCCTATATAGAGTATATGCATATTTTTTGATGAGGATTTGATAATTGGTGATGATATCTTATGAGTATGGCATTTTGAATGATTAAATGCATTATATGGTAAAAGCGTAAACAATTGAGATAAATTGTTTATAAATTTAAGAAGTGATTAAAATATTGTTATAATATTAATGATATTAGATTATGAGATTATTAAGTGATTGATAACATGGGGATATTCTTGAATCTGGATAAATTATATTATAAATGTTTAATATTTATCCTTTATCTCAATTGATTGATTCTTTATATCATTATCCTCATGTTTATATTATGTTGAAAGTCATCGTGGCTTTTGTAGTGCATAGATGGACTTGGTATGATTATGACGAGGATTGTTGGGTATAATCATAACCGTAATTAAAAACTCACGATTATCTTTGGTCAGTAGTGCATGGATAATTTGTGGTCGTGATACTAATGAATACACGATTATCTTTGGTAGTAGTGCATGGATAATTTGTGGTCGTGATACTAATGAATACACGATTATCTTTGGTAGTAGTGTATGGATAATTTGTGGTCGTGATACTAATGAATACATGATTATCTTTGGGTCAGTAGTGTATGGATAATTCGTGGTCGTGATACTAATGAATATCCTTGGCAGTAGTGCGGGGATGATTCGATGATATGAATTAATTATTGAAATTTGAGTCTCAACAATGAAATATTAATTCATGGATGTGGTAAAAGTCATCTTCGTCAGTAGTAGTGCATTGATAGACTTGGTATGATTATGACCAAGGATTATTCGGTATAATCATGACCAGATTGAAAACACGAATATCCTTGGCGATAGTGCATGGATAATTCGTGGTTGTGATACTATTAAGCTGCGTCTCAGCATTATTGGTTTTACAGTTGTATATCTTTAGCCTGTAGTGCAAAAATTAATTGTTAATGAATATCTTTAGCGGATTGCAAAGATGAATTTAATATTTTTAACGATAAAGGTATTCAAGGTATCCTCACCTTTTTATCATATCAGTGCACGCACCTAATTTTGAGGCGAAATTTCATAAGAAGGGAGGTTGTAAGACCCCAACTTTTATAAATAAAGATGAATTTTCTATAAATATTATTTTTGAATATTATGGAATAAATTTGATATAATGTTATAGTTGTGGGTAATATTTATAAATTTTTTGCAAAGTAAGCAAGTTGTTATAAAATATTCGTTTGTTAGGGAATATTCTTTTTGTCGGGAAATATTCGTATTTATTTTACTCAATCATTAAGTGGACCCCTGGCGGAAGTATTATTGTCGTAGTTAGAAAAGCGACAAAATTATCTTTCTATAAAAATAACGGCGGAGGTGTAACAGTTAAAACTATTGAACTACCCATTAGTAGTAAAGTACGATGTCTGGCGTGGTTGCGTAGTAGCACACGGTATTGATTATTGATGCTTACGTGAAAAGTCACTTAGCTATACTCAATTATTACTACGATGAATTAACGCATCATATCTCTTATATTATTGATTCAATTATTGTCACAAAGATCATCGTATAATATGTTATATTATTAATTGAGGCGACAAGTTATAAATGATTAATAATTGTTGAAAGATTAAATATGTGTTGATTAAAAATAAAATGATTTGTGGTAATATTTATTCAATCTTGATGTATATAAAGAGTCTCATTATGAGGCGTTTGTGGTAAGTTTGATTATTTTATGGGGGGCCCATATGTCATCATCTAAGAGTCTCTTCGTCAATAGTATTTACCTTTGTGAATAGTAATTACCTTTGTGAATAGTAATTACATTCGTCAATAGTATTTACCTTCGTCAATAGTAATTACCTTTGTGAATAGTAATTACCTTCGTCAATAGTATTAACCTTCGTCAATAGTAATTACCTTCGTCAATAGTAATTACCCCTTCGCAAATAATAGTTGTCCTTCAATATTACCAAGAGTTAATCGCCTCTTGATTGTTGCAAGGTTAATTACCTTTCATGCAAATAGTAGTTGTCTCTTGATATTACAAGAGTCATTTTGACCCTTCATTAAGACCAAGAGCCACCCTCGGTTTTTCTATAAATAGAAAGCTCATTCCTTCATTATTTCTTACTTAATTCATTGAAACTACAGAGAGAAACTATAGAGAGAAAGAAGAAAAGTATTTCGCTACTTCACTTTTCCAATATTCGGTTCTTCTAAGGTAAGGGATATTATTTGTTGTGCCGTAAGGGTGTTATTCTTTCTTATTCATGAAGAGAACTTACATTATTCCATTCTTTATTATTACATTGGAATAACTCATATACGTGGCATACCCTATACTTGGTAAAATCCTCTGTTATTCCATTCTTTATTATTACATTGGAATAACTTTTGTATCGTGACATACCCTATACATAATCTGTATCGTGGTTTACCCTATACTTGGTGACATTCTTCTATTATTCTCTTGGAACATCACATGCATGTGTTTTACAGGACTGGTTAAAATCTTTTATTATTATTCATTTGGAACATCATGTATGCGTGTGTTTTACAGGACTGGTTCATCTTTATCATTACATTGGAATATCCTATCTGTGTGTTTTACACCGGATCCGGTTCCATCTTTATTATTACATTGGAACATTACGCCGGTGTGAATTTCACGACGACTGGTTCCGTTATTTATTATTACTGTTGGAATAACTCGCCTGTGCGGCCTATCGCATGCATGGTGATTTCTTTTGTTATTCCATTCTTTATTATACCCAGTTGGTTAAAACTTTGACTTTATACTCCATGAAATTAGTAGAATATTCTTGATATTTGCGTTTCATCCGATAGATCTTTCATGGAAATATTCTTACGATCATTCTTGAATTTTACTCTACAAAACAAGTATCTTGTTGACAATTTGGACGTTAATAATTCCGGATAAAATAATTCTTGAACTTGTTTTATTGAATTATTATGTCATTGTCATCATCCTCATGTTATATTATGTTATCTTTGGCTTACGTGCATAGATGAACTTAGTATGATTATGACCGAGGATCATTCGGTATAATCATGGCTTGATATAAATGATGTGACAAAAGTCCTCGATGGCTTGTAATGCGATGATGGATAGTTTTTGGTATGATTATGACCGGGGGTGATTCGGTATAGTCATGACCATTGATAATCGATGAAAATCCTTGACTAGTGGTACGAGGATGATTAGATATTGTAGTTTATTCATTAAAGCGGGTCTTAGTGATAAAATTGATGAAAACCTTTTAAAACCTAAAAGATAGTAGACTTTATTTTCTACTTGACTCTTTTAATGGATTGCATATTCATTGCAATTAAACTGGTTGTCTATTGTATTTTATCGGTTTAACATTGTTGAAGATTATTGATAATTTATTACGCATTATCTTAGTTATAATATTTCTTACTAGGCTAGTTGAGCTCACCCTTTCTTTTCTTTCATTCTCTTGAGGAAATGAGAATATATTTGGGACGAGTCGGGGGAAAAGAGTGATGGCCAGAAGATAGCATTAGTAGTCCTCACTATTACATTAAATATAGTGTGACAATAAATGTAATGAGGACTCCTTGAGTATGGATATTGTCTAAATGACAATATTCCTATTAGAACTCTCAGTTTATGTATTGTCATATGTTACACGACAGATGTATAATTAAGTTTGTATTTGAATTTATGTACCATGTAAGTGGCGACCCAAGATGGGTGACGTATACCTAATTTTGGGGGCGTCACAATAGGAATCTTATCCTATCTTTTGGGGGGTCCCTTCTGCTTTTCCCTTATTGGCTGTTGTCTATTCGACTCCATCTTTATCCCGGACATGCGTCAACAGCTTTATTTAAAGCTGGTTTTGCTTTTGTAAAAGTAGATTCCTTTTAAAGTCGTTTGTCTGTTGTAATGATTTTGATTTCTCCTCGTTCCTATAAGAGGATTGGTTTGCTCTTCTGTGAAGGCATCCGAAATTTGTACTCAGTTTTATTTCCTAAATTTTCTTGTGTGAGTTATTAAGTTCGAAGTTCTCAAGCTTTCTACTCTATGTAAGTTTGTTGTTCTTAATTAATATTCCGCTTTTATCTGTTTATTATGTTTCATAAAAATCTCTATATGATCCTGGATAAATTGGAACTGTACAGACATGTTTTGTTATATGTATCCAAATCACACCCAAAATACTGTATTATGTAAAAATTTCAGTTCTATAAAATATTAAAAAAAAATTAACTATTTTTTTTTAAAAAAAGCCAAAAAAAAATAGGGTCCGGATTTTAGTCAGGTCCGGGAGTCCGGACCTAATCTTGATTATATATATAGAAAAGTTCAGGGACGGACTGGTTCGTTAACGGATCAGTCCGTTGGAGAACGACTCTGCATATATATATATAGTCAGCGGATCCAGTCCGGGAGTCTGGGTTGGAGCAAAATTCGGACCCAATTTTTTTTTGCTTTTTTGTTTTTTTTTAAAACAACTATAAAAAAATAAAAATTATGGAACTGGAATTTTTACATAATACAATATTTTGGGTGTGATTTGGATACATATAGCAAAACTTGTATGTACAGACATGTTCCATAATTCTAGTTCCATAATTTTTTTTTATAATTGTTTTAAAAAAAAAAATCGTATTTTAAGAAAATGCAGGAGTCCGGATAGGAACCGGACTCTCCCTCTCTCTCTATATATATAAGTAGATGACGTGTTAGATTTAAGATATTTAAATATATTTTTTTTCAAACAATGGGGAATAACATTACAAATTTAAAATTATTGAATTTACGTGTTATAGTGAGTTTTTTTTGAGTTAAAACGCAACACAATATAAACTTATTTAAAAAATGAGATTTGTTTTTATCAATTTTAAAGTCCCTAATCCCCATATAAAGCATACTTCTAATGTCCTAAAATATGTCTATAAGTAAAAAAATACTTAGAAAAATGATTAAAACTTGAAAATACACAAGTTAAGTATAAAATATGCATAAACACCGATGTATCTTCAAAAGTATATTTAAATAGAGTACATTAATTTTTAAAAAGTAAGAATTAATTAGTGAAATGTGATGGGGTCCATATCCCATTAATTCTTCGAGTTTTATTTGGGAAAGTGTAAAAGTTTAACGTGTTGCTCTGACAAAATTAAAAGTAGTAAATACGTTTTTTCATTTGATATTATTAGCATAAATATATAACTTCTGATATATTTTGTAATACCCTAGAAAAAATATATATATATAGTAAAGAAAAAATAACATTTAAATTTATATTTTAAATATTTTAATTGGACTTCTTGTGTTTGGGTCAAATTATATTTAATTATTATGAACTATAATAAGTGGAGTAATTGATTTCATTAATTTGGGTCTTAAAATTTATTGGGTCTAATTTATATTTGAGTAATATTATTAATTACATCTCATACGAACGTGAGAAAGGAATTGGGCGTGAGGCGGCACAAGGAAAAAGAGAAAAAATAAGAACTGTCGCGCTGTGATACAGAGAAGACTCTGTTTTTTTTACC
Organism: Panax quinquefolius; assembly: GCA_020205615.1. NCBI lineage: Eukaryota > Viridiplantae > Streptophyta > Magnoliopsida > Apiales > Araliaceae > Panax > Panax quinquefolius. Next base: position 52,436,747 of record CM035163.1, read on the forward strand.
TGGTAAATTCTAATCAGTAGTGATGCATGTGTAAAGGTTGAGTATTATGTGAAAATCTGTTGAATACATTTAATTAGTTTAATACTTAAATCGAGTGCAAGTCAGTATAATATTAGATTCATGGAGGAAATCATTTATATAAGTAAAATAATAAAGGTTTCGAAAGTGGCTTTTCAGAATGGCATGATCCATTCATATTCATGTTCTCCTCTAATTAAGGCCAAATGGATGTAAAATAAAGAAAAAAGAAAAAAAAACAAGAACCAATATTTTATCAATATAAAACTTATTTGGTGTAGTTTTTTTTTTAAGTTACTGGACCTTTTATGGCATTCAGTTAGAATTAGCAAGCTTAGAAGACATAAATAAGAAATAAATTTCATTAAGAATTGTTTAATCTATTGGTAAACAAAAGTATATTGAAAATTTTACATATTAATTCAAGTTGGTTTATTCTGTTTGTAAGAGTAATTAAATTTGTTTACTAATAAATTTAATAGTATTATAATATTGATGATTAGATTTGTAATAAAATTTAATGTAATTTTATTAGATCAGATTGAAGGAGACTAGCATAATCTTATTTGAATTTTAGGTATTACATTGCTTAAACCATGTACGGATTCCGTACTATTTCAGCGATAATCCTTTTCTCTTTTTTTTTTGCTTTGTTCGTTCTGCTTTTCGTTTAAAAGTTTGTTATTATTTCACATGATTTTTCATTCTCAAATTCATGTGACAGTTTCGTATTGGCGTCGATATTTAGAACTCCTATTTGTACTCTTTAGACTAGTGTATCATGTCTATAAATTGTCTTGATATTTGTAGAAAAATTCATGTCAATATATTTTAGAGACTTGTGTTGTTGATTCGTTTTGATTTGACATGTACTTATTAAAACCCCTTTGCGTTGATATTGTGTCGCATGTGTTGTGACATTATATCTTTGTTAGAATATACCATAGGGTGTATCTGAGCTATAACCACCTGTGGGGGTACCACAGATATGTCCTCTTGGCACCGAGGCATGTCACCTTCCGTGGTGGTGTGATCAGTCCACGACGTTTCATTTTGTGCTCCGGTGGGAGTTGGCCATTTGGTGTTCTGTTGTGGGAGACGTATTGGTCGACCCTAGTTTTTCTGTTCTGGATAGGTGATGTTTGTACCAAACACGCATTCCGATTTTACATGCATTAGTAATGAATAGTAACGAGGTTAATAAGGAGGTGGGATGAAGGAGGTGGAGGGCCTAAATGACTATTCTACGCTCACTTTGTCAAGCCTATAAATAGAGAGCTCCATAATTTATTTGTTGCTTGATTAAAATTCATTCAACTTCTATCAAGATAAGTGCTTAAGTGTTAGGGAGAATAAGTCAAAAATAAGTCAATCAACCTTTGTGATATTTTTAAAGAAGAGAAGTACTAGTCTTCAAGGGTAAGACTCTTTTCTAATACATCTTTATCTCTATCATTGTAGGGTGATAAGAGAAGTGTAATTTAATGGACATGTATGCTAAGAACATGTAAGAATTGATTAAGCAAGGGACTTAAGCTGAATAAGTCATGAATAAGTAACTTGAACCTAAATAAGTTATGAACTTATGATGAACTTGTAATATGTTTGTCATATGAAGTTAGTATGTTGGATATGATATGAGAGAATTGAGTAAATAACTTAAATCAATAATAAGTCATAAGTAATGAAATCATGAAAGTTATAAGTTGATAAGCTATGAACTTATGAAGAATAAGTCAAAACTTAATTTGAAAATAAGCTAATATAATAATTAGTTTGAAATGTTCATATGATGGTTAGAATCCATTTAGAACAATGATCATATCATTAGTAATAATGATTTGGCTGAATTCACACGATTGGACGTTAAGCGTCGAATTCGTGAAATTCTCGAAATGGAAGTCGTATTTTGTGTTTGAACTCGGAAACGTTGGTTTTCGATGGAGTCAAGTCATATTTGGCATTATAGAGTTGCGAACTCGAAAATGACCGGATTCTGACTTAGAATGAAGAAACGAGCGTTGAACGTTCATGAACGTTTATCGTTTTCGTTAAAAATGAACTAATAGGTGAAATTTTAGCAAACAAAGTCAAATAGATAAAATTCTTGCACGAATGCGTAGACTATGTAATTTGTGAACTATAGGCTTTTGAACGAGCCATTTCGGACTTATAACGAAGAAGTTATACGTCCGGGAGTTTCGCAAATTTTTAAAAGCTGTAAATTTTCTAAGGCACAGAGTTGGCGTATGGCCAACCTGAAGCCAAATGGTGGCAACTGCGGCGTCAGACACAGTGTCATTACCACTCGAGAGTCACATCAATCCATGGCGCGAAGAAGGAGAGTTATGCGTGGCGCCGTGGTGCTAGTCCTAGAGTTTCGACAGATAAAAATGTTTACAAGTATAAAATGAAAGATAACTCATAAGTAATGAACTAAGATGTTAATGTAACAATATTAAGGCATTGTTAGACATATAATGTATGATGATTAAAGGTTTATAATCAATTGAAGATGAACGTAATGAGAATGACGTAATGAAAAGCCAGAACCAATAATAACAAATCAAAGTTATAATTAGATTGAGACGAATGGTAAGATACGTTAGGGACTGTGTATGCTCATTTATGACCTAATGTGTTATGTGATATTATCATTACTGTAGAGACTCAAAGACTTAAACCAAAGAACGTGTTATTAACTGTAGCAGACATTTAATGTAAGTACTCTAATCCTTGTTCCAGTTCAATCTGGACAAGCTTTGTGATTCATGTATTCTTATGTATGAATTGATGTATGATGAAGTCAAAGCTAATTCTTTCGGCTAGACTTAAATTATGTTTCTATCAAAATATGTACAATGTTTACCAAGTTATATTGGTGTGGTTTTCAATCAAAGACTGAGTATGCTAAAAATATTTTGTCGCCAAACGACAGGCACGTGAGATTGCCACAACTTAAACATACACACGTTTAATGAATGTAGTGTTGATCAACATAGAAAGTCTTATAAAGTGATCACCTAGGCGTGTTTCGTAAGAAATGTCGGACTTACGAACTTAGTGTCGGGATGTCCTTTTCAAAGAACTTATGAAATGTTCAAGGTCTTGGACCGGAATTGATGTTTTACTGAATATTGTTGTGTTGTAAAACGTTTTGAATGAAAAGAAGTGCTATTTTGAATTATCGATAGTACTTCGTAACTATTGTTCAGTTATTGAAGATATCTGATTCCTATGTTTTAAGCATGTTGTTTATTAGAAATGTTGTACTTCTTTGAGCTAGTCATGCTCACTCTTACTTGAACCATATGAACACGGCTAAGATCGAAGCGGATGAAGGCTCAAAGAGGAGGATAAGCAAAGCTAAAGGCGAACCCGTATAATACTTATGTAATAGTATAGGATGAATGTTTGTAATATATTTGATATTATGACAAGAACAAGTGAAAGGGTTATAAAGAACCCAGAGAATGTAAATATTATTTTAATATATATATATAAGACATATTCGTTCTTTTGAGGTATTTTAATTGAATATATGTATGAATGGTAGTACTGTGTAGCCCCATCTGTCGGGTTGGAAGAGACCCGAATTTGGGGGCGTCACAATTATATTATTAAATTAATAATTGAGACGACAAAGTTATTCATATTATTATTGGCAATATTGACAATGTCTAGAAGTTCTATCAAAAACTATTAGGGGAATTGGTGCAAGATTGATAATACTTGCATGACTAAATTAAAAATGGAGGTATAGATGAAGGTACTATACTGTAATTTTTTTCCACATGTTTAGAACTATTGAGTCACATGATTTACTATTGATTCACATGATTTACTATTAGGAGAGGTGGTGCAAGTTTGATAATACTTGTAGGACTAAATTAAAAATGAAGAAAAAGAGGAAGGTATTATACTGTAATATTTTGTGCCCCAAAACGTGCAATTATCGAAACTATATTTTCCTATAAATAGAAGCTCATTCTTCTTTCATTCTCACCAATTCACTAAGTCTTACAAGAGCAATTATTATAGAGAATAATTATAGAGAGAAATAAGAAGAGAAGTCTGCTACCTCACTATTCCAGTATCCAGTTTTCTTCTAAGGTAAGGGGTATTATTTCTTTTGTATTCATGAAGAGAGTTATTTTCTTTCAATACTCCTAAGAGCTGTTATTCCATTCTTTATTATTTTGTTAGAATAACCTGTCTACGCGGACTACCGCATGCCTGGTGAATTCTTTTGTAATTCCATTCTTTAATATTCTATTGGAATAACCTGTCTACGCGGACTACCGCATGCATGGTGAATTCTTCTGTTATTCCATTCTTTATTATTCTGTTGGAATAACCTGTCTACGCAGACTACCGCATGCATGGTGAATTCTTCTGTTATTCCATTCTTTATTATTCTCTTTATTATTCTGTTGGAATAACCTATCTACGCGGAGTACCGCATGCATGGTGAATGACCCTTCGTATTCATTCTTTATTAAATTGTGGAAATGATCTGTCTACATGGATTACCGCATGGTGGGTGAAAATCCATTTGTAATTTCGTATATTCTATTATACTCGTATGAGATATCATTTCTTTTGTACTTGTCATGGAATATCATTTTCTTTGGTATTTTTCTTTTATGAGTTACTATTCATGAGTTACTATTCACCCAATTACTATTCACTCTAGTATTATTCACTCGGATATTCAGGGTACTTTTCGTGCTGGAGTACTATTCACGAGTTACTATTCACAGGTTATTATTCACCTGATTACTATTCACTCTAGTATCATTCATTCAGGTATTCGGGACACTTTTTGTAAGACCCCAACTTATTATAAATAAAATTGAATTTTCCTCTATTTATTATCTTGAAATAATAAGGTGATAATTTGATATAATACTTTAGTTATGGGTGAAATGTGCGAATTTTATAAAATAAGCAAGTGGTTATAAATTATTCATTTCTGTCGGGGAATATTCGTTTGGTCATGGAATATTCTTGTTGTCGAGGAATATTCGTACGACGAAGCAGCCATCTGTGGGCCCCATAACGGAAAACGGTTGGATGAAGGAAAACGACAAAGTATGAGTTTTTATAAACAACGACGTAATTGTTACCGTTAACACTATTGGAATACCTGGTGGTTAAAATACGATGTCGTGTGGTTGCGATAGCTTTGCGGTATTGCCGCGGTATATTTTGAATTATTGATCCTTACGTAAGAAGGCATTACTCAATAATTATTCTTGTAATTCTTTATTTAATATTTTATTTTATTGATTCAATAATTGTTGCGTTGATATTTTATATTATTGTTGTTTTGATAATTGTCATTGCATAAAGATATTTCCCATTATCGGATCAATAATTTATATTATTTGAATAATATTATTAGATAACATTATTAGCAATGTCTAGAAAGTTACATCGAGGAGAGGGTTGGTCACCTAAATTATGCTTGATGAAGGAGAAATCCTTATTTGAAAGCCCCTCTTTCTCAGGAGCCTACTGGATGTCATTATTGTGATTTTGTAATATTATTTGTGAATAATTAATTATCGATAAGGAAATATTTATTCGATGAGGATATAAATTATGGATTTTTTTTATGTGGTTATAAATGAAGGAATTAATATTGAGGTGTTTTATCAGTATTTTGTCGGATTGGAGGTATTAAAAGATCAAATCGGTGTTCTTAAAGTTCTATTGCGTGAGTTATAATTTTAATCCGATCGTTGGATCGTTGTGATTTTTGGATATTTTATACATATATAAGTTGAGTATATATCCAAAAATTTTGAACCGTTAAAAATTAACATATGATTTGTTATGAATTTTAAGAGGTGTTGAAAATCATTCGTTTGTAGGTTTCGGATATTTTTTGTCTAGAATTTCGAAAAACTTAAAGCTACAAAGTTGTAGAGAATTCGATTTCGTGTGGAATGGACATAAAATTTGTATTTTTCTGATAAACGGGCTATTTTCTATGAATTACTGAAGTTTAGGAAAATAAAATAATTTTTATTAAAATTGGGTGGGACCCACTTTTGTTTAAAAACATGTGGGCTGCTATTTTTTCTTCCAAGACGGCATGCTTGAATTTTCCAAAGGTGTGCGTAGAATTGAGAAAAGAAATAATAATATTTTTTTAATTTAGTCTCCTATGACGTTCTAGCCTTTTTCTATAAATAGGCGCTTAGGTTAGAATTGAAAATCACACCAGAAACAAGTTTTCTTCCTCTCTATATTGTTGAGCGTATTTTAGTGAGTATTTAGATACTTTGAGAGTTGCTATTCAGTGCAAATTTCCTTCGACTTTACATCCGGAATTCCGAACAGAAGTACTATCATTTTGAGGTAAGAGATGTTATTTTCTTCGTAAATGATATTATTTTCTTCAATATCATTATACCAAAATATTGGTCTGAACTTTTTATCAAATTTGGAACTTTTTGTGTCGAGGTTACTATTCACGTATACGGCACTATTCACAAATACGACACTACGCACCAAAAAATGAAATTTTTTCTTTTTGTCCAAGATGTTTCTTATGGTTACTATCTTTGATTGTATCCATGTTTTGATCTTTATTTTTGAATTCTGCTTCACAATTAGTTTTTATGAAGTATTATTGATCTTGGATAAACTGTTATACGAATCCCTAATATTTGTCCTTCTATCTCACTGAATTCGTTTTCTTTAAAATATTTTTCATCATCCTCAGTCTTAAATGAAGATGTACTGAATATCTTTGGTCTGTAGTGCAAAGATGAATGATTAACTGATGAATATCTTTGGCCGTAGTGCAAAGATGAACAGGTGTTGAGATGAACATGACCGACTGATGATACAAATGAATATCTTTGGCCTGTAGTACAAAGATGAATATTTGATTAAAGATGTATATTGATTGTTGTTACAGGGATAAAATATTGATGATGGACTTTTAAATCTTGGAAGATAGTAGAACTCATCCTCTACGTAACTCTTCTAATGGATTGCTATTTTCGCTGCATTTGTTGATCTAAAACTTGTTGTCTATTATACTATCAGATTTTTCCCTGTTGAAGACTAATGATAATTTGTTGTATATTATCTTAGTCATAATATTCTTTACTGGGCTAGTTGAGCTCACCCTTTTCCTTGTTGTTCCATTTTTCTTCTCAGGAGGTGAGAATTTAGCAGGGACTAGCCGGGGTATGGAGTGATGATTCAAGATAGTTGTTTAGCAGTCCTCACTATATATGTAAAATAGTGTATCAATAAATGTAATAAGGACTCATTTGGGTGTGGATATTGTCTAGATGACAATATTTATATTTTAACTCAGAATATGTGTTGTCATATTTTGCAAGACAATTGTATTATTGAAGATGTAGTTTGCTTTCTGTACCATGTATTTGGCGACTCAGAATGGGTATTGTATACCTATTTTGGGGGCGTCACAGTTGGTATCAAAGCTTAGGGATATGATCCCTGGCTGAGATGTGAGACTAGAACTAGGAGGGGAGAGACGGGTAAATCCTTCGCTAGTGTGTCCTACCTAAGCTTATTTGTTGGTCGATCATATTATAGGGATATTATGTGATATGTTAATTTGTTTAATTAACCCTTGTTTTATGGCAGTATTTAAGAATGGCTGCTGAGATCATTAACAATGGAGTGTATGAGACTGTGGAACAACCTTTAGTCACAAACCAGGAGAACGTGCAACAGGAAGGCAATATTCCTCCTATAAACAATACTACTGAGCAAACGATAAATGATGGAATGTTTAGGAGCTTTTTGCAATTCATACAAAATCAGACGAGGGAGACTCGTGTACAAAATATGGGTAGAAATGATAGCAACGTACGGTTTGTCACAGCTAAGCAGTTTAAGGAGTTGGGACCACCAGATTACTGGGGAAAGCCAGATCCGATTAAGGCAAAAACATGGGTCAAGCAAATTACCAAGATATTCGATGTCTTGGGATGCATGGAGGAACAGAAGGTTCCATTTGCCACCTTTATGTTCCGTGTTGAGGCAGATTACTGGTGGGAATCTATGAAGTGTACCCAGCCAGCCGCACTTAACATGTCTTGGGAAAGATTTCAGAAACTGTTCAATGACAAGTACTTTCCTAAAAGTATTCATCATATGAAGGAGGTAGAGTTTATTAGACTGGAACAGAACAACATGACGGTGTCTCAGTACGAGGCGAAGTTCGCGGAGTTATCCAGGTTCGCACCTCATTTTGTAGAGAATGAGGAACGTATGACGCAGATGTTTCTAAGAGGTCTAAATCCCGAGATTCGTCAATACCTTATCTCTCATAAATTTTCTCTGTATTCAGATGTTATCAATAGGGCTCAATTATTAGAGCGAGATAATGAGTATGTTCAACCGAGGGACCACAACTAGGGTCATACCGGTGACAGCAGTCATCGGAGCGATGATAACTAGCGAGGAGGGAAAAATACGGACAAAAGCGGTAATCACTCGGGTGGTAATCGTGGCCAGGATAATAGGAGAGGTGAGTCAAGTGGAAATTTCAAAAAGAGAAGATTCAACAATGACGGGAAGACATCAGCAGCAGCACCAACAATAAATCCTTGGGGAGGAAAACGACCGACAGTTAGATGTTACAAATGTGGGAAAGAGGGACATATCAGCCCAAACTGCCCACAATAATCCAAGGTATGCTAATACTGTGGAAAGGAAGGTCATATAGCTCGGGATTGTTCTGTAGAAAAACCAAGTTCAACGGGGATGGTGACTCCAAAGGTTGTCCCGAATAAGTCAAAATCAGCGGTTCCTGGAAGAGCGTTTGTCGTGACTGGCCAAAATGTGAGGAACCCGAATGAGGTGATCACGGGTAAGCTTATCATAAACTCTTGCGAAGTTTATACCTTACTAGATACCGGTTCTACCCATTCTTTAATCTCTCTTGCTTGTGCTCAACGTTTGAACTTGACTCCGGAGAAATTGGACTTTGACTTATCTATTGAAACTCCGTTAGGAGAAACTTTTGTTACATCCACTGTTTATAAATCTTGCTTGGTCCAAGTTGGCACTATCACATTACCTGTTGATCTTATCTCTTTAAAGATACTTGCATTTGATGTGATTTTAGGAATTGATTGGTTAAGCACTCATCATGCCAAAATTGATTGTTTTCGTAAGGTTGTCAATTTTCATATTCCTAACCAACCTGTTATGCGAATTCAGGCAAGTAAACCACTAAAATCAGTCACGGTCATATCAAGCCATAAAGCTATTTGTTTATTAAAAAACGGATGTCAAATTTTCTTAGCCCATGTTATGGATTTGAACAAAGACAAGTCATATTTGAATAATATTTCTGTTGTTAGAGAATTTCCTGATGTATTTCCTGAAGAACTTCCCGGTCTACCCCCAGAACATGAAGTTGAATTCTTTATTGACCTAGAACAGGGTACAAAGCGCATTTCTAAAACCCCATATCGAATGGCTCCTATTGAACTTTAGGAGTTAAAAGTCCAACTACAGGAGTTATTAGACATCGGTTTCATTCATCCTTGTACATCTTCTTGGGGTGCTTCTGTTTTATTCGTAAAAAAGAAAGACAGGAGTATGCGACTTTGTATTGACTACCGAGAATTGAACCATGTCACCATCAAGAATAGGAATCTGCTACCTCGCATTGACGACCCGTTTGACCAATTACAAGGAGCACAATTCTTTTTAAAGATCGATCTTCGTTCTGGATATCATCAGCTGAAGATTAAAGCTGAGGATATTCCAAAGACTGCCTTCAGAACTCGGTACGGGCATTATGAATTCTTAGTCATGTCTTTTGGATTGACTAATGCTCCTGCTGCTTTCATGGATATGATGAACTGAGTATTCAAGGAATATTTGGATCAGTTCGTTGTTGTCTTTATTGATGACATCCTCATCTATTCCAAAAGCCGTGAAGATCATGAGAACCATTTGAAGCTGATACTTGAAAGGCTTCGTGAAAACAAGCTATATGTGAGATCCCGAATTTTATGAAATGAAAGTATTCAATTTTCTTATAATTATTCTATTTAGTAAATGGTTAAATTGATAAAAGGTTAAAGTTAAGGGTGATATTTGAAAATTTTTCAAGGTAAGCAAGTTGTTATAAAATATTCGTTTGGCTGGGGAATATTCTTTTTGTCGGGGAATATTTGTACGATGGCATAATCATTGGTGGACCCCATAACAGAAGTATTGTCATATTTAGAAAACGACAGAATTATCATTTTATAAAAATAACGGCGAAAGTGTTACCGTTAAAACTGTTGAACTACTCTTGTAGTAAAAAGTACGATGTCTGGCGTGGTTTCATAGTAGTACATGGTATTGATTATTGATGCTTACGTAAGAAGTCACTCGGTTATACTCAATTATTACTCTGATGATTCTTTGCATCATATCTCTCATATTATTGATTCAATTATTGTCACAGTATCAATATGTTATATTATTAAATCAATAATTGAGACGACAAAGTTATTCATATTATTATTTTCAATATTGACAATGTCTAGAAGTTCTGTCAAGGAGAGGTTTGGTCACCTAATTGCGCACCAATAAGGAGAAATCCTTATCGTAAAGCCCCCTCTTTCCTGGGAACGACCTGGTTATTAAATATTATGAGTTATAATATTAATGATGAATAAGTTCGTGTTGATTAAAGATGAAATTGATAGTTCCATTGTGTTGGAATTATTAGTGTTAGTGAAAATCGATATTTATTTCGATAATAATTGATGTCACGGAGGTTATATTGACCAATCGGGTAATTGCTTAGGATAAATGAAAGCAATTAATTGCTATTGATTCATATGATTATAACTATTTGTTCACATGTGTGTACTATTGATTCACATTCATTTACTATTAGGGGAGTTGGTGCAAGATTGATAATACTTGCATGACTAAGTTAAAAATAGAGGTATAGATGGAGGTACTATACTGTAATTCATATTTTCACATGTCTAGAACTATTGATTCACATGATTTACTATTAGGGGAGGTGGTGCAAGTTTGATAATACTTGTAGGACTAAATTAAAAATGAAAAAAAGAGGAAGGTATTATACTGTAATATTTCGAGCCCCAAAACGTGCAATTATCGAAACTTTATTTTCCTATAAATAGAATCTCATTCTTCCTTCATTTCTCACCAATTCACTAAAGTTATAGAATAATTATTATAGAGAGAAATTATAGAGAGAAAGGAGAAGAGAAGTCTGCTACATCACTATTCCAGTTTTCTTCTAAGGTAAGGGGTATTTGTAGACACTCGAAATTTTCTGCACTGCTATTACTAACATTGAAGGAGGGTATATATGTCTTTTGGAGATAACCTTGAAAGACAGCATACAACCATTTCGGATACTACCGGAAGTTCAGCTCCAACCCGGAACACAACCCGGGAACATTAGCTCCAACCCGGATACTGCCGGAAGTTTAACTCCAACCCGGAACACACACACCGGGAATATAATTTCCAATCTCGGAGATAACCCCGAGATACGTAGATCAAAAGACCGGCAACAACACTGGAGAGGACAGTTCTGTCTCGACGATAACACCGTGACGTTCAGTTCCAGTCCCAGAGATAACACTGGGAGTAGCAACCCCATCCTTGGTGATAGCCCCAAGGAATGCCATTGCAGTTCCGGCGATAACCGCGGAAGTGCTTGTTTCAAATACATGCTATCAGCTTCAATCTAGATGATAGTGATACATACAAACAAGTAGCAGTCCAATCTCAGACATGACCCTGAGCAACGTCTGCTTTCCGCTTAAACCGGCGATAACCCCGGTGAGGAGTCAACGCGTCATCTGGTCACGTCAACAAGATGATATCGCTGCATACCAACAAGTGGTCCAATCTCAGCTATAACCCTGAGCAACGTTTACTTTCAACTCAACCCGGCAAAAACCCCGGCAAGGAGTCATACATAATCTTGTTCATCCGACAAATGACACGTCGTCTCAACACTTCATACATACATACATACAACAATGTCCCACAAGAGCCGAGGATTGACAATCCCGAGTGACTATTACGTGTGGCAGTACTTTGGATAGAATTTCAAGCTTGAAGACCATGGGCATAAACCCCTCTTCCTGACTTCGTACAACCTCTAATCCATGTCATTACGTAACTCTCGACATAAGCGATCCGAAGAAGTACAGATATACTTCGTTTGGATGCTCTGATTAAAGTTCTGCAAGTACGAGTGGACATTACAGTTCACGACTACACGTCTTCACGAGACGACGGGACTCATGAGGCTGGGCCCACTACCTAACGACCACAGGTCCAAGCTGGGTCGCCAGCAGTAGACTGCTGACCATAAGTCTCTATATGAGGCTTGGGTCGACCATTTGAGAGAGAGAGAGAAGGAAAAAGGCGAGGAAGCCCTGTCCATTTTACTCTGCATACACATCTTTTGAGTGTTTCCTCTTCTTTAAACATTAGTTAGCTCACATATAGCTACTTTTTATCCGGCGAGAGCTGAGTGTTTATCCATTTAAAGTCTAAGAAGTCTACTTTGGCAACCCACTGTAAGCCTTCTTACATTCTATAAAGCCTCTTTCTCCTATTATCACACACTGTTGTACAAGTTGATAGTCGTGTGAGTGTGTTTGTCCAGGACTTGATAGTGGTTTTCATTCAATTCGTATATATATACTAATATATGTATATATTTCGTATATATGGACTAAAATTATCGAGTTATGCCTCGATTGAGCCTGAACTTGATGCCAGGCGTTTATTTCTATATATATATATATATATTTATATATATAAAGCGTGGTTAGACTTCTATCGATGAGCCCGGATTTTACATCAAGTGCGTTTAATTGCTTATATATATATATATACTTATATATATATATATATATAATTGTTGTCAGACATATCTCATGAGCCTTTATTTTACATCCGGTGCATTTACTCGCTTTTATATATATACCTATATATAATTGCTGTCGGACATATCTGATGAGCCTGATTTACATCAAGTTGCATTTATCGCTTATATATATATATATATATATATTTACATTCTGTCCTGCCTGGAGTTTACTTCGTGGCAGTTGATAGCTTTTACAGCTTTATTTACATTTCTGCCGGCCTGGAGTTTACTTCGTGACGGTTGATTATGTTCATATATATATATACGGTCCTGATTAAGTGCATACCTCTTATCTTACTCACCCGTGCTCACCCCCCTTTAGCGACAGACCCGGCGACGGTTCGGTCTTACAACCATCGTCTATACTTTTAGCGACATTATATGTTATTCGTCGCTAAAAGTATGAGCAACGATTATCAGATGATCGAAACAAATCCACGTCGATCGCTAAAGGGGGGTGAGCACGGGTGAGTAAGATAAAGGGTATGCACTTGATCCTTGCTCTCTCTCTCTCTCTCTCTATATATATATATATATATATATATTTATAACTTTTATATATTTACATTTCCAATCCCCCATGGAGTTGCTTCGTGGTGGCTGATCATGTACATATATATATATATATATATTTACAGCTTTTATATATATAACTGCTTTCTGCTTTCCATACAAATTGTAGTATCATGTGAGCCTAGGAATCATGTGACCACAGATTCAGTCTAATGAATCTAGATTCAGTTCCCATGATGGACATTTTTTGGCTGTAAGTAGCATGTACATTATTTTACATTGTCTGAGTTTCCTTGGATGACTGTCATGCCCATAAGGAGTTTGGCACTGCTGTATATTATTTTCTCGAAAATGCTTCACATTTCGAAAATAAAAGCAAACAAACCGAACATTTTAATAATAAATGGAAGTATGAAAAGGTCTCAATTCCTATTGAGCACAGGGTTTGAAAAACCTCTTTTTACAAATCTTCATTGCTAAATCTTGGTTAAAACTGAATTTTCATATAAAATTCAAACTAACCCCAAGATATGCAGATCAAAAGACCGGCAACAACACTAGAGATAATGATTACGTCTAAGCGATAACACCGTGACGTTGGCCCGATCCAGAGACAACACTGGGAGTAGCAACCCCATCCTTGGTGATAGCCCCAAGGAATGCCATTGCAGTTCCGGTGATAACCCCGGAAATGCTTGTTTCAAATACATGATATCAGCTTCAATCCAGATGACAGTGATATATACAAATAAGCAGCAGTCCAATCTCAGACATAACCTTAAGCAACGACTGCTTTCCGCTTAAACCGGCGATAACCCCGGTGAGGAGTTAACACGTCATCTAGTTATGTCAACAAGATGATATCGCAGCATACCAATAAGTGGTCCAATCTCAGCTGTAACCCTGAGCAACGTCTACATTCAACTCAACCCGGCGATAACCCCGGCAAGGAGTCACACATCATCTTGTTCCTCCGATAAATGGCACATCATCTCAACACTTCTTACATACATACAACAATTTCCCACAAGAGCCGAGGATTGACAATCCCGAGTGACTATTACGTGTGGAAGTACTTTGGATAGAATTTGAAGCTTGAAGACCATGGGCATAGACCCCTCTTCCTGACTTCGTACAACCTCTAATCCATGTCATTACGTAACTCTCGACACAATCGATCCGAAGAAGTACAGATGTACTTCGTTTGGATGCTCGGATTGAAGTTTTGCAAGTTCAAGTGAACATTATAGTGCACGACTGCATGTACTACGAGACGACGAGACCCGCGAGGCCCGGGCCCACTACGACCAGCCGCAGGTAGACCTGCGGCCATAAGTCTATATATATAAGGCTTGGGTCAGTCATTTGAGAAGAGAGAGAGAAGGAAAAAGGCGAGGAAGCCCTGTCCATTTTACTCTGCATACACATCTTTTGAGTGTTTCCTCTTCTTTAAACACTAGTTAGCTCACATATAGCTACTTTTTATCCGGCGGGAGCTGAGTGTTTATCCATTTAAAGTCTAAGAAGTCTACTTTGGCAGCTGACTATAAGCCTTCTTACATTCTATAAAGCCTCTTTCTCCTATTATCACACACTATTGTACACGTTGATAGTCGTGTGAGTGTGTTTGCCCGGACTTCGGTCCGTGGTTTTCATTTCTGTCTATATATATATACTAATATATGTATATATTTTTTATATATGGATTAACATTATCAAGTTATGCCTCGATTGAGCCTAGACTTCGGTCTGGAGCGTTTATTTGCTTATATATATATATATACTTATATATATAATTGTTGTCAGGCATATCTGATGAGCCTGGATTTTACATCCGGTGCATTTACTCGCTTTTATATATATACCTATATATAATTGATGTCGGACATATCCGATGAGCCCAGATTTACATCCGGTGCATTTATTGCTTATATATATATATATATTTGTACATATATATAAATATATATTTATATTCTGTCCTGCCTGGAGTTTACTTCGTGGTAGTTGATCACTTTTATAGCTTTATTTACATTTCGTCCCACCTGGAGTTACTTCGTGGCGGTTGATTATGTTCATATATATATATATATATATATATATATATATTTACAACTTTTATATATTTACATTTCCGATCTCCCATAGAGTTGCTTCGTGGTGGTTGATCATGTACATATATATATATTTATAGCTTTTATATATATAGCTGCTTACTGCTTTCCATACAATTTGCAGTATCATGTGAGCCTAGGAATCATGTGATCACAGATTCAGTCTACTGAATCTAGATTCGGTTCCCATGATAGACATTTTCTGGTTGTAAGCAGCTTGTACATTATTTTACAGTGTTTGAGTTTCCTTGGATGGCTGTCATGCCCATAAGGAGTTTGGCACTGTTGTATATTATTTTCTCGAAAATGCTTCGCATTTCAAAAATAAAAGAAAACAAGCCGAACATTTTAATAATAAAATGGAAGTATGAAAAGGTCTCAATTCCTATTGAGCATGTGGTTTGAAAAACCTCTTTTACAAAACTTCATTGCTAAATCTTGGTCAAAACCGAATTTTCATATAAAATTCAAAACTTGTGTATATAAGTCTTGAACGAGGCCTCGTGACTACTTTCAAATAAATTGCACATTGATCCACACACACACACATTCATATAACAATTTCTTTGAAGAGTGGCGGTCACCGTAGTAACACGGATGTCGGGGTGCCTAACACCTTCCCTCCGCATAATCAAGCCCCCCGAACCCTTAATGAATCTCGGTTTTACAGACCGTTTAGCGATTGTCAAAACACTTTGGGTCAATGTGCAAACCTTTTTTGATTTGCGTTAGTGCAACCGATTAAATACACCTGTTGGCGACTCTTAAAGTTAATCGTCAACATTATACATGTCGGACCTTTTTCACTTGTTTTTTTAAACAAATCTCACATTAACATGAGAACACCAAAGAACAAGTAACGAAAAGGGACAATCAAAAATCCCGACGTCGACAGTATTATTTCTTTTGTATTCATGAAGAGAGCTTCTGTTATTCCATTCTTTATTATTATGTTGGAATAACCTGTCTATGCGATGTACCGCATACATGATGAAATTCTTCTGTTATTCCATTCTTTATTATTATGTTGGAATAACCTGTTTATACGAAGTACCGCATACATGGTAAAATTCTTCTGTTATTCCATTCTTTATTATTCTTTTGGAATATCTTATCTGTGCGAATTACGCATGACCTGGTTCCATTCTTTATTATTATGTTGGAATATCCTATCTCATGTAATGCGTACATGCATGACACTGGTTCCATTATTTATTATTACATTGGAATAACACATCATCTCAGACGATCTATCGCATGCACGGTGAATTCTTACGTTATTCCATTCTTTATTATTACATTGGAATAACTTTGCCTATGTGGATTCTCGCATGCATGGTGAATGATCCTTCGTATTCATTCCTTATTAAATTGTGGAAATGATGCATCTACGTGGATTACTGCATGGCGGGTGAAAATCCATTTGCAGTTTCGTATATTCTATTATACTCGTATGAGATATCATTTCTTTTGTACTCATCATGGAATATCATTTTCTTTGGTATTTTTTTTACGAGTTACTATTCACGGATTACTATTCAGCCGATTACTATTCGCTCTAGTATTATTCACTAAGGTATTTGGGGCACTTTTCGTGTCGGAGTACTATTCACCCAAATATTATTCACTCGGATATTTGGAGTACTTTTTATGTCGGGGTACTATTCACGAGGTACTATTCCCGAAGTACTATTCACGGGGTACTATTCACCCGAAAAATATATTTCCGTTCTGTCCAAATTATTTTTGGTACATGAATATTATTCTTGAATTTTACTCTACAAAGTAGTATCATGTTAACAATTTGAACGTTATTGAATTCTAGATAAATTAAATTATAAATCTTTAAAATTTATCCTTGAACTCGTTTTATTGAATTATTATGTTATTATCATCATCCTCATGCTTATATTGTGATGAAAGTCATCTTTGGCTTACGTGCATAGATGGACTTGGTATGATTATGACCGAGGATTATTTGGTATAATCATAGTAGTAATGTGACAAATGATGTGGTGAAAGTCCCTCATTGCTTTTGTAGTTCATTGATGGACAGTTGTTGGTATGATTATGACCAAGGATTATTCGGTATAATCATGACCATTGATGATTACATGAATATCCTTGGCCCGTAGTGCTAGGATGATTCGATGATGTGGTTTATTTATTAAGCTGAGTCTCAGTGATAAAGTTGATGAAAAACTTTTTAAATCATAGAAGATAGTAGATTTTATGCTCTACTTGACTCTTCTAATGGATTGCTTATTCCGCTGCAGTTGTTGATCTAAAACTTGTTGTCTATTGTATTCTATCAGTTGTTATATTGTTGAAGGCTAAGGATAATTTATTGGCGACAACCCAATGAAAGATCGACTTTTCCTCGATGATGTAATCTGTTGGCGACAACCCAATGAAAGATCGGCTTTACCCTGATAGTGTAATCCGTTGGCAAGAACCCAATAAAAAGATTAGTTTGACACCGATGTGTAATCCGTTAGCAACAACCCAATTAAAGATCGACTTGACCCTTATAATGTAATCCGTTGGCGACAACCAAATGAAAGATCGTCTTGATGCCGATGATGTAATCCATTGGTGACAACCCAATTAAAGATCGGCTTTACCCCGATGATGTAATTCATTGGCGACAACCCAATGAAAAATTGGCTTGACCCCGAGATGTAGTCCGTTGATGACAACCCAATGAAGACATTAGATTGACCCCCGATGATGCAATCCATTGGCAACAACCAAGTAAAGGTGTTGGTAACAACCCAACAAAGCTGTCGGCAGTACCCGACGACGTTCTCACACTCCTTATCCTCCCCAACAGATGGGAGTAACCCTTTTTTAAATCTAAATCAAATATTTCATTGCACACTTTACACATGACATTGCATAATTAGATATACCTTGTCATGTATCTTCATGTCTAGTAATCTTTATTATGTTCATTCTATTACATTGCATAGACATGACAAAGAGGGACATCTGTAGACACTCAAAATTTCGCTTTCCCTAGACTAACCCTGCAGGAGGGCAAAAGTGTCATTTCACTTCAGAGAAAACTTTGAGGTAGGGAAAAAGCATCATTTTACCCTGGTGACAACCCTGAATAGAGATCAAGGTGCAACAATGTCCAGACACTTAGCGAACCGAATGAGGATCACAAAGCTGAGAATGTGACCATAAAACGTCACCGCAACAACTAATGAATTGTGAGCTATCGAAGACGAGCCAATTGATGACTCTTGGGAGATGGAAGATACCTTTTAGCTACTTGAATCATCTTCTTGGGCTCCTAATCAGTCATAATCGACCGTATTTTGTAGCCTTCTATAAAGACTTTTTGAGATTTTTGGGTACAGAGCTCAACTTTCATCGGACTGTTACCAAAAGGCACGAACTTTGAGATAGTGGGACCCAACCTCAGGTGTACCTTCTCCACCACAGGTACACCTGTGACTGACTTTGGATGGTCTTAAGTAGCAGCAGAAGCTCATAATCATATAGACAACGTAATAGAAAGCTAGAGAGAGTTCTAGAGAGAGAGAGAGTTTCGAATTTGGCATAGCTATATACATTTTCATTGTTTTATCTTCTATATCATACATATTATAAGTCTTGAGTGATATATGTTGAATCCAAGCCAAAAGAATCTGGTTCACGCGCCCCAAGGTGAAAAACACTCATTTCAGTCACTTTTTTTGTAACTGTTGTTATAAATATTAGTTTTATGTAGATATAATAGTTTCTACCAGTTAAATTTTTTGGTTTAAATATATATTGTGTATTGGGTGGTAGACACTGAGTTTTTACTAGTTAATTTGTGTACATTCAGTTGTAAATCAGTTATTTGACTAGATGGGTAGATCTAGCCAAATCTAGCATTTTAAGCGGTTATGAAGCATGATGTTATAACTCGTATACTAGATTAGTTCATATATATAGTAGATCTAGATGTTTTAATGCTTTTGGTCAGTCCCAGTCACTCCGTAGAGTCATAGATCTGTATCTAGAGGTGAGGAGGTCCTAATGGCTAGATATGGGGATTTCAAACGATAAAATCACCTAAAATCAAGTCTAATATGTTGTATATACATATTTAAGCATATCAATATGAGCCTAGGAATCTTGGTGTTGAGATCTACTGAATGGATCTTATCTAGATACCCATAATGAACAATTTTTATTTAAATGTAATGTTTAAATACTACAAATCACTGTACATGTAATATTGGATCTTAAAACGAGTTCGAAGGGTTTGTCATAAGAATTCAGATTTAAGATCCCATGATAGTGAAAATCATTTTATGAGTGTTTGGATTCATCGAGATGGCTTTCATACCCGATGAAGATCCAACCTCTTTTTGGCGCTTTATTGTATACATGATTATCCAAAACGATTTTCCAATAAAATCACAAAGAGCTTTCATGCAGAATAAAGTAATTTTGGTAGATCACCTAATAAACATAAAAATAAGAAAAGGAATTATTGAAGTCCTCAATTCCTAGTTGAGCAAATGATTTGAAAACCTTTTTCAAAAGATCATTTCAAATTTCCATATCTTGTTAAAAAAATGAACCTTTTATTATATAAAATCCTTCGTACCTAGGTGCAAAAGAGGTATAACACTACTTCAAAATAACTCAAAATAAAGCCTAGAAAAGACTTTAAATAAAATACACACACACACACACACACATACACACTCATACATACACATACACACACTTTATGCATATAAAATAAATAAGATGCGGTAACCGTGTTTTCACGGAAGTCGGTGGGTGCCTAACACCTTCCCCTTGCTTAAGCAAGCCCCCAAATTCTAAGAATCTCAGTTTTAGACACACATTACGGAGTCATATATTGGGCCATATTGCAAAAACTTTCAAATCTGTATGAGTTGGTACATTCATTCAAAACATATCAAATGGCAACTCTTTCTTATTCGGCCTAATCATAAAAATCAAATTTTGGTAAAATAGGTCGACTAAATGTCGTTCTTTTCCTTAAAAATCACCTTTTAATAAACCAATCAACACATTAAAGGATAAAAGGTTGAAACAAGGAAAACAAAAAAATCAAACAAAAAAACTTAAGATAAGAAAACAAAAAATAAGAGAGATTTTTCTCGACGTCGACAATGACTGTTTCATTATTTTGCAACTTTCTTTTTATTAGTGCAACATTCTTTTAAAAAAAATTCAAACCTTGACACCTATTTGATTGCATCAAGTAAAGGGGTGTTCACTTCTATTTTCCTAAAAGTATCAAGTATTTCTTTCTCTTGTTCATCTTTCTTTGAAGTTTTAGAATTCTCGAGGTGAAAGGGTAGAGGAATATTCTTAAGCTGATAAGGAGGGTTAGGTTGTACCTTTGATTTTTCCATTTCCTCCTCGAACTCAACAGGGGCTTTTGGTGTATCCATTTATTTTGCACTCTGCAAAGTCATGGCACTTGCATTCTCCCTTAGATTGACGACAATTTGGGATGGTAGCTTCCCTGAACCTTAAGAGTCTAATCAACCAACTGTAGTAGCAAATTGACTCATCTAACTCTCAAAACTGTGCATAGAAGATCTTGTCTCTTGTTGAAATTGTTTTGTTTGTCCCATGAATGCTTTGAACATATCCTCTAATGATGTTTTAGTAGGTACAAAGACTTCTTGTTAGGTTGATATTGAGGTTGAGTTAGTTGGAAGCATTGCTGCCTGTAGACACTCAAAATTTTGCAGTCCTTTTACTAACATTGTAGGAGGGCAGAATCTTCTTTCAAAGATAACCCTGGAGGATAAAACAGTTCCAGTTCTGAAAATCCCACTGGAGAAGCCTTTTCAATCTCAGAGATAACCCCGAGATATTCAATCCCGCAAATAACACCGGGAGTTTCAGTCTCATCCTCAGAAATAACACCAAGGAGTGTAGTTGCAGTTCCGGAGATAACCCCAGAAAATCTCATTTCAACCCCCAGCAATCAGCTTCAACCTCGGAGATAACCCTGAGGATCTCAGTCCCAAACCCAGAGATAACCCCGGGAGGTCAGGCACACCTCAGAGACAACCCTGAGGACATCTAATACTTGCAGTATCCAGATCTCAAAGATAACCCTGAGCAATGACTGCTTTATCCGCCCAAATCGAAGATATACCCGGTGAAGGGAAAAAACATCATTTTGCCACCTCGATCACACATGCGCGCCGTCTCAACACATTTTGACATACATTCCTCACAACAGTGTCCTACAAGAACCAAATAGCTGCAATCCTGATTGACTACTACACAAGACAGCACACAAGATGGAATTTGAAGCTTGAAGACCAAGGGCATGGTCTCATCTTCCTGACTTCTTACAACCTCTAATTCCATGTCATTGGTGTAGCTCTCGACAACAGCACTCTATAAAAGGTCTTATACACCTCAATCGGAAGCCCAGATTGAAGTTCTAAAAGTTCGAGCAGATAACACGTTGCATGCGTGCACGTACTTTGAGACAACGAGACCCGCAAAGCCCGGCCATTTTGTAAGAGAAAGCAGCGAAGAAGCCCTATACAATTTGCTCTGTAAACACTATAAATTGAGTGCTTCCTCATTTTAAACACTTGTTAGCTCATATATTTCTATATTTTTACCGGTGGGAACCGAGTGTTCATCCATTTAAAGCTATAGAAGTCTTCTTTGGCAGTCCACTGTAAGCCTTCTTACACCTTTCAAAGCCTTTTCTCCACATTTTGCACACACCGTTCTTCACGTGGAGAGTCGTGTTACGTGTGTATGCCCAGACTTTGGTCTGTGGCATTTTATTTCATTATATATATATGGACTAACATTATCGAGTTATACATCGATTGAGCCTGGACTCACGTCCGGAGCATTTATTACTTATATATATATATATATACACTGTTGTCGGACTCTATTTAATGAGCCTGGATTTTATATCCAGAGCGTTTACTGCTTTTTTATATATATAAATACTTATATATATATATATATATATATTCTGTTTGATTGAGCCTGGATATAATATCCGATGTGTTTACCGCATATATATATATTTATTTATTTTTGTCCGGCCTGGAGTTTACTTCGTGGCCTTTTACTACTTTCTTTACATTTCATCCCGTTTGGAGTTTACTCCGTGGCGGTTGATCGTTTTTATTGCCTTATTTACATTTCGTCCCGTCTAAAGTTTACTTCGTGGCGGTTGATCGTATTTATTGCTTTATTTACATTTTTGATCCCCTTGGAGGTGCTTCGTGGTGGTTGATCTTGTCTATATATATATATTTACCATTTTTATATATTTACATTTACAGTCCCCCATGAAGTTCGCTTCGTGGTGGTTGACAGTCTGTATATATATTTACAGCTTTTATATATATAACTTCTTACAACTTTCATATAAATTGCTACATCATGTGAGCCTAGGAATCATGTGATCATAGATTCAGTCTTCTGAATCTAGATTCGGATCCCGTGATGGACATTTTCGGCTGTATATAGCTTGTACATTATTCACGGTGTCATAATTTCCTTAGGTGGCTCTCATGCCCACAAGGAGTTCGGCACCACTATATATCTTATTTTCTCGAAGATGCTTCGCATCTCGAAAAATAAAAGTAATTAAGCCGAACATTTAATAAAATGAAAGTATCAAAGGCCTCAATTACTATTGAGTATAAGGGTTTTAAAAACCTCTTTTACAAAATATCAATGATATGTCTTGTTGAAATTGAATTTTTACACAAATTCAAACCCTTTGTATATAGGTGCGAACGAGGCATAGCACTACTTCCAAATAATTGCACATTGACCCACACACACACACACACATTCATATAATAGTTTAATTGAAAAGTGGCGGTCACCATGGAAAGACGGATGTTGGGGGATGCCTCACACCTTCCCTCCGCATAAGTAAGTCCCCGGACCCTAATGAATCTCGGTTTCACAAACCAGTTTAACAGTGTTTATATCACGTGGTCAATGTGCAAACCTTTTCCCGGTTGAGTTGGTGTAACAATTTATGAATACCAACTGGCGACTCTTATAGTCTAATCATCGACATATAAATGTCTGACATTTTCACAACTTGTTTTTTCAAACAAATCTCACCTAACAGGAGAACACCAAAAGATAAGAACAAAAAAGGGACAATAAAAATCCCGACATCGACAGGTGGCGACTCTGTTGGGGACTCCAGTAAGAGGACTTAAGCCACTACTACAAACTTTTCAAAACTGTTATATACTTGTGTGCGGATGTTGCATTTACATTTTTGATGAATGTGTACAAATGCATTTACTTACGCAAGACTTAATACTTGCACACTATATCAAGATACGATATTAGTTAGCCATACATACATCATCATTCCCATAACGGTGAGACACATTGCATGTGAATGTATGTTATGTGGTTCTTATACCAGAAGGCTATCATGTCGGTGTTTGATTACTGGACTCGTAGAGAGACTAATTCCAACGAGGCTCAGGAAAGGCACCACCCAGATTTTCTCCAGTTGAAAGACCGGGTTAACTTCCCGTCAAGTAAATTACGATGATCTGGGAACCTTCATGTCAAAAAGCCGCGAGAGTAACCTAAGATAGGTCAACCTCTGATAAACCAAACGTGGAGGAAAGTCTCTTCATGCTTTCCATTTTAAGTTACTTGTAAAGATAATTACTTGTAATTTCATTCCATGTCAATCTCTATGTAATGGAAAATATAAAGAATATGTGTACATGCATATTAAAGCCTGGCATGCTATCTTGTATTACAAACAACTGACATCCATTTGTAGGATAATACTCCTAAAATGGACACATTATGATAGTATGTAAACATTGAT
Organism: Panax quinquefolius; assembly: GCA_020205615.1. Lineage (NCBI taxonomy): Eukaryota > Viridiplantae > Streptophyta > Magnoliopsida > Apiales > Araliaceae > Panax > Panax quinquefolius. The sequence goes on from CM035163.1 coordinate 52,461,186, forward strand.
ACATTTCCTAAGACTAGACTACATAAGTTTTTATAGGGAAACAATTGGGTCTGTTACCCGTTCAAAGTCCAAGAAGGCCACGAGCCTACAGCCAATTATGTCTTCATCTGACCAGTCTAATCCTGCTCTTGTCTTTCATGAGGAGTTTAACAGATTAAGCAAACAAATTATAGATTTGGCTGTTCTGCTTAAAGAACTACATCAGTCTACTCAAGGTCTACGAATACCCATACATATAGAATACCCATACATACAGAATTTTCTGCACATGGAGGAACACAAGGTAAGGATCAAGCAAATCCAATACTTAAGCTTCAGTTGGATAAGTCCAACAAAATTCCTGAAAACACCCATCTCAAAGAAGATCCAGACATCGGTGATATCATGAAAAAAGTCCTTCAAATGTAAGAGACCATTTGGTTTATAAAAGGGATTGGAGCACACATGAGTGTCACATATGCCGACCTCTGTATATTCCCTGGTGTTCATTATCCAAAGAAATTCAAGACTCCTGACTTTGAAAAGTATGATGGGTCGGGAGATCCTTATATACATTTGAAGGGGTTTATTGGGGAACTCAGATCTTATGCTAAGGATGAGAAACTCAGAATGTCGTTGTTTCAAAAGAGTTTAACTGGAGAAGCTCGATCATGGTATACCAGATTAGACAATTCTAAAATAAATAGTTGGGAGAGCCTTCCTCAGTCAGTACAACTTCCAGTCTCAGATGGCTCCGGACTGGTACCAAATTACCAAGGTCAAGAAATAAGCCAATGAGTCTTTCAGAGAGTATGCTAAAAGGTGGAGGCGCCTTGCTGCTCAAGTTACTCCCTCTATGGCTGAGTGATAAGTGTGTTTTATATACGCAATTTCATGTCTAAATCATGCTTATTCGTTGCTATGTTTTTGTAAACAAGTGCATTTTTACGTGGTTTATGTTGTTTTATGTGTAGGTTGGTGGTTGCGGCGATTCATGGATTATTTGGGATATTTGGTGCATTTGGAGTTAAATTGGAGCCATTTGGAAAGAACTCAGTGTTGCAAAGATGTCAACTAATCAGAGGATAGCCCGGGCAAAGTGGCATGTATGAAGCAAACACTACTGCTCAGGCGTGGGTTACCATCATTTAGTAGAGCGAAGAGTTCACGGGGTGGGCATTTTACACTATACTACACTTCACGGGGAGGGGGTTAGCTTTCGACCAAGAGAAAAACACAAATCATGGTAGGCATTTACATACATACACAACTTCACACGCAAGGGGGTTGAAAAAAAAACTGGAATGTCCTGTTTCATTTAATACTTCCTATTGGACTCGAATTTCAGTTGTTGAATGGTTTTATAACTCTATTTGTTAGAGGATGTAGCTGGAGTATTAGGCTTGATATATACTACTCTTAAAAAGACAATTAGGAAAAAAAAAATCAAGGAGCTGACGAAGATCAAAGTCATCTTATTGGAGAGCAAATGGGGAGGAGTATTTCGAAGAGTTTTTCAAGACGGTTGCAATTGTAGTCTACGTAAAGGGTGTTTTCTAATATTCTATGTGTTAGATTATTATTTGTGATTGAAAGAATGATTTCTATGATTATTTCAGTGCTTATTTCATTTATTATGAACTAATTCACTTTTTGGGCTTGTGATGGATCCTTAAATGAATCGATGGTTTTGTAAGTTTTGATTCCCAATTTAATAAATTATCTTCAGTTTATCTATATTGATTTATGCTTGAATCTATGAATTGTCTGGCCAATAATTCTTCGTGGGGTTGGATGGAATCGAGAGAGGATATTCAATTCTAGACCTAGTTGATATAGAATGTGTTTAGGATTTTGTTGGTAGCTTAAACCTGATTCGTGTGAAGATAGAGAAATACTTAACATCGCATGTAATCGGATAAGAGAACTTGTTCTTCAACCTTCTTTAATTGTAATTCACATAGAGATATAGTGCGTTAGTTGATTAAGGTGTTTTAACTGATTTCTATCTTAATTGTGGATCGACGTTAATATGGTATTAATGCATCGAGAGGTGGTTAGTACTACGTTTGTGTTCTTGATTAATAAACCGAGAGATAGTGCATTGAATTGGGATAAAAGTGTTAAAATCAAAGTGAAGCTTAAGGTGAAGTCATAAGTCTAATTCTCCATCAATTGTTTGAAAATTGAGATTTTGATATTTGTGGTTGTTTCATTTTAGTTTAATTATTCTTAATTTTAGTTTAGTAATTTCAATCATTGAATTTGATTTGTTTAATAAAATTAGGGTTAATAGAAGATTGGTAATTGTAAGTTAAGGTATTTTGCTAATTAGTCTCTCGTGGGGAACGATACTTACTCATCACTCTATTACTTGTTGACCACGTGATACTTGCGTGTGGTGTGCGTATATAGATTTTACCCAACAAGTTTTTGGCGCCGCCACGGGAACTTAAATTAGTATAATTCTTAATACTTTTACAATATCGTTTAATTAATCCAGTTTTTACTTAGACATTTTTTTTTTTTTTTTTGTTGTGTGCTTTTATTTCGTGTGGGACATAGTTTATGCAAACTCGGTCTAAAAATCCAGACTTGCTGCCTTTTGACGACGACATTGAGAGAAGGTTTCAGAGGTTGAGTAAGTGGATAAAAGAAACGAGGCAAGAATTTGAAATACCTGAAAAGGAAGAGGAAATAGTGATGGCGACCGAAGATAGGAAAGCGTTGAGAGACTTCACAATACCCAAAGTAACGGAACTGCATTCAAGTATAACGAGACCAGCAATAGTAGCAAACACGTTTGAGATTAAGCCTGGGATGATTCAAATGATACAAAATTCAGTTCAATTTGGGGGATTGGCAAACGATGATCCGAACGAGCACTTAGTCAGTTTTCTAGAAATGTGAGATACTTTTAGGTTTAATGGAGTTTCAGATGAGGTGGTGAGACTTCGTTTGTTCCCGTTCTCTTTACGAGACAAGGCGAAGAGTTGGTTGCATTCCTTACCATCGGGCTCGATAACAACGTGGGAAGATCTAGCTCAGAAATTCCTTGCAAAATTCTTCCCACCGGCAAAAATCGCAAAGATGAGGAATGAAATTACAATGTTTGAACAAAGAACATGGGGAGTCGTTATATGAGGTAATGGAGAGATATAAAGAATTACTCGTAAAATGCCCACATCATGGATTGCCCCAATGGTCGCAAATGAACACCTTCTATAAAACGGACTACATGGGAATCTTAGGACAAGTATCGACGCAAAGATCTCGATGAGCATTTATGACCAAGAATTTAAGAAGCCTATGATTTGATTGAAACCATGGTCGCTAATAATTACCAAAGGGCCCACAATGAGAATGACACAGTGAAGGCAATGGGGTGTTAGAAGTAGATAATATGACAAATGATACAAGCACAGATGGTCTGCAATGTCAAAGAGGATAGAGCAAGTGGTAGCAAATTTCAATCACAAAGAAACACGCATAACACCACAAGTAAGCAAAGTGATATGTGAATTGTGCGCAGGAGAACACCCAATGTAACAATGTGCAATTAATCCAATGACTATGCAGTTCATTGGCAATTACAATGTAATTCCTCAAAACACTTATCGTAACGACGGATATAATCAAGGAAATAGAAATCATCCAAATTTTTCATGGAGCAACAATCGCAGTAATCAAGCTTCACGACAATCATATCCTCCGTGGTTTTTCGTAATCAACAACTAACAAAGGCAATATCCGGATGAGAAGTTGGATAAATTCATGGCTACCACCCAATTGGCGATTAAGAACATAGAAATTTAGATAGGTTGGATAGCAAGGGAATCGAACAGTAGACCACAAGGAACACTGCCAAGTGACACCAAGAAAAATCCTAAGGGTAATCAAGAGCAGTGTCAAGCCATTATGTTAAGAAGTGGAAAACAGCTTGTGGGTCAAGAAGCAGAGATTTCAGTTACAAAGGAAAATGCAACAGAGATAGAAAATATGGGGGGTGAGATAAAGCAAGGAAATGAGAATCAAACGGATAAAATCAACCCAGTGAACAAACCAGTTGTTTACCCTCCCCCACCATTCCAGCAAAGAGTTCAAAAACAAAAGATAGATAAGAAATTTTTATGAATTTTGGAAGTTTTCAAGAAACTTCAAATTAACATACCATTTGCAGAAGCCCTAAAACAAATGCCCAGTTACGCGAAATTCATGAAAGGGATTCTGTCAACGAAAAAGAAATGGAAAGATTTTGAAACTGTGGCATTAACAAAGGAGTGCAGTGCAGTACTACAGCAGAAATTACCACCAAAACTCAAGGATCCGGGGAGCTTTACGATTCCATGCACAATCGGTGAGAGGCATTTCGGTAAATGTCTATGTGATTTGGGGGCAAGTGTAAACCTTATGCCGTTATTTGTATACTTAGAATTAGGTTTGCCCGATCCAAGTCCTACAAACATCTCCTTACAGTTGGCGGATATGTCAGTCACATATCCGAGAGGAATAGTTGAAGATATCTTAGTGAAAGTGGACAAATTTATATTCCCTCTGTGATTTCATCATTCTAGATTTTGAGGAGGACAAGAACATACCAATCATCTTGGGAGACCATTTTTGCTGCTGTGGAGGACTCTTATAGATGTACAAAAGGGAGAACTTACGATGAGAGTTCAAGATCAAGAAGTGAAATTCAATGTGTTCAAGGCCATGAAGTTCCCTACAGATGAGGAGGAATGTTTCAGAATGGATCTAATTGATCAAATTATTAGTGAAGACATGAGCAAAAGTTTGGCGAATGATACGTTAAAAACAACATTGGTGGGAGATGAAGAGATCGACGATCCAGAATTGGTAGATTACCTACAATTGCTTGATTCATTGCCACGGGTACCAAGATTCAGACCATCATTTGAACCATTGCACACGGAGGAGGTAATTACAGAAAAGTTAAAACCATCATTAGTGGAGCCACCAAAGCTGGAACTTAAACCACTTCCTAAGCACCTCGGGTACGTATATCTTGGCAATTTAAATTCTTTACCTGTTATTATTTCAGCTACACTTAACGAATTGCAAGAAGAAAAGTTACTGAGGGTACTTAGGGAACACAAATCAGCCATTGGATGGACAATTGCGCATAAAAGGAATCAAATTTCATTCTCAGATGCACAAAATTTTGATGGAAGATGAGGCAAAACCGACAAGAGAAGAAAACAGAGGCGACTCAATCCAATTATGAAGGAAGTGGTAAAGAAGGAAGTTCGAAATGGTTAGATGTCGACATCATCTATTCGATATCCGACAAGAAATGGGTGAGTCCAACCAAAGCAAAAAAAAAAAAGGGAGGAACGATTGGCAAGTAATGACAACAATGAGTTAATCCCAACCGTAACAAATGGACGGGTTGGCGGGTTTGTATGGATTACGTAAAATTAAACAAAGCAACCCGAAAAGACCATTTCCTCACGCCTTTATCGACTAAATGTTAGATAGATTAATGGACATCAAGATACTTGTTTGTTGGATGGGTATTCAAAGCTACAACCAAATAGTCATTGCTCCGGAGGACCAAGAAAAGACTACATTCACGTGCCCCTACCGGCACATTCGCATTCGTGGAGGATGTCATTTGGGTTATGCAATGCACCAACAACTTTCCAAAGGTGTATGATGGCAATTTTTTCGATTGGTGGAGAAAATGTCGAGGTCTTCATGGATGACTTTTCAAAGATATGGGGGGACAACTTTGATAATTATTTCAAGAATTTGGTAATGGTAATCGCAAAGATGTAAGGAAACGAATCTCGCTCTGAATTGGGAAAAATGCCACTTCATGGTTGAAGAGGGCATAATTTTGGGCCATAAGGTATCAGCTCAAGGACTGGAAGTGGATAAGGCAAAGCTGGAAACAATTGAAAATTTGTCCCCACCAACCTCAGTGAAGGGTATTAGAAGCTTTTTGGGACACGCGGGGTTCTACAGGAGGTTTATAAAGGATTTTCAAAGATTGCAAAACCTCTTTTGCGCCTTTTTAGAGAAAGAGGCTACATTCAATTTTGATGATGATTGCAAAACAAGCGCTTTGAAAGTTATTAAAAAGGAAATTAACTACAACTTTCCGTGATAGTTGCACCGATGGAGCATGCCATTCGAGCTTATGTGTGATGCAAGCGATTTTGCAATTGGGGGCGCTTTTGGGTCAACGCAGAGACAAAGTGTTTCACGCTATATATACTACGCAAGCAAAAACACTTACGTAAACTCAAATGAACTATACAACCACAGAGAAGGAGTTATTTGCCATGTGGTATATGCATTCGACAAGTTTCGTATGCTTACTTAATGAAACTAAGGTGATAGTCTACACTGACCATGCTGCAATTCGGTACCTGATAGAAAAAAAAGATGCAAAACCACGCCTTATCAGGTGGATTCTCCTTCTGCAAGAATTTGATTTAGAAATAAAGGATAGGAAGGGGACGGAGAACCAAGTTGCCGATCACTTGTCAAGGCTGGAAAACCAAGGGAAAGAAAAAGATGACAAATGCGAAATCAATGAATCATTCCCGGATGAGCAGCTATTTGAGATTTCAGCAGAGATTCCATGGTATGGCGACTATGCAAATTTTGTTGCAAGCAATATTCTACCACCAGATCTCACAAGGCAACAGAAAAAGAAATTTTTGCATGATGTTAAGTGGTACATGTGGGATGATCCATATTTGTTTAAGCAAAGGCAACCGACAAGGTGATTGACGTCGCGTCCCATACAAACAAGTAAAGAATATTCTGCACGAGTGTCACTCATCGGCCTATGGTGGGCATTATGGAAGCGAGAGAACAACAATAAAAGTGCTACAATGCAGTTTCTATTAGCCCACATTATTCAAAGATGCCCATCAGTTTGTTAAACAATGTGATAGGTGTCAAAGGGTGGGAAACATCTCGAAACGTAATGAGATGCCCTTACAAACGATACTGGAAGTGGAACTTTTTGATGTATGGGGTATCGATTTCATGGGACCATTTCCATCGTCCATGAAAAATCAATACATTCTCCTCGCAGTGGACTACGTGTTAAAGTAGGTTGAAGCCGCAGCTCTACCAACGAATGATGCCAAGGTGGTCCTTAAATTTTTGCAAAAGAACATATTCACGAGGTTTAGCACACCAAGAGCAATTATAAGTGACGAAGGTAGTCACTTCTGCAATAAACCGTTTACTGCTCTTTTGGCCAAATATGGAGTAAACCATAAGATAGCCACAACATATCACCCGCAAACCAGTGGACAAGCTGAGGTATCAAACAGAGAAGTTAAAAAGATATTGGAGAAAGTGGTGAATCCGAGTCGGAAAGATTGGTCACTGAGATTGGATGATGCTCTATGGGCTTACCGAACCGCATACAAAACACCAATCGGGATGTCACCATATCAATTGTTGTACGGGAAATCATGTCATCTACCGGTGGAACTACAACACAAGGCATACTGGGTAGTGAAAAAGCTAAATTTTGATCAAAAGGCTGTAGGGGAAAAGAGACTACTGCAGTTGAATAAACTAGACGAGTTTCGCCTTCAAGCATATGAGAATGCCAAGATATACAAGGAAAAAGTCAAACGATGGCACGATCTAAAAATTCTGCGCCGGACATTTGAACCGGGCCAATCAATTCTATTGTTTAACTCAAGGCTGCGTTTGTTCCCCGGAAAGCTCAAATCAAGATGGTCGGGACCATTCACAGTCAAACAAGTTTTCCCTCACAGAGTAGTTGAAATTTACAGTCGTAACCCTCTCAAAATGTTCAAAGTCAACGGACACCGGCTGAAGCATTACTGGGGCAGAGAGACTAACACCGACGTGATAGCCATCACATTGGTAGATACAACTTAAACAGGAAGTAGTCAGGCTGAAAGACTTAAAATCAAGCGCTCTTTGGGAGGCAACCCAACTTTCAATTTATTATCGTATTTTTCATTTCAGATTCGCTTAATCATAGTTTTAGGAATTCATTAGATAGAAGAATAAGATTAAATTCTCGTGATACTCCACACAACATACCATACATCCAATACTAACGAAAGTTCATGTGTCATACTATGCAGGCTGAGAAACAAAAGCACCATTGGAGTACAAAAGCAGCATAACAAAGAATCTGACAGGGGACTACTCACGGGAAGGTCTCTAGTTTAATACCTTCTTCACGGCCTAAGGGTCCTTCAACCGATAGGTAGGTCAAAACAACACCTAATAGGGGCCTCGGGGGGGGTAATCAATATAATAGGGTAATGTCAATCCCCATAAGATATTTTTTCACGGGCTGGGTCTTGTATATGAAAGGACTTGGCAGTTTTGTTACACCTCTCCCATAACCAATCACCCACACTCTTTCATTAACCCACTACTCCATAACTACCACCCATTTCCCCCATTTCCCCAAAACCATTACTACCCCCCCACCTTCCCACCTCCTCACTCCACCAATACTAGATTAACCTCCCCATCTATAAATACTACCTCAATTCATATAACCCTCCTCACCAAAACTCATATTCTACATCCATATTGCATTCTTGTGAGCTAGAGAGGGTCCAATTCCAAGGTTTATGGGAAGTTAGGGTTCTAAAAGCTCCAAGGGAGATATTCCTTCATCATCATCAAAACACCAATGGGGGAAAAGTTCACGCCCATCTTAACCAACTCGCACCTTCGATCGTCGAAAGTTTGCTAGTGTCGCCGCCGCTGACCGGTATGATTACATGCTCACTAAAGCTTTTACACCGGAAAGGGGCTTGGCACTAGAGGGTAACGACGGGGAGCTTATGCAACAAATTTATCAAAAGGGATGGGTGAAATTCACCGAGGACCCGGAACCAGCCGTCATGAATATTGTCAAGGAGTTCTATGCTAATGCTGCGGACAAAGAGCCATTCTGAGCTTATGTGCGAGGATGGTTGGTGCCATTTAGTGTGGATGCCATCAATACGTACTACCAATTGAGGGTGCCTTGCCACTGCCAATATGAGCATCTCCGCACTTCAGATCCAGATTTTGATGAAGTGATCATGACAATGACGAAGCCTGGAACGTCATCGACGAAAGGCCGAAAGGGATGCACGGTGTTCCCCAGCAAGAACCTCAGCCTCTATGGAAAAATATGGTATGCATTCCTTTGTGCCAAATTTCTTCAGTCCCAACATACTTCCGACGTCACCAAGGAGAAGGCGTTGCTGTTATTCGCCATTGTGCAAGATTTTATCATAGACGTCGGGGCGATCATATGCTTCTCTATCCGCCGGTGCCTAAGGGGGAATTTTTTTAGAGGCTTGCCACACCCATCACTCATATGTGGGTTGTGCCGCCAAGTTGGAGTTCGATGGTCTGATGAAGAGCCCACACAAATGCCTCTCACACTACTTGATTCACGAATCGATCACATGGCGATATACGTGTGTGGGGGTGGAGGCGAGTCTCACCCGCGTGTGGTGTGGGTTTTATTTTTTCTTCATCATCGGAAGAAGCAGAGGATCCTACAGAAGCCTCAAGGGATGAGGATGACGACATGGGAGATCAAGGGAATGAGAAGGTACCACGGACTGACGCTATATCCAAAACTCAATTCCTTGAGTTCCAAAATCAAATGACAGAAAATGCCAAGGAAACTCGTAGGGAAATGCACCGATTGGCGATGAGGCAAGATCACATTTTTGAGGCTATGCACACCTCTTTTGCCTCGTTGACCACAACTCTCTAGATTTTCCACCCGACGGGACAAGTTCCATATAATCCGCCCAGTCCAATGCCCAGGTTCCCACCGAGTGACTCAGATGAAGACCAACAACCACCCCCTCAGACTTAAGCACCAAAAGGGAAGTCCTCACACTTATATTGCTATATCCTACAATGAGGACATTGTTCATCTTAAGTTTGGGGGATTTAAATACATGTGTTGCATGCATTTTAGTTTAGGCTGCATATTTTGTTTATGACATTTATTTTCTGTATTGCATTTTTTGTTTGGTATTTGCATGATATCTTAGGGAATTTATCATAGCTTAGGATTGCATAGTAGAAGTAGTATAAATGCATGTTGTTATCTATCAATTTATTATGAAAAAAAAATAAAAAATAAAAAATAAAATTTAGTTAGTAATTATTGTGTGTTTTAATCATTTAATGTTGTGTTTCATGTTATTATGGCCTATGAGGTGATTGTAAAATAAGTAGAAAATACAGTATTGAATATTAGAACTGTGACACAATGATCGTGTTTGAATTGAATTTTGAGTTGCTTGAAACTGGTTTACTAGGATAGCACGTTTAAAGAACATCTGTGTTAATTGACTAAGTTCAAACCGGTACTGAGTTGGTCTCTAAAGGATAATGCTATGGCAAGTGATATAATGACAAAAATGGTTGGTAAAGGCTAAAATGAGGCAAAAAACATAAGTTTGGGGGATCTTTGGGGTATATAAGCTATATATCTTCAGTTGATCTATTTAAAAAAAATTATATGAATAAACACTATGGCATGCTTGTCTAGTTTTGTGGCCTTTGTTACTTGTGTAAGTAAGCCCGAGGGGATTGTCTTTACACCTAGCGCCCTAAGGTCTTTATGGTCTAGGAATCGTTGGTCGAAAGCTCGTTAAGGTAGCATTGAAAAGCCTAAGGGAATAAGACATTTCATAGCTATGTGTATATATAAAAAAAAAAAGAGAGAATAAAATGGGAAATAAGAGCAAAAAGCCCCCGTGGATGGAAATAGAGCATAAGTACCCCGAGTGAACCCTGGTGATGTGTGATTGCTTGATTTTTAGTTGAAACTAGCTAATTTTTGAAGTTTTGGAGTTTGTGCTGCATGAGTCCTTCTAAGAGGCTGATTATGTATTGAATTTGAATCGATATCAGTTATCATGGATGTTGCACACACACACACGATACCATTGATAATAGCTTAAGATTCGAGGATTAAACGTGATTTGTAGATTAGTTTTGATGGTTGATGTGGTATAGTTGCTTATTTTCGCTGAGGCCATTGAGATAATTGTGATTCTGTGATATTGTTGGATTGGATAGTATGTAGAGTAGGTCATATTCATATCATTGCATTGCATGTAGTTGTCGTGTGCTCGAGGACTAGCACAATTTAAGTTTGGGGGATTTTGATAAGTGTGTTTTATATACGCAATTTCATGTCTAAATCATGCTTATTCGTTGCTATGTTTTTGTAAACAAGTGCATTTTTATGTGGTTTATGTTGTTTTATGTGTAGGTTGGTGGTTGCGGTGATTCATGGATTATTTGGGATATTTGGTGCATTTGGAGTTAAATTGGAGCCATTTGGAAAGAACTCAGTGTTGCAAAGATGTCAACTATCAGAGGATAGCTGCGTCAAGGGGTATATATAGATAGTTAAAACACTTCACGGGGCTGGGGTTACCTAATCATTTAGTTAGAGAGAGTTTCACGGGGGGGCATTTTTTACTTTACACACTTCACGGGTGGGGGTCACTTTCGAACAAGATAATGCACAATTTGGTAAGTGAATTTAATATACACAACTCTCGCCGTAAGGGGTTTGGAAAAACTCCAGAATGTCCTGTTTCATTTAATACTTCCTATTGGACTCGAATTTCAGTTGTTGAATGGTTTTATAACTCTATTTGTTAGAGGATGTAGCTGAAGTATTAGGCCTGATATATACTACTCTTAAAAATACAATTAGGAAAAAAAATCAAGGAGCTGACGAAGATCAAAGTCATCTTATTGGAGAGCAAACGTGGAGGAGTATTTCGAAGAGTTTTTCAAGACGGTTGCAATTGTAGTCTACGTAAAGGGTGTTTTCTAATATTCTATGTCTTAGATTATTATTTGTGATTGAAAGAATGATTTCTATGATTATTTCAATGCTTATTTCATTTATTATGAACTAATTAACTTTTTGGGCTTATGATGGATCCTTAAGTGAATCGATGGTTTTGTAAGTTTTGATTCCCAATTTAATAAATTATCTTCAGTTTATCTATATTGATTTATGCTTGAATCTATGAATTGTCTGGCCAATAATTCTTCATGGGGTTGGATGGAATCGAGAGAGGATATTCAATTCTAGACCTAGTTGATAAAGCATGTGTTCAGGATTTTGTTAGTAGCTTAAACCTGATTCGTGTGAAGATAGAGATATACTTAACACCGCATGTAATCGAATAAGAGAACTTGTTCTTCAACCTTCTTTAATTGTAATTCACATAGAGATATAGTGCGTTAGTTGATTAAGGTGTTTAACGAATTTCTATCTTAATTGTGGATTGACGTTAATGTGGTATTAATGCATCGAGAGGTGGTTAGTACTACGTTTGTGTTCTTGATTAATAAATTGAGATAGTGCATTGAATTGGGATAAAAGTGTTAAAATCAAAGTGAATCTTAAGGTGAAATCATAAGTCTAATTCTCCATCAATTGTTTGAAAATTCAGATTTTGATATTTGTGGTTGTTTCATTTTAGTATAATTATTCTTAATTTTAGTTTAGTAATTTCAATCATTAAATTTGATTTGTTTAATAAAATTAGGGTTAATAGAAGATTGGTAATTGTAAGTTAAGGTATTTTGCTAATTAGTCTCTGTGGGAATGATACTCTACTCATCACTCTATTACTTGTTGACCACGTATACTTGCGTGTTGTGCGTATATAGATTTTACCCAACATTTTACCGGAAATGGTGATGAGGGTGGAGAATTCTGACGCAATTGAGTGTTCACACCCCTAGGGGACTCACTCAAGAAAATTACACATCTTCTTCCACCAGTCAACTCGAATGGGAAGGGTTTCAATGCTACTCCGAAATGTGCCTATCATGCTGGAGCACAAGGACATGATACTCAGGATTGCTGGGCCTTGAAACACAAGATCCAGGATTTAATCGACAACGGGGAGATCGTGGTGACTAAACCCGACCAAGCTCATGTGCAAGACAACCCTCTTCCTCAACACAAAGAAGAAGAGGTTAATATGATTAATTGGAGCAGTGGACAGAGTTACAATTACGTTGTTGAAACTTCCCAAACCAATAAGGACAGTGCTGACTAATGGGATTACGCACAGTTCCAGTTTGTGATGGAACGAAAGATGAAAGCTCTTTGTAAGCAAGTAGAGCAATTGGCAAAACTGGTGATCCATCATCACCAAGTCACACACAAATTAGTCAGTCAGGAGCATTCTAGTCTCCTTCCTTTTGTCATGAATACTCCATCATCGCCTTCAGAAAGTGAAACACTGGAGGATAAAGTTGTAAAAAGAGCAAGTGCCGAAGCCCGTTAGGATTTTGCCAATTAATAAAAGGGAATTTACATACCTGGGCCAACTTATGGAGGAGATATTTCAGATGCTAATTAATGAAGGAAGAATTACATCCCTTCTACCTCCAATCAATCCTCGTTCAAGACGGTTCAATTCTAATGGAGTATGTCAGTATCACTCCCATTCTCGCAGTCACAACACAGAAGATTGTTGGGCACTCTACCACCTCATTCATAATTTAATTGATAGTGGTGTCCTGCAGATGGCAGAGGATGACACTTTGTTACTCGAGAGTGGGAACACATGTCCTACAAAATGGAAGGACGTCGTAGCAGTTATATCCATTGAGGATGATTTGGCTACCAGACCACTCACAATACAAACAATTCAACTCAAGGGTGTTGACAATCCTTTGAAAGTGGCTACACCAGAGCCAATTCTCTTGCCATACAGAACACAGTATCTTGTTGTCAGCCTACAAAAATTACCATGGAATTATGGAGAGGCTGAAAGATCTACATCACACACAACTGCTACCAATGTCAAAGAAGAATCCACTGTATCTTCCCCACCAGGTGATGAAGCCTACCATCAAATCAAAAGGGAAAGTCTCCATTCAGAGGATTAAAGAGTTCCTCCGTACTATGGATCATAATGAAGCCAAGGTGGTTTTAAGCTTGAGAGAAGCTCCACAACAAATTTCCATACTGGACTTGGTTTTCTCTTCCGAAGATCACATGAAGATCTTACTAAGGGTCTTCGAAGAAGCCCATTTACCAAATCTTTGAAGAAGCCCATTTGCCAAGAGGACATTGAGATACCTCAGGAGATCAAGGAATGGGTCGAGGATAAACCCAAACCAAATCTTGATCAAACCACCTCATTTAACCTCGGAACCTTAGAAAACCCTAAGCTAATCTAGATCGGTACGGACCTCACTCCAAACCAAAGGAATGGCATGGTTATGCTATTAACCCAATTCTAGGATGTGTTTGCATGGTCTCATGAAGACATGGTGGGTTTGTCCACTGATATTGTCATCCATCGCCCTCCCATTAAAGAGGGATTCAAGCCAGTTAGGCAGAAGCTCAAGCGATTAAAACCTTAGTGGATTTTGACGGTTAAGGAAGAAATTGATAAATAATTTCAAGCAGACATCATCATGGTGTCCACATATCCTGAATAGCTATCCAACATAGTCCCCGTGCCTAAATCGGGAGGAAAGGTGCGAGTTTGCATGGATTACCGGGATCTGAATAAAGCTTTCCTTAAGGACAGCTTTCCTGTGCCATTTATCCACATACTCATTAGCAATACTGCTCAATACGACATGTACTCATTTGTTGACTGCTTTACTAGGTACCATCAAATTATGGTTGCTGAAGAGGATCGTGAAAAAACTGCATTCATCACGCCTTGAGGAACCTTTTGCTATAGATGGTTGTCATTCGGCCTCATCAATGTCAGAGCTACCTACCAGCGGGCCATAATGGCTCTTTTCCATAACTTAATGCACAAAGAGATAGAGATCTACGTGGATGACATCATTGTTAAATCCCAAAGGGAAGAAGACCACCTAGACCATCTCAAAAGCTCTTCAACAGGTTGCATAAGTACAACTTGACGTTGAATCCAGCCAAGTGCACCTTTGGCGTTAAATCAGGTAAGTTGCTAGGATTCCTAGTCAGCCACAAAGGGATTGAGTTGGATCCTACCAAAATCCAAGCCATTACAGAAATGCCCATTTCTCAAATAAAGAAGGAAATATGGGGATTTTTGGGAAGGATCAACTTCATTAGTAGGTTTATTACCCAACTCACAGCAACCTGTGAGCCTATGTTCAAGTTGTTAAGGAAGAACTCCTCCATGAAATGGAACGATGAGTGTCAAAAAGCCTTCTTTACAATCAAAGAGCAGCTTGTCAAAGCTCCTGTTTTGGTACCACCTAGGGATGGTGTTCCCCTGTTCATGTACCTACCCATTAATGACAATGCCATAGGCTGCATGCTGGGACAAAAAGACTATAGAGGCCAAGAGCGAGCTATCTACTACCTTAGCAAAAGATTCAGCAGTAGTGAATACAAGTACACTTTGATTGAGAAGACTTGTTGTGCTTTAGCATGGGCTTGCATGAGGTTACAACATTACCTCCATGGTCACAGAACCCATCTCATATCTCGCGTGGATCCTCTTAAATACGTGTTCAGTAAACCCATGTTAAATTGTCAGTTGTCCAGATGGCAGTTGATCCTACAACAATTTGACATCGTCTACGTGATGCAAAAGTCCATTAAAGGTCAAGGAATTGCAGAACAACTAGCCACCAAACCTTTAGGGGATTTCAAACCCCTAGAAACATACTTTCCCGATGAAGGGGTAATGACAGTGCAGCAACAACATCAGTACGATACACACCAATCATGGAAAATGTGTTTTGATGGAGCTATTAATATGGAAGGTTCTGGAGCTGGAGCTGTTTTAGTATCCAGAACGAGGGAGCACTATCCCGTCGCTGTCAAATTACAGTTTGTCAGCACCAACTACACATCTGAGTACGAAGGTTGTATCATGGGACTCAAACTTTCCCAATCAATGGGTATCAGGCGGTTAACTATCTTTGGAGATTCAGAATTTGTGATCAGACAAACCACAGGAATATATCACACCGAAGAGCTACATTCGCTGCCTTACCATCGACAAGTTTTACAGATGGCTACGGAGTTCGAAGAAATAACCTTCCTCCACATTCCTTAGAATAGGAATGATTTTGCGGATGCACTAGCAACTTTGGCCTCCTTGATCAATATATCTGACAAAGAAAACAAGCCAAGCATCTCATTTACCCTACAAAAGGCTCTAGCTTATGGGAATTACATTGGAGAAGTATCGGATGAGCTACCTCCCATCCAACACCCTTGGTATCAGCACATCAAGGAGTACTTGTGAGATGGATCTACACCTGCTAAGGCGAGCCCGACTGAAATAAGGCGGATCCATCGACTAGCTATGAAGTTCTACCTGAGCGGAGATGCACTCTATAAATAAGATATAGGACTAGGTCTACACAGATGTCTGGACAAGGACCAAACTCAGAGGCTCATGGATGAAATCCATGGCGGAGTATGTGGCCCACACATGAGCGACCCCCTACTTATGAAAAAGATCCTCAGAACAGGGCATTATTGGCTCTCACTTAAGGCTGACTGTGATGATCATGTCAAGAGATGCTACCAATGCCAAATTCATGGGAATGTTGTCCACGCCCATCCGAGAGAGCTCCACAACATTAGTTCACCTTGGCCCTTCTTAATGTGTGGAATGGACGTGATCGGGCTCACCGAGCTTAAAGCCAGTTGCAAGACCCCAACTTTTATGAATAAAGATGAATTTTCTATAAATATCATTTTTGAATATTATGGATGAATTTAATATAATGTTATAGTTGTGGGTAATATTTATAAATTTTGCAAAGTACGCAAGTTGTTATATTATATTCGATTGGTCAGGGAATATTCGTTTTAACTGGGAATATTCGTACGACGGCACAATCATTGGTGGACCCCACAACGGAATTATTATCGGATTGAGAAAATGACAAAAATATCTTTTATATACATAACGGCGTAGTTGTTACCGTTAACACTGTTGGAATACCTGGTGGTTAAAATACGATGTCTGGCGTTGTTGCATTATAGCACAAAGATTATTGCGCGATTATTTTGAATTATTAATTTTTACGTGAAGGCACTACTCAATAATTGTTACGGTAATTCTGTTTAATATTTTATTTTATTGATTCAATAATTTCTTTGCGTTGATATTTTATATTATTATTGTTTCAATAATTGTCACTGCATAGTATTTCCCATTATCAGATCAATAATTCATATTATTTGAATAATATTATTAGATAGCATTATTTGCAATGTCTAGAAAGTTCTGTCAAGGAGAGGTTTGGTCACCTAATTGCGTGCCAATAAGAAAAAATCCATATTAGAAAGTCCCCTCTTTCTTGGGAACGGCCTGGTTGTTATAATTGTGATTCTGTAATATTATTTGTGAATAATTAATTATTGATTTATATGATAAAAAAATATTTATTTTATGTGGACATAAATGATGGATAGAAAAATATTTATTTTATGTGGTTATAAATGAAGGAATTAATGCCGAGGTGTTTTATCAGTATTTTGTCGGATTGGAGGTATTAAAAATCAAATCGGTGTTCTTAAAGCTCTATTGCGTGAGTTATAATTTTGATCCGACCGTTGGATCGTTGTGATTTTTGGATATGTTATACATATATAAGTTGAGTATATGTCCACAAATTTTGAACCGTTAAAAATTAACGAATATTTTGTTATGAATTTTATGAGGTATAGAAAATCATCCGTTTGTGGATTTTGGATATTTTTGTCTGCAATTTGGAAAAACTTAAAGCTACAGAGTTGTAGAGAATTCGATTTCGTGTCGAATGGACATAAAATTCGTAATTTTCTGATAAAAGGGTTATTTATTATGAATTACTGAAGTTTCGGAAAATAAAATAATTTTATTAAAATTGGGTGGGACCCACTTTTGTTTTTTTTCAAACCATGTGCTAGAAATCTTGTTCAAATGTGATGGGCTGAAAAGTTTTCAAAATGGCGTGCTTGAATTGTAATAATAATAATATTATTTTATTATTTAGTCTCCTATGGCGTTCTAACATTTTCATATAAATAGGGTGCTTAGTTAGAATTGAAAATCACACCAGAATCAGAGAATTCTTCTTCTATAATATTGAGCATATTTCTTTAGAGTTTTAGAAAGCTTTGAGTGTAGAAAACAGTGAAAGTTTTCTTCAAGAATATCCCCGCTATACCAGTTAGAATACTCTTCTTTTCAAGGTAAGGGGTGTTATTTTTGTTCAATATTCGCTTGAAATAATATTTTATTCCATACTCTGTAGTATGTAAGTAATATTACTTCGTTTCAGATTTTGAATTCTATACTCGTTTTTTTAAAAAATTTGGCTTCTATACTCCATGAAATTAGTAGAATATCCTTGATATTCAATGCTTCATCCAAAGATCTTTTATGGAAATATTATTTCGAGCATTCTTGATAAGTTTTAACTTTTCATCATGGGAGTACTATTCACGGGGTTACTATTCCTAAGTACTATTCACGGGGTACTATTCACTCGAGTACTATTCACCCGGGGTACTATTCATGATATAAATTATTTCATTTTCGGTCCAAATTATTTTTGGTAAATTATTATTCTTGAATTTTACTCCACAAAGCAAATATCATGTTGACAATTTAGACGTTATTGATTTACGGATAAATTAAATTATAAATCTTTAAAATTTATCCTTGAACTTGTTTTATTGAATTCTTATATCATCATCATCATCCTCATGTTTATATTTTGTTGAAAGTAATCGTGGCTGTCTTTGCATAGATGGACTTGGTATGATTATGACCAGGGATTATTCGGTATAATCATACCGTAATGTTATAAATGATGTGGTAAAAGTCCTCATTGGCTCATAGTGCATTGATGGACAGTTGTTGGCATGATCATGACCATTGATGAATACACGAATATCCTTGGCCCGTAGTGCATGGATAATTTGTGGTCGTGATACTAAAGAATATCCTTGGCAGTAGTGCGCAGGGTGATTCGATGATGTGGATTATTTATTGTCGAGTCTCGGTGATAAAAGTGATGAAAAACTTTTAAATCATAGAAGATAGTAGATTTTATGCTCTACTTGACTCTTCTAATGGATTGCTTGTTCCGCTGCAGTTAAACTTGATGTTTGTTATATTTTATCAGTTTAACATTATTGAAGGCTAACGATAAATTATTCTGCATTATCTTAGTCATAATATTTCTTACTAGGCTAGTTGAGCTCACCCTTTTGCTTTCATTGTCCTCTTCAGGAAATGAGAACGTAGCCAGGACTAGTCGGGGAACGGAGTGACGGTGCAGATGATAGCATTAGTAGTCCTCATTATTCTATGAAATAGTGTGATAATAAATGTATTGAGGACTCCATTTGAGTTGAATACTATCTAGAATACAATATTCGTATTAAAACTCTCAGTTTATGTTTTGTCGTATGTCACACGACAGTTGTATTATTAAATTGTATTTGAATTTTGTACCATGTATTTGGCGACTCAAGATGGGTGATGTATACCTATTTTGGGGGTGTCACAGTTGGTAGTAAAGCTTAGGGATATGATCCCTGGCTGAGATGTGAGACAAGAACTAGGAGGGGAGAGAAGGGTAGTTCCTTCGCTAGTATGACCTACCTAAGTTTATTTGGTATTTAATTGGTCGGTCAGTGTATAGGGATAATATGTGACATGTCAATTAACCCTTGTTTTGTGGCAGTATTTGAAAATGACATCTGAGGATGTTGAGAATAGTAATGGAGCACAGGAGACCGTTGAGTCTCCACAGATCAACAATCAGGATAATGTGCATCAAGAAGGCAACAATCCTCATGCAAATAACAACACTGACCAAATGATGAACGATGGAATGTTCAGAGGCTTTCTGCAATTCATGTAACATCAGGCAAGAGAGACTCCTATCCGAAATGCAGGTGGAAACACTGGCAACTCTCGGACGATTATTGCTAAACAGTTCAAGGAGCTGGACCACCGGAGTTTTTTGGAGAGTCAAAACCACTTAAGGCGGAGACGTGGATAAAGCAGATCAACAAGATATTTGATGTCTTGGGATGCTCCGAGGAGCAAAAGGTTCCCTTTTCCACCTTCATGTTGCGGGCAGAGGTAGATTACTAGTGGGAATCTGTAAAGCGTACTCAACTTGCCGCACTAAAGATGTCTTGGGAGAAGTTCCAAGAACTGTTCAACGACAAGTACTTTCCCGAAAGTATTCATCATATGAAAGAGGTAGAGTTCATTAAACTGGAGCAAAACAACATGCCCGTGTCATAGTACAAAGCCAAGTTTGCTGAGTTGTCCCGGTTTGCGTTCCACTTAGTTGATAATGAGGAGAGAATGACGCGGATGTTTCTAAGAGGTTTAAAACCCGAGATACGTCAATACCTTATCTCTCACAAACTTTGTTTGTATTCAGATGTTGTGATTAGGGCTCAGTTATTGGAACGTGATAATGAGTTAACCCAACCAAGAGAGAGCAGCCGGCAAAAGTGGTAGCAGTCCTCGAAGTGGTGACAACAAATGTGGAGGGAATCAACATGCCAGAAATGGTAACCACTTCGGTGGTAATCATGGCCAAGACAATAAGAGTGGACATTTCAAGAAGAGGAGATTCAACAATGATGGAAAGATGTCAGCATCAGCACCCATTATTAAGGATGGAGAACGACCACCTATCATATGCTTCAAATGCAGAGGGGAGGGACACATCAGTCCAAACTGTGTGATGCCGTCCAAAGCGTGTTATAATTGTGGAAGAGAAGGTCCCCTAGCCCAATTTTGTCATTCACCGAAGACACGTCCAGCTGGGATGGAGGCACCAAAGGCCATCCCAAAAAAGTCAAAGCCGATAGTTCAAGGGAGATCATTTGTCATTACCTCCCAGAAAGTAAGGAACCCGAACGAGGTCATCACGGGTAAGCTTATCATAAACTCTAGTGAAGTCTATACCTTATTTGATACCGGTTCTACCCATTCTTTTATTTCTCCTACTTGCGCTCAACGTTTAAATTTGACTCCAGAGAAATTAGACTTTGACTTATCTGTTGAAACACCGTTGGGAGAAACCTTCTTTACATCTACTGTTTATAAGTCTTGTTTGGTTAAAATCAGTACCCACACATTACCTGTCGATCTTATTTCATTAAAAATACTTGCATTTGACGTTATTCTAGGGATTGATTGGTTAACTACTCATCATACAAAAATTGATTATTTTCGTAAGATTGTTAGCTTTCATATTCCTAACCATCCTATTACGTGAATTCAAGCAACCAAACCATTATAATCAATCACTGTCATCTCAAGCCATAAAGCTATTCGTTTATTAAAAAATGGATGTCAAGCTTTCTTAGCTCATGTCAAGGATTTAAACAAAAATATGTCAGTTTTGAATGATATTTCTATTGTTAATAAATTTCTTGACGTATTCCCTAAAGAACTTCCTGGCCTACCCCCAGAGCGTGAAACTAAATTTTGTATTGACCTTGAACCCGGTATAAAACCCATTTCCAAAGCCCCATATTGAATGTCTCCTTTTGAACTTCAGGAGTTAAAGACCCAACTGCAGGAATTGTTAGACATCAGTTTCATTCATCCTAGTACTTCTCCTTGGGGTGCTCCTGTTCTATTCGTGAAAAAGAAAGATGGGAGTATGCGACTTTCTATTGATTATTGGGAGTTGAATCATGTCACCATCAAAAATAGGTACCCATTGCCATGTATTGATGACCTGTTTGACTAGTTACAAGGCGCCAAATTCTTTTCAAAGATCGATCTTCATTCCAGATATCATCAGTTAAAGATTAGAACCGATGACATTCCAAAGATGGCTTTCAGAACTCGGTACGAACATTATGAATTCCTAGTCATGTCTTTTTGATTGACTAATGCTCCTGCTGCCTTCATGGATATGATGAACCGAGTATTCAAGGAATATTTGGATCACTTTGTGGTGGTCTTTATTGATGACATTCCCATATATTCCAAAAGCCATGAAGATCATGAGCAACACTTGAGGCTGATACTCCAAAAGCTTTGTGAAAACAAGCTTTATGCCAAGTTGAAGAAATGCGAGTTTTGGCTTAAGGAAGTAGCATTCCTTGGGCACGTAGTATCAAGTCATGGAATATCTGTTGACCTGACAAAGATTAATGCTATTCAAAGCTGGGAGCAACCTAAATCAGTGACCGAAGTACGTAGCTTTCTCGGCTTAGTTGGTTATTATCGGATATTCATAGAATGGTTTTCTCGAATCGCTACTCCATTAACTCAGCTGACTCGGAAAGATACAAAATTCAGTTGGAGCGTGGAATGTGAGAAGAGTTTTCAAGAACTCAAGAGGAGACTCATTTCAAAGACCTTACGACAATACCATTTGGCTCGGAGGGATTTGTCATCTACAGTGATGCTTCGGGCAAAGGGTTAGGATGTGTTCTCATGCAACATGGGAAAGTCATAGCCTATGCCTCTTGAAAACTCAAAGAATATGAGAGTAATTATCCTACTCATGATCTAGAGTTGGCAGCTGTTGTCTTGTCAACGAGTCAAGGCGGAACATCAAATACCAAAAGGTGTATTGCAACCACTTGAAATTCTAGAGTGGAAGTGGGAGCACATTACCATGGATTTTGTTACTGGTCTTCCCAAGGTTTCTCAAGGCATAGATGCAATTTGGGTCATTGTTGATAGGTTGACCAAGTCTGCTCATTTCTCACCTATACGAGAAACTTATACACTTGAACGTCTTGCTCGTATATACATAAACGAGATTGTAAGATTGTATGGTATGCCAGTATTCATAGTTTCTGATCGAGACCCAAGATTCACTTCAAGATTTTGGGTTAGTTTACAAAAAGCTATGGGCACGAATTTACGATTTAGTTCGACTTATCATCCTCAAACGGACGGGCAATCAGAGAGGACTATTCAAACTCTTGAAGATTTATTAAGACTCTGTGTCCTTGACTTCAAGGGAAGTTGGGAAAAGTTCTTACCATTGGTGGAGTTTTCCTACAACAACAATTATCAAGCAAGTATTGGCATGGCTCCATTTGAGGCATTGTATGGAAGAAAGTGTCGTTCTCCAGTATGCTGGGATGAGGTGGGTGAAGCAACGTTGTTGGGACCAGAGTTGGTACGTATGACTACAGAAAAGATTCAAATGATCCGACAATGTATAAAAACTTCACAAGATCAAAAAAAGAGTTATGTTGATCTTCATCGAAAAGACGTGGAATTCAATATTGGAGAACATGTGTTGTTACGTGTTGCTCCATGGAAAGGAGTTACGAGATTTGGAAAGAGAGGAAAGCTCAATCCTCAATTAATTAGCCCATTTTTAATCCTCAAAAAAGTAGGAACTGTGGCCTATTGACTCGACTTACCGCCAAGTATGTCTAATCTTCATAATGTTTTTCACATATCTATGTTACGTAAATATGTAAAAGACCCGAACCACATTATTGAGTTAGAACCGGACGAAATAGCGGAAGATTTAACGTATGAAGAGGTTCCTGTTAAAATCTTGGATAAGAACGAGCATATTTTACGCTCCAAGGTTATACCTCAAGTCAAAGTTTTGTGGAGAAACCACGGTGTTGAGGAAATGACCTGGGAGTTAGAATCTGAAATGAAATCAAGGTATCCTTACCTCTTCGACATACCAGGTATGTACCCTAATTTTGAGGGCAAAATTTCATAAGAAGGGGAAGTTGTAAGACCCTAACTTTTATGAATAAAGATGAATTTTCTATAAATATCATTTTTTAATATTATGGAGTGAATTTAATATAATGTTATAGTTGTGGGTAATATTTATAAATTTTGCAAAGTACGCAAGTTGTTATATTATATTCGATTGGTTGGGGAATATTCGTTTTAATAGGGAATATTAAATGCAAGACAATCAATCATCAATTGGACCCCCACAACGGAATTATTATCGGAATGAAAAATGACAAAAATATCTTTATATAAATAACTAGGCGTAGTTGTTACCAATTAACAATCGTTGGAATACCGGTGGTTAAAATATAATAATCTGGCGTTGTTGCATTGAGTAGCACACGGTATTTACAAAGTATTTTGAATTATTGATTCTTACGTAAAAGGCACTACTAAATAATTGTTACACAGTAATTCTTTGTTCAACATTTTATTTTATTGTTTCAATAATTGAGGCGTTGATATTTTATATTATTATTGTTTCAATAATTGTCAACGCTTTATGATATTTCCAATTACGGATCAATAATTCATATTATCGAATAATATTATTAGATAGCATTATTGGCAATGTCTAGAAAGTTCTATCAAGGAGAGGTTTGGTCACCTAATTGCGCGCCAGTAAGGAGAAATCCTTATTGGAAAACCCCCTCTTTCCTGGGAACGACCTGGTTGTCATAATTATGATTCTGTAATATTATTTATGAATAATTAATTATTAATTTATATGATCAAAAAATATTTATTTTATGTGGACCTAAATTATGGATAGGAAAATATTTATTTTATGTGGTTATAAATGAAGGAATTAATGTTGAGGTATTTTATCAGTATTTTGTCGGATTGGAGGTATTAAAAATCAAATCGGTGATCTTAAAGCTGAATTGCATGAGTTATAATTTTGATCTGACCATTGGATCGTTGTGATTTTTGGATATGTTATACATATATAAGTTGAGTATATGTCCACAAATTTTGAACCGTTAAAAATTAATGAATGATTTGTTATGAATTTTATGAGGTATTGAAAATCATCCGTTTATGGATTTCGGATATTTTTGTCTGGAATTTGGAAAAATTTAAGGCTACAAAGTTGTAGAGAATTCGATTTCGTGTGGAATGGACATAAAATTCATATTTTTCTGATAAAATGGCTATTTATTATGAATTACTGAAGTTTTAGAAAATAAAATGATTTTTATTAAAATTGGGTGGGACCCACTTTTGTTTCTTTCAAACCATGTGCTAGAAATCTTGTTCAAATGTGATGGGCTGAAAAATTTTCAAAATGGCGTGCTTGAATTGTAATAATAATAATAATATTTTATTATTTAGTCTCCTATGGCGTTCTAGCATTTTCCTATAAATATGGTGCTTAGTTAGAATTGAAAATCACACCAGAATTAGAGAATTCTTCTTCTATAATATTGAGCGTATTTCTTTAGCATTTTAGAAAGCTTTGAGCGTAGAAAACAGTGAAAGTTTTCTTCAAGAATATCCCCACTATACAAGTTGGAATACTCTTCTTTTCAAGGTAAGGGATGTTATTTTTGTTCAATATTCGCTTGAAATAATATTTTCTTCCATACTCTGTAGTATGTAAGTAATATTATTTTGTTTCAGATTTCAAATTCTATACTCGTTTTGTTAAAATTTTGGCTTCTATACTCCATGAAATTAGTAGAATATCCTTGATATTTGCGTTTCATCTAGTATCTTTTCATGGAATTATTATTCTGAGCATTCTTGATAAGTTTTAACTTTTTCATGCCGGAGTACAATTCACGGGGTAACTATTCCTGAAGTACTATTCACAGGGTACTATTCACCCGGGGTATTATTCATGATAAAAATTGATTCTTTTTTGGTCCAAATTATTTTTGGTATAATATTATTCTTTAATTTTACTCCACAAAGCATTATCATGTTGATAATTTGGACGTTATTAATTTCTGGATAAATTAAATTATAAATCTTTAAAAATTGATCCTTGAACTTGTTTTATTGAATTCTTATATCATTGTCATCATCCTCATGTTTTATATTACATTTGAAAGTCATCTACGTGGCTTTTGTAGTGCATAGATGGACTTGGTATGATTATGACTAGGGATTATTCGGTATAATCATGATCGTAAAGTTACAAATGATGTGGTAAAAGTCCTCATTGGCCGGTAGTGCATTGATGGACAGTTGTTGGCATGATCATGACCATTGATGAATACACGAATATCCTTGGCCCGTAGTGCATGGATAATTCGTGGTCGTGATACTAAAGAATATCCTTGGCCATAGTGTCGGGGTGATTCGATGATGTGGATTATTTATGAAGTTGAGTCTCAGCGATAAAAGTGATGAAAAACCTTTTAAATCATAGAAGATAGTAGATTTTATGCTCTACTTGACTCTTCTAATGGATTGCTTGTTCCGCTGCAGTTAAACTTGATGTTTGTTATATTTTATCAGTTTAACACTATTGAAGGCTAACAATAAATTATTCTACATTATCTTAGTCATAATATTTCTTATTGGGCTAGTTGAGCTCACCCTTTTGCTTTCATTGTCCCCTTCTGGAAATGAGAACATAGCCGGGACTAGTCGGGGAACGGAGTGACCGTCCAGATAATAGCATTAGTAGTCCTCAATATTCTATGAAATAGTGTGATAATAAATGTATTGAAGACTCCATTTGAGTTGAATACTGTCTAGAAGACAATATTCGTATTAAAACTCCCAGTTTATGTTTTGTCGTATGTCACATGACAGTTGTATTATTAAGTTGTATTTAAATTTTGTACCATGTATTTGGCGACTCAAGATGGGTGATGTATACCTATTTTGGGGGTGTCACACCAGTAATGGGCATCAATTTATCTTCACCATGATCGACTACTTCACCAAATGGGTAGAAACAGCCTCCTTCCCCAGCCTCCAAACTGGGAAGGCTCATTTTTTTCAAGGAGGTATTGACAGGAGGGGCTCTCAGATTACAGGAAATGGACGGCGATGAATTTCCACAGCTCATCAACTCGGAAACCGTGAAACGGTACTATGTTTGAGGTTACCATCAAACAAACATCATGGTTTTTGATCACCAGATCCCCAGTCATTTCAGGTTTTCTAACCCTTACTACATATAACCTTTCTTCATACCCATTTTCCCTATCAGGGAAACACACTCTTCAAGTCAGCAGCCTGGTTTTCAGATCAATAGATCTTTCACTCAACTTCGTTTCAAACCTTTCAGGTTATCCCACCTGGGATTGAACCTTTCACACCCGCAGTTTTGTCCCACTACGGATAAGACTTTTTACACCTGCAGTTTGTCCTGAACATGGGATCAAACATTTCTCCCGCAGTTTGTCTTGAACATGGGATCAAACTTTTTTGACTGCAAATTGTCTTGAACATGGGGCGAACTACGTCGACCTGATCTCCCTGATACCTGGGAGTACGTAGGCAACAATTTTATATGGCCCGGTCGCAATAAATAAAAAAACCAAAACATTTCTACACCCTTCTATACAAACAAAAATCACAAAAACATTTCTACACCTTTCTACCCCTTCACATACATCGTTGAACCTCTTATACCAGGTTCGAACTACGTAGACCTGATCTCCTCCTCAATAGGAGTATGTAGGTAGCCATTATTGGTTCTATCTAACCCCCTACCAAAGTACAAATACTTGTCACACGGTACTGGGATCAAACTTCAATCCACCACATTTCATCGGCTTCAAACTAAAGCGATAGAACTACCTGGCATCCCGATAAATGGGAGAGTTGGCGACCATCTAAGTTGTGGTTGATTCCTTGAAGAGCACCACCAATCCATAAGAGATGGAACTATTTGGGATCTCCTCTTCAATAGGAGTACCGACAATCATCTGTGGTGCGGTGAATCTCAAAGAGGAAAAGTCACACTCCTCTCCACATCTACATACATAAACGAGTCCCAAGACACCAAAGAGGGTAGGGATACACATAGGTCAACGATCCATTCTGAATGATCCTGAGACATTTCAATGTCCACCCATCAAGGATTAGTTCAGAATACATCAAGATCACAAGCCCTGAAGAAATAGGCAAATATCAAGCAAGTAGCAAGGCACAACTAAAAGGGAAGTAAATCAAAATATATTTCCCTGCCATATATAATGATGTTTGATATATACAATATGTACTGTACATGACAAAATGGCTATACTAGTTTGTGCAGGAAAGTACAAGCCTATCTACAGTATCGTGGATATACGAGCTATCAAGTCCAATATGGCATCTCTCTCCGAAGAAGGAGGCAACGCTGCAAGCTCCTGCCCAAGGGTATCTACATGAGCTAACAAATCCACAGCCAACAACATGGTGGCATGATGATCATCAATATATGCACTTATATTGGCAATCATCTCAGTAGTAAAGGATCTCATTGTAGTACTATCTGTAATAGCTACATCCCGGGCAGGTATGACAACATCTCGCTTAATAATCAATGCATCTCTGGATGATCTGACTTCATCCCGCTCAACAATAGCGGTGTCTCTATGAGCTACAGCCTCCTCTCTCTCCAATAGAGCGTCATCTCTCTCATCAAGAGCTATCAACAACAAGGCCCTAGCCTGATCTCTCTCAAAGGCCATCAGATGAAGACTCGCTTCTCTAACATCGTCTTTGAATGTTGGATCACAAAGAGCACTTTTCGTCTTTGGGAGAATCTCTGAGGGGTGCTTTGGCAACCAAGTGAATAGCTCCTCCTCAGTGGGAAGATCAATGTCCTCTATGGGCTCCCCATCATCAGAATCAATCCCTGGCACTATGGATACTACCGCAGTCGATGTTGTCTCTATCTCCATCCATGTAGAATACTCTGTCGAACAACCCGGGTGGCTAACAGAAAACTCAGCTAGCTCATGCTGAACCCAACAGGCATACAACCTGGATCTATCCTCTACTGACAAGTGGCGTGAAGCCGAGCGTTGACTCAATGCCACCTCAAAAGGATGGAAGTCCTAGAACTGGTTAAACTACGACATCACAACCAGTGGGTGGTAAGTAGTCATGCCCCTCAAATCAGCCAGAGGGAGATAATGGATGCCAGGAGCATGAGTAATAAAGATGTAGGGTGAACTAAGCCCTGTACATGGCAAGATGTCAAATGGATCTCAAATCCCTGCCAAGAATACCAGCTAAGACATAGCATCTGTGCACTCCGCTAGCTGGAAGGAGTAAGACATGGCTATCTCATGGGTAAAACAATACCTGTGTCGTCGAAAAGTGCCAATCGATCTCAGGTGTGACATAAACCACACATACAACATGATCGAGCTGCCTGTAAATACCCCTACAAGGTAGGTGCTGTAATCTGTGGCCAATCTTAATGTCTCTGCTACAACCATTGGCACAAAGGTATGACCCTCTCTGAGAGCTCTCACTACCATAATGACGCCAATGTCTAGCTCATCCATATACCGTGGCATGCACACGTATGACAATACAGACATTAACAATACGTCTACCCTGGCTAGACTCCACTGATCCTCCGGCATAGTAAAATCCCTGAAGTACCGTATGTAACTGTCCTCTGAGCCAAATCTGTCCATCAGAAAATGCTGGGATATCACATGGCTAGATGTAATCTCATCCTGTATGGCTCTACGCCTTAGCCCGATGAGGGTCATAAACTGTCGGCTCATGTCGCCGATAGCCATCTGCACACAAGGTCTGTCTAATGTCAGCGCCATCAACCGTGCATACTCCTCTAAGGTAAGAGTCAACTCATGAATACCAAATCGAAAAACTTATCTCTCCGATATCCAGTGCTCCAGCATACCCTCTACAAAGCCTGCGGGAACCTGAAACATCAAGAGGGACATAAAATGCTGTAATAACTGATCTACGGTCTCCCTATCTAGAGGTGACATACTATCATACCACGACCTTAGACGGGAGGCTACCAATACTGGTGGGGTGTGATCAATGCAGCCAACTGTCGAGGAAGACATCTGTGTGCGCCGAATCATAAGACCATCCAAGGGTCAATGCTGAATATCTCTAGACATACATACATATGCATAACATAATACATGTATGATAAACAATAAATGACAATATGATGTAGGGAATAATAGTACATACATTCCTAAGTACATCATCATCTAATACATCATATTTGTACATCTAATAATACATGGAAATAGGGCACAGATGTTGGGTAAAATCTATATACGCACAACACGCAAGTATACGTGGTCAACAAGTAATAAAGTGATAAGTAGAGTATCGTTCCCACAGAGACAATTTAATAAAAAAAACTTAACTTCACAATTATCAATTTCCTATTAATCCTAATTTTATTAAACTATCCAATTCAATGATTAAAAATAATTATTCTAAATAAAAAAAATAAATAATTAAACTATCACAAACCAAACACAAATATCAAAATCTGGAATTTCAAACAATTAATGGAGAATTAGACTTATGATTTCACCCTAAGCTTCACTCTGATTTTAACACTTTTATTCCAATTCAATTCACTATCCCAGTTTATTAATCAAGAACACGAACGTAGTATTAACCACCTCTCGATGCACTAATACCGTATTAACGTCAATCCATAATTAAGATAGAAATCCGTTAAACACATTAAACAACTAACTCACTATATCTCTATGTGAATTACAATTGAAGAAGGTTGAAGAATAAGTTCTCTATCCGATTACATGCGGTGTCAAGCATATCTCTACCTTAACACTCATCAAATTTAAGCTATTAACAAAATCCTGAACACATGCTATATCAACTAGGTCTAGATTTGAATATCCTCTCTCGATTCCATACAACTCCACAAAGAATTGTTGATCAGGTAATTCATAGATTCAAGCTCAAATCAATATAGATAAACTGAAAATAGCTTATTAAATTGGAAATTAAAGTCTACAAAATCATAGATTCACTTAAGGATCCATCACAAGCCTAAAAAAATGAATTAGTTCATAATAAACGAAATAAACACTGAATAAATCATGAAAATCATTCTTTCAATTACAAATAGTAGTCTAAGATGAAGAATATTAGAAAACACCCTTCACGTAGCCTAGAATCGCAATCATTTCGAAAATCTCCTTGAAATACTCCTCCAACGCTTGCTTAGAAAAATTGAGATAATCTTTGTAATTTTTCTTGTGTGTCTCATAATCTCAGTGTTAGTTGCTAATTATATACTTCAACATGTATTCTGAGTACAATTCCATGCCAAAATGAGTCCTAAGTCATCACCATCACTAAAACTTCATACTTGTAGCACTAGAAACCAACTAGGAGACTTCAAAATCGAGTATGCAAGCCCCAGCTGGATGTTTCCCTTTGCACAAGCCAGCCCGGGCTGGGTACCTTACTGCTAATGCTCCTAGACCCCCAGCCCCAGCTAGATCCTAAGGCACAAAAGGTCCAGCCTTGGCTTGCCCCCAATCTGTCAATTAATTTTGCTGTTGGCACCTCCTCTGCTAAAATTGCCATAACCTTTAAACCGGGAGGAGCTACGGGGCTCGCTACCTATCAAATCGAAGCTATCTACGAGATCTACAATTTTCATTCTTTGAGCTTTCAGAAATAACAAACGGATGACTGTCGAAATTGCATCGGAAGCAGTTGCTTCTGTGTAACGACAACCAAAACAACTCTTAACTTTGAATTTGTTGCTAAAAGGCCATACTCTCGCATCCAAACTTCCGATTAGACTGATGCAAGACGTTTCGGGATGCCAAGAAAGAGTTCTAACAACTAACAGAGGCCTATCAAAAGATATAGCGACCCAGTATCTAACTGAGGCCTATCAAAAGATATAACAAGAATATACATCAGAAGAAGATAATGGTGTCAATGTCTACATTATCAATCACGTCCATCTGATGTAACTCCTCCTGAGTTACTGGATCTCCATCAATAGGGATATCAGACCTATACAACGGATGATCTGCACTGGCAAAGCCATATGGGTCACCTAAAGGGCCAGCGCTTGAGCTGGAAGGATTAAAGGTATTTGCCTTTGAAGGATCTCTGCCCAAATGTCAGATAAAGAAATGTGCCCGGTCTAACTACCGGGTCAAACTGTCAATCTGTGTCAAATGAGTCGGATCTCAGACATAGGCCATCCAATCCGTTATCATCATGGATCCAGGAACCATATCCCCCATAAACTGAGTGGCGCGGGTCTAGGTTTTGATGGTATAAGGGGACCACCAATGCTGGAACATCTGCTGAGTATAAGGACCATCTGACAGTGTAAAAACGTTAACACCCATCAATGGGATATCAATGACAGGCGATTGTGATACAGGCCAATAACGCCTGGCAGGAGGCAAGATCGGTATACGGATCTGCCCTGTGGTTCTCTTAATAGCACGCTCTCCTAAATAGAGCTCCCATCCTCCATCAGTGAAGAGAGGAATCCTACGAGTGGAAATCACGTACTCGACACCAGACGGGTATCCATCCTCAAACCCAATGGGCAAATGTTCCCCAGAATAGGGAATCCATGTGATAGCATCTGCTGTCAATAACTCCAACTGTAGAAGACAATGGGTGAAACCTTCAGCTACAGGAACTTCCGTCAATATGGAGTGATGCCATCACCATTCTCGTGGATAGGTCTCTAAGCCTAGCACACTCATAGGACGTAAACATGGGAGCCTCTCATAGGCCCAGAATTTCCAACACAAAGGCAAACATTAGTTGTCAATATACACTCTTAACTTGTATATGGGAAATCACAAGAGAAATACTCACCAGCAGAAATGGGTAAAATCCTAGCCAAGCCTCTATCAAGCCTTGCAATCGCATAAGCATGCCCCTGAGGAAATATGCGAAGGTGTAGGAGCCCCAATCATACTTTCCAATATGGTCCACATCTCATGTGGTGCTCACCAAAGAGAAAGATATCGTGGAAGAGTTATCCGCTATGAAGCAGCCCCTAATGATTATCAGGAACAATCACCAAAGAATGTGATCCCTGACTCTCACATCATCGGGTATTGGCTCACTCAATAGCCCGCTGATAGTATCTACGCTCAAAGGACCTTTACGGACTATCCTACCCTTGACCGCCTCAGTCGGGACTCCTAGCAAGGATCTAACGACAGTCGGGGTAATATTCATCGTACATGGCACTGGTGCCCCTCCAAACTCCATACTGGTGATAAATCACCAATCCATCGACGTCATCATCACCTCATAATCTAACAAATAGAGAGACTGAGTCTGGTGAAACCAACGCTCAAAGCCCCAACCATGCACAATCGCTCGATAATTGGGATGCAGAGCCTGATACATGGAGTGAATGTTGAACCAGTTCCCTCTAGGATGTGTGAAGCCAGGAACCCGCATTACAAAGTAGATCAACATTAGAACCTTTACTCCTCATCAATAGGAAAAAGGGAAGATTATAATCCAGGTTGTACCTCATTTGCTTGCAAGTAAACTGAGGAGTGTCGACTCAAATCACCCAGAAGATCTGGGATCATCACCTGAATGCCTGGAAAATCCCTACAGGGACCATGAGCAGCAGGAGCAAGGTCCGCAACTAGTACATCCTCCTTCTCGTCCTTAACATTCGGTACCTAAACCAGTACAGGACGTATCACCGCCTCCGCCAGACGACGAGGCTGTCTAACGAAACGGGGTCGAGGCACATCTGAAGCCCTCCTCCACACACCTGAAGTGGTCCTATGGGAACTACTCGGCTGATCCAGATCCATATATCTGGACACAAGTCTCCAAATCACCGCAGAAAGGGTGTGGTAAACTCTAACCTGGAGCTTTTTTAAATGCATTTTTATGACTACATGCATGCATGCATTATTTTAACATACACTTACAATAGAGTTAAAAATGCATGACTATCCAATGCCTACATTTTGGAAAATTTTTGACATAGTCTCCTTTGTAAATAGGACAATCCACATGCACATAGGCATGACTAGGTAGCCATTCAGTATCACACCTGCCCATAGTCATAAACATCCTATATATGCATACATATATCAAAGCCATAATTCGTAAGGGTAGCCTAATTAACAGGATTACTTTGCTTTTTCACCTTAGCTCATTTGTCCTCAAATAGGATAAGAAATAGCAAACAAAGGTGCTAATTTGACTGTTTCAAAAGTTAAATTTTTTCACATCATTATGTTGAGCATGGTTAAATACTAACATTTACTATGTTGAATATTTTTTATCAAGTTATATGAGCATGCATATTTACTACTATGTGTTTAGAAGCATTTCATGTGATATTTCATTTTTCAACGGATAAAAACTGGAAAAGAAGACATACATACGTTACCAGGACAGTGTAGAACACTTGTACGGTGACAGAATTTGTAGAAAGACGCCCGAACTAAGCAGATCTGAAGAAGAGCTGTCGGATTTCCTATGTGGCGCAACTTGGAAATGAATTATGAAAGCAACTTGCAGCTTAAATCAACCAATGGTTAGCCGCAGGTGTACCTGTGGCTCCCTTGAGTGGGGCCCACCCCTTCAGCTTGGTCCAGTTCGAGTTGCAAAGGAGGTCTTGCAAGCTGAAAAGACCAAATCAGGAAGAAAAATGCTACGCGATTGAGCAGAAGAGCCTTAAAACCTGATTTTCAAAGACCCAACTGCAGGTCCACCTGTCACTCATTGGTATTCGCCCAAACCCAGGGTTTACTATACCAATGATCACAACAGTTGCAAAGTATACTCGACAATACCTCACGAAGGTCCGATGCCGTCAATTTGGGGTCGTAACTCCAAAACACTTCTCCCCAGCGGGGATTTCATCCGTTGATGCACATGTCAACGAAGGTCAAACATCCTTGATGCTTTGCCCAATGGGATCTAATCCATTAATGCACACGTCAATGAAAGTCAACCTACCTTGACATCATTAGTCGTTGGCATTTAAACCAAATTAAGCGTCAGGAACCATCCGACGATCTCATCCGTTGATGTACATTTCAATGAGGGTCGGTACCGTGCGATAAAGATGCATCGCATTGGCGAATAACTCAGATAGAAGCCAGAAAGACCTGGAGATACAAACCAGGGAAGAACATCCTCATCAGGGAGGACCGATGATGAAAATATGTTATACACATCCTCAATAGACAAAGCTCTATCCCCCAGAGTCTCTCGTACATGACAGATACATCCTCAGTGTATAGTCTGTATCAAGGATTAAGGACTTTAGTGATAACCCCAACGTCAACATCCTGGAAGTTTCTGAGAACTTTGGACCACACGTCTAAGTAGTTCATTAGAGTCATTAGTGATAACTCCAGCCCCCATCGGTAGTTGGGATAGCAAACAATCATTACATTATGTTGGAGAACAGTCCAACAAACCACATACATCATACATTTGCATCATGTTGTTGTACATTGCATCATGATTATCTTGTCACATTTCAAGTGTCTAGTATTCTTTATCTTATCCATGCCATTGCATTGCATGAAAATGATAAAGAGGGGCATCTGTAGACACTCAAAATTTTGTATTCCTGTTACTAACATTGCAGGAGGGCAAAATTGTCTTTTAGAGATAACCTTGGAGGACAATATAGTTCCAGTTCCGGAAATCCCACCGGAGAAGCCTTTTCAATCTCAAAGATAACCCCGAGATATTCAATCCCAGAAATAACACCGGGAGTTTTAGTCTCAACCTCGGAAACAACACTGAGGAGTGCAGTTGCAGTTCCGAAGATAACCTCAGAAAATCTCATTTCAACCCCCAGCAATCAGCTTCAACCTCGGAGATAATCGCGAGGCACTTAGTCGCAAACCCAGAGATAACCCGGGGAGGTCATGCACACCTCAGAGAAAACCCTGAGGACATCCAGCACTTTCAGTAGCTTAATATCATATATAACCTTAAGCAACGACTGCTTTATCAGCCCAAACCAGAGATAACCCCGGTGAGGGGCAAAATCATTATTTTCCCACCTCGATCCCACATGTGCACCGTCTCAACACACTTCAACATACATTCCTCATAGAAGTGTCCTATAAGAACCAAATAACTGCAATCCCGAGTAACTACTACATAAGACAACACACCGGATGGAATTTGAAGCTTGAAGACTAAGGGCATGGTCCCATCTTCTTGACTTCTTACAACCTCTAATCATATGTCATTTATGTAGCTCTCGACAATAGTACTCCGTAAAAGGTCTTATACACCTCAATCGGAGGCCCGGATTGAAGTTCTAAAAGTTTGAGCGGATAACACGTTGCATGCGTGCACGTACTTTGAGACCGCAGGACCCGCGGAGCACGAGGCACCCCGGGCAGCTGCAGGTGCACCTGTGGCTCCCCCCTCTATAAATAAAGGGATTGCGGTGGCCATTTTGTAAGAGAAAACGACGAGGAAGCCCTGTCCAATTTGCTCTGTACACACAATAAACTAAGTGTTTTCTCATTTTAAACGCTTCTGAGCTCATATATTTCTATATTTTTATCGATGGGAACCGAGTGCTCATTCATTTAAAGCTATAGAAGTCTTCTTTGGCAGTCCACTGTAAGCGTTCTTACACCTTTCAAAGCCTTTTCTCCACATTTTTGCACACTTTCTTCTTAAGTTAAGAGTGCGTATTTGCGTGTGTATGCCCGGACTTGATCCGTGGCTTTTTATTACGTTATATATATATATATATATATATATATATATATATATATATATATATATATATATTTACTAACATTATTGATTTATGCCTCGATTAAGCTGAACTCACGTCCCGAGGGCGTTTATTGCTATATATATATATATATATATATATATATATATATATATATATATATAAACTATGGTCGAACTCATTCGATGAGCCCGATATATATAAAGCGTGGTCGAACTCGAGATATAAATCTGTGCTCATCGTAATGTAGTTCACCATTACGCTTTTATATATATATATATATATATATATATATATATATATTATACCCATCAAACTATGTTTGATTGAGCTTGGATAAAATATCTGGTGCGTTTACCGGTTTATATATATATATATATATATATATATATATATTTATATTTTTTTCCGGCCTGGAGTTTACTTCGTGGCCTTTTACTGCTTTCTTTACATTTCGTCCCGCCTGGAGTTTACTCCGTGGCGGTTGATCATTTTTACTGCTTTATTTACATTTCGTCTTGCCTGGAGTTTACTTCATGGCGGTTGATCGTATTTACTGCTTTATTTAAATTTTTGATCCCCCATGGAGGTGCTTCGTGGTGGTTGATCTTGTATCCATATATATATTTACCGCTTTTATATATTTACATTCACAGTCCCCCATGAAGTTCTCTTCGTGGTGGTTGACAGTCTGTATATATATATATATATTTACAACTTTTATATATATATATATAACTGCTTACAGCTTTCATATAAATTACTACATCATGTGAGCCTAGGAATCATGTGATCACAGATTCAGTCTTCTGAATCTAGATTCGGTTCCCGTGATGGACATTTTCAGCTGTAAATAGCTTGTACATTATTCACGGTGTCTGAAATTCCTTAGATGGCTCTCATGCCCACATGGAGTTCGGCACCACTATATATCTTATTTTCTCGAAGATGCTTCGCATCTCGAAAAATAAAAGCAACTAAGCTGAACATTTAATAAAATGGAAGTATCAAAGGCCTCAATTACTATTGAGCATAAGAATTTGAAAAACTTCTTTTACAAAACATCACTGCTATATCTTGTTAAAACTGAATTTTTACACAAATTCAAACCATTTGTATATAGGTGTGAATGAGGCATAACACTACTTCCAAAGAGTTGCACATTGACCCACACACACACACACGTTCATATAACAGTTTAATTGAAAAGTGGCAGTCACCGTGGCAGCACGGATGTCGGGCGGTGCCTAACACCTTCCCTCTGCATAAGCAAGTCCCCAGACCCTAATGAATCTCGGTTTCACAAACCAGTTTAATAGTGTTATATCACGTGGTCAATGTGCAAACCTTTTCTAGGTTGAGTTGGTTCAACCATTTAAAAATACCAACTGGCGACTCTTACAGTCTAATCATCGACATATAAATGTCGGACCTTTTCACAACTTATTTTTTTAAACAAATCTCACCTAACATGAGAACACCAAAAGACAAGAACAGAAAAGGGACAGTAAAATCCCGACGTCGACACTGCCTAGGTGGAAATACAGGTTGTATCACTTGCTTGTTTCCATAACTCAGATTTGGATTATCCTTCCAGCATGCTTTATAAGTGTTTGAGTAAAAATCATACTTTCTATGAGGCTATGGCTAATAATTTACCGTTGTTTTAGCTTGTTACGTAGTTTCAACATCTTGCAATGTTGGGTATTCATCTGTATTGTGATTGGGTTGTAGATAGATTCCACAAACCTTTGCATGCAACTGGAATTTGACTTGTAGCTAGTTGCCTAACCATATCAGTTAATTCAAAAATTTTCTAGCCGTGATCACAAATGCTCACCTCACTTACCCTTACTGGTGCATGATTCATTCTAGTGCCATATTGTTGTGAGTTTGCAGCCATGTTTGCAATTAAGTTCTTTGCAGCCTCCGAGGTCTTGTTAACCAGTGCTCTTCCACTAGCTACATCGATCTTGCTTCTATCCATTGGTACCAACCCTTAATAGAAATTCTGGATCAGGTGTTGTTCATCTATTTGATGCAGTGGGCAGCTAGAGCAGAGCTTTTTGAATCTTTCCCAATACTCATATAGTGTCTCTCCACTAAATTGTCTAATCCCGTAGATCTCATTCCTTATGTTGGCTACTCTTGAGGCTGGAAAATATTTCTCTAAGAAAGTTATTTCATGTCATTCCAAGACTGTATTAAACCTGAGGGCAAGTAGTACAACCAATCCTTTGCCAGATCTGCTAGTGAGAAGGGAAAGGCCGTAAGCTTGATCTGCTCTTCCATTATCCTATGTGGTTTTATGGTGGAGAACACCATATGAAATTCCTTCAAATATTTGTAGGGGTCCTCACCTGTAAGACCACGAAAAGTAGGCAGTAAATGGATTAGTCCCGATTTAAGTTCAAATGCAACATCTAAATTAGGACATTCAATGCATAGAGGTTACTGATTTAAATTAGGAGTTGCCAATTCCCTTAGAGTTATATTATTGTTTGAAATTGCCATCTCTTCTCCTTATCTAATTCGGTGGATGATTTGTCGAACAGTAACTCCAAAGCTATATTGAGGCCTGGTGACGATGCAGAAGCCTCATCTAAATCAGCAGTAGACTATTGAGCCTTACGATTTTATCTCCTTAGCCTCGTAATTTTCTCAATCTCTGGGTCAAAATCTAATGTAGCATCCTAATAAGATTGTGTCATAAAACAAAAACAAAACAAATAATAGAATAAAATGAAATACACATTTACTCCCCGGTAACGGCGCCAAAATTTGGGAGCTGTCGTTGACGCTCCAAAATTAACCTCACATTCACTTCACAAATTCAATAATTAGCACAGTAGAAAGAAAGGATTGATCCCACATAGAGTGATTTCATTTTGAATTTATTCTATTATTTTAACAGAAAATAAAGATGGGGGTTATTGAAATTGTTTAAACTAAGAAAACAAAATTAAATTGATGAGTTTAACCAAATATGTAACAACATCAGTTCTATAGTTCAGTTTCACCAAGTTACGGTAATTAATCAATCAAGCTGCTATTGTTCATCCTACAATAAAACAATTAGCCCTAGATAACAACAAGCTCTGTTATCCAAAATTCTATGTAAATAGTCACTGTATAAAACAAGCTCTCCTTCAGATTCTAACTGTAATACAACCTGGAATAAGCTCTCTAGATTTAATATGACAGCAACATTAAGAAATATAGAATTAGGCTAATCCAAGAAACAAACACATAAGCTTGATTTGTTTAACTTGTTTCCTCATAATCTTAGCAGTACACAAAAGCTTGTCCACAATTAGTATCACTAAGTTGCTATTTGTGATGAAGAATGATATCAATTACACGTAATATCAATCTTAATCTAGCAGATGATAATGATCAAATCAACTCAATTGGCCATATCAAATCAATTAGATCAATTAGCATACAATCAATAAAAATAGATTACCAGAATAAGCTTCATACAAGAAGGAAAAAATAATAAAACTTAATTAATTAATCACTTGCAACAAGATTCCACCTTCTTTTAGAACTAAATAAAGAAAACTAGCCTGACATGCTTCCAAGTCTGCACTCCAATGTTGTAGATGATAGATAATAGTAGATGATAGATGGTGATTAAAAACCCTGGCTAGTACATGTATTTATAGTGCTAGTTATGGTCCTAAATCCTTTGAGAACTAGAAATCTAAATCCTAAAAGAAATTACAAATTATTCCTAGTTTCCCTAAAGAAATAGTATCCAATTTGGAAAGCGAATCTCAATCTAAAGAAATCCTAAATCTAGTAGAATTATCAAACCAATTCCACATATAAACTTGCCAAACTCTGCCTTTGAAAAGTTTCTAAAAATCAAAGTTTTCCTGATGAATCTGTCGAGGAAGATTCATTTTGCAGCATAAGTTCGCTGGGGAAGATTGGTAAATCCTGAGATCTAGAGGGAAGTTTAATGGGGCAGATTCATTTTTCCCTGCGAGTTCACCGGGGCGAACTGGGACGGTGTGGAATGGGCTGTAGCGGCTTCTGAATTCACTGGGGGCGAACATTTAGAGTGAGGAATCCACTGGGGCAGATTCCCTAGGCCCAACCAATACATCAAGGCAAATCAAACATATTCTTGATACTTCTTTCTTTTTCATTGCATCTATGCCAAATCATCTTGTATCATCACTTAAGCTCCATTTCAACCTAAAATTAATAAAACACCTTATTATGCACATGTACACAACAAATTATGCAATAAGCTAAACGTAAAGTAATCAAAAATCAATGAGTTATATATACTTATCAATATGAAAAAAGGTAAGTTGTTCGGTTGCTTAGCATAAATTAAATAATATTCAAACGAGACCATGAACTAGTATGTTAAAAGATTTAAGGAGCTGGTCGGTTAAGTGACAGATCTGAATGGTACCTAAGCCTTTAGATACTTTCTAATGGGGTTAGATGTAGCGAGATCAAAGAATTTGGAGAAAGATTTGATGTTCAACATTCCAAAAGACTTGTCTGAAGCATTTGATAGAGCTGAAGGTTTTATAGTAGTAGAGGAAATGATGAGCAGTCTGAAGTCGAGCATAAAAGAGAAGCCGAAAGATCGGGACATGAAAAACTATTCCAAGAACGATAATAATAATAGATCAGATGAACAACAAAAGAAGTATAACAATAATAATGGTGGTTCGAGACTAGGCAGTCCACCCTTCCCGAATCTAAGGGTACACAAGATTTATACTTCTCTCAACACTAATCGGGCCACCATTCTGGAACAAATGAAGGATAAGCCATACTTTGAACTTGTCAAAATAAACATAAAACCAAGAAAAGGAAATCAGAACAAGTACTGTGACTATCATGGGACGGCTGGGCATTCTACTGAAGCTTGTTGGAGTCTAAAAGAGTTAATCGAGAAAAATGTCGAGAACAGTAAATTGGTTCAGTATGTTATAGGACGTGATGCTTTGGGGGGAAAGTAGACGAACACTGCCCCACTACAAAACCCGACCACCCAACCCCAACAACAAGGTCAAACCCAGGCAGCATGCCAGGTGGTGGATGTGATCACGGGCTGGTTAGTTGGAAAGGTTACGGGGAAGAAGAGGCGTGGATTGTTAGATGTTGTGCTCACTATGTCTGATCAGCCTGTTAGGCGAGAACGACAATATCCAGTAAAAATTATATCTTTTTCTGATGAAGACTACCATTTGGAGCCAATCGAGTCGCATGAAGGAGCACTGGTTATTACTGCACATGTGGGTTCGATGGATATGAAGATAATAATGATCAAAAATGGTAGCAAGGACGATCCAGTTCGTGTAACAAAGACAATCAAGATGCCTATCGTCTTTGGAATAATTCCTCAGCAGGTCGAGTTAATGTGCAGATTTTTTGTGGTACATGTGGACTCGGCTTGCAACGCCATTCTTACGAGACTGACTTTAATAACATTGCAAGCAGTGACTTCAATTCCACACTTTAAGATCAAGTTCCCTACATCGAATAGAGTTGGAGAAGTTGTTGGGGACCTCAACTTGGCAAGAAGGTGTTATTGGAGCACATTGATCTCTTCGGGGGTAGGGGTTAGTAAACATAAGCACGCAATGAAAATAGAAATTGAGCCATTTACCAAAGGTAGTACAGAGCCCATATCCATGTTTTTAATGAGACAAAAGACATCGAGTTGATACCAGGGAAGAAGGACAAGACAATCAAGATCGGATCAGGACTACAGGAACCATTTCGGACAAATTTAATAGAACTAATTTCAGTTTTATGCTAATATATTTGCATGGATTCCTAGCGATATGCCTGGGAATGACGAAGAGGTTGTTGTGCATAGATTCAATGTGGACCCTGCTAGGTGACCAATCTAGTAGAGGAGAAAGATCTTTCCCCCGGAGAGGCAAAAGATCATTGATGAAGAGATAGCAAAATTATTGGCAGCAGACTTTATTTTTGAGATTGACTATCCGGAGTGGTTGACGAATGTGGTATTTGTGCAAAAGCAGAATGGGAAGTGGCGAATTTGCATCAACTTCATAAATTTGAGAAAGGCATTGTTAGGTTTGTACATAGCACGATTTGAAAGTAGTATGCACACAAGCCAATTATGTTTGATGATAAAGCATATACTTTGTAATAATCTTATTCATTTACTAATAAAAAATATTATTTTATTAAAGGCTTTTAATTATCTACATGATGTTACTTTATAATATGTGATAAACTCATAGTTTTAAGCAATGCTTTTAGAATAATGATGATGATCATTCTAATGAGATCTAAATTCTTAGAAAGCTTATAACTAAAATAGTTCCCAATCGTTGGATTACTAAATTGGGGATTAGTGAATCCGGATAGATTGGTACATGCGTTACTTGCTTATTGAATGAGGATGATTGATCTCATGATCATTTGTATGGAGACACTAAAGCAAGTATGTAGGTGCTTATTGGAGAATAAGTACACTGAACGTGGCTTGCTAAGGAATACCTAATGGAGTTTTACATGCCTGTCAATAGGAATTCTTGTAGTGATAGTAGTACAAGTAATCCTTGGACTTTAGATCATTATAGTATCTTGTGTATGATGAATTATACTTTGACTTATTCCTTAAGACCCTTAGGGTATATCAAAGGGTATGCTTGGGTATAGTAAGTTGTACATGGAGATAATGTATAATCAATAAAGAATCTACCGCTTCTAGTAAAAGAAAAGAAATGTCCTATGTGATTCGATAAATGACAACCCAGTAGTTCTTGGCCAAGGCAAAATGAAATTAGAAAGGAGTTTCTAATTTGCATTATTTGGAGTTGTGCATTTAAGAATGGAAATACATATAATTAAATAAAATAAGACTTGACAGTAATTCCATGTCTTATATTTAATTGGGACATTATATGGTGGAAGGATTGAATTGTACGGTAACTATTTACTCAAAGGTTCTTTTATGATTAATGTTAAAATTTATATTATCTGAAAAGTCGTTAATGAAAGTAGTATGCACACAAGCCAATCATGTTTGATGATAAAGCATATACTTTGTAACAATCTTATTCATTTATTAATAAAAAGTATTAATTTATTAAAGGCTTTTAATTATCTACATGATGTTGCTCTATAATATGTGATAAACCCATAGTTTTAAGCAATGCTTTTAGAATAATGATGATGATCATTCTAATGAGATCTAAATTCTTAGAAAGCTTAAAACAAAAATAGTTCCCAATTGTTGGATTACTAAATTTGGGAGTAGTGAATCCAGATAAATTAGTACATACGTTGCTTGCTCATTGGATGAGGATGATTGATCTCATGATCATTTGTGTGGAGACACTAAAGCAAGTATGTGGGTGCTTATTAGAGAATAAGTTCACTGAACGTGGCTCGCTAAGGAATACCTAATAGAGTTTTACTTGCATGTCAATAGGAATTCTTGTAGTGATAGTAGTACAAGTGATCCTTGGACTTGAGTGTTAGGTTTGTAATTATTTTTTTTAAACTCTGATTTTTACACGCTTCCTCATTATTTTGCAATTTGATTGCGCACATGAATATTACAAACCTAACAGTTCCATGTAATAAAAAAATTAATTAAATAAAAGAGTACATTATCTCCATGTACAACTTATTATACCCAAGCATACCCTTTGATATACCCTAAGGGTCTTAAGGAATAAGTCAAAGTATAACTCATCATACACAAGATACTATGATGATCTCAAGTCCAAGGATCACTTATACTACTATCACTACAGGAATTCCTATTGACAGGCAAATAAAACTCCATTAGGTATTCCTTATTGAGCCAACGCTCAAATGAACTTATTCTCTAATAAGCACCTACATACTTGCTTTAGTGTCTCCACACAAATGATCATGAGATCAATCATTCTCATCCAATGAGCAAGCAACGTATGTACC
This sequence comes from Panax quinquefolius, assembly GCA_020205615.1. Classification (NCBI taxonomy): domain Eukaryota; kingdom Viridiplantae; phylum Streptophyta; class Magnoliopsida; order Apiales; family Araliaceae; genus Panax; species Panax quinquefolius. The sequence goes on from CM035163.1 coordinate 52,505,496, forward strand.
AATCTATTCGGATTCACTAATCCCCAATTTAGTAATCCAATGATTGGGAACTATTTTAGTTTTAAGCTTTCTAAGAATTTAGATCTCATTAGAATGATCATCATCATTATTCTAAAAGCATTGCTTATTTAATTAAAATAAACTCTTTTATTTTAATTAATTTTTTTATTACATGGAACTGTTAGGTTTGTAATATTCATGTGCGCAATCAAATTGCAAAATAATGCGGAAGCGTGTAAAAATCAGAGTTTAAAAAAAATAATTACAAACCATATACCCGGATCATCCTTTATGCGCAATTATTAATTAAACGAAAAAGATGAATAAGAATCATACCCTTGAAGATCGAGCTTCCTCAGGTACAAGTTCACCTCCAATCCTTTTCGCGTTCAACTTGAATCCACCGGGTTTGGTTCCTTCCTTTGATCAACGTTAGCCACCCAAATGTTTGGCCTCTAGAGGTGATCCACCAAGGAAGAAGAAAATTCAAGAAGAAGGGTGGTTGGCTAAACCCTAGTTTTTCTATCTCTATAGAAAGGGTGTACTCTCCCAACAAATTGGAATTATTACGTATGTGAAAAAGTCAACAAACCCCTACCACCCATAATAAGACTCCTCTTATTTATAGATGTGGGCAACCCACCTTAACAATTAAGGAATTGGGTTTTAATTAATTAATTCTTTTAATTAATTAAGCTCCCTAATCTTATTAGGAATAATTAATTAAACTCCTTTAACTAATTTTCCTTCCTAATCCAATTAGGAATAAATGAGAGTACTTATATTAAATTAATTCCTAAACTCTTTTAGAAATTAAAATAATAATAATTGTAATAATATTAATAAGACTCCTCTTATTAATTTATATTTAATATTTTTAAAATATTAAATAATAAATATTAAGCTATTTAATTTATTCTATCACCATAGATTAAATTAAATATACATAACTTATATTATTACGATTATGCCATTTACTTCTTAAATAATTATTCTTCCTTTTATGGTGTGACCCTTTAGGTTCTCCATATTAAATAGGTTGTGAATAAATCAATTAGAACAATTCTAATCTTATTTAAATAAATAAATAAAATAATTTATTTATTTAAATAAATAATATTTATTCTACTGATAGGGATAAGCCTCCTAGCGATCAACGACTTTCCGGATAATATAGATTTCAACATTAATCATAAAAGAACCTTTGAGTAAATAGTTCTTAATACAATTCAATCCTTCCACCATCTGATGTCCCAATTAAATATAAGACATGGAATTCTTGTCAAGTCTTATTTTATTTAATTATATGTATTTCGATCCTTAAATGCACAACTCAAATAATGCAAATTAGAAACTCCTTTCTAATTTCATTCGCCTTCGCCAAGGACTACTAGGTTGTCATTTATCGAATCACATAGGACATTCTCTTCTTTTATTAGAAGTGGTAGATTCTTTATTGATCATACATTATCTCCATGTACAACTTATTATACCCAAGCATACCCTTTGATATACCCTAAGGGTCTTAAGGAATAAGTCAAAGTATAACTCATCATACACAAGATACTATGATGATCTCAAGTCCAAGGATCACTTGTCTTACTATCACTACAGAATTCCTATTGACGAGACAGCAAATAAAACTCCAAAGAGGTATTCCTTAGCGAGCCAACGTCAAATGAACTTATTCTCTAATAAGCACCTACATACTTGCTTTAGTGTCTCCACACAAATGATCATGAGATCAATCATTCTCATCCAATGAGCAAGCAAAGTATGTACCAATCTATCCGGATTCACTAATCCCCAATTTAGTAATCCAATGATTGGGAACTATTTTAGTTTTAAGCTTTCTAAGAATTTAGATCTCATTAGAATGATCATCATCATTATTCTAAAAGCATTGCTTAAAACTATGGGTTTATCACATATTATAAAAACAAAGATCATGTAGATAATTAAAAGCCTTTAATAAATTAATACTTTTTATTAATAAATGAATAAGATTGTTACAAAGTATATGCTTTATCATCAAACATGATTGGCTTGTGTGCATACTACTTTCATTGAGATCATCATAGTATCTTGTGTATGATGAGTTATACTTTGACTTATTCCTTAAGACCCTTAGGGTATATCAAAGGGTATGCTTGGTTATAATAAGTTGTACATGGAGATAATGTATGATCAATAAAGAATCTACCACTTCTAGTAAAAGAAGAGAAATATCTTATGTGATTTGATAAATGACAACCCAATAGTCCTTGGCCAAGGTAGAATGAAATTAGAAAGAAGTTTCTAATTTGCATTATTTGGAGTTGTGCATTTAAGAGTCGAAATACATATAATTAAATAAAATAAGACTTGACAATAATTTCATGTCTTATATTTAATTAGGACATTGTATGGTGGAAGGATTGAATTATACGGTAACTATTTACTCAAATGTTCCTTTATGATTAATGTTAAAATCTATATTATCTGGAAAGTCGTTGATCGCTAGGGAGACTTATCCCTATTGTAGAATAAATATTATTTATTTAAATAAATTAATAGTTTAATTTATTTATTTAAATAAGATTAGAATTGTTCTAATTGATTTATTCACAACCTAGGCTTAATATGGAGAACCTAAAGGGTCACACCATAAAAAGGAAGAATAATTATATAAGAAGTTAATGGCATAATCGTAATAATAAGTTAAGTATATTTAATTTAATCTATGGTGATAGAATAAATTAAATAGCTTAATATTTATTATTTAATATTTTGAAAATATTAAATATAAATTAATAAGAGGAGTCTTATTATTATTATTACTATTATTATTATTTAATATCTAAAGGAGTTTGGGAACTAATTAATAAAAGTACTCTCATATATTCCTAATAATATTAGGAGGTAAATTAATTAAAAGATTTTAATTAATTATTCCTAATAAGATTAGGAGCCTAATTAATTAAAGGAGTTTAATTAATTAAAATAAAACTCAATTCCTTAATTCTTAAGGAGAGTTGCCCACATCTATAAATAAGAGGAGTCTTATTATGGGGGTGTGGTGGTTGTTGATTTTTTCACAATATGATTATAATTGTTGGAGAGTACACTTTTTTTCTATGAGAGATAGAAAAATTAGGGTTTTGCCAAATACCCATCTTCTTGAATCTTTCTTCTTCCTTGGTGGATAACCTCTAGAGGCCAAACACTTGGGTGACTAACATTGATCAAAGGAAGGAACCAAACCCGGTGAATTCAAGTTGAACGCGAAAGGATTTGGAGGTGAACTTGTACCTGAGGAAGCTCGAATCTTCAAGGGTATGATTCTTATTCTTTATCTTTTCGTTTAATTAATAATTGAGCATAAAGGTTGATCCGGGTATATGGTTTATAAAATTTTTAAACTCTGATTTTCCACGCTTCTGCTTATTTTGTGCAATTTGATTGCGTTCATGAATATTACAAACCTAACAGTTAATCGCCAGGGAGGCTTATCCTTATTGTAAAATAAATATTATTTATTTAAATAAATAATAGTTTAATTTATTTATTTAAATAAGATTAGAATTATTCTAATTTATTTATTCACAGCCGGTTTAATATGGAGAACCTAAAGGGTTACACCATAAAAGGAAGAATAATTATTTAAGAAGTTAATGACATAATCGTAATAATATGTTAAGTGTATTTAATTTAATCTATGGTGATAGAGTAAATTAAATAGCTTAATATTTACTATTTAATATGTTGGAAATATTAAATATAAATTAATAAGAGAGTCTTATTTATATTATTACAATTATTATTATTTTAATTTCTAAAGGTGTTTGGGAATTAATTTAATATATGCACTCTCATTTATTGCTAATAAGATTGGGAGGCAAATTAATTAAAAGAGTTTAATTAATTATCCCTAATAAGATTAGGAACCCTAATAAGATTAGGGAGCCTAATTAATTAAAGGAATTTAATTAATTAAATAATACCCTAATTTCTAATTAGATTAGAAAGGTTAACTGATATCATTATAAGAAGAGTCTTATATCAGTGTGAAAAAAATATACGTAATTTCAATAATTGGGAGAGTACACCCTTTTCTATGAGAGATAGAAAAATTAGGGTTTTGCCAAATACCCATCTTCTTGAATATTTCTTCTTCCTTGGTGGATCACCTCTAGAGGCCAAACACTTGAGTGGCTAACACTAATCAAAGGAAAGAACCAAACCAGGTGGATTCAAGTTGAACACGAAAAGATTGGAAGTGAACTTGTACATAAGGAAGCTCGAATCTTCAAGGGTATAATTCTTGTTCTTTATATTTTCGTTTAAATAATAATTGTGCATAAAGGTTGATCCGGGTATATGGTATATAAAATTTTAAAAACTCTAATTTTCATGCTTCCGCTTACTTTGTGCAATTTGATTCATGAATCTAACAAACTTTACAGTGGTATTAGAGTCAAACCTTTATGCGAATTATTAATTATTTTAATTTGATATGTATATTGATATGTGTTTAGAACAATTTAATTGGACGTAATTTGTTGTATAAAATTTTTATGAAAAAAAAACGTAATCAATTTGTTGTTGAAAATCAGTTTTTCGCTGAGTCACTATCTTGGTTTCGCTGATCATTGATATGCGCTGATCCTGTTACTTCTATTTATATAATCTGGTGTTATAAATCATAGTAATCTAGTGTATATATATATATATATATATATATATATATATATATATATATATATATATATATATATATATATATTATAAACCAAAGTAATCAGGAACAGGATCATATATTCATATATAGAAGTTCCTTAAACTTGCAGGAATAAAGAACTAGGCCCAGAAACATTTGACCACATTATATATATATATATATATATATATATATATATATATATATATATATATATATATCTTAATAATTTTATAATTAAAATAAAGAGTTTATTTTAATCTGAAAATTGGATTTCATCTTAATTAATTAGAGTTAGAATTGGATTACATGATAACTAATTGTAGTTGAAATTGGATTCCATGTTTTCTTAAATAAAGGAGTTTATTTATATATGAAATAAGATTTCATATTATTCAAAATAAAAGAGTTTATTTATGAGTATGAAAGTGATTCCATATATCTTTAAATAAAAGAGTTTATTTAAATATGTAATAAAATTTCATATTATCCAAAATAAAAGTGTTTATTTTGATAAGGAATTGGATTCCATAATTAATTAAAATAAATAAGTTTATTTTGATTAAAATAAAATAGTTTATTTTATTCAAAATTGGATAAATTAAAATAAAAGAGGTTTATTTTGAATTTAAATTTGGATTAAAATAAAGGAGTTTATTTTGATTCAAAATTAGATTTTATGCTAACTAATTTTTCCCATTAAATCGATATCAATATATATATATATATATATATATATATATATATATATATTGAATGTTTATTATTCATGAGATGAATGTTATTTATTGACGATATGATGATGTGTATGATAATAAATGGGATTGCTTATGGACTATCGAATTAAATGTGATTGGATTTTATTTTAGTTGGATGCAGGAATGTATGAGTTTTATTAAATGGGATTCTGCAGTCTCGCCTTCTCTAATTTTTTCTTAATGTAAATTCTATCCTCCTCATATGTACTTCTCCTTGACTGCTGATCAAGGTTTCTATTTATTTTAAATAGTTTTGTATTAGGAATAGTTAGAATTAATTTTGAAAAATTGGAGATCAAGGAGAAAGGAGCGCTTGAAGACCCGTTTGTAATGGATCCTGTGATTTAAATGTAATATTTATATTTAAATTTAATTCTTGCACACTATGTTTGACCTTTTTGTTCACTTGGTGGCTCTAGTGAACCAAACTAGAATAAAGTCCATAATCTATCCGGGTAGAATATAGTATTCTATATGTGCATGCTTATACTATATATATATATATAATATTATTCAAACATGCTTCACATGTTAATTAATATGACGCGTATTTTATATATATATGTGCATGCGCACTAAACAAGATGAGACAAATTAATAACAAACCCGTCATAGATTTTATATTAAGTCCTAAGAGTTCAAAGATATTTTGAATATCAAATGTCGCCTTCTAGCATGATAAAAAATAATAGAGTATCAATTAATTATTATAAGTTTATTGTGTCACCACAAGGCTTATCTTAATTTTTGAGATGTTAATTTTATCACATTTGATGTTAATTATAAGAAAATTGAACATGTTATTTTGTTATATCACCACAAGGACAATGTTTTTCTTTTTTGAATATATGGAAGTGCTAGATTGGACTTAACTTAGATAATTTTGATTCGGATGTACCACCACTTGATCAAAATAATCTTAGAGGCAAAATAAAAGGAGTTACATTGTGATGTATTTGACAAGAGCTGTCTACCTATTTATTTATATATAGTTTGTTGTGTCACCTCAAGGCTATATACATTTGAAATGATATCCTTATTCTCACTAGCAAATCTTTAATTAGATTTTGCCGAACTTAATAAGTGAGGGTAATATAGTTTGAAGAAAATAGTGGGAGATACCAATTTAAAATAAGACCTAATTTATTTTGGTAATTAATAAAAGAATGTATGATATAATGTTGTTAAATTACAAATTCATTTACAAAATTTTACAATGTCTAAAATTACTATCACTGCGTAGCATATTAGATGCTAAATTAACCGGACCGAATTAAACAGATTGGTAAAGGAATTTGAGAATAGTTCTCATGGCTGAAAAACTATCTTATGTCTTTCATACGCCTATCCCTGCAATGGTTGCAGACAAAGCCTTAGAGGAAGAGATTGCTACTTTTAAAAAGTGGCAAAATAATGCATAATTGGCTCAATGCATCATGCTCGCATCCATGAGTAACGAGCTTCAGCGTCATCATGAAATTGTGGATGCTCCTACTATACTCCTGCACGTCATGTAGTTGATGGTGAGGAAAGTAGGACTGATAGATATCAGATATCTAAGGAGCTCTTCCGATCTAGAATAACCGATGACATTGTAGTATAGACAGAATTCCTTAACATTATCAATTTGATTGAATATTTAGGACAACGAGTTTTATCATGGATGGAGAGTTGAGCCAAGATTTGATCTTGCACTCACTCCATGACTTATTTCGCAATTTTTGTGAATTTTTTCATATGAACAAGCTAGATATCAGCTTCGCTGATTTGTTTAACATGTTGAAAAATGTTGAGAGTCACTTTCCAACCAAGAAAGACCAAGTTTGACTAGTAGGGGCCAAAGGATCTTCTAAAAAGAAGAACGATTCTAAGAAGGTAAATAGAAAAGGCATAAACAAAGTATAATAAAGACAAAACTGATACGGATAGCAAATGAGTTTGTTTTTCACTGCTATAAGCCAGGACATTGGAAAGAAACTGTGAGAAGCATCTTGCAGAGCTAATCAGAAGAAGCTTAGTGAAGCTTCGGTTGCAAATATAGTTTTTGTTCATGATTGAAATAAATTTTTCTTTAAGTAAAGGTTCTATTTGGGCATTAGATACCGGCTTTGGTTATCATAAATATAGATTTATGAAGGGAGCAAGCAGAAGTAGAAAGCTAAATAAGGGACAAGTAATCCTATGTGTGGAAATGAAGCAAAGGTTGTTGCATTGGCCATATGAACTTATTATTTAGAATTGCCTACGGGAATGTTTATTAAGTCAATAAGTTGTTATTGTATTTGAGTTCTCGTTAGAAACATTATTTCCATTTTGTTATTGGACAATGAAATCTTTGGTATTATATTTAAGAACAATTGTTGTTCTATTTATAATAAGAATGTTTTTATAGAAATGAAATATTACTTAATGGTTTTTGTGTACTTAACTTATATTAAAAATTATTTTACAAATTGAACAAACTAGTATAAGAAAAAGAGATGATCATTCAAAGAGTTGAATCTTTGTATTTGATGAAATACAAGTATGAATTATTTGAAAGGTTCACGGAATTCAAAAGTGAAACTAATTTGAAAAGTATTAAGATTCTTTGATTAGATCAAGGAAAGAATACTTGTGCAATAAGTTTCTAGATCATCTCAAATGGTTTTCTCACAATAGACGCCTACTGATACCCAATAATTGATTGATGTATCTGAAAGGAAAAATCATACCTTGTTAGATATGGTACAGTCCATAATGATTTTACTGACATTCCAGTATCATTCTGGGATAATGTCCTAGAAATGGCTGCATATCTACAAAAAGGTAACCTCAAAATCTGGCCACAAGACTCCATAAAAGTTATGGACATGAAGGATTCCTAATTGTAAGTAAGTTAAGATAAGGGGTTTTCCAGCTTATGTGAAAAGGTTTCAAAGGATAAGCTTGGGACAAGATTTGACAAGTACAGATTTATTGGATATCCTAAAGTAAGTTTAGGGTATATGTTCTATAATCCTACTTAGCAAAAGGTGTTTGTTGCGAAACATGCTGCCTTTTAAGATAAAGATGTTTATCATTGAAGGGGCTAGTGGGAGGATAATACATCTTGAAGAGTTCAAGAACCACAAAACACTATAAGTCAAATAAGAGGAACCTGTAGATAGACCTATTGTACCACAATCGAATCGTAAATCTAGAATAGTACAGAAGATACCTAGGAGGTATGGATTCATCATAGATGATGATGATGATGTACAGATCATAAAAGATGATGATCCAGTTATATATGATGAGGTAAGAGTTGTAGACACTCAGAGAAATGGATTGAAGCAAGCTTCTCAAATATGGAACATTCGTTTTGATGAGACAATCAAAAGAGTTTGATTTTATCAAGAACAAGAATGAACCTAGTGTGTACAAAAGGGTCAGTGGGAGCGTCATGACATTTCTGGTATTATATGTTGATATATTACGGATAAGGAATGACATACAAATGCTACAATCAGTGAAGATAAAGTTGTCTAAAAATTCCTCTATGAATGATTTGGTAAGAGTATCGTAATTGGGGATACAAATCTATACAGATAGATTTAAGAGGGTGCTCGACTTAACCCAAGAAACATATATTCATTTGATCCTAAAGTCGTTTAGCATGAAAAACTCATGGAATGTCTCATGTTGATGAGCCTTGGAGTGTATCTGTCTTAATAGTCCCCATAGACTCATAAAAGAGAGATTGCATGAGTAACTATCATGTATGCAATGAAATATACGAGACCTGTTGTTGATCAGTCATGTTCTGGAGAAGGTTACTGTGAGTCAGTGAAAAACATCTTAAAGTACTTAACCGACACTAAGGATGTGATCATATTCATGGTGGGTCTGAATTAAAACTAGAGGGCTTAAAAGACTTAAGTTTTTTTTTCAGACAGACCAAGACGACATAAAATCCACTTTAAGGTAAAGGGTTACCTTGAATAGTGGTGCAGTGAATTGGAAAGGTTTCAAACAAAAAAGAGTTGTTGGTTTAGTGATAAAGACAAAGTATATAGCTATAAATGAAGCTGCAAGTTGATTGTTTAGATGAAAAGTTCATTATAGAACTAGGAATAATTCCTAAGTCTCATCTTGGATCTAAACATGTGTTGTGGCACTGTCATTTGATTATAAAAATCATTGAAAGATGGGAAATCACTATATAGATAGTTTACATATCCATTAACTAAAGCTTATCCAACAACAGGATAATCGTCACTTAAAGAAGAAGGGTATAGGATACCATGGCAATTGGCTTTAGTGCAAGTGGGAGATTGAAAGTAGTATGCACACAAGCTAATCATGTTTGATGATAAAGCATATACTTTGTAACAATCTTATTCATTTATTAATAAAAAGTATTAATTTATTAAAGGCTTTTAATTATCTACATGATGCTGCTTTATAATATATGATAAACCCATAGTTTTAAGCAATGCTTTTAGAATAATGATGATGATCATTCTAATGAGATCTAAATTTTTAGAAAGCTTAAAACTAAAATAGTTCTCAATCGTTGGATTACTAAATTAGGGATTAGTGAATCCGGATAGATTGGTACATACGTTGCTTGCTCATTGGATGAGGATGATTGATCTCTTGATCATTTGTGTGGAGACACTAAAGCAAGTATGTAGGTGATGTCGACGTCAGGATTTTTAGTATTCCTTTTCTGTTCTTGTCTTTTGGTGTTCTCATGTTAGATGAGATTTGTTTGAAAAAAAATTTTGTGAAAAGGTTTGACATGTATTTGTGAAAAAACAATGTCGATGATTGGACTGTAAGAGTCGCCGGTTAGTATTTTCAAATGGTTGAACCAACTCAACCAAGAAAAGGTTTGCACATTGAGCTAGTGATGTAACACTGCTTAACTGGTCTATGAAACTGAGATTTGTTAGGGTCTGGGGGCTTGATTATGCAGAGGGAAAATGTTAGGCACCCCCCGACATCCGTGTTACCATGGTGACCGCCACTTTTCAAATTAAACTATTATATGAATGTGTATGTGTGTGTGTGTGTGTGTGTGTGGGTCAATGTGAAATTATCTGGAAGTAGTGCTATGCCTCATTTTCACCTATATATAAAGGGTTTAAATTTTGTATAAAAGTTCAGTTTTAACAAGATATAGTAATGATGTTTTGTAAAAGAGGTTTTTCAAACCCTTATGCTCAATAGTAATTGAGGCCTTTGATACTTCCATTTTATTATGTGTTCGGCTTGATTGCTTTTATTTTCGAGATGCGAGACATCTTCGAGAAAATAATATACAAAGAAGTGTCGAACTCCATGTGGGCATGAGAGCCATCTAAGGAAATTCAAACACCATGAATAATTTACAAGCTGGTTACAACAAAAAATGTCCATCACGGATACCGAATCTAGATTCAGGAGACTGAATCTGTGATCACATGATTTCTAGGCTTACATGATGTTGCAGTTTGTATGAAAGTTGTAAGCAGTTATATATATAAAAGTTGTATATATATATATATGAGCGATCAACCACCACGAATTAAACTCCATGGGGGATTGGAAATGTAAATATATAAAAGTTGTAAATATATATATATATATATATATGAGCGATCAATTGCTACGAAGTAAACTTCAGGCGGGAATAAATGTAAATATATAAAAGCAGTAAATATATATAGAGATGATCCACCGCCACGAATTAAACTCTTGGCGAGACTAAATGTAAATAAAGCAGTAAATTGCCATGAAGTAAACTCCAGGTCTGATAGAAATATAAATATATATATATATATATAAAAGCTATAAACGCACCAGTATATATATCGATCCGTGCTCGGTTCCTCAATTCAAGGATATATATATATATATATATATATATATATATATATATATATATATATATATATATATAAAAGCAGTAAACGCTCCGAATATAAATCCAGGCTCAATCGAGGCATAACTCGATGATGTTAGTATATATATATATATACAAAAGAAATAAAAAGACATGGACCAAAGTTCGGGTATACGCACACAACACGACTCTCAACGTGAATAATTGTGTGTGCAAAAAGTTGAGAAAGGCTTTAAGAAATGTAAGAAAAGAGAAAGCACTCAATTTATAGTGTGTTGAGAGAAAAATGGACAGGGCTTCCTTGCCTTTTCTCTTCTTAAAATGGCCACCCCAAGCCCTCTATTTATAGAGGGAGGAGCTACAGGTGTACCTGTGGCAACCCAGGGTGCCCCAGGGCTCTGTGGGCCCTGCTGTCTCAAAGTACGTGCACGTATGTAATGCATTGTATGCTTGAACCTTCATAACTTTCAATCCGGGCATCCGGTTGAGGTGTATAACACCTTTCCTGAATGTTGTTATCGAGAGCTATACAATGACATGGAATAAGAGGTTGTACGACATCGGGAAGATAGGACCATGCCTAGATCTTTAGTTCTTCAAATTCCATCTGGTGTGCTATCTTGTGTAGTAGTCACTCGGGATTTGAGCCAAGGTTCTTGTAGGACACTTCTGTGTAGTATGTATGTTGAAATGTTGTTGAGATGGCGCAATGTGGGATCTAGGTAGAAAAATGACAATTTTTCCCCTCACCAGGGTTATCTCCGGTTCTGGGCAGATGTAATAGTCGTTGCTCAAGGTTATCTCTGAGATTGGGCTACTGTAAGTGCTGGATGTCCTCAGGGTTGTCTATGAGGTGTGCCTAACCTCCCAGGGTTATCTTCAGGACTAGAATTGAGTGCCTAGGGGTTATCTCCGAGGTTAAAGCTGACTACTGGAGGTTGAAACAAGCTATTCTGGGGTTATCTCTGAAACTGCAACTGCATCCCTCGGGGTTATTTCCGAGGTTGGAACTGTATATCTCAGTGTTGTCTCCAGGATGGGACTTAGTATCTCAGGGTTGTCTCCAACATGGAAAACTGAGGATTCTGGGGTTATCTCCGGAACTGGAACTGCATTCCTCGGGGTTGTCTCCGAGGTTGAAACTGAAACTCCCGAGATTGTCTTCGGGATTGGACTGAGTATCTCGGGGTTTTCTTTGAGATGGAAAATTGAGTATCCCGAGGTTGTCTCTAGGATTGAGCTGAGTTGACCTCCAGGGTTATCTCTAGAAGATAATTCTGTCATCCTGCAACGTTAGTAATAGGAATGTAAAATTTTGAGTGTCTATAGATGCCCCTCTTTATCATATTCATGCAATGTAATGGCATGGATAGGACAAAGAATACTAGACACTTGAAATGTGACATGATAATCATGATGCAATGTACTGCAGCATGATGCAAATACATGATGAATGTGGTTTGTTGGACCATTTCCAACAGGATGTGATGACTGTTTGCTCCCACGACTTCTGATGGGGACTGGAGTTTATCACTGATGACCCTGACGAACTGTTGGGATGTGTATTCCAAAGTTCTCAGGAACTTCCAGGATATTGACGTTGGGGTTATCACCAAAGTCCTTAGTCCTTGGTACAGACTTCCCACTGACGATGTATCTCTCATGTACAAGAGACTTTGGGGATTGTGCTTTGTCTGATGAAGCTATGTATAATATATTCCATCATCGGTCCTCCCCGATGAGGATGGTTTTCCCTGGTTTGTATCTCCAGGTCCTTTCACTGTTCTGTTGGAGTTACTGCCAATAGTTTGTTGATTATCAAGGTTGCCTAACCCTCGCTAAAATGTGCATCAATGGATACCATTATCAGACCATTTTTGTTGCTTCGTTAGGTTTAATTGCCAATGACTGATGATGTTAAGGTTGCTTGACCTTCGTTGAAATGTGCATCAAAGGCTGAACTCATCGGATAGCTTTCGATGCTTCACTGGATTTACTTCCCTGTTGCTGAATGTCGTTAAGGTTGCTTGACCTTCACTAACATGTGCATCAATGACTGAAGTGGTATGAAATCCCCACTGGGGGGAAGCATTTTGGAGTTACGACCCCGAACTGACGGCATCGGACCTTCGTGAGGTTTTACCAAGTGTAGTTTGCAATAGTTATGATCATTGTTTTAGTGAACCCTGTGTCTGGGTGAATACCAATGAGTGATATGTAGACTCGCAATTTAGTCTTTGAAAACCAAGATTTCAGGCTTTTCCACTCAATCGTGTGGCATCTTTTTTCCTGATTTAACTTTTTTAACTTGTGAGACCTCCTTTGTAACTCAAATTGGACCGAGCCGGAGGGATGGGACCCACATAGGGGAGCTACAGGTACACCTGCATCAGCCGCAGGTACATTTATGGCCAATCGTGGGTGGCCTTAAGTGGCCTGTTGCTTTTACAAGTCATTTTCATATTGCGCCACACAAAGAATCCAAGAGCTCTTCTTCAGATTTGTTGAGTTCGAGCGGCTTTCTGCAAAACCTATCACCGTACAAGTGTTCTACACTACCCTGATAATGTATGCATGTCTTCTTTTTTAGTTTTTATCCATTGGAAAATAAGTTATCAAATAAAATGCTTCTAAACACATAGTAGTGAATATGCATGCTCATATAACTTGATAAAGAATATTCAGCATAGTAAATGTTTGTATTTAACCATGATGAACATAATAATGTGAAAAAAATTTAACTTTTAAACTAGTCAAATTGACACATTTTTCTGCTATTTCTTATCCTATTTGAGGACAAATGAGCAAAGGTTGCAAAGTAAAGTAATTCTGGTAATTAGGGATTATAACTTTTATAGTGTTATACATATAAGATGTTTATGACTGTGGGTAGTTGTGCTACTGAATGGCCACCTAGTCATGCCTATGTGCATATGGATAGTCTTGTTTATAAAGGAGACTTTGGCAAAAAATTTCCAAAAGTCTTGGCATTAGGTAAACATGCATTTTTAAATCTACTATAGACGTATGTTAAAGTAATGCATGCATATAGTCAAAAAATGTATTTAAAAAAGCTCTAGGTTAGAATTTACCACACCCTTTCTGAGGTGATTTGGAGACTTGTGTCCAGATATATGGATCCAGATCAGCCGAGTAGTTCCCGTAGGACAACTTTAGGTGTACGGAGGAGGGATTCTGATGTGCCTTGACCCCGTTCAGTTAGACAGCCTCGTCGTTTGGCGGAGGGCAGTGATCCGTCCTATCCTGGTTGAGGTACCGGATGTTGAGGACGAGGAGGAGGATGTAACGGTTGTGGACCCGACTCCTGTTGCTCATGTTCCCCGTAGGGATTTCCCAGGCATTCAGGTGATGATCCCAGAGCTTCTGGGTTATTTGAGTCGACACCCCTTGGCTTACTTGCCTGCAAATGAGCTAAAAGCTGGATTTGATCTTCCCCCTTTTTTTCCCTATTGATGAAGAACAAAGGTTTGGATGTTGATCTGCTTTGTGATGTAGGTTCCCGGCTTTATGCAGCCTCGAGGGAACTGGTTCAACATTCACTCTGTATATCAGGCTCTACATCCCGATTATTGAGTGATTGTGTATGGCTGGGGATTCAAAGTGTTCTTTTCCATCCTCCCCCATCATTGTCCCTGGGGTTATCTCAGGGCGTTGTCTAACTGCTGGTTTCACCAGACTCAGTCTCTCCATTTGTTGGACTGTGAGGTGATGATGACGTAGATGGATTGGCGATTTATCACCGGTATGGAGGTTGGAGGGGAGCCAATGCCTTGTATGGCACACATTACCTCACCGCCACGATCCTACTTAAGAGTCATGGCCGAGTGCTTTGAGGCGGTGACACTCGTCTGACAGTCCTTTGAGCTTAAATGCTATGAGTGGGCTATTACGTGAGCCCATACCCACTAATTTGAAGTCTGGGATTGCATTCTTCAGCGATTTTTCCTGGTTATTATTAGGGGTTGCTTCATAGAGGATAACTCTTCCATGATGTCATTCGCTTTGGTCAGTGCCACACAAGATGCGGACCATATTGAGGACTATGACTAGGGTTCCTACACCTTCGCCTATTTCCTTAGGGGCATGCGCATGTGTTCACAGGGCTTGACGGAGGCTTGGCTAGGATTTTAAGCATTTCTGCTGGTGAGTATTTCTCTATTGATTTCCTATGTACAGGTTAAGAGTGTTGACTAACAGCAAATGTTTGCCTTTGTGTTGGCAGTTTTGGGCCGATGAGAGGCTCTTATACTTGCGTTATATTAGTGTTTTAGGTCCTGATACCTATCCATGAGGATGGCGATGGCATCACTCCACACTGGCAGAGGTTCATATAGCTGAGGGTTTCACCCATTGTAGTCTACAGTTGGAGTTGTTGATAGCTAATGCTATCACATGGGTTCCCTACTCTGGGGACCATTTGACTATTGATTTGAGGATGGTTTCCCGACTGGGGTCGAGTACATGATATCCACCCGTAGGATTCTTCTCTTCACAGATGGAGGATGGGAGCTCTATTTAGGAGAGCGTGCTATTAGGAACCCCACAGGGGAGATTCGTATACCGATCTTGTGTCTTACCAGGCATTATTGGCCTGTGTCGCAGTCGCCTGTCATTGATATCCCATTGATGGGCATTGACGGCTTTACGTTGTCAGAGGGTCCGTATACTCAAGATATGTTCCATCACTGTTGTTCCCCTCGTACCATCAAAGCCCAGACTCATGCCACTCTGTTCATGGGGGATATGGTTCCTAGATCCATGATGATGATGGATTGGATGGCCTGTGTCCAAGATACGACTCATTTAACACAGATTGACAGTTTAACCCGGCTGTTGGATCAGGCACATTTTTTCATCCGGC
Source organism: Panax quinquefolius (assembly GCA_020205615.1). Taxonomy (NCBI): domain Eukaryota; kingdom Viridiplantae; phylum Streptophyta; class Magnoliopsida; order Apiales; family Araliaceae; genus Panax; species Panax quinquefolius. Next base: position 52,521,686 of record CM035163.1, read on the forward strand.
ACTTAGGCAAAGATCCTTTAGATACTTTTGAACCTTCCAACTCTGGTGCTGGCCCTTCAGGTGACCCTTATGGTTTTGCTGACGCAGATTCTCTATTGTATAGGCCTGACATCCCTTTTGACAAAGATCTAGTGACTTAGGAGGAGTTACATCAGGTGGACATGATTGATGATGTAGACATTGACACCATTGTCTTCTTCTGATGTATATTTTTGCTATATCTTTTGATAGGCCTCTGTTTGTTGTTGGGCGTCTGTGCCCCATTTCCTTATATTTTTAGATGTACAAAGATGATGTATTAGACGATGATGTACTTAGGAATGTATGTACTGTTATTCCCTACATCATATTGCCATCTATTGTTGATCATGCATGTATTATGTTACGCATACGTATGTCCAGAGATATTCAACATTGATCCCTGGATGGTCTTATGAGACTACCTACACAGATTTCTTCCTCGATAGTTAGCCGCATTGTTCATACCTCATCAGTATTGGTAGCCTCCCATCCGAGGTCGTGGCATGATTGATGAGTGAGTTTTATACACATGAATTGGATACATTCGGGCTTAATTTATTATTTTTCTCAAGTCTTTTATATTAGTTTTTAAGTTTTTATGTCTATTCAAGCATGTTTTATGTTGTTTTGTAGGAATTGGGACAAAAGTTACATGGATCGACGTTCGGGGTGGCTAGATTCGCGTTTTCGACTTGCCATTTACATAGTAGTCACTTCAAAGCCAATTTGAGTATTTCTTCAGACCTTATTTCGAAATTCTTAAAGAATAAAAGTTGTAGATCTACTTTTCCTCTTTCCGGATCATCTTGAATCATCTAAATCGGAGTTGGGACGAAAACGTTATGGCCATTTTCCCAAAGGACGTCGGAGCAAAAAATGTCAGAACTTGTAACAGCGCTGGGGCGCTATTCTTAGTTCATTTCACAGCACCGGGGCGCTATAAGGCAGTGTCTGAGCATCAAGCCCAGCGCTGGGGCGCTGGGGAAGAGGTTGGTGATGGCCTGGATGCGTTTTGGGTGAATTTTGACACCTTTTTGACTCCAAATTGGATTGGGTTTGTTCCTAAACTAAAAATTGGACTGGTAACCTATAAATACATGATGTAAGGCATAAAATAAAGGGAGATTACATAGATTAGACTAGATTAAACACTCTTTTAGATTAGAACATAACCCTAGTTCTTATTAGTTTTGGAGATTGAAGCAACTTGGAGACCATTGAAGATTCAAAGTAGGAGCGAAAGAGGAGTCTCAAGGCTACTGACAATAGATTATATTCTCTTCTCTTCTTTTACTTTTATCTTTTAATGTCTATTCAATTGTGGATTCTTGATTTTAATTCATTAATTATGAACTAACTCTTTCATTAAGATTTCAATTGAACTTTTTATGATTATGAATTGATTATTTGATTTATTCTAATTATTTATGTTGAAGTGAATTGTTCATCTTGCTTTGTGTTTATTGATTAATTATCTGATCAGTAATTACCTTGTTACTCTAGAAGGAATTGAGAAAGGAATTCTAGGGTTAGAACTGGGCATGGTGACATGTGACTTAGTTATTTGCACAGTGAATAATTAGGTTTGTGAATAGAATGAGAATATCTATTTGCCGCATGTAACACATAAGGAAGGCTGGGTCAGAATGATTTTAATTCAATTGTTTTGCATAGAGATATAGTAAAATTAATCTGGGTTAAATAGAAGGCAATTGATCACTCGAGAGAGGGCTTTTGGCATTTGAGAATTCTCATTAACAATTCAAAGAGACATAATAATTGAGATAATTGGATAATTGGTTTATAGTTCATAATTGGGGATATTGGAGTCTTAGCCTTTATTTATTTGAATTCATTTATAAAGTAACCTAGTTTTAATGAGTTAATTTAGTTTTCTTAATTAGAAAATTCACAATTTGCTATTGTTTAAATAAAATTGATTTGGTTAAGAGTTAGTATTTGGTAATTTTTATTAAATAATTCCTCGTGGGAACGATACTCTACTTTCAATTTATTACTTGTCAATCGTGTATACTTGCATTGCGTATTCATTGATTGCAAAATCGATCAACAAGTTTTAAGCTGAATTCTTTGGGAATTAATTTAATAATTATTTACCAATATTAATTTCAATCAAATTAGTCTTAATTTAAACATTTTTATTTTTCATTCTCTTCCTATATTTCTCTCTTTTCAGGTACCATGGATGACTTTGCGTATCAATGGCCATACACGAACATGACTCAACCAAGAGAAACAAGGATTGATGGACTTAATATATTTTCTGCATTGTCAGCACAGATTGAGACACTTTCGAGGAGTTTAAAAGCTTTTGAAGCTCAACGTCGTCAAAGTGTGGTGGTTACTTGTGATTATTGTGCTGGAAATCATATGAGTCATCAATGCGCCATCATTTTCGAGCCGGTACAGTATAGTGGTGATTACCCCAACAATTATGTCTATCCCAACAACTATCATCAGGATTGGGGGTATCACACGGATTTTTCATGGAGTAACAATCAAGCTTAAGCACAGAGACAACAAAATACTTCCGAATTTCAAAATTAGACACAACAACCAGATTAGAAATCAAGTTTTGAAGAAGCCTTGGAAAAACTTATTAGAGCTTTTGAAAAAAAGAACGAGGAAAATGAGAAAAAATTTAATCAAATAGAGCTGAATTTGCAAAGCCAAGGTGCGTCGATAAAGAATCTGGAAAATCAATTGGGCAGCGAGATACACGTCGTTGAACAATCGTTCTCAATACACTTGGCTCTATGACATGAATTCTGAGACTGATGGTGAGCCCGAACCAAATCTGCAACCGGATGTGCCAAATGATATAGATGTTGAAAGAGAGGAAAGACTTGGGGACCAAGAAAAGAGATCTAAGCAAAGATCTAACTTTGAGTACCAACGAAGATGAGCCAATTTCATTAGTATCCCATGTGCCTCCTCCACCAAAGTTCAAGAATCCAAGGCGGTTTGCAAAACCATCCCCAATTGGAAGTCATGTCGTAAGCAAAGCTCTTGGTAACATAAGAGCTAGTACAGTTGTGGAGTCATGGTGGGATGAAAAGGAGAAGATAGAGGAAGATTCCATTATGTTTATTAAGCTTCAATGCCCTAATCTGATCATCGACATAATGGAGGAAACACCTAGTGGTTTGCCGTTCTTAATGGGGATCCTATCTACAAAGAGCATGCTAAGTGACTTCAATTCAAGGGTTTTTGCTAATGAGAACCTCCCAAAAGTAACATTGCTTCTGATGGATGGAGGTTTCCTCAATTTTCGTAGGGGAATTGGATAAAGAATTTAAGAAGCCAGGCTGAGACTATAAAACAAGCGCTTATTGGGAGGCAACCCAAGTTCAATTTTAATTTTTAGTTTTTATTAAGTTGCTTCTATCATGGTTTTACAGGTTATTCAAGTCAAATTCAAGTGTGGTGCCTAATTTGTTCCATGTGCTTAGCCTATTCTCCAAACTTAGCGGACAAGGAGGAAGATTGCTGTGACGCCCCCAAAATTAGGTATACGTCACCCATCTTGGGTCGCCACTTACATGGTACATAAATTCAAATACAAACTTAATTATACATCTGTCGTGTAACATACGACAATACATAAACCGAGAGTTCTAATAGAAATATTGTCATTTAGACAATATCCATACTCAAGGAGTCCTCATTACATTTATTGTCACACTATTTAATGAGAATAGTGAGGACTACTAATGCTATCTTGGGACCATCACTCTTTTCCCAGACTCGTCCCGGCTATATTCTCATTTCAAGAGAACACGGTGAAAGAAAGGGTGAGCTCAACTAGCCCAGTAAGAAATATTATGACTAAGATAATGCAGAATAAATTATCATTAGCCTTCAACAGTGTTAAACTAATAAAATACAATAGACAACCGGTTTAAGCTGCGTGGAATGAATGTGCAATCCATTAAAAAGTCAAGTAGAAAATAAAGTCTACTATCTTTTAGGTTTTAAAAGGTTTTCATCAATTTTTATCACTAAGACTCAGTTTAATGAATAAACCACAATATCTAATCATCCCTGTACCATGGTCAAGGATTTTCATCAAATTATCAATGATCATGACTATATTAGAATCACCCCGGTCATAATCATACCAAAACTATCCATCAACGCATTACGAGCCACCGAGAACTTTTATCACATCATTTATAACAAGCCATGATTATAAAGAATGATCCACGGTCATAATCATACTAAGTTCATCTATGCACGTAAGCAAAGATAACATAATATATTATGAGGATGATGACAATGACATAATAATTCAATAAAACAAGTTCAAGAATTATTTTATCCAGGAATTAGTAACGTCCAAATTGTCAACAAGATCTTTGTTTTGTAAAGTAAAATTCAAGAATGATCGGAAGAATATTTTCATGAAAAGATCTTTGGATGAAACGCAAATATCAAGGATATTCTACTAATTTCATGGAGTATAGAAGTCAAAGTTTTAACTTATTTGGGTATAATAAAGAATGAAATAACAAAAGAAATCACCATGCATGCGGTACTTAGCATAGACGAGTTATTCAACGGAATAATAATAACGGAACAAGTCGGTGAAATTCACTGCAAGCTGAGGATGATCCACGATGAATAATAAATCTTTGAATAATAAACAATGGAACCGGTCAGGTGTAAAACACGATGCAGGATATTCCAAATGAATAATAAATGCGGAATAATAAACAATGGAACCGTGTAGGTGTAAAACACATGCGATGACAGGATATTCCACGAGAATAATAAAGAATGGAATAACAGAAGAAGATCACCAAGTATAGGGGATTCCGCGTATACAGGTTATTCCAACAGAATAAATAAGAATGGAATAACATAAGGATTTCACCAAGTATAAGGTATGCCGCATATACAGGTTATGTATAGGGTATACCACTTTTACAGGTTATTCCAACAGAATAATAATGAATGGAATAATAGAAGTTCTCTTCATGAATAAGAAAGAATAACACCCCTTACGGGTACAACAAATAATACCCCTTCTACAGTAAAAAGACTTTGGATATCAAAGTAGTGAAGTACAGAATACTCTTCTTCTTTCTCTCTATAGATTTTCTCTCTATAGCTTCTCTCTATAATTTCTCTCTCAGAGTTTGGGGTGAATTCGTAAGAAAATAATGAAGGAATGAGCTTCTATTTATAGGAAAATAGAATGCATAGTAATTAATCCATGAGCGGTCAGATTGATTTATTTTAATCGACGGTCCATATTTAAAGCAAAATCTTTTAAATAAAATATAATATATTCTATTTATATAAAAACATTTTACTATGCAACACTATGCAAAACACTATGCAACATTATGCATAATAAAATATAATATATTCTATTTATAGAATAACTTTAATAAAGTATTACATTTTATATAAAAGATGTTTTGTTTTATTACGTTAATAATCTGAATAAAACAAAAGCGTCATTATCGCATTATAATAATTCATATTATTAATCGATAATAATGGAATCAAACCGAGTGACTTCTCACATAAGCATCAATAATCAATACTGGTGTGCTACTATGCAACCACACGTATTATTGTACTTTTACTACTGAAAGTAGTTCAACAATGTCAACGGTAAAACTTCCGCCGTTATTTCAATAAAATATTTTTGTGCGTTTTCTCAATCAAACAATAATTACATTATAGGGTCCACCAATGATTGAGTAGTTATACGAATATTCCCCGCTAAACCCGAATATTCCCAGACCAATCAAATATAATATAACCACTTGCATACTTTGCAAAATTTATAAATACTACCCACAACTATAATATTATCTCAAATTCACACCATAATATTAAAAATTATTTCAACAAAATTTAAATCTTTATTGATAAAATCGGGGTCTCACAATCTCCCTCCTTATGGAATTTCGCCCTCGAAATTTAAGTGCGATACTGGTATGATAAAGAGGTGAGGATACCTTGAATACCTTTATCGTTGAAAACATTAAATTCATCTTTGCAATCCAGCCAAAGATATTCATTAACAATTCATCTTTGCACTACAGGCTAAAGATATACAACTGTAAAACCAATAATCTTTGGACTTTGACTTAATAGTATCACGACCACGAATTATCCATGCACCATCTTGGCCAAGGATATTCGTGTTTTCAATTACTGATCATGATTATAGAATAATCTTTGGTCGTAATCATACCAAGTCTATCAATGCACTACTACCAAAGATGACTTTTACCACATCCATGAATTAATATTTCATTCTTTGAGACTCATTTCAATAATTAATCCATATCATCGAATCATCCCCTCGCACTACTGGCCGAGGATATTCATTAGTATCACGACCACGAATTATCCATGCACTACTACCGCGAGATAATCGTGTATTCATTAGTATCACGACCATAAATTATCCATGCACTACTACCAAAGATAATCGTGTATTCATTAGTATCACGACCACAAATTATCCATGCACTACAACCAAAGATAATCGTGTATTCATTAGTATCACGACCACAAATTATCCATGCACTACGGCCAAAGATAATCGTGTATTCATTAGTATCACGACCACAAATTATCCATGCACTACGGCCAAAGATAATCGTGTTTTCAATTACGGTTATGATTATACCGAACAATCACTGGTCATAATCATACCAAGTCCATCTACTTCTGAAAGCCACGATGACTTTCAACATAATATAAGCATGAGGATAATGATATAAAGAATCAATCAAATGAGATAAAGGATAAATATTAAACATTTATAATATAATTTATCCAGGATTCAAGAATATCCCCATGTTATCAATCACTTAATAATCTCATAATCTAATATCATTAATATTATAACAATATTTTAATCACTTTTTAAATTTATAAACAATTTATCTCAATTATTTACGCTTTACCATATAATGCATTTAATCATTCAAAATGTCATACTCATAAGATATCATCACCAATTATCAAATCCCTCAAAAAAATATGCATATACTTTATATAGGATTCTCTAGCCATAAAATCATATTTTCAACTTTGTTACTTCACATAACATATTTAACTCATATGTTCGTAACTAAACTATTTTCATGAAAAATACTAAATCAGTCCCAAAAATATTTCTTTTCTGGGATTTAGCATAATATAGTCCCATAATGAAAATATATTTTTTCTCGAATTTTAAAATTCATTTACTATTTTTCAAAAATCAATTTCTAATTAATTCCTTAAGAAATTAGCTACCTCAAGTTTAACTCCAAAATTCCCAAATCTTGGCAGGACCTTACACATGTTAACGTGAGCTTCAGTTTAAATTTCATGGTCATCGGAGTTATAGAACTCGGTTATAAGCGTTTTTAAATCGAAAAAAACCTAAATATTGAAATAGTCATAATTTGCTCATTTTAAGTCAGAATGAGCTCATTTTTGGCCAGGAGGTACTTTATACCATATACCTTCATGTACCAAAAGGCCAGAATTTTTCTCATAATTTAAGTGGCCGAAACAGCCCCTCTAAAATTATGGCGCAGAGCTTTTCGGTTTTGCAGCTTTGCACTCCTTTGCTAAAATCAGTCCACACATAAATCTACAACACCTATTCCAGTAATTCCACTTGGATTAGTTAGGTAACTCATAGATCTAACTCTAGGACTTGACCACACTCAAAAATTCAAAATATAATAGGAGATATGGTCAATTGAATTTCATGTTACGTTTTTCACCAAAATCTGATTTTCAACTCTTTGTGATTTCTAAGAAACTTTCATGTTTTCACATACTAACCAACATAACTCATCATAACACTTACTAATACCACGAATACCCATGATTTTCATTAGTCCAATGCTTTTATTATGACTTTCATCATAAACCATGTAAACTGTTCATTTTAGTTGAAGATATATTTGAGGGTTTAAGAAATGGGTTTTTGTACTGGGGTCAATACAAATTTCGATTTCACGCTCTAGGGTAGGCTAGGAAATCTTCAAGAATACATCAAGAAATTTATTAATGATAGAAATATCATTCAAAACTGCTACTCTTATCCAAGACTTGGATAGTACGTTACATTGATACCAACTGTGACTTCTATCCCTTAACCTAGATAGCACCTCACAATGATACTTATAAACTTGCCATCTTCATTCACGATGTCGCCCTCTGAAGAAAGTCCGGCGGTGCACTCCACACAAGGAAGTCAACAACGAAAGGTTAAGGGGCTCTTTACTTATGGCTTGATATGACAATAATTGACTTTAGTAGTTTGGTTACTTGAATTCGCACAACAAAGTTGGTTATGAATATAAAAGCTAACAACCTACGAAAAGCATGATGAGTAGTTAACCAATTGATTCCTAAAATCACATCAAAGGCAAGTATTTTCAAAAAGATAAGATCGACGAAGTAGCGTGAAAGTGTTTATTTGAATCAAACAAGATTTAAAAATAGTAGCGATAACGAAGGCTCTCTACTAACGAAGTTTCAAACCAATAAGTCAAAGTCTAACTTCTTGAGTCAAATTTAAAGCGTTGAGCGCAAAGCAAGAGAGATAAAATAATGGGTAGAACCCGGTATCTTATAAGGTATAGACTTCGCAATTTATAATTAACTAACCCAGTGCTAACTAACCGTTCGGTTTACTCGCTTTTGAGAAGTCATAAAAATGCACTTCTAAAACCAACGACTTTGTTTTGTCCATATCCACCTTTGGTGCCACCGTCCCACTAGACTTGACTTTGGTGCACAACAAAATTGAGCTAAATGACCTTCTCTTCTAGCAATTTCCACTTCTATTATCTTTGTCATGATTACCAAAAAGTGGTTACCATTCTTAGCATGATAATTTCCCCACGATGGTTATCATTGTTCGATGCCGAATTGCCACCAAAGATATGATTATTATCGTGTTGTTGGTCGTTACCTTTCGTTTGAAATTTGAATCAACACTCTCATGTGCTTCATTGCTTATCTCGGCATTTTCGGATGCCATTCTCAAACTTTGTCACAAAACAAGGGTTAATTAATATATCAAATATTATCCCTATACTACGCCAGACCAATTAAATAACAAATAAACTTAGGTAGGTCATACTAGCGAAGGAATTTCCGTCTCTCCCCTCCTAGTTCTAATCTCACATCTTAGCCGAGGATCATATCCCTAAGCTCGATACTGTTGTGGCGCCCCCAAAATTAGGTATCGCCACCCATCTTGGGTCGCCACTTACATGGTATATAAATTCAAATACAAACTTAATTATACATACGTCGCGTGTAACATACGACAATACATAAACCGAGAGTTCTAATAGAAATATTGTCATTTAGAAAATATCCATACTCAAGGAGTCCTCATTACATTTATTGTCACACTATTTAACGAGAATAGTGAGGACTACTAATGCTATCTTTGGGACCATCACTCTTTTCCCCGACTCGTCCCGGCTATATTCTCATTTCAAGAGAAGAAACGGTGAAAGAAAGGGTGAGCTCAACTAGCCCGAAGAAAAATATTATGACTAAGATAATGCAGAATAAATTATCATTAGCCTTCAATGATGTTAAACTAATAAAATACAATAGACAAACAGTTTAAGCTGCAGTGAATATGCAATCCATTAAAAGAGTCAAGTAGAAAATAAAGTCTACTATCTTTTAGGTTTTAAAAGGTTTTCATCAATTTTATCACTAAGACTCGGTTTAATGAATAAACCACAATATCTAATCATCCCACATACCACGGTCAAGGATTTTCATCAAATTATCAATGATCATGACTATCTTAGAATCACCTGGTCATAATCATACCAAAAACTATCCATCAACGCATTACATGAGCCACCGAGAACTTTTATCACATCATTTATAACAAGCCGTGATTATCTAGAATGATCCTCGGTCATAATCATACTAATTTCATCTATGCACGTAAGCCAAAGATAACATAATATATCATGAGGATGATGACAATGACATAATAATTCAATAAAACAAGTTCAAGAATTATTTTATCCGAGAATTAGTAACGCCCAAATTGTCAACAAGAATCTTGTTTTGTAAAGTAAAATTCAAGAATGATCGGAAGAATATTTTCATGAAAAGATCTTTGGATGAAAGCATTAAATATCAAGGATATTCTACTAATTTCATGGAGTATAGAAGTCAAAGTTTTAACCAATTGGGTATAATAAAGAATGAAATAACAAAAGAAATCACCATGCATGCGGTGCCGATTATAGATGTAAGTTATTCTAACGGAATAATAATAACGGAACGGTCGGTGAAATTCACACAAGCGGGATGATCTAATGTAATAATAAATGCGGAATAATAAACAATGGAACCGTGTAGGTGTAAAACACACGCATGAGGATATTCCAAATGTAATAATAAAGAATGGAATAACGAGAAGAAGATCTCCAAGTATAGGGGATTCAGGCGTATCTGAGTTATTCAAATGAATAAATAAGAATGGAATAACATAGGATTTCACCAAGTATAGGGTGTCCGCATATACGAGAGTTATGTATAGGGTATACCACTTTTTCTGAGTTATTCCACGAGAATAATAATGAATGGAATAATGAAGTTCTCTTCATGAATAAGAAAGAATAACACCCTTACTAAGTACAACAAATAATACCCCTTCTTTGTAAAAAGACTTTGGATATCAAAGTAGTGAAGTACGAATAATACTCTTCTTCTTTCTCTCTATAGATTTTTCTCTATAGCTTCTCTCTATAATTTCTCTCTCTAGAGTTTGGTGAATTCGTAAGAAAATAATGAAGGAATGAGCTTTATTTATAGGAAAATAGAATGCATAGTAATTAATCCATGAGCAGTCCAGATTGATTTATTTTAATCGGCGGTCCATATTTAAAGCAAAATCTTTTAAATAAAATATAATATATTCTATTTATATAAAAACATTTTACTATGCAAATACTATGCAACACTATGCAAAACACTATGCAACACTATGCATAATAAAATATAATATATTCTATTTATAGAATAACTTTAATAAAGTATTCTATTTTATATAAAAGATGTTTCTATTTTATTACGTTAATAATACTGAATAAAACAAAAGCGTCATTATCATTATAATAATTCATATTATTAATCGACAATAATGGAATCAAACTGAGTGACTTCTCACATAAGCATCAATAATCAATACCGTGTGCTACTATGCAACCACACGTATTACTGTACTTTTACTACCGAGTAGTTCAACAGTATCAACGGTAAAACTTCCGCCGTTATTTCAATAAAATATTTTTGTCGTTTTTTCTCAATCCAACAATAATTACATTAATGGGTCCACCAATGATTGAGTAGTTGTCACGAATATTCCTGCTAAACCTAGAATATTCTTTGACCAATCGAATATAATATAACCACTTGCATACTTTGCAAAATTTATAAATACTACCCACAGCTATAATATTATCTCAAATTCACACCATAATATTAAAAATTATTTCGACAAAATTTAAATCTTTATTGATAAAATCTGGGGTCTCACAATTGCTATATTTTCAGGGAAGTCCTCTGCTTTAATTTTTTCTATTGTAGCCATTGAGGACAATGTCTAGTTTAAGTTTGGGGGCATTTTAGTGTCATACTGCATATAGTTAGTTATCTGCATAGTAGTTTTTTTTTATGTGCTAGCATTATGTTTTTTTTAGGTTGCATATAATACATGGTATTTTTTTTTTTGCATCTTCATATATGTGTTCATGTAGTATAATTGCATTTTTTTTATTTTTGCATGAATCTGTGTGATAGGTTGGTGTGGTCTTAGCTCGACCTATGATAAGAATGGTTTTGCATGTTAACTTGAACAGTGTTGATAATTGATGATGAGTTTTAATTTTAATCATGATGATAATCTGAGCCTGTCTGAAACTTATGTAACCGGTTAGCACTTAAAGTTTAACTGTTTTAATCCACTTGGTTCAAGGGTTTCATAATTTGTTTCTGAGGAAAAATCTTTGTTAAAATTTAAGGGAATTAGTGAACTGGCGGTAAAGGTTGGAATGACGTAAAAGCTTGAGTTTGGGGGAATCTATGGGATATATATACTAAAAAAAATTGATGAAGAGAAAAAAAATAGAAAATCCAGAAAAAAGAAAAAATAGAAAAGAGATGAAAAAAAAAGAAGAGAAAAACCGTGGTTAGTTTTGTTTCGGGGCCTTTGTTACTTGAGCAAGTACGCTCGAAGGGGTGTCTTAACACCTAGCGCCCTAAGGTCTTATATGGTCTGGGAGTCGTTGGTTGAAAGCTCGCTAAGGGGTGGCCTTTGTTAGCCTAATGGAATGAGACATTGCACGACCATGAAAAAAAACACGAGAAAGAGCAAAAATGCCCTCGTGGTTGAATAAAAGTATAAATAAATCTCATGATTTACCCTTAGATTTGGTAATTGCTTAGTTTTAACTTAGGAGTTGTCATGTTCACAAAAGTAATTGAATTGGGAACCGAAATTTTCCTTATAAGAAGTTTGTTATGTGATTATCTTGAACTGTGGTTGGTTAGAATGGTTAACAAGCACACACACACAACATGGGTGATGACAGGTTTGGGTTGACTAATTGGTTAGAGTTATGGATTTTGAATTGATTGGATATATTGTTTGAGTACCAATGGTATCTTTGAGGCCTGTTGCTATATATTATACTAATTTATTACTTGGTTCGTAGGTATATTAGGAAGTAGATTATGCATATGCATTCATTTAGTTGAGTTATTTTGTTTATTTTTAGTTCTTTTGTGTTTTTGCTTGAGGACAAGCAAAGGTTTAAGTTTGGGGGTATTTGATGAGTGAGTTTTATACACATGAATTGGATACATTTGGGCTTAATTTATTGTTGTTCTCAAGTCTTTTAGATTAGTTTTTAAGTTTTTATGTCTATTCAAGCATGTTTTATGTTGTTTTGTAGGAATTGGGACAAAAGTTACATGGATCGACGTTCGGGGTGGCTAGATTCGCGTTTTCGGCTTGCCATTTACACAACAGTCACATCAGAACCAATTTGCGTATTGCTACAGACCTTATTTCAAAAATCATAAAGAATGAAAGTTGTAGATCTACTTTTCCTCTTTCCGGATCAGTATGTATCATCTAAATCGGAGTTCGGACGAAGAAGTTATGGCCATTTTCCCAAAGGACGTCGGAGAAAAAAATTTCAGAACTTGTAACAGCGCTGGGGCACTATTCTTAGTTCATTTCACAGCGCTGGGGCGCTGGGGAAGAGGTTAGTGATAGCCTGGACGCGTTTTGGGCGAATTTTGACACTTTTTTTACTCCAAATTGGATTGGGTTTGTTCCTAAACTAAAAATTGGACTTGTAACCTATAAATACATGATGTAAGGCATAAAATAAAGGGAGATTACATAGATTAGATTATATTAAACACTCCTTTAGATTAGACCTTAACCCTAGTTCTTATTAGTTTTGGAGATTGAAGCAACTTGGAGACCATTGAAGATTCAAAATAGGAGCGAAAGAAGAGTCTCAAGGCTACTGACAATAGATTATATTCTCTTCTCTTCTCTTACTTTTATCTTTTAATGTCTATTCAATTGTGGATTCTTGATTTTAATTCATTAATTATGAACTAACTCTTTCATTAAGATTTTAATTGAACTTTTTATGATTATGAATTGATTATTTGATTTATTCTAATTATTTATGTTAAAGTTAATTGTTCATCTTGCTTTGTGCTTATTGATTAATTATCTGATCAGTAATTACCTTGTTACTCTAGAAGGAATTGAGAAAGGAATTCTAGGGTTAGAACTGGGCATGGTGACATGTGACTTAGTTATTTGCATAGTGAATAATTAGGTTTGTGAATAGAATGAGAATATCTATTTGCCGCATGTAACACATAAGGAACTGGGGTTGTAACGAGTTTAATTCAATTGTTTTGCATAGAGATATAGTAAAATTAATCTGGGTTAAATAGAAGGCAATTGATCACTCGAGAGAGGGCTTTTGGCATTTGAGAATTCCTGTTAACAATTTAGTAAACATAATAATTGGGATAATTGGATAATTGGTTTATAGTTCATAATTGGGGATATTGGAGTCTTAGCCTTTATTTATTTGAATTCATTTATAAAGTAACCTAGTTTTAATTAGTTAATTTAGTTTTCTTAATTAGAAAATTCACAATTTGCTATTGTTTAAATAAAATTGATTTGGTTAAGAGTTAGTACTTGGTAATTTTTATTAAATAATTCCTTGTGGGAACGATACTCTACTTTCACTTTATTACTTGCTGAGCGTGTATACTTGCACGTATTCATTGATTGCGAAATCGATCAACAATGATAGTTTGTCACCTCCAGTCCGGGTGACCGTAGATTAGTTATTATAGTATTCCATGACCCTATTGATGTTCCAGGTTCCTGTGGGCTTTATAGAAGGTATGCTGGAGCATTGGGTACCGAAGATGCAAGTTTTCCGGTTTGGGACCAAGGAGTTGACTCCCACCTTAGAGGAGTATGAGTGGTTGATGGCTTTGCCAATGGAAAAGCCTTGCACTCAGATGGCTATCGGCGATATGAGCCAGCAGTTCATGACCCTCATCGGGCTGAGGCGTAGAGTAGTACAAGATGAGATTTCATTTGGCCATGTGGTGTCCCAGCATTTTCTGATAGACAGATTTGGCTAAGTGGATAGTTATGTACGACACTCTGGGGATTTCACCACGTTAGAGGATCAGTGGCGTATAGCTAGGGTAGATGTACTCATGATGTGCATAGTGGCTTATATATGAAAGTAGTATGCACACAAGCCAATCATGTTTGATGATAAAGCATATACTTTGTAACAATCTTATTCATTTATTAATAAAAAGTATTAATTTATTAAAGGCTTTTAATTATCTACATGATGCTGTTTTATAATATGTGATAAACCCATAGTTTTAAGCAATGTTTTTTAGAATAATGATGATGATCATTCTAATGAGATCTAAATTCTTAGAAAGCTTAAAACTAAAATAGTTCCCAATCATTGGATTACTAAATTGGGGATTAGTGAATCCGGATAGATTGGTACATACGTTGCTTGCTCATTGGATGAGGATGATTGATCTCATGATCATTTGTGTGGAGACACTAAAGCAAGTATGTAGGTGCTTATTAGAGAATAAGTTCATTTGGCGTGGCTCGCTAAGGAATACCTAATGGAGTTTTATTTGCTGTCGATAGGAATTCTGTAGTGATAGTAGTACAAGTAATCCTTGGACTTGAGATTATCATAGTATCTTGTGTATGATGAGTTATACTTTGACTTATTCCTTAAGACCCTTAGGGTATATCAAAGGGTATGCTTGGGTATAATAAGTTGTACATGGAGATAATGTATGATCGATAAAGAATCTACCACTTCTAATAAAGAAGAGAAATGTCCTATGTGTTTCGATAAATGACAACCCGATGTAGTCCTTGGCAAAGGCGAATGAAATTAGAAAGGAGTTTCTAATTTGCATTATTTGGAGTTGTGCATTTAAGGATCGAAATACATATAATTAAATAAAATAAGACTTTGTGGTAATTCCATGTCTTATATTTAATTGGGACATTGTATGGTGGAAGGATTGAATTGTCACAGTAACTATTTACTCAAAGGTTCTTTAATGATTAATGTTGAAATCTATATTATCGGAAAGTCGTTGATCATTAGGGAGGCTTATCCCTATTGTAGAATAAATATTATTTATTTAAATAAATTAATTGTTTAATTTATTTATTTATTTATTTAAATAATATTAGAATTGTTCTAATTGATTTATTCACAGTAGGTTTAATATGGAGAACCTAAAGGGTCACACCATAAAAGGAAGAATAATTATTTAAGAAGTTAATGGCATAATCGTAATAATATATGTTAAGTATATTTAATTTAATCTATGGTGATAGAATAAATTAAATAGCTTAATATTATTATTTAATATTTTAGAAATATTAAATATAAATTAATAAGAGGAGTCTTATTAATATTATTACAATTATTATTATTTTAATTTCTAAAAGAGTTTAGGAATTAATTTAATATAAGTACTCTCATTTATTCCTAATTGGATTAGGAAGGAAAATTAGTTAAAGGAGTTTAATTAATTATCCCTAATAAGATTAGGGAGCTTAATTAATTAAAAGAATTTAATTAATTAAAACCCAATTCTTAATTGTTAAGGTGGGTTGCCCACATCTATAAATAAGAGGAGTCTTATTATGGGTGTGGGGGTTGTTGACTTTTCTACAACGACATAATTCCAATTTATTGGAGAGTACCTTTTTCATAGAGATGGAAAACTAGGGTTTGAGCAAAACACCATCTTCTTGAATTCTTTAGTTTTCCTTGGTGGATCACCTCTAGAGGCCAAACATATGGGTGGCTAACGTTGATCAAAGGAAGGAACAAACTGGTGGATTCAAGTTGAGCGAAAGGATTTGGAGGTGAACTTGTACGAGGAAGCTCGATCTTCAAGGGTATGATTTTATTCTTTATCTTTTCGTTTAATTAATAATTGTGCATAAAGGGTGATCAAGGGTATATGGTTTGTAAATTTTTTTAAACTACGATTTTACACGTTCGCGCTTTTTTATGCAATTTGATTGCGTTCAAGAATATTACAAACCTAACGATGGTATCGAGCCAAACCTTTATGCGAATTATTAATTGTTTCAATTTGATATGTATATTGATATGTGTTTAGAACAATTTTTTTTTTTGGGCATAATTTTATTGTATAAAATTTATAATAAAAAAAAAAATTATAAAAGTTATTCATGAATTGATTTTATTATCCGCAGTACAGTGTTTTTTTGCTTGTGGCTTTTGTTGCTTTGTTAATTGTACACACTAGAAGTAACATGTTGCTTCGGTTAACATTATATATATATATATATATATAGTTATAACATGTTAACAGGTTTTAAAAAAAATAAAAAAAAAATAAAAAAAAAGGGGCTGATTCACGGATTAGCAAGGAAATGGGCCACGTGCTTCTCTTATATAAGGAAGATACGGGTTTATATATATATATATATATATATATATATATATATATATTCGGTTATTTTATTATATATATATATATATTATATATATATATAATATATTATTCTCAATAATTTTATAATTAAAATAAAAGTTTATTTTAATTTTAAAATAAAAAGTTTATTTTATATTAAAATATAAGGTTTATTTTAATTTTAAAATTAGAATTTCATGCTAACTAATTAGAGTTTGAATTGGATTCCATGATAACTAATTAGAGTTGAAATTGAATTCTATTTTTCCTTAAATAAAGGAGTTTATTTAAATATGAAATAAGATTTCATATTATTCAAAATTAGAAAGGAGTTTATTTGTGAATAGGAAAGAGAATCATAATTTCCTTAAATAAAGGAGTTTATTTAAATATGGAATAAGATTTCATATTATTCAAAATAAAGGAATTTATTTGTGAATAGGAAAGAATATCCGTGTTTCCTTTAATAAAAGATTTTTTTTTTTACATGGAATTGGATTCCATAATTAATTAAAATAAAAGAGTTTATTTTAATTAAAGATTTATATATATATATATATGGAATTGGATTCCATAATTAATTAAAATAAAGGAGTTTATTTTGATT
Organism: Panax quinquefolius; assembly: GCA_020205615.1. Taxonomy (NCBI): domain Eukaryota; kingdom Viridiplantae; phylum Streptophyta; class Magnoliopsida; order Apiales; family Araliaceae; genus Panax; species Panax quinquefolius. The sequence continues at coordinate 52,539,414 of CM035163.1, forward strand.
AAAAATTTTGATTAAAATAAAATAGTTTATTTCATTCAAAATTGGATAAATTAAAATAAAATAGTTTTATTTTAATTTAAATTTGAATTAAAATAAAGGAGTTTATTTTGATTCAAAAATAGATTTTATACTAACTAAATTTGCCCATTAAATGATATCAATATATATATTAAATGTTTATTATTCATAAGATGAATGTTATTTATTGATGCATATGATGATGTGTATGATAATAAATGGGATTGATTATGGACTATTGACGATATGATTGGATTTTATTTTAGTTGGATGCATGAATGTATGGGTTTTATTAAATGGGAATTTCTGCGTGCCTCGTCTTCTCTAATTTTTCTTAATGTAAATTCTATCTCTCTCTATGTACTTCCCTTCGCTAACGATCAAGGTTTCTATTTATTTTAAAATAGTTATGTAATAGGAATAGTTAGAATTAATTTTTTGAAAAATTGGAGATCAAGGAGCAAGGGCGCTTGAAGACCCGTTTATAATGGAGCAGGGTTTAAATGTAATAGTTATATTTAAATATTATTTCTTGCACCCCTAAGGGTTTGACCTTTTGGTTCACTTGATGGCTCTAGTGAACAAACTAGAATAAAAGTCCATAATCAATCGGGTAGAATATAGTATTCTATATGTGCATGCTTATACTATATATATATTATATATTATGCAAACATGCTTCGCATGTTCATTATATATGGCGTATTTTATATATATATATAAATGCTTAGCTAAACAAGATGAGACAAATTAATAACAAACCCCTCATTTTTTTTTTATATTAAGTCCTAAGCGTTCAAAGATATTTGGAATATCGAGCGTAAGCTTCTAGCATGATAAAATTAATAGAGTATTAAATATTTAATATGAGTTTGTTGTGTCACCACAAGGCAAGTATTAAGTATTTAAGATGTTAATTTATCACATTTGATGCTTATAAAGAAAATTGAACAATATTGTTTTGTTGTGTCACCACAAGGATGATATTTTCTTTTTGAATATATGGAGTGCTAGGTCGGACTTAACTTGGATAATTTAATTCGGATGTGCCACCACTTGATCAAAATAATCTAAGAGGCAAAAGAAAAGGAGTTGCATAGTTGATGTAATTGACAAAAGTTGTCTACCTATTTATTTATATATAGTTTGTTGTGTCACCACAAGACTATATACATTTGAAATGGGATCCTTATTCTCACTAGCAAATCTTTAATTAGATTTTTTGCGAACTATATAAGTGAGGTAATATAGTTTGAAGAAAATAGTGGGAGATACCAATTTAAAACAAGACCTAATTTATTTTGGTAATTAATAAAAGAATGTATGTTAAAATGTTGTTAATTACAAATTTATTTACGAAATTTTACAATGTCTAAAATTACTATCATCATTATGAAGCATATTAAATGCTAAATTAACCAAACCGAATTAAGCAGATTGGTTAACGAATTTGAGAATAGTTCTCATAAATTTGAAAAGCTATCTTATGTCATAATATCGCCTATCCACTGCAATGGTTGCGAACAATGCCTCACGAGGAAGACATTGCTACTTTTAGAAAGTGGCAAGAGATGATGCTGATTGGCTCGATGCATCATGCTCGCATCCATGAGTGCTTGAGCTTGACGTCGGCATGAAACTATGGATGCTCTTACTATATTCCCGCACATCAAGTAGTTGATGGCGAGGAAAGTAAGGCGATAGATATCGAGATATCTAAGGAGCTCTTTAGATCTAGAATGGCCGATGGCACTATAATGCAGAGACAAAAAGTTCTTAACATTATCAATTTGATTGATCGATTAGGACAACGAGTTTTGTCATGGATGGAGAGTTGAGCTAAGATTTGATCTTGCACTCACTCCCAGGACTCCTTTCACAATTGTTGTGAATTTTTCATATGAACAAGCTAGATATCGGCCTCATTGATTTGCTTAACATATTGAAAAATGTTGAGAGTCACTTTCAACCAAGAAAGATCAAGTCTTACTAGTAGGGGCTAAAGGATCTTACGAAAAAGAAGAATGATTCTAAGAAGGTAAATAGAAAAGGCCAAAACAAAGGATAATAAGAACAAAAGCGATATGGATAGCAAAGGAGTTTGCTTCCACTTGCAATAAGCCTGGACCTTTGGAAAGAAAGCTGCGAGAAGTATCTTGCGAGAGGCTAACCAAAGAAGCTTAGTGAAGTTTGATTATAAATACAAATTTGTTTATGATTTAAAATAATTTTTCTTTAAGTCGAGGTTCTACTTTGGTATTGGATCTGACTTTGGTTATCATAAATATAGATTTATTAAGGGACCAAAGCGAGTAGAAAGCTAAACAAATATAAGTAATCTTATGTGCGGGAAATGTAGCAAAGGTTGCCACATTAGCCATAGAAACTTATAGTTTAGCAATGCCTACTGGGCAAATCTATTAAGTCGATAAGTTGTTATTGTATTCGAGTTCTTGTTAAAATATTATTTCTATTTTATTGTTGAATGATAAAATTTTTGGTATTATAATTAAGAACAATTGTTGTTCTATTTATAATAATAATGTTTTGTATAGAAGCTGGAATATTGCTTAATAAATTTTGTATACTTGACTTACATGAAAATAATTTTGCATATTGAACAAATTAGTATAAGAAAAGGAGATGATCATTCAAAGAGTTGAATGTATGTATTTGTTGAAATACAAGTGTGAATTATTTGAAAGGTTCAAAGAATTGAAGTGAAACAAATTGACAAAGTATTAAGATTCTTTGATTAGATCGAGGAATAAATGCTTGTGCTGATAAGTTTCTAGATCATCTCAAATGGTTTTCTCATAATGGACACATCGATCTGTAATAATTGATTGATGTATCTAAAAGGAAAAATCATACCTTGTTGAACATGAGTGCGATCCATAATGATTTAACAAGACATTCCGGTATCCTTCACAGGGTCATGTCCTAGAAATGGCTACATATCTCTGAAAAGGTAATCTCTAAATCCGCCCCAAGACTCCATAAAAGTTATGGACGGGGAGGATTCCTAATCTTAAGTATGTTAAGATAAGGGGTTGTCAACTTATGTGAAAAAGGTTTCAAAGGATAAGCTTGGGACAAGATTTTATAAGTGTCGATTTGTGGGACATCCTAAAGTAAGTTTAGGGTATATGTTCTATAATCCTACTTAGCAAAAAGGTGTTTGTTGCGAAACACGCAGCGCCTCTACAAGATAAATGTGTTTATCATTAAAAGGGGCTAGTGGGAGGATAATAGATCTTGAAAAGTTCAAGAACCACAAAATACTATAAGTCGAATAAGAGGAACACGTAGATAGACCTATTATACCACAAATTGAATCGTAAATCGGAATAGTACCAAAGATACCTAGGAGGTATGGATTCATCATAGATGATGATGATGAGGTACACATCATAGAAGATGATGATCCGATTACATCTGATGAGGTAAGTGTTGTGAACACTTAGAGAAATGGATTGAAGCAAGTTTCTCAAATATGGAACATTCGTTTTGATGAGGCAATCAAAAGAGTTTGATTTTATCAAAATAAGAATGAATCTAGTGTGTACAAAAGGGTCGATTGGGAGGCGTCGTGAAATTTCTAGTATTATATGTTGATATACTACGGATGAGGAATAACATACCAATGCTACAATCAGTAAAGATAAAGTTGTCTAAACATTCCTCCATGAATGATTTGGAAGAGTATCTTAATTGGGGATATAAATCTATATAGATAGATACAACAGGATGCTCGACTTAACCCAAGGAACGTATATTCATTTGATGCTAAAGTCGTTTAGCATGGCAAACTCCATGAGATGTCTCATGTTAATGAGCCCTTGGAGTGTATCTCTCCTAATAGTCCCCACAGACTCCTGAAAAGAGAGGTCGCATGAGTGACAATCATGTATGCAATGAAATATACGAGACCTGATGTTGATCAGTCATGTTATGGAGAAGTTCACTATGAGTCAGTGAAAAACATCTTAAAGTGCTTAACCGGGACTAAGGATGTGATCATATTCATGGTGGGTCTTAATTAAAACTAGAGGGCTTAACAGACTCAAGTTTTTCAGACAGACCAAGACGACAGAAAAATCCACTTTAAGGTAAAGGGTTACCTTGAACAGTGGTGCAGTGAATTGAAAGGTTCCAAAGCACAAAAGAGTTCTTTGGTTTAGTGATAAAGACAAAGTATATAGCTATAAATGAAAGTACGCAAGTTGATTGTTTGGATTAAAAGTTCATTCTGAGAACTAGGAATAGTTCTAAGTCTCATCTTGGATCTAAACATGTGTTGTGGCACTTTCAATTGATTATTAGAATCATTGAAAGATGGGAAATCACTATAGAGATAGTGGACTCTCATGAACAACATTACATATCCATTAACTAAAGCTTATCCAATGATGAGGATAATCGTCACTTAGAGAAGAAGAGTATAAGATACCATGACGATTGGCTTTAGTGGAAGTGGGAGATTGAAAGTAGTATGCACACAAGCGATCATGTTTGATGATAAAGCATATACTTTGTAACAATCTTATTCATTTATTAATAAAAAGTATTAATTTATTAAAGGCTTTTAATTATCTACATGATCTTTGTTTTATAATATGTGATAAACCCATAGTTTTAAGCAATGCTTTTAGAATAATGATGATGATCATTCTAATGAGATCTGAATTCTTAGAAAGCTTAAAACTAAAATAGTTCCCAATCATTGGATTACTAAATTGGGGATTAGTGAATCCGGATAGATTGGTACATCGTTGCTTGCTCATTGGATGAGGATGATTGATCTCATGATCATTTGTGTGGAACACTAAAGCAAGTATGTAGGTGCTTATTAGAGAATAAGTTCATTTGAGCGTGGCTCGCTAAGGAATACCTAATGGAGTTTTATTTGCTGTCGATAGGAATTTCTGTAGTGATAGTAGTCAAGTAATCCTTGGACTTGAGATTATCATAGTATCTTGTGTATGATGAGTTATACTTTGACTTATTCCTTAAGACCCTTAGGGTATATCAAAGGGTATGCTTGGGTATAATAAGTTGTACATGGAGATAATGTATGATCGATAAAGAATCTACCACTTCTAATAAAGAGAAATGTCTATGTGTTTCGATAAATGACAACCTAGTAGTAGTCCTTTGGCAATGAGAATGAAATTAGAAAGGAGTTTCTAATTTGCATTATTTGGAGTTGTGCATTTAAGGATCGAAATACATATAATTAAATAAAATAAGACTTGTGGTAATTCCATGTCTTATATTTAATTGGGACATTGTATGGTGGAAGGATTGAATTTATACGGTAACTATTTACTCAAAGGTTCTTTAATGATTAATGTTGAAATCTATATTATCTAGAAAAGTCGTTGATCATTAGGGAGGCTTATCCTATTGTAGAATAAATATTATTTATTTAAATAAATTAATTATTTAATTTATTTATTTATTTATTTAAATAAGATTAGAATTGTTCTAATTGATTTATTCACAATAGGTTTAATATGGAGAACCTAAAGGGTCACACCATAAAAGGAAGAATAATTATTTAAGAAGTTAATGGCATAATCGTAATAATATGTTAAGTATATTTAATTTAATCTATGGTGATAGAATAAATTAAATAGCTTAATATTATTATTTAATATTTTAGAAATATTAAATATAAATTAATAAGAGGAGTCTTATTAATATTATTACAATTATTATTATTTTAATTTCTAAAAGAGTTTAGGACTTAATTTAATATAAGTACTCTCATTTATTCCTAATTGGATTAGGAAGGAAAATTAGTTAAAGGAGTTTAATTAATTATCCCTAATAAGATTAGGGAGCTTAATTAATTAAAAGAATTTAATTAATTAAAACCCAATTCCTTAATTGTTAAGGTGGGTTGCCCACATCTATAAATAAGAGGAGTCTTATTATGGGTGTGGGGGTTGTTGACTTTTACAACGACATAATTCCAATTTGTTGGAGAGTACCCTTTTCTATAGAGATAGAAAACTAGGGTTTGAGCCAAATACACCATCTTCTTGAATTCTTTAGTTTTCCTTGGTGGATCACCTCTAGAGGCCAAACATATGGGTGGCTAACGTTGATCAAAGGAAGGAACAAACCTGGTGGATTCAAGTTGAACGCGAAAGGATTTGGAGGTGAACTTGTACCTGAGGAAGCTCGATCTTCAAGGGTATGATTTTATTCTTTATCTTTTCGTTTAATTAATAATTGTGCATAAAGGGTGATCCGGGTATATGGTTTGTAAATTTTTTTTTAAACTCTGATTTTACACGTTTTTGCACTTTTTATGCAATTTGATTGCGTTCAAGAATATTACAAACCTAACAATATATACATGCCACTGTATATGGATGAGCTAGACATCAGTGTTGTCATGGCTGTGAGAGCTCTCAAGGCGGGTCATACCATTATGCCAGTGATTGTGACGGAGACATTGAGATCAACCACGTATTGCCACACTTATCCTGCAGGGGTATTTTTAGGCAGCTCGGTAATGTTATATATGTGGTTCATGTCACACTTGAGACCGATTGGCACCTTCCGACGGCATTGGTACTGCTTTTCCCATGAGATAGCCATGTCTTACTCCTTTCACCCAGCGGAGTGTACATACGCTATATCCTGGTCGGTGTTCTTGGCAGGGATCGAGGATCCGTTTGACATTTTGTCGTGTATAGGGCTCAGTTCTCCCTACAGCTTCATTACTTATGCACTTGGCATGGATTATCTCCCTCTAGCTGGTTTAAGGGGCATGACTACTTACCACCCACTGGCTGTGATGTCACAATTTGATCAGTTTCAGAACGTCCATCCTTTTGATGGGACATTGGGTCAGCGCTTGGCTTCTCGCCATTTGTCAACAGAGGACAGATTCAGGGTGTATGCTTGTTGGGATCAGCGTGAGCTAGCTAAGTTTTTTGTTAGCCACTCGGGTCATTCTACAGAGTATTCTGCATGGATGGCGGTAGAGACCACATCAGCTGCGGTTGCATCCACAGAGCTGGGGATTAATTTTGATGGTGGAGAGCTCATAGAGGACATTGATTCTCCCACCGAGGAGAAGCTATTTGCTGGGTTTCCAGCAGCTCTTGTTGATTCTCCCAGTATGATTGCTACTGTGACCCCGCATTCAGTAAAGTATTTAGAGTTGAGCTTGCATCTAATGACATTTGAGAGGGATCAGGCTAGGGCCTTGATGTTGATAGCTCTTGCTGGGAGAGATGTCACTCTATTGGAGAGAGATGATGCTTTAGCTTATAGAGACACCACTATTGCTGAGTGGGATGAGGCTAGATCATCTAGAGATGTATTGATTATTGAGCGAGATTATGTTATATCTTCCCGGGATGTAGCCGTTACCGATAGTACTGCAGTGAGGTCCCATACTACTGCTGTTTTTGCAGAGATGAGCAAGTATATTGATGAGCATAGTGTCACCATGTAGTTGGCTGTGGATTTGATGGCTCGTGTAGATACCCTTGGGCAGGAGCTCACAATGTTACCTCCTTCTTTGAAGAGAGATGCCATGTTGGACTTGATAGCTTGCATATATACTAATTTGTAGATGGGCTTGTATTTTCCTGTACAGACTAGCTTAGCCATTTTGTCATACACAGTACATGTTTGTATATATCAAACATCATTATATATGGCAGTGAAATATATTTTGATTCACTTCCCTTTTAGTTATGCGTTGTTACTTTCTTGATATTTGCATGTTTCATCAGGGCTTGAGATCTTGATGTATTCTGAATTCTCCCTTGATGGATGGAGATTGAGATGTCTCAGGATATTTTAGAATGGATCGTTGATCTGTGTGTATCCCTGCCCTTTGGTGTCTTGGGATTGGTTTCTGTATGTAGTAATGGAAAGGAGTGTGGCTTTCCTCTTTGAGGTTGACCGCACCACAGATGGTCGCCAGTACTCCTTTATATATGGGAGCCCATGTAGTTCCATCTCGTATGGATTTGTGTTTCTCTTTGAGGACTCAACCGTAGCTTAGATGGTAACCGATTCTCCCATTGGTGCAGGGAGACCAGGTAGTTCCATCCCTTTGGTCTAAGCCGATGAAGTGTGGTGGATTAAAGGATGATCCCAGTACCGTTGATAAGTTTTTGTGTTTCGGTAGGGGGTAAGACCGAACCATGAATGGCTGCCTACGTACTCCTATTGAAGAGGAGATCAGGTTTGCGTAGTTCAAACCTGGTGTAGGAGGTTCAACGCTGTATGTGAATATGTGGGTGTAGAGATGTGTTTGTTTTTGTTTTTGTGGTGAAGTGCGATCTGACCATAAAAATTACTTCCTACGTTCTCCCATGTATTAGGGAGATCAGGTCGATGTAGTTCACCCCATGTGCAGGATGGATTGCCGATGAAAAGTTTGATCCCATGTACAAGACAAACTGCAGGTGAAAAAGTCTTATCTTTGGTGGGACAAAAATGCATGTGTGAAAAGGTTTATCCCTGGTGGGATAAAAATGCAGGTGTGAGAGGTTTTGAAAATAAAGTTGAGTGAAGGATATGTTAATCTGAAACTAGGCTGCTGGTTTGAAGAGTGTGTTTATCCCTGATGGGACAAATGGGTATGAAGAAGGGTTGTATGTAGTGAAGGGTTATAAAACCAGAAGTGACTGGGGATCTGGTGATCCAAAACTTGGATGTTTGTTTGATGGTAACCTCAGACATAGTACCGTTTCACGGTGTCCGAGTTGATGAGCTATGGAAATTCATCGCCCTCCATTTTCTATAATCTGAGATCACCTCATGTCAATACTTCCTTGACAACAAACGGGTCTTCCCAGTTTGGGGCAAATTTTCCCTTAGACTGATCTTGGTTGTCAATGATCTTCTTCAAAATCAAGTCATGTTGTTTAAACTGCTGTAGCCGGACCTTTCTGTTGTAGGATTTGGCGATCCTTCGTTGGTATAACTGACCATGAAAGATAACATCGGTTTGCCTTTCATCTATTAGAGATAATTGGTGATACCTATTTTGTAACCATTGGTCTTCATCCAGATGAGCGTATATAAACACTCTGAGAGATTCCATTTCCACTTCTATGGGGAGCATTGCTTCCATCCCATAGGTTAATGAGTAGGGTGTTGCCCCAGTGGAAGTACGCATTGAGGTTCTATAGGCTAATAGAGTTAGTGGCCAGAAGTCAGGCAATCCTTTGTGATTGGTGGACATCTTTTGCATGATCTTTTTGATATTCTTATTAGCCGCTTCAACAACACCATTCATCTTTAGATGGTAGATGATGGAGTTGAGATGTTTGATGTTGAATTTACTGCATAACTCCACCATCATTTGATTGTTGAGGTTCTTAGCATTGTCTGACACAATTACCTCTGGTTGTCTATATTGACAAATGACATTGTTTCTGATGAAACCAATGATAACTTCTTTGGTAACCCTGGGGAAGGAGACTTCTTCTACCCAATTGGTGAAGTAGTTAATCATGGTGAAGATAAACTGATGCCCATTACTGGCTTTGGGCTCGATGGGCCCGATCACATCCATTCCCTACATTGAGAAGGGCCAGAGCGAAATCATATTGTGGAGCTCCCTTGGAGGGGCATGGATAGTATTCCCATGAATCTGGCATTGATAACATCTCTTGATGTTATCATCACAGTCAACCTTGAGAGAGAGACAGTAATGCCTTGTTCTGAGGATCTTTTTGACAAGTAGAGGGCCGCTCATATGTGGGCCACATTCTCCACCATGGATTTCATCCATGAGCCTCTGAGCTTGGTCCTTGTCCAGACATTTGAGGAGACCTAGTCCTACATCTCTTTTGTAGAGTGCATCTCCGCTCAGGTAGCATTTCATAGCCATTCGATGGATCCGCTTTTTCTCAGCAGGACTCACCTCAGCGGGTGTAGATATATCTCGTAGATACTCCTTGATGTGCTGATACCAAGGGTGTTGGATGGGAGGTAGCTCATCTGATACTTCTCCAATATAATTCCCATAGGCTGGAGCCTTTTGTAGGGAAAATATGATGCTTGGCATGTTTTTCTTGTCAGGTATGTTGATCAAGGAGGCCAAAGTTGCTAGCTCATCTGCAAAGTAATTCCTATTCCGAGGAATGTGGAGGAAGGGTATTTCTTCAAACTCCGAAGCCATCTGGATAACTTGTCGATGGTAAGGCAGCAAGTGTAGCTCTTTGGTGTTATAGATCTCAGTGGTTTGTCTGATTACCAATTCGAAATTTCCAAAGACAGTTATCCGCCTGATGCCCATTGATTGGGCAAGTTTTAGCCTCATGATACAGTCTTCATACTCAGCTGAGTTGTTGGTACTGACAAACTGCAATTTGACGGCAATGGGATATTGCTACCCCGTTATGGATACTAAAACTACTCCAGCCCCAGAACCTTTCATATTTACAGCTCCATCAAAATACATCTTCAATGTTTGGTGTGCATCGTACAGATGGTGTTGCTGAACTATCGTTACCCCTCCATCGGGGAAGTATGTTTCCAAGGGTTCGAAATCCCCTAAAGGTGCGATAGCCAGTTGATCCATAATTCCTTGACCTTTGATGCACTTTTGTGTTATGTAGACGTACTTGAGAGGATCCACGCGGGATATGAGATGGGTTGTGTGACCATGGAGGTAATGTTGTAACCTCATGGAAGCCCATGCTAAAGCAAAATAAGTCTTCTCAATCAGAATGTACTTGTGTTCACTACTACTGAATCTTTTGTTGAGGTAGTAGATAACTCGTTCTTGGCCTCTATCATCTTTCTACCCCAGCATGCAGCCCATGGCGTTGTCATTGATTGACAAGTACATGATTAGGGGGAACATCATCCCTAGGAGGTACCAAAATAGGAGCGTTGACTAGCTACTCTTTGATTGTAAGGAAGGTTTTCTGACACTCATCATTCCATTTCATGGAGGAGTTCTTCCTTAACAGCTTAAAGATAGGCTCACAGGTTGCTGTGAGTTAAAGAGATGAATCGGCTGATGAAGTAGATTTTTCCCAAAAATCCCCGTATTTCCTTCTCTGTCTAAGGAATATGCATTTCCGTGATGGCCTGGATTTTGGTGGGATCCAGCTCAATCCCTTTATAACTGACTAGGAATCCTAGCAACTTGCGTGATTTAACGCCAAAGGCGCACTTGGCTGGATTCTGAAAGTAGTATGCACACAAGCCAATCATGTTTGATGATAAAGCATATACTTTGTAACAATCTTATTCATTTATTAATAAAAAGTATTAATTTATTAAACGCTTTTAATTTATCTACATGATGTTGTTTTATAATATGTGATAAAGCCATAGTTTTAAGCAATGCTTTTAGAATAATGATGATGATCATTCTAATGAGATCTAAATTCTTAGAAAGCTTAAAACTAAAATAGTTCCCAGTCGTTGGATTACTAAATTGGGGAATAGTGAATCCGGATAGATTGGTACATACGTTGCTTGCTCATTGGATGAGGATGATTGATCTCATAATCATTTATGTGGAGACACTAAAGTAAGTATGTAGGTGCTTATTAGAGAATAAGTTCACTGAACGTGGCTCGCTAAGAAATACCGATTGGAGTTTTACTTGCCTGTCAATAGGAATTCCTGTAGTGATAGTCGTACAAGTGATCCTTGGACTTGAGATCATCATAGTATCTTGTGTATGACGAGTTATACTTTGACTTATTCCTTAGGACCCTTAGGGTATATCAAAAGGTATGCTTGAGTATAATAAGTTGTACATTGAGATAATGTATGATCAAGAAAGAATCTACCACTTCTAGTAAAAGAAGAGAAATGTCCTATGTGATTCGATAAATGACAACCCCGTAGTCCTTGGCCAAGACAGAATGAAATTAGAAAGGAGTTTCTAATTTGCATTATTTGGAGTTGTGCATTTAAGAGTCGAAATATATATAATTAAATAAAATAAGACTTGTGAAGAATTCCATGTCTTATAATTAATTGGGACATTGTATGGTGGAAGGATTGAATTGTCACGGTAACTATTTACTCAAAGGTTCTTTTATGATCAATGTTGAAATCTATATTATCCGGTAAGTCGTTGATCATTGGGGAGGCTTATCCCTATTGTAGAATAAATATTATTTATTTAAATAAATTAATAGTTTAATTTATTTATTTAAATAAGATTAGAATTGTTCTAATTGATTTATTCACAATAGGTTTAATATGGAGAACCTAAAGGGTTACACCATAAAAGGAAGAATAATTATTTAAGAAGTTAATGACATAATCATAATAATAAGTTAAGTATATTTAATTTAATCTATGGTGATAGAATAAATTAAATAGCTTAATATTTATTATTTAATATTTTAGAAATATTAAATATAAATTAATAAGAGGAGTGTTATTATTATTATTACTATTATTATTATTTAATTCCTATAGGGGTTTGGGAATTAATTAATAAAAGTACTCTCATTTATTCCTAATATGATTGGGAGCCTAATTAATTAATGGAATTTAATTAATTAAAATAAAACTCAATTCCTTAATTGTTAAGGAGGGTTGTCCATATCTATAAATATGAGGAGTCTTATTACGGGTATGAGTGGTTGTTGACTTTTTCACAATAGACGTGATTCCAATTATTGGAGAGTACGCTCTTTTTCTATGAGAGATAGAAAAACTAGGGTTTTGCCAAACACCCATCTTCTTGAAATTTTTTTCTTCCTTGTTGGATCACCTCTAGAGGCCAAACACTTGAGTGGCTAACGTTGATCAAAGGAAGGTACCAAACCCGGTGGATTCAAGTTGAACGCGAAAAGGATTGGAGGTGAACTTGTACCTGAGGAAGCTCGAATCTTCAAGGGTATGATTCTTATTGTTTATCTTTTCATTTAATTAATAATTGTGCATAAAGGATGATCCGGGTATATGATTTATAAAATTTTAAAACTCTGATTTTCCACGTTTCCGCTTATTTTATGCAATTTGATTGCGTTCTTGTATATTACAAACCTAACAGTGGCATCAGAGCCAAACCTTTATGCAAATTATTAATTATTTTAAATTGATATGTGTTTTTAACAATTTAATTGGGCATAATTTTGTTGTATAAAATTTATTTTTAAAATAAATAAATAAAATTCCATCAATGAAGTTTATCATGACGATCCGTAATTTGAATCATGGTGCAGATTATATTATTATATGTATATAAGGCATCTCCTGGTATATATATATATATATGATTCCATGCATTCCACTTTCCTGATCCTGTTAGGATGGTGCTTTAGCTTCACTCGTTTTATATATATATAATTTAACTTTTACGTGTTTTAGCAAATTACAGGAATGATGGAAAGCAAATTACGTGATTTCTCTTTTATATATATTATATATATAAACCGCATGAATTTTTACTTATATATATATATATATATATATATATATATATATATATATATATATATACCGTAAACTCTCTATATATATAAAAGCTACAAATTTGTTATATATAATAATCTTAATAATTTTATAATTAAAATAAAAGTTTATTTTAATCTTAAAATAAAAAATTTATTTTAATTTTAAAATTAGATTTCATGATAACTAATTAGAGTTGGAATTATATTTCATGATAACTAATTGGAGTTAAAATTGGATTCCATGTTTTCTTAAATAAAGGAGTTTATTTAGATATGAAATAAGATTTCATATTATTCAAAATAAAAGAGTTTATTTGTAAATAGGAAAGAGAATCCGTATTTCCTTAAATAAAGGAGTTTATTTAGATATGGAATAAGATTTCATATTATTCAAAATAAAGTAGTTTATTTGTGAATATGAAAGAGTATTTGTGTTTCCTTTAATAAAGAGTTTTTTTTACTTGGAATTGGATTCCATAATTAATTAAAATAAATGAGTTATATGAAAGTAGTAAACGCTCCGGATATTCTATCCAGGCTCCAGTAATCGACGCTCCGAATATTATATCTAGGCTCCAGTAATCGAGTTCGATTTTGAGTATATATATATATATATATATATATATATATATATATATATATATATATATATTAAGTAGTAGAAAGCTTAAAAATCTAAAAAATCTTACAATGGGCTGCCAAGAAGACTTCAGATAGCTTTTGGTGCTTGAAAACTCAGTTTCCACCGGTTATACTTAGTATGTTACAGAACACGAGCTTACAAGTGTTTAAAAAGAAGATTCACTCAGTTTGGAGCACTCTAGAAGGGGTTAAAAGCTGAAATGGACAGAGTTTTATCTCTTTTCTTCTTTTTTGTGGGCTGCCAAGAAGACTTCAGATAACTTTTGGGGCCTAAAACCTCGGTTTCCACCTGTTAAACTTTAGTAAGTTATAGAACACGAGCTTACAAGTGTTTAAAAAATGAATCACTCAGTTTGGAGCATTCTAGCAGGGGTTAAAGGCTGAAATGGACATAGTTTTCTCTCTTTTCTTCTTTTTTTTTAAATGAGCTGTTGGGAGATCATATTTATAGACAAAGGAGCCACGGGTCAACCTGTGGCAGCCATGGGTCAACCCGTGGCAGCCACGGGTCTATCTGCGGCTGCCCGAGCTTGGCGAGTCCCGTTGTGTTGAAGTACGCGCTCTCAGGCTACGCGTTGTCCGTCGAACCTTCATAACTTTTAATTCAGGCATTTGATGGAGGAGTGTTGTACCTTTTTGGAAAGCCGTTGTTGAGAGCTACACAATGACATGGGATTAGAGGTTGTTCGAAGCCAGGAAGATGGGTCCATGACCAGATCTCTAAGTCTTCATTGTCTATCCGTTGTACTGTCTTGTGTAGTTGTCACTCGGGATTTGAGCTATAGTTCTTGTGCGACATCTTTGTACACAATTTGAGTTTAATTGTGTTGAGATGATGTTGATGTGATGTTGAGGTGGCAAAATGACTATTTTTACCCTCCTGGGGTTATCTCTGACTTTGGCGCTGTTGTAGCAGTCTTTTCTAAGGGTTATCTTCGAGATTGGTCTGCTATTGACTCTGACGGTCCTCAGGGTTATCTCTGAGGTTATCTTAACCTCCCAGGGTTGTCTTTGGGGTTAGAACTGAATCTCTCGGGGTTATCTCTGGGGTTAGAACTGGGTCTCTCGGGGTTATTTCCAGCAGTTATCTCCAGGGCTGGAACTAAATCTCTCGGGGTTATCTCCGAGGTTGGAACTGAATATGACTTCCATGATTGTCTCTGGAAGATAATTCTGCCCTTCTGCAGGGTTAGTAACAGGAATGCAAAATTTTGAGTGTCTACAGATGCCCCTCTTTATCATATTCATGCAATGTAATGGCATGGATAAGATGAAGACTACTAGATACTTGAAATATGACAAGCATAAAATGATGCAAATGCAATGCAGCATGATGCGATGTTATGCTAAATCTTGGTGTTTGAGTGATTTCCAATGATATGTGATAGCTGCATATTCCCACCGTTTCTATTGGGGGATGGAGTTGTCAATGATGACTTTGTTGAACCACTTTGATGTCTACTTGAACGGTAGTTTAAAAAGCTTTAATCACCAGATCTTCCGTTGCTACACTGGGGTTGTCACCAGCGGTTTGAAATGTCCATCGGTGCTATCTGAGCCTGGTTTGTCAATAAGTCACAGAGATGTCTTCAAGATCCCTGCAATGGATGTTTTCCAATGATTGAGACCACATGATGTTGACATTGGAGTTATCCCCAACGTCCTTAATCCTTTGGAAATGCTTTCCACCAAAGACATTATTCTCTTTTACGAGCAACTCTTGGGGATTATTGATGTTTCATCTAGATGATGGCTTGGCTTTGTTGCCACCATAAGATGTTTCTTGGCATTATCACCATCATTTTGACTCTCCTCCAAGTTAATGTTGGTAGTTCCTCTAGGGATAGCATTTTATTTGATGGGGATCTGTATAACAGATTCCATCATTGGTCCTCCCCGCTGAAGATGGTTTTTCATGGTTTTCATCATCAGACTTCTCTGACGCTTCGCTGGAGTTATCGCCAACGGCTTGCAATATTAGATACTCTGATCTTTGTTGAAGTAGCTCTCAACGGCTTGCATCACCAGATCTTTTCCAATGCTTCGCTGAAGTTATCGTCAGCAGCTTGTAGTGTCAGAGATGCCTGACCCTCGTTAAAGTAGCTTTCAATAGTTTACATTGTCAATGATGTCTGAAATCTCCGTTGGGGATATATTTTTGACGAGTTATACTCTTGATGAGTTTGTACGCTTTTGATTGTAATCACAACCCCCAGTTGATGGCATCGGACCTTCGTGATGAGTTGACAAGGGCCAATTTCAATAGCTTTTATCATCGACTTTTTGAACCCTGTATCCGGGAGAATACCAATGACTTGTATGTAGACCCGCAGATTGGTCTCTGAATTTAGGATTTTTGACTTTTTCGTTCAATCGTGTAGCACCTTTTTTCCTGATTTGACTTTTCAGCTTCTGAGACCTCTTTTATAACTTAAATTTGATCATGCCAGAGGGGGTGGGGATGACCTTGGGTAGCTGTAGGTAGACCCGCAACCACTCGTGGGTTATATACTCCATCCAATCTCTTTCACAAGTCATTTTCAAGTTGAAGCCACACAAAGAATCTGAGATTTTTTCTTCAGATCTACTGAGTTTGGGCTGTTTTATGCAAAATCCATCACTATACAATCATTCTGCACTATCCTGGTAACATTTACATGTTTTCTTTTCCAGTTTTGACAATTGAAAAGTGAGATATCATACAAAATTCTTCAAAACACATAGTAGTGAATATGTATGCTCATATGACTTGATAAAAATTAGTCAAAGCAATAAATGTTAGTCTTTTACCATGGTAAACGTATTGATGTAAAAATATTAACTTTTAAACCAGTCAATTTGCACCCTTTTCTGCAATTTTTTCATCCTATCTGAGGACAAATGATCAAAGGTTTTGAAGCAAAGCAATCCTGGTAATTAGGCTACCCTGATGGATATTACTTTGATGTTTTTCATACATATAAGATGTTTATGACTTTAAGTTGGTGTGCTACTGAATGGCCACCTAGTCATACTTACGTGCATGTGGATAGTCCTTTTTACAAAGGAGACTCTGGAGAAAAATTTTCACGAGTCTAGACATTGAGTGAAAATGCATTTTTAACTCTACTGAAGATGTATATTAAAGTAATTCATGCATGCATGAAGCAATGAACTGAATTTAATGAGCTTCAGGTGACAATTTACCACACCCTTACTGAGGTGATTTGGAGACTTTTGTCCAGGTATATGGATCCAAATCAGCCGAGTAGCTCCCGTAGGACCTCTTCAGGTGTGAGGAGGAGAGTTTCTGATGTTCCTCAGCTTCGCCCAGCCCGACAGCCTCGTCGGTTGATTGAGTCAGTGATTCATCCTATCCGGGTTAAGAGACCGGATGTTGAGGACGAGGAGGAGGACGTACCCATTGTGGGTCTTGCTCATTATTCTTCCATTCCCCGCATGGAGCTTCCAACTATAAATGTGATGATTCCAAATCTTCTGGATGATTTGAGTCATCACCCCCTCGATCTATCTTCATGCGAATGAGGTAATTGCCGTGTTGATCTTCATTTTCCCTTTTGTGGGGGGCAAGTGTTCCTATTTTCATTTGCACTTTAATCTGTGTTCCCAGTTTACGCAATTGAGTAGGGAGGCGGTTTAGCATACATTTTCTGTACCAGACTCTCCATCTAGAGAACCAAGAGATTATTCATGCATGGGGCTTCAAGGCTTTCTTTTCCATCCCCCCTATCGTTGTCCCTAGGGTTATCTCAGGACTTTGTTTGAGCGCTGGTTTCACCAAACTTAGTCTCTCTATTTTTTATTTGTTAGGTGATGATGACACCGATGGATTGGCAATTCATCACTAGATTGGAGTTTTTAGGGGCGCTAGTGCCTTTGGTGGCTGACATTTTCCTGACTATCGTCAGATCCTTGTTGGGAGTCCCAACTATGATGCTCAAGGGCCAGACTGTCCGTTCTGGTCCCTTGAGTGTAAACACCATGAGTGGGGCTCTAATTGAGCCATTGCCCGATGATCGGAGGGCTAGAGATTGCATCTTTTAGCGATTGTTTCTGATCATCCTCATGGGTTGTTTCCTGGCTGATAACTCTTCGATGGTGTCATCCGCTTTAGTCAGCGCCACTCGGGAGGTGGATCGTATCAAAGAGTTTGATTGGGGCTCCTATAGCTTTGCCTATTTCCTCGGGGAGATGCGCCTACGCTCAGAGGGTGTGTCAGAGGATTGTTTAGGGTTTTACCCATTTCTGCTGGTGAACATTTTCTCTTTTAATTTCCCTTATTCGGGTGGCCAGTTTGACTGACCACAGATATTTAATCTTTGTATTCACAGTTTTGGGCCTACGAGAGGCTCCCATGTCTTCGTCCCGTTAGCACGTTAGGTTTGGACACCTATCCATGGGGACGGTGATGGCATTACTCCACTTTAACGGAGGTTCCTGTAGCTGAGGGTTTCACCCATTCTCGCCTATAGTTGGAGTTATTGATCATAGATGTCATTACATGGGTCCCTTAATCCGAGGACCACTTGATAGTTGGCTTTGAGGGTGGTTTCTCGACTGTTGTCGAGTATGTATTGTCCACCCGTTGGATTCCTCTCCTTACTGACTGAGGTTGGGAGCTCTATTTGCTTGAGCGTGCTATCGGGAGCACTACAGGAAAGATACGTATTCCATTCTTTCCTCCTGTCAGGCGTTATTAGCCTTTTTCGCAGCTGATTACTGAGATCCCATTGATGGGCATGGATGGCTTTACTTTGTCAGAGGGACCTTTCATTCAAGAGGCTTTTTATCGTTGGTGGTTCCCTCACACTATTAGTGCCCAGACCTGCGCCACACAGTTTATGGGGGATATGGTTCCTGGCTCCGTTATAATGACATATTGGATTGCCTGCATCCGAGAGCTTACACATTTGACGTAGATTGAGAGTTTGACCCATCAGTTGGATCGGGCACATTCCTTTATCCGACATTTAGGCAAAGATCCATCAAAGGCGGATACTTTTAATCCTTCCAGCTCTAGGGCTGACCCTTTAGGTGGCCCATATTTTGATGGTTTTACCGGCGCAGATCCTCCATTGTATCGGTCTGATATCCCTTCTGGCAGAGATCCAGTGACTTAGAAGGAGTTACATCAGATGGATAGAATGGATGATGTGGACATCATTGACTTCTTCTGATGCATTTCTTTCTATTTCTTTTGATAGGCCTCTGTTAGATATTGGGTGGTTGTGCCCCAGTTCTTGTTATATCTTTTGATAGGCCTCTGTTAGATGTTGGGCGGCGATGCCCCATTTCCTTGTATTTCTATTTGCAGTTGTATACATGGATGATGTATTTAGATGATGATGATGTACTTTGGAATGTATGTATAATTCTTTCTATTCCCTACATCATATTATCATTTGTCATTTATTATGTATGCATTATGTCATGGATATGCATTCCCAGAGATGAGTTTAGCATTGACCTCTGGATGGTCTTATGATACGGCTCTACAGATGTCTTCACTCACTGTTAGCGGGATTGAGCATACCCCACCCATGTTGGTGGCCTCTTCTTTGATATCGTGGTATGACAGTTTCTCTTCCATGAATCAGGTGACAATTGATCAGTTAGTGAGGCACTCCATGACCCTCTTGACATTTCAGGTTTCGTCGGGCTTTATAGAGGGCATGCTTGAGCATTGGATACTAGATAGACAGGTGTTCAGATTTGATACCCATGAGTTGACTCCTATATTGGAGGAGTATGAGCTTCTTACAGACTTGCCTTTAGATCGGCCTTGTGCTCGGATGGCTGTCGGTGACATGAGCCGACAGTTTATGACCTTAATAGGCTTGAGGTGCACAGTTGCCCTAGAGGAGATTACCTCGGGACATGTGGTGTCCATGAACTTCTTGATTGACAAATTTGGGTCGTTGGACAGCTATCTGCGATATTCCAGGAACTTCACCATTTTTGAGGGTGATTGACATGTCACTTATAATGACCCCAAAATTCATACAATTGAATTATCGACTTCAGTCGTTAATAACACGTCTAACTTCTGATTTTACATCATTATTCGATGTTCAACTTAATAAAATGCAGAATAGTTTAAACTTTTCCGTCTTCTTACTTTAATTCCCTGAATCAAAATCTTTATCATATACACATCTTTGAATCAAGTTATTTTATGGTTCGCTTCATCAAAGTTATTATATAGAATCTTACATTTCAATCTGATAACCTTTACATATCAGATAACTCAAACTTGACAATTTATCATTACATAATCATTATAACTTATCAAGTACATTTCTCAAAACCTTTATCTTTACATACCTTTAAACCATACTTAACTTATTACTCACCTTATCAAAGTTAATAAATAAAACTTACATCCAGGGTCAATACCCTTTCATACAACAAACAAAACTTAAAATTTATAACTCAACATCTATTAAACATCATACATTATTCGGAACCTTAAACATGGTTCAAATAATAATAGTTCAACCAAAGTGTATAAATCTTCAAATATCACATCTAATTCATGTCTTTCAAGTAGCACATAACTTTACCTTGAATCTTTAACATGCAAAAGTGGTTATTTTCAAGGTTGAGCTCGACAGCCCAGCAAAATCTAATAGTTTTCATACATCACGTAGCACATAATAACATGCTCAACATATATCTCATAAAAATTGGACTAACACAACTTACACGCTACAGTTCATATAACAAGTATAAAAATTGAGTTCCTTACTCAATCAACATGCTTTACTCAATCAACGTAGTCATAAATTGACTTTAACATTTCATACTTTCAATATATATATAACACATCACACTCTTTGCAATAAATATTTAAAACAGTTAATCATCAAGTTCTCATAACAAATAGGAACTGAAAGACTTGACTTGATCGTTGATTACCAATAACAGTTTAACAGCTTACAGTTATCTGCACTACACGTGCCCTACACAATTATATAATCATACACATCAACTATTAGTCACATAGAAACACATAGTAGTTGTAATATAAACTTTACTCTAAATCTCATAACCCTTCCTATTATCAATACACAATGTTCAATTTTATTGTGTTAACTTTTGACTTATATCTCACTATATTTCATACTCGAAGTTCGTTCAAGTGTTTAAGTCTTGCTAGGAATCATTATTAATTTTATATTAAACCCATTTCATATCTTATAATATTCATTTCATTTGACTTAAAACACTTTTTACGTTCATTAACATTTGTTACGGTGTTTCGACGTTCATTTGTCACACGCCCGATTTGTCTCTCTTGTGTATGCTTAGTATGCTTATACAACTTATCTAATACATCATTTATTAATGTTAAGCATGATTATGTTTACTAACATTCATGTTTTATAACTCAGAACAACATCTTTTATCGTCAGAAGCACTACACTTGCATATGTGCATGCCCGACGCCCTTTGATTGTCCCCAAACACATAACGGTCCTAAATATGACCATTTTGGCTCTTGTTCTAGACCTCAACTAGAAATACCTAAAGAATTAAAGTTGTAGGTCTATTCGTTCTCGTTCTGGATCATCTTAAATCGCCTTAAAAAGAGTTAGTATGAAAACATTATGCCTATTTTACTAAAATAGGTCAAAACAGTCACATCTTACACACTTTGGGCGCAGCTGCACCCAATTAAGCCTTGGGAATAGAGCAACTGCACTCTAGAGGACAGCTGCACCCCAAATGACTTAAGACACAATGCAGCTATGCCTGTTAGCAAAAACGAGACTCTAAGTTCACTATTCTTGCAATTTTTGACCCTTTTCTCCTACTAATCTTCATAACTTGTGTTATACACATCCAAATTAGTCCGTTTTTGATTATATGGATTTGTAATTCATAGAAATACAACATACTAGAAATATAACAATTTATAGAAATACAAACTAGCCTAAATCTTAACCCAAAACTCATGTTCATATTAAACTTTCATGTTTTAACATGTTTAGCGGATTCCTTCACTACGAATTCGTTTCTTAACCAAATTGATTCAATCAACTTGCGTTCTTTTTTTTTTGCAACTTACTAATCACATCTATTATAAATTTCAGATTATATACATGATATAACCATCAATTTAAGCCTTAAAATAGACCCAAAATACATATACCAAGTCATAAATCAAATTTCTTCTTCTAACATTTGTTTCCACGAATTTGATTAAATGAAAACTTGTTATAGATTACATATAACAAATTATACACATCTATTAACAGTATATCATCAATTCTTAGCAAATCCTCTACCCAAAATCTATTTACAAAGAAGTATATATAAGAACACAAAATTGATTTTACAACCAAGTTGTTACCTTTGATTTCTTCTTTAGATTGGTTAGAAGATGATTAGGAAACCTTTATTACACCTCTTCTTCCCTCTTGATTCTCATGATTTCTCTTCTTAATCCACAAAAAAATTCTTTATCTCTCAAACCCTCTATAAGGCTCCCTTTTCTCTCTGTTATTTAGACTTAGCAAAATAACGCATAACATAAAAACTGACAAATGGTTTATGCTCAAATAAATTAAGGTCTCAGCAGTTACTATATTCCAAAGGTCATAAGACCTTGTTTGGTTGACCCACTTTAAAACCCTTTCTATTTTATTTTTATAATTCTCTTATCCTATAGTACTCATGTCACACATTACCCAATTAGTTATAATCTTTATTTAGCCAACACAATATTTAATTAGAAAGTATAGTTATAATTTGTTTAACAAATTATTAATCATCTAATTTAATTATTTGATTAAATTAGAATATTTCCATTCCATTAGCGTAATAAAGTAACGCACTTGATTAAAAATCATTTAATCAATATTATCGCATTTAAATAAATTTTTTCTACTAATTTTCATCGAATATCCATTTTATTCCATAAATATTTCAACTAAAATATTTATTCCATTTAATACATATTTTACTATTTATGAAAGTCACTATCATAATACATTAACATAGTACATTTTCATGCAATATATTACCTTCTCATTTATTAAAACAATTATATTAATTCACTATTTAAATTAAGTGAATTACTCACATTATTCATGAATTTAATTCAAAACCTTTCCATTGCCAACAAGATAACCATCAAATTATATTATTTCATAATATAATTTCAACTTAATTAAATTAAGTAATATAATATAGTTAATTTCCTTTTCATAACAATTCCATTAAATTTCTTCAATAGTTAAATTAACTATTAAACCTCATGCATAATAAATTTCTACTCACTAAACCATATAATCTAAAATAGATAAATCTCATAATAAGAAATTTATTTATTAAATTTTTATTTAATAACTTCTGAAAATCTGGGTTGTCACATCCGTCCGTCCTTATAAAGATTCTGTCCTCGAAATCAACAATTTTTATCTACTCTTTTTCAAAATTTTATCGTTGAATAATTTCAACGCATCACTTTAATATAGGTTTAATAATTCATATTCAATTCATTTTCTCAATAATTTATTGCAAGCTTTATCTCATAACCTTCACTTAAACTCAATTATATTTTGATTATTATATATTCATTAACCCTTTCATTTCCTTTTCTAAGGATCGTTATCATATACTCAACTCATAAACACTCAGGATATTACATTCACCCTTTCTTCTAAGAATTTCGTCCTCAAAATTTTATTTATTAATCTTCATTCATTCAGTCTATCAAAATAAATTTTACGTTAATACTTTATTAATTCATTGGATTTTATAACAACTTTCTTTCCACAAAGATCTTTATACAATTATTAAACTATTCTATTAAAAGTTTTACATTATTCTTTGATAACTCATCTCCTTCAAATTTCAAAATTTATTTTCTCACTTATTCAATATATTCATCATCCAGTGTCGCATTCTACGACTTTCTTCTTTCTAAGGAATATCATCCTTACCACATTCGCCTTTTAGAATAACAAGAATCTTCCACAAATGCTCAATAATTGGGAATCAATATGAATAACTCAGGAATTTAAAAGATTCCAAATCATGCTGAGGGGTCACAAGACCTTGAACTACGTCCACGGTTATAAGTATTTCTTTCAACTTAAACCTTAACAGTCATTAGACTGTAGGGACTCCCGTACTTAGGGTGTTAAGCCCTTCGTACGATGTATTGTGCACAAACATCTAAATGCATCGCGTAAAAATAATTTTCCCATAATAGGGTTGTTCTTCTCACTTTTTTATAGATGTAACTGAGGGTCACAAGACTACGAACTATGTCCAAGGTTATAAGCAATCTTTCAACTTTAACCTAAACAGTCATAACTGTAGCGACTCCCCGTACTTAGGGTGATCAGCCCTTCATACCATGTATTGTGCACAAACATCTAAACACATTGCGTAAAATAACTCCCCTATAATAGGGTTGTTCACCTCAACTTTTCAACACCTGAATCCACACCAAAACAATTTGGTTTGGCATAACTTCTTAAGAAACGCTTGAACTGAATAAACATCTTTCAATATTTATCTAGCCGAATTAATAGCATAGACTTCTAACAATAACTCGAACATCAATCGAAATAGTTTTATCCAATTCATATGGCATATCTTTCTTAGTTTAAAAAAAATCAAAAATCCTTTTATGATGACATGATACCGTACTATCTCGATACTACGTTGAGGATTCAGTCGTTATATGACTTTGTCATGCTACATCATACCATAGCGGGCTGACGATCTTATGATCACATCCAACACTAGGTTCAATTACATTGATGACATCCTCATTTGTCAAATCAGCATCATATTTAGTGATGCCTTAATGACTACGGAAAGAAAAAAAAAATATTTTGATATTTTTAAATTATTTTTGTCTAGCTGAAACAATTAGCATAGACATATGAATACCGGTATTATTTTTAAAACTCATTGGTTCCATCATTTGATCCAATGTTTTTCAAGAAAAATTGAAATACAGACATCAGCACAAAGTCAATAAATTTTGAAAATCTAGCAAAGCTAGAAGATTTGGAATAACTAATTTTCTCCATCAATTTCAATTTTTACTCCATTACCTCATTACTAACTAATTCTTTTTATTTCTAGCACCACCAATGCTCTTATACTAAATATTCTTGTATTTCAACTTACAATCCTCCTATGTCCCCAGTATAGTTCATCAAAAATACCGCACATTGTAAGTTTAGGAACTTGCCACAATAATATGAGTTTAAAAACTTATCCTAGTCAGACCATAGGCGTCTATTCGCTGAGGGGTTCATAACATACCATATTATTATGAGTCATGAACTTACCATATGCATTAGTTTTAAGAATTGTACTTAATCTTAATAATATCTGACTAATCTTAATAGTTTCTAACTATCAAACAAACACATGAGAAAAGAATCACCTTTTCACCACGTATACATTGATAGCGCGACACTAACATTCTAATGATTATCAATGTGATAAACTGAGTGCAAGCACAAAACCCTCGCCCATATAAAGGTTTGTACAACTCATCTATCACATGAGTCCTCAATTCAAATCCCACCTAAAACTATCTTACTCTTAACTTATTCTTAACTTGCTCAATACGAATTCCTTGTACCACATTATCTATAACTGCTCGTGAGTTTATCTCGTACTATATCATAGTACATTATCTTCATAGCATCAAGCTATAATTATTCAAACATTACATACCATCTTTCTTTTATAACTTAAACAGATCCACATTTTCATCATACGTGTCCATTTTCTATACTTGGTACATAATGAGTCTTTAATAGTTTCAATATGGTACGCTGAGTGGTTTCCCACAAATAACCAACAAACTAGGATCTGAGTTGCTAGTTCGTATATACCTCCGCTCTATGAAGAAATTGTTTAGCCCAGACACCACACATCAACTATTAAAGAGTATAATTGTACCATACTTAAATATAACTTTTTATTCTTAACTTCTTTATCATTCTCTTCTTATAGATATTTTTCTATTTATTATCACCTTACATCCTTATTATTGGAGTTGGGTAACCCCACATTCATATTCCTTATAACTTTGCTAAATTCTTCTTTGAATCCTCTCACGCATGTTTTAATCCCTTCTTTATAAATTTCTTAAATTACTTCTTATTGTTCAAACTCTATCTGAGCTTATTCTTTCATTATCTTCACCTTCCTTCTCTAAGGTTATAGCCTAAGGTATTCCTACCTAAGGTTTATAACCAACAGCTTTGATACCAACTGTAACGACCCCAAAATTCATACAATTCAATTATCGTCTACGGGCATTAATAACACGTCTAACTTCTTATTTTACATCATTATTCGATGTTAAACTTAATAAAATGCAGAATAATTTAAACTTTTCTGTCTTCTTACTTTAATTCCCTGAATCAAAACCTTTATCATATACACATCTCTGAATCAAGTTATTTTATGGTTCACTTCATCAAAGTTATTATATAGAATCTTACATTTCAAACCGATAATCTTTGCATATCAGATAACTCAAACTTAACAGTTTATCATTACATAATCATTGTAACTTATCAAGTACATTTCTCAAAACCTTTATCATTACCTACCTTTAAACCATACTTAGCTTATTACTCACCTTATCAAAGTTAATAAATAAAACTTACATCCAGGTTCAATACCCTTTCATACAACAAACAAAACTTAAACTTTATAATTCAACATCTATTAAACATCATACATTATTCGGAACCTTAAACATGTTTTAAATAATAATAATTCAGCCAACGTGTATAAATCTTTAAGTATCAAATCTGATTCATGTCTTTCAAGTAGCACATAACTTTACCTTAAATATTTAACCTGTAAAAGTGGTTATTTGCAAGGTTGAGCTCGACAGCCCAACAAAATCTAACAGTTTTCATGCATCATGTAGCACATAATAACATGCTCAACATATATCTCATAAATATTGGACTAACACAACATACATGCTACAGTTCATATAACAAGTATAAAGTTTGAGTTCCTTACTCAATCAACATGCTTTACTCAATCAACGTAGTTATAAATTGACTTTAACATTTCATACTTTCAACATATATAACACATCATGCTCTTTGTAATAAAGATTTAAAATAGTTAATCATCAAGTTCACATAACAAATAGGAATTGAAAGACTTGACTTGATCGTTGATTACCAATAACAGTTTAACAGCTTACAGTTATCTGCACTTCACATACCCTACACAATTATGTAATCATACACATCAACGATTAGTCACATAGAAACGCATAGTAGTTGTAATGTAAACTTTACTCTACATCTCATAACCCTTCCTATTATCAATACACAATGTTCAATTTTATTGTGTTAACTTTTGACATATATCTCACTATATTTCATACTCGAAGTTTATTCAAGTGTTTAATTCTTGCTAGGAATAATTATTGGTTTTATATTAAACCCATTTCATATCTTATAATATTCATTTCATTTGACTTAAAACACTTTTTACGTTCATTAACATTTTTTATATGCAAGCTTCGAATGCGTTCATTCGTCACACGCCCGATTTGTCTCTCTTGTGTATGCTTAGTATGCTTATACAACTTATCTAATACATCATTTATTAATGTTAAGCATCATTATGTTTACTAACATTCATATTTTATAACTTAGAACAACATCCTTTATCGTCAGAAGCACTACACTTGCATACGTGCATGCCCGACGCCCTCCGATTGTCCCCAAAAGCATAAATGTCCTAAAGATGACCATTTTTACCCTGTTCCCATCCTCAAATCGAAGTACTTAAAGAATTAAAGTTGTAGGTCTATTCATCTTCGTTCCGAATCATCTTGAATCGCCTTAATCGTAGTTAGTATGAAAATGTTATGCCTATTTTACTAAACTAGGTCAAAATAGTCACACCTTACACACTTTGGGTGCAGCTGCACCCAATTAAGCTTTGGGCACAGCGTAACTGCGCCCTAGAAGGCAGATGCGTCCCTAATAACTGAAGCCATAGCACAGCTGCGCCTGTTAGCAGAAACGGGACTCTAAGTTCGTTGTTCTTGCGATTTTTGACTCTTTTCTCTTACTAATCTTAATAACTTGAGTTATACACATCCAAATTAGTCCGTTTTTGATTCTATGGATTCTTAATTCATAGAACTACAAGATACTAGAATTATAACAATTTATAGAAACACAAAGTAGCCTAAATCTTGACCCCAAACTCATGTTCATACTAAACTTTCATGTTTTAACATGATTAGCAAATTCATTCACTATGAATTAATTTCTTAACCAAATTAATTCATTCAACTTGCGTTCTTTTCATTTTCCAACGTAAAAATCACATCTATTATTAATTTTAGATTATATACATGATATAACCATCAATTTAAGCCTTAAAATAGACCCAAAATACATATACTAAGCCATAAATCAAATTTCTTCTTCTAACACTTGTTTGCACGAATTTGATTACATGAAAACCTATTATAAATTACATATAACAAATTATACACATCTATTAACAGTATATCATCAATTCATAGCAAATCCTCTACCCAAAATCCATTTACAGAGAAGTATATATAAGAACACAAAATAGATTTTACAACCAAGTTGTTACCTTTGATTTCTTCTGTAGATTGGTTAGAAGATGATTTGGAAACCTTGATTACACCTCTTCTTCCCTCTTGATTCTCAGGATTTCACTTCTTAATCAACATAAAATTTCTTTATCTCTTAAACCCTCTATAAGGCTCCCTTTTCTCTCTGTTATTTAGACTTAGCAAAATAATGCGTAACATAAAAACTGACAAATGGTTTACCCTCAAATAAATTAAGGGTCTCAGTAGTTACAATATTCCAAAGGTCATAAGACCTTGTTTGGTTGACACACTTTAAAACCATTTCTATTTTATTTTTATAATTCTCTTATCCTATATAACTCATGTCACACATTACCCAATTAAATTATAATCTTTATTTAGCCAAAACAATATTTAATTAGCTAATATAGTTATAATTTGTTTAACAAATCATTAATCCTCTAATTTAATTATTTAATTAAATTAAAATATTTTCATTCCATTAGCGTAATAAAGTACGCATTGATTATAAAATCATTTAATCAATATCATCGTATTTAAATAAATTATTCTCAAATAATTTTCATCGAATATCCATTTTATTCCATAAATATTTCAACTAAAATATTTATTCCATTTAATAAATATTTTACTATTTACTTAAATTCACTATCATAATACATTAACATAATACATTTTCATGCAATATATTACATTTTCATTTTATTAAAACAATTATATTAAATCACTATTTAAATTAAGTGAATTACTCACATTATTCATGAATTTAATTCAAAACCTTTCCATTGCCAACAAGGCATAATCATCAAGTTATATTATTTCTTAATATAATTTTAACTTAATTAAATTAAGTAATATAATATAGTTAATTTCCTTTTTATATCAATTTCGTTACATTTCTTCAATAGTTAAATTAACTATTAAACCTCATGAATAATAAATTTCTACTCACCAAACCAAATAATCTAACATAGATACATCTCATAATAAGAAATTTATTTATTAAATTTTTATTTAATAACTTCTAAAAATCTAGGTTGTCACATCGCCCGTGTAGATATATTCTTGATGTGTATTGTGCCCTATCTGTACATGCCATTGTACATGGACCATTTGGATATCAGTGTGATTATGGTAGTTCATACTCTCAGGGAGGGTCATACCATTTTATCGATGATTTTGGCAGAGACCTTGAGGTCGGCTAAGTTTTGCCATACCCATCCAGTTGGGATTTTTAGAGGCAGTGCGGTCTTGTTGTACGTGTGGGGTATGACACACTTGAGGCCAATTGGCACCTTCAGACGTCATGGATATTTTTTCCTATTAGATAGCCATGTCATATTCCTTTCAGCTGGCTGAGTGTTAAAACGCATCATCCTGGTTGGCTTTCTTTTCAGGGATGGTAAGAACCATGAATTTCATGAATAAATAATTATTTTAATATAATAAGAAAATGAATATTTATTTGAATATAAATATTGATGTGTTGTAAGATGAGTAATTCAATTAGTGTAAATTGAATTTATATGAGGATTGAGAAGTTTGGAATGCCTTATGTGGCATGAGAATGGAAGTTAAGTGAGTTAATTTAATTAAGAGATGAATAAATTAAAGTGAAGAGAATAATTAGTTAATATTATATTATTAATTAATTGTTATTGTGAGGAATAACATATTATTGAATGAAGTAATTTACATAATTCTCTAGTATGACAAGATAATAAATAAGGGTATTATCTATTAAGTAAAAGGGATTAATTAATTGAGAATAGGAATTTATTGTAACAGTAACTAAGTTAGAGAAATTTCCAGAGTAAGCTTGAATTGTGCCACTCTTCAGATTTGTAAAAACAGTAGCAATTTACTTATGCTTGATTAGCAGTATGTTGGAAAATAATTTCCACTGTGTGCATGACTTATAGAGAGGGTTTATTCACATTTATAAAGAATAAAGAATCAGTTATCATTATTGTTAATGTGATCATTATTATTAAATATTATTTCATGCTACTATGTGTAATATGGGAAAAGGTGAGTAGTAGTATCATATAATTACTAACTTGATAAGATTAAATGAGGTGTGACATTTAATTAGGATTAATGGTATACAAAAATTATATGGTAAAAGTAATTAAATCATAAAGTTGATTTAAACAAGTTTTGTTATCTCATGAGACAATTAAATGTGTACTCTAAAATATGAGAGTAAATAAATATGTGTTATTAAAATATTTATTTCAATACCGTTGTGTAAGTAAATAGTAAAAGGAGATATTAAATTATTAGTGATCAATTAAATTAAGTCCACACATGTTATAAATATTATATTATGTGGACTAATGTACAAGGATTATATGATGTGAGTACATAAATAATCCCTAACTTTACTTGGTGTAGTAGCATTAACACATTAAAATTACATTTTAGAAATTAAAGGAACCAAACTAAGCTTTATTGCTGGGATTTAAACCATGTCCCAAAATCAGTGACCATAATCAGTACATGAATAGTAACCTAACTCTATATTACGTATAAATTAGTCGGCAGTTGAAGGCTACATTAGCCATAATCATGAACTGAGAAATGGGGGAGAGGGAGTTGGTGATTTCTTTTCACCAAGCTCTCTCAATCCAATGAATTTTTCTTCCATCCTTTGGTTTGATTTCTTGGACAATGGCTTGGCATCGTCAGTGAATTTTCTATAAATTTAGCATTCCCTTCATTTTCCTTGTTGCTGAGATTTCTTGTTAAGTTGCGTTTGAGAGTGGAGTTGTTGAAAATTGAGGGAGTAGAATCAGAGAAGTAAGGAAGTTCAATTCAAGCTTAAGGAGGTATAAATTCTATTTTTATGTTCTTGAATTGGGTTTTGTTAATTTCTTGAAATCTCTTGAAATTCTCTATCAATTAGTATGAAATAACATGTCATCAAATGTTTATAAAGTTTGTATTCATGCATATCATCTCTAAGATTTAGTTCAAGTTGAAAGAAATTGAGGTGGGAGTGATGCTCTGTAAAATAGAGTATGTTACTTGAGTTGGTCCAGATCGTGCATAGTCAAGCGCTGCTTATTATACTAGCAGTGCTTGAATCGCTGCATGAACCCAAAATGTGAATTTGACTTCTGTTTTCAATCTGGTTAATTCTAGCATACTGATATGACTTGAAAATGCTTGGAAATAAGTCTAACATGAGTATTTAGGTTCCTTAACATAGCATGAATGAGTTGGTTGGTCTTAGTATGTATGTAATAAAGAAAATGATAGTTTTGAAAATAGACCTTGATGAAACTAATGAACTTTAAGTTCTGATTTTGTGAACATGCATATATGATATAGATACACATGAGATGTAATTCAAAGTTGTATACGTATACTAAGATGTAACTCCCATTTGGTTTAAAATAACTTTTCAAAACAAACATGGATGTGCTATAATATAATAAACATGATGTGATATACATTCTGAACTTAGAACAAGTATAATTTACATTTCTTATATGGCCACACATACTACATACCTATATTCATTTTGGTTAAACACATTGAAAGTTATAGAAGCATAAGTTAGAGATGTTTTGAGAAAATATTGATACTAGTTATGTGTATAGGATGAGAACTCTTGTAACCATACATATTAACTAATTTCATGACTATATCACATGTATGCATGGCGGACATTGTAGCCTTTGTAATATCATGATCTTGATTAGCCTTAATTCATTGAAATCCTAAGCAAAAACAATAACATACCAAGAATAAGTGTAGGTTCACTGTAAAAGCATGCGAGACCCTTTAACATGCTAATATGCTAAGTGTTGTTATCATAAAACTGATCCAGGAAATACAAGGCTCAACTCTGGTCTGACAAGGGGACAGTGCAGCTGCGCCATCCCTAAGCCTAACTAGGGCACAGCTGCGCCATCCTGCAGTCAGTTTTGTATTCAATTTATAATCTGAGGCTTAATGCATGCTTATATGGTTACTTTAACTTGTATTATATGACCAGTATACTATCCAATGTGGTAAGAAGCATGCTAAATGATAGAATTGAATGTCTAGAAAGTGATTATGGACTTTCAAAGTGATAAGTCCAAAAGATGTTTGCGAACTATAAAACAATGATTAGAAACGATGTTGTTGACTTCATGGTGTCTTGTAAACTGATTTTTGTTATAAGTACACAAAAGTATGTGATGAAGTATGTGTAGAGTATATGACTAAGTTGGACGTTTATGTGTGCGTTTAAACTTACATATCATGTATGAGCATATGTAACTAATGAATATCCTATACGCGTAACTATATTATGTTAGGATTCGAAAGAGTGTTTATAAGCTATATTTGGATAAATTACGCTTGAGGCAAGTACTTGAACTCTACTCTTTATTGAGCATTACTTGAACTTGTGCTATTATTGATCGTACAAGTAAATCTTTGAGAGTATAATTCATATCTTGCGACTTAATACTTCGTAGTGTAGAAATAAAATTGGTTATAAATCTTGATTTCGAACAATAATTGTTCATGTATATACTGCAAAAGAAAACTGTCTAAGTCATTGCTTCGGCTAGATAATTGATATTTGATCGAAAGTTATCCAAACCAAATTAACTTGGTGCGGACTCTTATAACTGAGATGAACAACCCTCTTGGTAGAGGAACTATATATTGTCGGAGAACCGACGTGCACATATGAGAAAGATTAAATGTTATGCATGACATAGGGTACTTTAAACTGATCACCTGTTGTACTCGTTTTGTAGAATTATTAGTTTTTTACTGGTAATTCTAGGAGAAGTTTATAGTCCTTAGTGACTACTTAGTATTCATTATTTTGAAATCTTGAATTGATTAATCGTTGAATATTATTGATATTTTCTATCCATAGCGACTATTGTTGATAATCATCGATACTTCTTGCTATCTTGAACTATCATTATTGTTCTACCCTTGAGAAATTTAAAACTACATTGATTACCCTTTTGCTATATTACTTGTTGGGCAAAATTGTTGCTCATCCTTGCTTTCCTTAAAACTTTCAGTTAAGGCCGAACGTGGTGAACCCTTTGGCAAGGACAAGGATAAAGAGAAGGCTTTAGAATAGTTAGTTCCATAGTACTAGGAATGTACTATTATTCTATTGTAGAAGAACTTAATTATATTAAGCTATGTTTAATTTTAGTTGTATTATATTAGTAACGGTTGTGAGACTCTGGGACAAGAATAATTATGTTATAACAATGTAATTTATTCTATTATTCCGTTGTGTGAGATTTTGATTTGTTATTAGAGTTAGTACGTGACAACCAAATTTGAGACAAATGTGGTCTGAATTTGGGGGCGTTACAGGTTGGTCTCAAAGATGTAGTTATAAACCTTAGGAGCAAGAGTCCTTAGTTTATAACTTAAGAGAACTTAGAAGATAGAGAGGGATGAAGACTCATGTAGAGTTTACTTAGAAAGAGACTTAGTGTGTTATGGAATATAACTTCATTATATACATTGAACTTATGTTTATTTAACATTCTGATGGAGTTGTTGTTTGTTTATCTTATGTTGGTGGTTATAGGATAACTGACATGGGAGGACCTAGCCGATTAGTAGAGGAGGAGCCGCGTGACACGTGGTATTTGAGGCACCATTAATAGCGGAGCCTATATCAGCAGTGGTCCCTATCGATGATGATGACAAGGAGGAGGAGATGGAGCCATTACCCGAGGAGTTGATCCCGAGGAAGAGCTTATGGAGGAGGAGCCTGAGCCCATGGAGGACTCCGACGAGGCTACTTTCAAGGATCGGATGTCGGGGGAGTATGAGGAGCAGATTCTAGAGTTAGGATGTAGAGTGGAGGAGTTAGAGGTTGAGGCTAGAGAGAGGGACTCCGAGGTCCAAAAAATGTGGGACGAGGACCATCAGAGAAAATTAGTGATGCAGGAGATGGAGGTTTAGATTACTCACCAAAAGGAGGCAAGGATCCAGATGGGGACTTTGTTTCACAAGTGGGTGGCTAGGAATGTAGAGCTAGCAGGGAAGTTGGAAGAGATGGAACAGAGAGAGTTGAGCGAGAGGACAGAGAAGGAAGCACTCTGTACTCAGATAGAGATGGAGGTGATGGATAGGATTCACTTCGAGGAGAAGTGGGAAGAAGCTAATGATCGGGCTAATGACTTAGAGGATGAGGTGTGATGTAAAAGAAGGAAGATGAACAAGATGAGCTATGCTTTGCGCACATCCATGGACAGATTGATCGATGGGGTGAATCACTACCCGGCAGAGCAGGGACAGACCCGACATACCATAAGCCAAGATTTAGTGGTGCACATTACTCAGAAAGAATACTAGAGCGTTGTGGAGCGTGGAATGTTAGATTAAGTCTAGATGTAGAAGCTTAGTAGTTGTAGTATTGTATTTATATATATAATGTTTAATCTGTTGTTGTAATCTCAGTCTTTTGTGTAAGATGTGTGTAGACACTCAAAATTTTTCATTCCTGTTACTAACCTTGCAGGAGGGCAGAATCGTCTTCCAAAGATAACCCCGGAGGTCAAATCAGCTAAATCCTAGAGACAACCCTGGGATACTCAGTCCCATCTCGGAGACAACCTCGAGATAATCAGTTCCAACCCCGGAGACAACCCCGGGAGATTCAGTTCCAACCTTGGAGACAACCCTGAGGAATACAGTTGCAGTTTCGGAGATAACCCCGGAAATACTTGTTTCAACCCCCAGCAGTCAGCTTCAACCTCAGAGATAACCCCGAGGCACTCGATTCCAACCCTGGAGATAACCCCAAGAGGTCAGGCACACCTCAAAGACAACCCCGATCTCAAAGATAACCTTGAGCAACGACTGCTAAATCAGCCCATAACTGGAGATAACCCTGGTGAGGGGAAAATCATTATTTTGCCACCTCCAATCCCACATTCACGCTGTCTCAACAACATTTCATCCCAAATTCCATATAGAAGTGTCCTATAAGAACCATAGCTCAAATCTCGAGTGACTACTACACAAGATAGCACACCGGATAAAATTTGAAGACCTGAAGATCTGGGCATAGACCCATCTTCTCGACTTCGTACAACCTCTTATCCCATATCATTGTGTAGCTCTCAACAACAACATTCTGAAAATGTATTATATGCCTCAATCGGATGCCCGGATTGAAAGTTATGAAGGTTCGAAAGGACAATGCGTTGTATGCGTGTACGTACTTCGAGATGACAGGGCCCACGGAGCCCGAGGCACCCTGGGTAGCCGCAGGTACACCTGTGGCTCCCCCCTTCTATAAATAGAGGGCTTGGGGTGGCCATTTTAAGAAAAGAAAAGGCGAGGAAACTTTGTCCATTTTGCTTTGTACACACTATAAACTGAGTGCTTTCTCTTTTCAAACACTTGTGAGCTTGTGCTTTGTCATATTTTACCGGTGGAAATCAAGTGTTCATTCATTTAAAGCTATTTGAAGTCTTCTTGGCAGCCCACTATAAGACTTCTTACATTTCTTAAAGTCTTTCTCCACTTTCATTAACACACATTTATTCACGTTGAGAGTTGTCATTGCGTGTGTTGGGACCTTGATCAAGTGGCTTTTTATTTCTATATATATATATATATATATATATATATATATATATCTAGTTATGCCTCGATTGAGCCTCGGATTTACATCCAAGGAGTGTTTCTTGCTTTTATACATATATATATCCGGTCGTTCTTTGCTTATATATATATATATATATATATATATATATATATATATATATTTACATTTCCAATCCCCATGGAGTTAACTACGTGGCGGTTGGTTTTTTATATATATATATATATATATATATATATATATATATATATATATATATATAGGTAGCATTTATACTTGCATACAAACTACAACATCATGTGAGCCTAGAAAATCATGTGATCACAAATTTAGTCTTCTGAATCTTGATTCGGTTCCCGTGATTGACATTTTTAGCTGCAACCAGCTTATAAATTATTCACGGTGTTCGAATTTCCTTACATGGCTCTCATGCCCAGAAGAAGTTCGGCACTGCTATATATCATATTTTCTTAAAGATGCCTCGCATCTCGAAAATAAAAAGCAATTAAGCCGAACACATAATAAAATGGAAGTATCAAAGGCCTCAATTACTATTGAGCATATGGGTTTGAAAAACCTCTGTTACAAAATATCACTGCTATATGTTGTTAAAATGAACTTTTATATAAAATTCAAACCCTTAGTATATAGGTGCAAACGAGGCATAACACTACTTCCAGATAATTGCACATTGACCTTCCCCCCCACACATTCAGATAATAGTTTAATTGAAAAGTGGTGGTCATCGTGTTACTACAGATGTCGGGGGGTGCCTAACATCTTCCCTCCACATAATCAAGCCCCCGAACCCTAACGAATCTCGGTTTCACAGACTAGTTAAGCAGTGTTACATCACTAGGTCAATGTGCAAACCTTTTCTCGGTTGAGTTGGTGCAACCATTTAAAAATACCAACTGGCGACTCTTACAGTCCAATCGTCGACATATACATGTTGGACCTTTTCAAACTTATTTTTTCAAACAAATTTCACTTAACATGAGAACACCAAAAGAAAAGAACAGAAAGGGACAAATAAAAATCCAGGCGTTGATAGGTGGCGACACTGCTGGGGACATCCAGTAAGAGGGCTTAAGTCGCTATTACAAACTTTTCAAAACTGTTATCTGCTTGTGTGTGGATGTTGCATTTACATTTGAATGGATGTATACGAATGCATTTACCTACTGCACTTAGTGCTTCGCACTGTATCTGCTTGTGATATTCAGTACTTCGCACATGTCATCATTTCCAAACGGTGAGACACGTTGTATGTGAATGTATATTGTGTGGTCCCTCCACCAGGAGGCTATCCTATTGGTGTTTGATTACTGGACTCGTAGGGAGACTAATTCTATCGAGGCTCAGGAAAGGCACCACCTAGATTCGCTCTAGTTGAAAGGTCGGATTAACTTCCCGTCGAGTAAATTGCGATGATCTGGGAACCTTCATTCCAAAAAGCTGCGAGAGTAACCTAAGATAGGTCAGCCTCTGATAAACCAAATGCGGAGGAAAGTCTCTTCATACTTTCTATTTCAATTACTTGTAAATTCAATTACCTATAATGTTATTTCCATGCTAATCTTAATGTAATTGAAAATATGAAGGAATATGTGTACATGCATTCCCTTTTATATTAAAACCTGACATGCTATCTTGTCAAAACTGACATCCGTTTTGCAGGATAATACTCCTAAAACAAACACATCACATAGCATATAACTTTTCTACATTCCCTAAGACTAAACTACATGCCCATTTAGAGGAGAAACTACTCCCCTTTCCAAGCACAGTCTTCAAACCCTCCATTTCCAAAGAGTGGAGAAGTCAGACACACTCGAGTGTTCACACCCTCAGGGGATTCACTCGAGAACATTCTCAATCTTCTGACAACTCAGAAAAAAATTACCCATCTTCTTCCACCAGCCAACCCGAATGGGAAGGGTTTCAATGCTAATAGGAAGTGTGTTTATCATGCTGGAGCTCCAGGCCATGATACTCAGGATTGCTGGTGTGACAACTCGAGAATTTAGAAATTTTTTAAAATCATAATTGATTAATTTAAGATTCAATATTAAAACCTAGTCTGAAAATAAGTGTATGGAATTGGCAGTTCTGTAAAGAAATTTTAAGAATTTCAAAATTTTTAGACAAGACTTGAATAATTTGTTGGATGGTAAGTGATAGTCTGGTAATGAGGTATAAGATTTTGGTGAATTATTCAGGATTAAGTATCTAAGTGTATACGAATCGGTATATATTGATTATAAGTGTATAAGAAGCTATGTATGTGATTATATGTGAACAATAAATTTTTATGTGTATAATTTGTGGATAAGGATCAAATCTTGATCAGATAAGTTACCTAGGTTACAAACCCTAAAGTTAGGTTAAAAACGTCATGTTTAAGTTAGAAAACTCTAACGAACTGTTAGAAACCCTAAGGATACGCTCGAAAACCCTAATTTTAGTTCGGGAATCCGAAACCCTAATTTGGATATTCAAAACCCTAATTTGGGAATTCAAAAGCTAAGTATTAAAAGCTTAAGTGTTAAATCTATGGGATATATTTAAAATGTCCAAAATACCCTTCAAGTTATAGGGGAAAAGACAAAAATACCCTTAGTGGGTGCGAAATGACCAAAATGACCTTTTTTCTTAAAACTTAAGCAAAAGATTTGTGAAATCTTGGTGAGTCATTGCTCTAGCTTATCCCATGTGCTATATATCTTACCAAATCTGATCTTGGTGGACACCTTGAACAATTGGATACATTGAATCAAGGAAATCAAAAGTTAAAAGTTAAGTAATAAACTTACTTTACTTCTCAAACTTGCCAAGCCATTCTATCTCATCCATTTTGAAAATCTAGTGAGAGAGGTAGTGAGAAGTTAAGCCATGATCAGTTTGTAGCAAGCCAATAACAGATCAAGGATCAAAAGTTCAAGAATTAAAGCATAAAGGTATAAAACCCTAGCCTTATAAAAATCTATGTGATTTCATGTTAATGTTGTTGTTTGTTGTTTAGAATAGTGTATAGGGATGTTGTTTAGTGATCTATGATGTTACATCATAGATCCATAACATCTAGAAGCCAGAAAATGAGTTTTTAAAAACTGACCAAGAACCCTAATTTTAAGGCTTGACAGCCTAATGTCAGGGCCTCTAGATCTTTACCTGTTAGTTGTTTAGTGTGTTTTAAGTTATAGATCTGTAGTGTGTCATGTGGACTATGATCTAGAACTGGAAACAAGTTCAGATCATGTGTAGATTACAAGTTATGAATGGTCAAAGTCAGTTGATCGACCACGAAACTGAAATCTTGGCAGCCCTGAATTTCCAGATTTTGTCTGACAAGCTTTTTAAGGCCATGAATCTTACTGTTGTTTGTTCGTTTGGCCAAGTTGTTGTTGTTATGTTGTAGTCTGGTATAAGGAATATACAATAAAGCCTTTAGCTCACCCAGAAAATACATAGAATCTAAGATAATCACGGTCAAAGTAGCGTTGACCGACTTTCTTATGAAGAAATCTGGGAAACCCAGATTTCTCAAGAACAGCCCCTGACCCCTACTTTGACCAACCTTAATCTTTCTTGTGTAATGATGTTATGATGTTATCTAATTATACCCTGACATATATACTACATGTGTGAGCTTTTAGATCACACAAATCAAACATAGAACTCAATATATAAGGATCCAAAGTAGGCACCATGAACTGCCTGAGTTTCTGGGTTACCCAGAAAACCTAGAACAACCTCTGACAAGTAGTTTGAGAGCTTAGATCTCTCAGTTGTGTTATTGTTTGGTCATGCAATCAAATTGTAGTTGTAGTATTACACTTATACTACATGATTAGCAACATTAGCAGCCTAGAAAACCTTATGATCACAGATCTACATGCGGTCAAACCTCCTACCTTAGCCTCTTACATAAGTTCTGGGTTTGGGCTGAAGAACACCTATAGCGATGGTTCTGTCGCTAAAGGGCCATTTTAGCGACAGATAATTTCTGAAAATTATTATTTTTATTAAATAAATAGAAAAAATGGTTTTTAATTATTAATAATACAAAATAAATTTCTAAAAATTATTTTAAAGTCCAAAAATTAGTTTTTAATTATTTAGAGTATATTTCATAAGTATTTAATATTTTTGGAATAGAAATGGTATTTAATTTATTTAATTATAATATTAAATAAATTATTTAAAAATGATTTTAATACTTGAAAAATCATGAAAAATTATATTATGGTATAAGAAAATATTTTAAGTTATTTTTAATAACTTTTGATATTTTATGATGAATTTAATTAATAAATTAATATTAATGGTGATTAATTTGTTTAATAAATATATTAAATAAATTATGGAAAATTAGAATAATGCTTTAAAAATCATATAAAAAATTGTTTTAAGTGTTATAAAAATATTTTAAGTTATAAAATATAACTTTTGATATTTTCCATGAAAATATTAATATTTTAATATTAATAGCAATTATCGGATAATGGATTTAAGCTGTTTAAAAGTCATATAAATATGATTTTAAAGTATTAAAAATACTTTTGTGATAGTATAAATATATTATAATATTATGTTGAGAATTTCATTAATATTTGATAATAAATAAATATTAATGATAATGGAATTATATGGTATTTAAATTATATAAATATGATATTAAAGATTGAAAAATCATGATAAATGGTAATAATTATCTAAAAATTATTACGAGCTTATGAAAAATATTTTGACTGATAATAAAATTATCTATGATAATGGTTAAGTGTTTAGGCAGAGTTTAATTAAACTTAGACTCGAGAAAAGTCCGACTAGACCGTCGGGGTGTTAGAATTGTGTCGGGTTCAACTCAGACTGAAATAGTTTGACTTGATACCGAGTCTTAGGTAGTTTGTGGATTGATAGGGTTATGTTTTATGTGTTTAGGTTATTCTACGATTATATATAATAGTATTATACTGTAATGATATTATTCTCATGTGGAGATCTATATTACTAATATTAGGTCTTCGGATAAAGCGATATAAACTTTGTAGCAGTAGTCGGTGATATAGGCAAGTTCCTAAACTTGAACTCTTAATTATTGTGCAAGTGTTCTCTAAACTTGACCTCGAGTAGATTTTTCTTTCAATTATAATTATGGCTAATCATTTCTGATTACCATGTCTATGAATTGTTGAATAACATTTTGTACAAATAATGCATGTGTTCATCAGGTATGAAAGGCTGATCACCTTCATTCCCATTCGGTCCAGATATAATTGCTATATTCATTTTTTTTTGACCATTCAATTCCTATTGACTTGGTCGTTCAGTTATAAAAATTTGTTCATGCTCATTCACAACCATATTGTTGAATGTTAGCCAGCTGTTATTCAAATTCTTTCAATCATGATATATCCTCAAATAAACTTATACTTGTTGGGCAAACTTATGCTAACCCATGCTATATCATGATAAACATTGCAGATTAAGGCGAATACGTCGGATACAAGGAAAGGTTAAAGATAGTTCCAGCGTTAGTTATTTGTGTAGCTAAATCTGTAACAATAATGTATGATAATATCTTTGTATGTCAGATAGGTTAATGAATTGTGTATAAGTTAAGGTTACTCGACCTTGGGGAATAGTGTGTAATGTTTAATGTATAAACAATTTATGTTTATATCTTCAATAATAGTTATAGAATGATTATACCAGATTCATGGTGATTTGGGACCCGAATTTGGGGTTATCACAGCTGGGCCTTGAAGCATAAGATCCAGGATTTAATTGACAATGGCGAGATCACGGTGACTAAACCCGACCAACCCCATATGCAAGACAACCCTCTTCCTCAACATAAAGAAGAGGAGTTTAGCATGATTAATTGGAGTAATGGACAAACTTCCCGTTACGATGGAGGATCCTCCCGAACCAGCAAGGATAGTACTAACAAATGGGATTTTGCACAGTTCCAATTTATGATGGAACATAAAATGAATGCTCTACGTGAGCAAGTCAACTAATTGGCAGAACTGGTGGTCCATCAATATCAAGTTACACGCCAATTATTTAGCCAGAAGCATGCTAGCCTCCTTCCTCTTGTTACTTATACTCCACCACAAACTCCAGAATGTGAAACGCTGGAGGATAAAATTACAAAAAGAGCAAATGTCATAGTCCGTCGAAATTTAGCCAAAAATATAGAATTCACCTACTTAGGCCAACCAATGGAAGAGATATTTTAGATTCTGATCAATGAAGGAAGAATCATAGCTCTGCTACCTCCAATAAAACCTTGTTCAAGACGGTTCAATTCTAATGGAGTATGTCAGTACCATTCCTACTCTCGCGGTCAAAGCAATGAAGAATGTTAGGCAATCCACAATCTTATTCAAAACCTAATTGATAGCGGTGTCCTGCAGTTGGCAGACAATGACACTGTATTACTTGAGAGTGGGGACATATTTCCTACAAAATAAAAGGAAGTCATAGCAGTTATATCCTCTGGGGATGATTTGGCTGTCATACCACTCACAATATAAGCAATTCAGCTCAAAGGTGTTGAAAATCCTTTGAAAGTGGCTGCGCCAAAGCCATTCATCTCGCCATTCAGACCATAGTATCCTGTTGTCAGCCTACTGAAAGTGCCATGGAATTATGGATAGGCTAAAGGATCCACATCTAATATAACTGTTGCAGTGTCGAAAGAGAATCCACTGTATCTTTCTCAATGGGTGATGAAGCCTACCATCATGTCAAAGGGGAAAGTTCCCATGAAGAAGATTAAAGAATTCCTCCGTACTATGGGACATAATGAAGCCAAGGTGGTTTTAAGCTTGAAGGAAGATCCACAACAGATCTCCATACTGGACTTGTTGTTCTCCTCAGAAGATCACATGAAGGTCTTACAGAGAGTTTTAGAAGAAGCCCACTTGCCAAAATTAGTGGATGTTAAAAAGTTCCATCACCTGGTTGATCACATTTTTAACGGCAATGTGATATCCTTCATTGATGATAACATACCTCCCGAAGGGACGGGCCATTGCAAATCGTTGCACATAATGGTTATGTCCTCCAGATACGTGGTAGCAGGAGTACTGATAGATGGAGGATCATCTTTGAACATCTGCCCTTATGCCACCTTGGAGAAGATGAACATCAATCGCAACCGGATCCGAAGTAGCCATACGGTTATCAAAGCTTTTGATGGATCCCGATGAAATGATGTCGGAGAGATTGAACTACCTGTGGAGATTGGTCCACACACATTTTGTGTATCTTTTCAAGTGCTCAAAATAGTTACAGGATATAACCTGCTCTTGGGAAGACTGTGGATTCACATGGCTGGAGCAGTCCCTTCCACCCTTCAGCAATAGCACAAATACATCTTTAACAACAGTCTGGTTACTATTAATGCTGAGCCGAAATGTCCTAAACAAGGTGACATACCACTCATCAATTTTAATCCTGAAGTTGAGCCAGTCAGCTTCCAGGCCTTGGAGGTGAGCAACACTCACTATCATCCCATTCGGGCGCCACCCCTGTGTTAGAGTTTATGCCCTAGAGGCCAATTATTTGATATAATTACTTAACGTTTTGATATTATATTTGATTGAATAAATGAATGATTTTATTATGGTTTTATTTACTGCGTTATATAATTGTTAACATAATAAAATTCCTTAGAATAGTGATACAAATTATATAGTTTCAAATATGTGACTTGAACATGAGATTATATAATTACAATTAGTATCATTGTTCTTAAATGTCCCTAGTCGAGTATCATTGTTGATGGGACAACATTGATGCATTGAGACTAGTATGTGGATTGACTGATGACCAAATCTCATTGGTTATAAATATATGAGATATTAAGTCAATGCATAAGTACATGATAGAGAACGATGTACTGGACAGACCCACCATGAGAATTCTATGTGGAGCATTATGCGAAATGTCATTAGAAATTCTCATAGTGATAATGATGTAATGGTCCTCCGACCTGAAATCACTATATTACTACACGGGAATTTATGTTCTTTGATATCATCAAATGTCACCTTTAATAGGGTGGACTATAAAGGTGATTATTGGGTACATCATGAATCGTGTGAGGAATATGAGTGATCTAGATGGAATTTAACCCTCCTATATATTAGGGATGATATCCATAGGCCTCTTGATTGAGTAGGACTATGATTTGCATGGCCATGCTCAAATAGTGATTTGTTTCATATAGTCTGCTCATTGATCAAGAAAACTCAGATTAAATTATAAAGAGTATGACACATTCCATGAC
Source organism: Panax quinquefolius (assembly GCA_020205615.1). NCBI lineage: Eukaryota > Viridiplantae > Streptophyta > Magnoliopsida > Apiales > Araliaceae > Panax > Panax quinquefolius. Next base: position 52,584,020 of record CM035163.1, read on the forward strand.
TCGAGTTTAATCTAGGATATTAAGGTTAAAAGGATTAAATTACATTGAAACATTGGTCACAAAAAGGTTGTATCGAATCATCGATCTTATTATTACTTGGGTAGCAGTGATGCATTACTAGATGTCGCTCACTGTTTATAATTTTATAATATGATCTTAAAATTATTTCCAACGTAATAATAACCTATAGGGTCACACACATAGAACGTAATTTAAAATGGAATTAATTTAAATTTCAAGGATTTAAATATATTAATATGATTAATAGTATTTAAATCACTTAATTTAAATTAAAAAGGATAATTTGTATATATGTATATTAATTGAAGAAGACTTAATTAAGATATATATATATATATATATATATATATATAAATTCGGATTTTATTAAAATACGTTTTGATTAATCCTTTTTAACTACTATATATATGATATAGTAGCCACATGAGGTAATATCATAACATCATAACCCCTAGCCGCTCTTAGAGAGAGACTAGAGAAAGCAGTTCTAAAATCCATTCCTTTTAGTGGCTAAGCTTGATTTAGTTTCGCCATCGCAGATAAATCGACGACGGTTTCTTGGGCATTTTGTGTGGATACTAGTAGAGGCGCGATTCGTTTGGATTCGTTGGAGATTGAGCGCATCAATTTTGAAGCATTTTCATATTCGGTATAATTTCTAACCACTGAATTAATTATTTTTGCATGGATCCTGTTTAGGGTTTCAGAAATTGCTTTAAATTGTTCTATTTCCGCTGTGCGTTTCTGTGTCAAAACCCTACAGTGGTATCAGAGCTACTTGCGAAACGATTAATTCAGATAATGTGTTTAATTGTTTTCGATATATATGGTATGTGATGATACAATTTTACCGATCTGAAATTGATTATATTGTTTTTGATATATATGATATATGATGATACAATTTTACCGAACTGTTAATTGAGTATATGATATTCTATAATCGACATATTTTGATATTATAAATATCTGTAATAGATATGCATGTATATGATGTTCTGTTAATTGAGTATATGATATTCTGTAATCGATATATTCTGGTATTATGAATATCGATAATAGATATGCATGTATATGTTGTTCTGTTAATTGTATCTTATATTGCGTAATAACAGTATTCAGTTTAATATGATTAATTGAAACGGGACATATATGATATGTATCGGGTGTATTGTTATTATGACTATTTTGGTGGATTAAAATACGTGATTCTGAAACTGTTTCAGAGAATCATTTAGAAAAATTATGCAATATAGATCAGCTGGACCATTGCCAGGGGGGAGACCCCCCCTTTGGACCCCCCCCCCCCCCCCCGTCGTAGTGCACGATGGTCGTGTCCCCAATTTGTTATATATATTTTTCTTTAATTTTATATAAACTATTATGAGCTTATTGTGATATGCATGGTGCACAGTTATGGCCTTTTGACCCATAGGTTAGTGGTTTTGGTTTTGAAATACGGCTTGCATGTCGTGCCTTTCTTTAAATTCTAATGTAAAATTCTCTTCTCATCTAAATCCCCTCGAATGTAACTCTAGGTTTCTTTATGTCATGTAATAATCTGTAATTGATGAAGATGAAAAGATGAAGGACACGATGGAAAGATGATGATGGAGAGGAGGCACATGCTTGGGGAAGATCCAAGGAAGCTATTTATTTTAAGATCTTTTACCACCTTAGATTGACCTTCAATCTTTCATTAGCTTGAAAAGATTGACAGTGGATTGGGCCATAACTGTGACACATTTAATTTTGCACTTTATTTATGCTTGTATGCGATATGATATGATAAATAATGTGCATGCTTAATAAGATTAAAATTGGTGAGATCTAAATTTATTAATAAAATCCCTCATTAAATTATTAAGTCTAAATCAAATGCCTTCCAACGAATAACACTCATCAAGACCTTGATCAATAGATGTAGGTTTGCCAAAGCAAAATACCATATTTATCTAGGTAAGATGCGATAGGATAATTGTGATATGCCTGTTGTTAAAATCATTGGGCGGAACTTAACTAAGTTATCTCAATAGGATTGTGGACTTAGAGGCATAGAGTTTGGTAGGTACCATTAGATGGACTAGAAACAATTGTTGTTTACCAAACTATCCAGGAGATATATATGATATAATTGACAAAAAGGATTGTCTACCTAAATAATTGTGTTTTAAGAGATTAGCCAAAGCTAACTTAGGGCATAATGAAATATGGATCTTGGCTCACTAGAAAGATTTAATTGAAAAGTGCTTTCCGAATTAATGGTGAGGGCTATTAATTTGAATAAAATAGTAGGAGCTATATTTTGAATGTACTATTATCAATTACATAATATCAACTCTGCAATTTGACTTATTATTTTTTTACACTTACAAATTATAGATATCAATGGCAAACAACAACAATACAAGTAGTCTTTCACTACGATCAGTCCTTGAGAAGGACAAGCTGAGTGGAATTAATTTTCTTGACTGGCATAGGAACTTGAGGATTGTCCTTAAACAAGAGCGCAAGCTATATGTCATTGAAAAGCCCATTCCTGCAGCACCGGTAATCATCGCACCACGCGCGGAGCATAATGCTTACAAGAAGCATCAGAGATGATGCTCGGGCGTGAGTTGTCTCATGCTAGCAAACCATGAACGCCGAGCTTCGAAAGTAACATGAGTTGATGGATGCTTATGAGATAATCGAGCATCTCAAGTAATTGTTGAAGGCATGCTCGACAGAGAGGTATGATACAAACAAGGCATTGTATCAACGCAAAATGGGTGAACGTGATCCGTTGGTCCACGTGTGCTGAAAATGATTGGGTATATTGAGTACCTTGATAGGTTGGGTTTTCAATCAATCCGGAGGCCCAAACAGATCTTGTTTTGCAATCCCTGAACAACAGCTATTCTCAATTTGTCATGAATTATCTTATGAATGAATTTGCGAAACCCCTTACTGAGTTGTTGAGCATGTTAAGAACTGCCGAGAATAACATAAAAAAGGCAGGACCCGCTCCCATAATGATGGTGCAAAAGGAGAATGCTAAGGGAAAATGGAAAGGCAAGAAGAAGATAGGATCTAATTCTGGTGCCAAACCTAAATCCAAAACCAAACAGGCTTTAAAACCTAAAGGTGGGGTGGCTAAAGAAGGTGATTGTCACTTTTGTGGAAAACTTGGACATTGGAAGGGGAATTATCTTGCTTATTTGGAAGAAGTGAAGAAAAGGAAAGGAAGTGGGACTTCTAATTCAGGTATATATGTTATAGAAGTCAACTTGTCTACTTCTACATCATGGGTATTAGATACTGGATGTGGTTCTCATATTTGTGTTAATGTGCAGGAACTCCGAAGGTGTAGGACTTTGGAAAAAGGAGAGGTTGACCTACGTGTTGGGAATGGAGCAAGAGTTGCTGCACTGGCCGTAGGAACTTATCATTTATCTTTGCCCTCTGGGCTAGTTTTAGAATTAAAAGATTGTTATTTTGTTCCTGCCATAAGCAAAAACATTATTTCTGTTTCTTGTTTGGACAAGAAAGGTTTTTCATTTATAATAAAGAACAACCGTTGTTCGTTTTACTTAAATGATATATGTTATGGTGTTGCACAATTGTTTAATGGTCTTTATATTCTTGATTTGGAAATGCCTATCTATAACATAAATACACAACGATTTAAATCAAATGATTCAAATCGACATATATCTACAGCCTTCGTCGTTTTGGGCCATATAAATGAGAACGCATATCAAAACTCCATAAAGATGGATTTTTGGATTCATTTGATTTTGAATCATATGAAAAATACGAATCTTGTTTATTAGGCAAGATGACTAAAGCCCCTTTCACTGGACACAGTGAACGGGCTAGCTATATATTGGGACTTATACATAGTGATGTATGTGGACCCATGAGTTCGTTAGCAAGAGGTAGGTTTTATTACTTTATTACATTTCTTGACGATTGACTTGGTGAGATATGTATATGTATATCTTATGAGACACAAATCCGAATCCTTTGAAAAGTTCAAGGAATTCAAGAATGAAGTTCAAAACCAATTTGGCAAAAAGCATAAAAGCCCTTGATCGATTGAGGAGGTGAATACTTAAGCCAAGACTTTGATGACCTTCTAAAGGAGTGTGGTATTATATCATAACTCACTCCACGGAACACCACAATGGAATGGTGGTATTAATGCGAGAGGAGGAATCGAACCTTGTTGGAAATGGTACGATCAATGATGAGTCATGCAGATCTTCCAATAAGCTTCTGGGGTCATGCCCTTGAGACAACTGCATTCACACTTAACCGTGTTCCTACTAAGATGGTTCAGAAGACACCATATGAGATGTGGACTGGGAAACGTCCTAGTGTGTCGTTCATGAAGATTTGGGGTTACGAGGAGTTTGTAAAACATCTGGATTCTGACAAGCTCGGACCCAAATCTGACAAATGTAATTTTGTGGGATACCCAAAAGAAACAAAAGGGTATTATTTCTACAAACCTTCTGAGAACAAAGTGTTTGTTGCTCGAACTGGTATTTTTCTAGAAAGAGAATTTGTCTCTAAAGGAAACAGTGGGAGGAAAATAGAACTCGAAGAAATTCGAGAACCAAAGAATATCATTGAACCTGAGTTGGAATGTGAGCAGGAACCACGAGATGTTATGGAAAGTGAACCTAATCAAATTACACAAGGAATTCGTAGATCTGGTAGGACACGCCAAGAGCCCGAGAGATATTATGGATATCTTGTGACTCAAAACGGTGATGTGATGCTCATAGATCAGTATGAGCCTGCTTCCTACCAAGAAGCTATGAATGGACCAGATTTTGAGAGATGGCTTGAAGCCATGAGATCTGAAATGGACTCCATGTATACTAACCAAGTATGGACTTTGGTTGATCCACCCAAAGGGGTAAAACCAATAGGGTGCAAGTGGGTTTTCAAGAAGAAAACCGACATGGATGGTAATGTACAAACCTATAAAGGCCGACTGGTAGCAAAAGGTTTCAAACAATTTTAAGGTGTTGAATATGATGAAACCTTCTCTCCCGTGGTAATGGTTAAATCCATCAGGATCTTACTTGCTATTGCAGCTTTTTATGATTATGAAATCTGGCAGATGGATGTGAAAACTGCTTTCCTTAATGGAAATCTCCTTGAGGATGTGTATATGACACAACCTGAGGGTTTTGTCGCTCCAAAGGATGCTGGAAAGGTATGTAAGCTACAACGATTCATTTATGGATTGAAGCAAGCCTCACGGAGTTGGAATCTTCGATTTGATGAAGCAGTCAAAGAGTTTGGCTTTATTAAAAATGAAGATGAACCTTGTGTATATAAGAAGGTTAATGGGAGTCACATTGTATTCCTGATATTATATGTTGACGACATATTAATTATTGGGAATGACATTCCTTCATTACACGCTGTAAAAATATGGTTAGGAAAATGTTTCTCCATAAAAGATTTAGGCGATGCAGACTACATTTTAGGTATCAAGATCTATCGAGATAGATCGAGAAAAATGATCGGCCTAAGTCAAAGTACATATATTTATAAAGTGCTGAAATGGTTCAGCATGCAAGAGGCAAAAAGAGGACATTTACCCATGACTCATGGTGTAAAGATCTCTAAGGCCCAATGTCCTAAATCATAAGATGATGAGGAGTATATGAGAAAGATCCCTTATGCTTCGGCAATTGGATTTATCATGTATGCAGTGATATGTACTCGTCCGGATGTCTCGTATGCTTTGAGCATGACGACCAGATACCAGTCGAATCCAGGTGAAGGTCACTAGACAGCAGTCAAGAATATCCTCAAGTACCTTAAAAGGACTAAGGATTCATTCTTGGTATATGGAGGTGAAGATGAACTAGCAGTAAGGGGTTACACAGATGCTAGTTTCCAGACTGATAATGATGATTATAAGTCTCAGTCAGGTTTTGTATTTTGCTTTAATGGTGGTGCTATTAGCTGGAAGAGTTCAAAGCAAGAGACGATGTCGATTCTACAATGTGTGAGTATATTCTGTCGCTTCTAGTGCGGCCAAGGAGGCTGTACGGATTAAAAAGTTCATCACTGAACTAGGTGTTGTTCCAACCATTGTTGATCCGGTTAAGCTATACTATGATAACAATGGAGCCATTGCACAGACTAAGGAACCCAGATCTCACCAACAATCTAAGCATATACTTAGGCGGTACCATCTCATCCGTGAAATCACCTATAGAGGAGATATAAGCATATGTATAGAGGAGATATACATATAGGAAGAGTGCCAACTGATGATAATGTTGTAGATCCACTGACCAAGGCTTTGTCACAGCAGAAGCATGACGGTCACACAAGTTCCATGGGTATTAGATACATGAGTGATTGGCTCTAGTGCAAGTGGGAGACTGTTAGAGTTTATGCCCTAGAGGCCAATTATTTGATATAATTGCTTAACGTTTTGATATTATATTTGATTGAATAAATGAATGATTTTATTATTGTTTTATTTACTGCGTTATATAATTATTAACATAATAAAATTCCTTAGAATAGTGGTACAAATTATATAGTTTCAAGTATGTGACTTGAACGTGAGATTATATAATTACAAGTAGTATCATTGTTCTTAAATGTCCCTAGTCGAGTATCATTGTTGATGGGACAACATTGATGCATTGAGACTAGTATGTTGATTGACTGATGACCAAATCTCATTGGTCATAAATATATGAGATATTAAGTCAATGCATAGGTACATGTTAGAGAACGATGTCTAATGGACGGATTCGCCATGAGAATTCTATGTGGAGCATTATGCTAAAAGTGTCATTAGAAATTCTCATAGTGATAATGATGTAATGGTCCTCCAGGCACGAAATCACTATATTACTACACGGAATTTATGTACTTTGATATCATCAAATGTCACCTTTAATAGGGTGGACTATAAAGGTGATTATTGGGTACATCATGAATTGTGTGAGGAATATGAGTGATCTAGATGGAATTTAACCCTCTTATATATTAGGGATGATATCCATAGGCCTCTTGATTGAGTAGGACTATGATTTGCATAGCCATGCTCAAATAGTGATTTGTTTCATATAGTCTGCTCATTGATCAAGAAAACTCATATTAAATTATGAAGAGTATGACACATTCCATGACTCGAGTTTAATCTAGGATATTAAGGTTAAAAGGATTAAATTAAATTGAAACATTGGTCACGAAAAGGTTGTATCAAATCATCGATCTTATTATTACTTGGGTAGCAGTGATGCATTACTAGATGCCGCTCACTGTTTATATTTTTATAACATGATTTTAAAATTATTGTCAACGTAATAATAACCTATAGGGTCACACACATAGAACGTAATTTAAAATGGAATTAATTTAAATTTCAAGGATTTAAATATATTAATATGATTAATAGTATTTAAATCACCGAATTTAAATTAAAAAGGATAATTTGTATATATGTATATTAATTAAGTAAGACTTAATTAAGATATATATATATATATATATATATATATATATATATATATATATATAAATTCGAATTTTATTAAAATACGTTTTTGATTAATCCCTTTTTAACTACTATATATATATGATATAGTAGCCACTTAGGGTAATATCATAACAACATAACCCTAGCCGCTCTTAGAGAGAGACTAGAGAGAAACAGTTCTAAAATCCATTCCTTTTGGTGGTTAGTACCCCAGTTCCGTTTACTGCAAATCGTACGATGGTTCGTTGGGCGTTTCTTATGGATACCGTAGAGGCGCGATTCGTTTGGATTGCCTTGGAGATTCGAGCACATCAATTTCAGAAGCATTTTCATATTCGGTATAATTTCTAACCACTAAATTAATTATTTTCGTATGGATCCTATTTAGGGTTTCGGAAAGTGCTTTAAATTGTTCTATTTCCTCTGTACGTTTCTGTGTCGAAACCCTACACTCTGATACCCAGAATTTCTGCTGAGGTAATGTCAGCAAGTTAAGAAATGATGTCCTTGGGTTATCAACCTGGATAAGGTTTGGGCAAAGATCATCAGGGCATTAAGCGCCCAATTCAAGTTCTCAGTCAAATAGGGACAACTAGATTAGGCTATTCTTCTAGCTCTAGTCATAGGAATCCTCACAAAGATAAACAGGTTCCTTCATCTTTAGCCACACGGCGATTGCTTAAACCTACAGAGGCTAAGCCTGTACAACCCTCATTAAAGGTTCCTGCCCATGTGATGACTATGTTGTTTCCTAAGTCGATACCGGTCAAAGGAAAGGAAGTCTTGATGCCAGATCCTGAGGCGGAAGAAAGGGATCGAAAACGTAAATAAAACATTGCAAGGCGGTTGTCAAACATACGCATCATAGTACATACTGAGGGTATGAATAGAGACATCCTAGACAATTATTATCCAGACATCATGGTCATCATTCAGAAAAAAGAGAACGATAATAGCCCCTTCATCACTGTTGTCCACCAGGACTTCACCCTTGACAATTGGAGCAACACTCCTTGTATTTGTCGACAAGGGTAAAAAGGGCAGAAACTCCCTCTGCCTTGTAGATAACAATAACTGCTTACTTTTTCTGTACATTATTAGCAGTTGTTTTGTCATTACATGCTAACACTTTGTATAATTGAACAGTTTCATATATTAAGTGAAAGCATTTTGTTTCAGGACTCTAAAGTTAGATGTGCCTATACTTGCTGATGAGGTGCCTATTCTCCACAAGGATTGTAACTTTGATGTAAAGTTGGACTCAGACTTAATGGAAATAAAAGAGGGTTATGAGATACCTCAGGAGATCAAAGAATGGGTCAAAGACAAACCCAAGCCAAATCTTGATCAAACCACCTCTTTCAAACTCGAAACCTCAGAACACCCCAAACAAATCTAGATTGGTACGAACCTCACTCCAAACCAAAGGAATGACATGGTTACTTTATTGACCTAATTCCAAGATGTGTTTGCATGGTCTCATAAAGACATGGTTAGTTTATCCACTGACTTTATCATTCATCGCCTTCCCATCAAAGAGGGATTTAAGCCAGTTAGGCAGAAGCTCAGGCGATTAAAACCTGAGTGGAGTTTAAAAGTTAAAGAAGAAATTGTGAAACAATTTCAAGTCGACATCATCATGGTGTTAACATACCCTGAGTGGCTATCAAACATAGTCCCTGTGCCTAAACCCGGAGGAAAGGTGCGAGTTTACGCGGATTACAGGGATCTGAATAAAGCTTGTCTTAAAGATAGCTTTTTCGTGGCTTCATCCACATACTCATTGACAATATAATCCAATATGACATGTACTCCTTTGCTGATTGTTTTGTGGGGTACCATCAAATTATGGTTGCTGAATAGGATCATGAGAAAACTGCATTCATCATTCCTTGGGGAACCTTTTGCTATAGACGGTTGTCATTCTGCCTCATCAATGTTGGAGCTACCTATCAGCAAGCTATGATGACTCTTTTCCATGACTTAATGCATAAAGATATAGAGATCTATGTGGATGACATCATTGTAAAGTCCCAAAGGGAGGAAGACCACCTAGACCTTCTCGGAAAGCTCTTCAACAGTTTGTGTAAGTATAACTTGAAGTTGAATCTAGCCAAGTGTACCTTTGGTGTTAAATTAAGAAAGTTCCTAGGATTCCTAGTAAGCCACAAAGGGATTGAGCTGGATCCCACAAAAATCTAGGCCATCACAAAAATGCCCATTCCGCAGACAGAGAATGAAATACAAGGATTTTTGGGAAGAATCAATTTCATCAGAAGATTCATCTCCCAACTCACAGCAACCTGTGAGCCTATCTTCAAGTTGTTAAGGAAGAACTCCTCCATGAAATGGAATGATGAGTGTCAGAAAGCCTTCCTTACAATCAAAGAGCAGCTAGTCAAAGCTCTTATTTTGGTACCTCCCAGGTATGGTGTTCCCATGTTCATGTACATGTCCATTAATGAAAATGCCATGAGATGCATATTGGGACAGAAAGATGATAGAGGCTAAGAGCGAGCTATCTATTACCTTAGCAAAAGATTCTGTAGAAATGAACACATGTACACTCTAATTGAGAAAACTTGTTGTGCTTTAGCATGGGTTTCCATAAGGTTACATCATTACGTCCATGGTCATACAACCCATCTCATATCTCGCATGGATCCTCTCAAGTACGTGTTCAGTAAACCCGTGTTGAATTGTTGACTATCCAGATGGCAGTTAATCCTACAACAATTTGACATTGTCTACGTGACTCAAAAGTCTATCAAAGGTCAAGGAATTGCGGATCAACTGGCCGCCGCACCTTCAGGGGATTTCAAACCCTTGGAAACATACTTCCCGATAAAGGGGTAATGACAGTTTAGCAACACCATCAATACAATGCATACAAGATATGGAAGATGTATTTAGATGGAGCCGCAAACATGGAAGGTTCTGGGGCTGGAGTAGTTCTAGTATTCATTACGAGGGAGCAGTATCCCGTCGCTGTTAAATTGTAGTTTGTCAGCACCAACAACATAGCTGAGTATGAAAGATGTATCATGGGTCTAAAACCATTAAACGGTTAACTATCTTTGGAGATTCCAAATTGGTAATCAGACAAACCACTGGAATCTATCACACCAAAGAGCTACATTTGCTGCCTTCCCATTGGCAGGTTCTACAGATGGCTTCAGAGTTTGAAGAAATATCCTTCCTCCACATTCCTCGGAATAGGAATGACTTTGCGGTGCGCTAGAAACTTTGGCCTCCTTAATCAATATACCTGACAAGGAAAACATGCCAAGCATCATATTTGCCCTATAAAAGGCTCCAACCTTTGGGAACTACATTGGAGAAGTATCGGATGAGCTACCTCCCATCCAACGCCCTTGGTATCAGCATATCAAGGAGTACCTTTGAGATGGATCTACACCCGTTGAGGTAAGCCCTACTGAGAGAAGGCGGATTCATCAAATGGCTATGAAATTCTACATGAGCGGAGACGTACTCTATAAAAGAGATGCATGACTAGGTCTCCTCAGATGTCTGGACAAAGACTAAGCTTAGAGGCTCACGGATGAAATCCATGGTGGAGTTTGTGGCCCACACATGAGCGGCCCTCTACTTGTCAAGAAGGTCCTAAGAATAGGGCATTAATGGCTCTCTCTCAAGGCTGATTGTGATGACCACGTCAAGAGATGTTATCAATGCCAAATTCATGGGAATGTTATCCACGCCCCTCCATGGGAGTTCCACAATATGAGTTCGTCTTTGCCCTTATCAATGTGGGAAATAGATGTGATAAGGCCCATCGGTCCCAAAGCCAGTAATGGGCATCGGTTTATCTTCACCATGATCGACTACCTCACCAAGTGGGTAGAAGCAGCCTTCTTCCCCAGGGTTACCAAAGAAGTTATCAATGGTTTAATCGGAAACAATATCATTTATCGATATGGACAACCAGAGGTAATTATGTCAGATAATGCTAAGAACCTCAACAACAAAATGATGGAGGAGTTATGCAGTAAATTCTATTTTAAACATCTCAACTCCGTCATCTACTATCCAAAGATGAATGGTGTTGAAGCGGCTAATAGGAATATCAAGAAGATCATGCAAAAAATGTTCGCCAATCTCAAAGAATGGCCTGACTTGTTAGCATTTCAGGCTTTGATATAAAAGGGAATGCATGTACACATATTCCTTCATATTTTCCATTACATTGAGATTGACATGGAAATAACATTACAAGTAATTGAATTTAAAAGTAATTGAAATGGAAAGTATGAAGAGACTTTCCTCCATATTTGGTGTATCAGAGGCTGACCTATCTTAGGTTACTCTTGCGGCTTTTTGGCATGAAGGTTCCCCAGATCATCGCAATTTACTCGGCGGGAAGTTAATCCGACCTTTCAACTAGAGCGAATTTGGGTGGTGCCTTTTCTGAGCCTCGTTGGAATTAGTCTCCCTACGAGTCTAGTAATAAAACACCAATAGGTTAGCCTCCTGGTGGAGGGACTACACAACATACATTCACATACAACGTGTCTCACCATCTAGAAATGATGACATGTGCGAAGCACTTAATAGCACAAGCAGATACAGTGCGAAGCATTAAGTGCGGTAGGTAAATACATTCGTACACGTCCATTCAAATGTTAATGTAACATCCACACACAAGTAGATAATAGTTTTGAAAAGCTTGTAATAGCGGCTTAAGCCCTCTTACTGGATGTCCCCAGCAGTGTCGCCACATATCGACATTGGGATTTTTTTGTCCCTTTCTGTTCTTGTGTTTTGGTGTTCTCATGTTAATTGAAATTTGTTTGAAAAAATAAGTTTAAAAAGGTCCAACATGTATATGTCGACGATTGGACTGTAAGAGTCGCCAGTTGGTATTTTTAAATGGTTGCACCAACTCAACCGAGAAAAGGTTTGCCCATTGACCTAGTGATGTAACACTGCTTAACTGGTCTGTGAAACTAAGATTCGTTAGGGTTCGGGGGCATGATTATATGGAGGGAAGGTGTTAGGCACCCCCCGACATCCGTGGTAACACGGTGACCGCCACTTTTCAATTAAACTATTATCTGAATGTGTGTGTGGAGGGGGGGGGGGGTCAATGAGCAATTATCTTGAAGTAGTGCTATGCCTCGTTTGCACTTATATACAAAGGGTTTGAATGTATAAAAGTTCATTTTAACAAGATATAGCAGTGATATTTTGTAAAAGTGGTTTTTCAAACCCTTATGCTCAATAGTAATTGAGGCCTTTGATACTTCCATTTTATTATGTGTTCTGCTTAATTGCTTTTTATTTTTGAGATACGAGGCATCTTCAAGAAAATAGGATATATAGCAGTGTCGAACTACTTGTGGGCATGAGAGCCATCTAAGTAAATTCGAACACTGTGAATAATTTATAAGCTGGTTGCAGCTGAAAATGTCCATCACGGGAACCGAATCTAGATTCAGAAGACTAAATCTGTGATCACATGATTTCTAGGCTCACATGATGTTGTAGTTTGTATGAAAGCTGTAAACAGTTACATATATAAAAGCTGTAAATATATATATATATATGAACAACCAACCGCCACGAAGTAAACTCTGTGGGGGATTGGAAATATATATATATATATATATATATATATATATAGACGATTAACCGCCACGAAGTAAACTCTAGGCGAGACAAAAATGTAAATATATATATATAGGGACGATCAACCGCCACGAAGTAAACTCCAGGTGGGACGAAAATGTAAATATATATATATATATATACAAAAGAAATAAAAAGCCGCTGACCAAAGGTCCGGGCATACACACGCAACACGACTCTCAACGTGAATAAATGTGTGTGAATGAAAGTGGAGAAATGCTTTAAGAAATGTAAGAAGTCTTACAGTGGGCTGCCAAGAAGACTTCAAATAGCTTTAAATGAATGAACACTTGGTTTCCACCGGTAAAATATGACAAAGCACAAGCTCACAAGTGTTTGAAAAGAGAAAGCACTCAGTTTATAGTGTGTACAAGGCAAAATGGGCAGGGCTTCCTCGCCTTTTCTTTTTTTAAAATGGCCACCCCAAGCCCTCTATTTATAAAGGGGGGAGCCGCAGGTGTACCTATGGCTACCCGGGGTACCTCGGGCTCTGTGGGCTCCATCGTCTCGAAGTACGTGCATGCATGCAACGCATTGTCCACTCGAACCTTCATAACTTTCAATCCGGGCATCCGATTGAGGCGTATAATACATTTTCGGAATGTTGTTATTGAGAGCTACACAATGACAGGGGATAAGAGGTTGTACAAAGTCGGGAAGATAGGTCCATGCCCAGATCTTCAGGTCTTCAAATTCTATCTGGTCTGCTATCTTGCGTAGTAGTCACTCGGGATTTGAGCTATGGTTCTTGTAGGACACTTCTATATGGGATGTGGGATGAAAAGTTGTTGAGATGGCATGAATATGGGATCGAGGTGGCAAAATGATGATTTTCCCCTCACCGGGGTTATCTCCAGTTCTGGGTTGATTTAGAAGTCGTTGCTCAGGGTTATATTTGAGATTGGGCTATTGTAGGTGCTGAATGTCCTCAGGGTTGTCTCTAAGGTGTGCCTGACTAGTCGGGGTTATCTTTAGTGTTGGAACCGAGTGCCTCGAGGTTATCTCTGAGGTTAAAGCTGACTACTGGGGGTTGAAACAAGTATTTCTGAGGTTATCTCTGAAACTACAACTGTATTCCTCGGGGTTGTCTTCGAGGTTGGAACTGAATCTCCCGGGGTTGTCTCCGAAATTGGAACTAAGTATCTCGAGGTTGTCTCCGAGATGGGACTCAGTATCCTGGGGTTGTCTCTGGGATTTAGCTGATTTGACCTCCAGGGTTATCTTCGGAAGACAATTCTGCCCTCCTGCAAGGTTAGTAACAGAAATGAAAAATTTCGAGTGTCTACACACATCTTACACAAAAGACTGAGATTATAACAACAAATTAAACATCATATATATAAATACAATACTACAACTACTAAGCTTCTACATCTACTAAGCTTCTACATCTAGAATTAATCTAACATTCTACGCTCCACGGCACTCTAGTATTCTTTCTGAGTAATGTGTACCACTAAATCTTGGCTTATGGTGTGTCGGGTCTGTCCCTGCTCTGTCGGGTAGTGATTCACCCCATCGATCAATCTCTCCATGGTTGTGCACAAAGCATAGCTCATCTTGTTCATCTTCCTTCTTTTACATCTCACCTCATCCTCTAAGTCATTAGCCCAATCATTAGCTTCTTCCCACTTCTCCTCGAAGTGAATCCTATCTATCACCTCCATCTCTAACTGAGTACGAAGTTCTTCCTTCTCTGTCCTCTCGCTCAACTCTCTTTATTCCATCTCTTCCAACTTCCCTGCTAGCTCTACATTCCTAGCCACCGACCTGTGAAACAAAGTCCCCATCTGGATCCTTGCATCCTTTCGGTGAGTAATCTCCACCTCCATCTCCTGTATCACTAATTTTCTCTGATGGTCCTCGTCCCTCAGTTTCTGGAACTCAGACTCCCTCTCTCTAGACTCAGCCTCTAACTCCTCCACTCTACATCCTAACTCCAGAATCAGCTCCTCATACTCCCCTAACATCCGATCCTCGAAAGTAGCCTCATCAGAGTCCTTTATGAGCTCAGGCTCCTCCTCCATAAGCTCCTCCTCTAGATCAAACTCCTCGGGTAATGGCTCCATCTCCTCCTCCTCGTCATCATCATCGATAAAAGCCACTACTTATATAGGCTCCGCTATTAATGGTGCCTCAAATACCACGTGTATATCACACGGCTCCTCCTCTACTACTCGGCTAGGTCCTCCCATGTCAGTCATCCTACAACCACCAACATAAGACAAACAAACAACTACTCCATCAGAATGTTAAATAAAAATAAGTTCAATGTATATAATGAAGTTATATTCCATAACACACTAAGTCTCTTTCTAAGAAAACTCTACATGAGTCTTCATCCCTCTCTATCTTCTAAGTTCTCTTAAGTTATAATCTAAGGACTCTTGCTCCTAAGGTTTATAACTATATCTTTGAGATCAACCTGTGATGCCCCCAAATTCAGACCACATTTGTCTCAAATTTGGTTGTCACATACTAACTCTAATAACAAATCAAAATCTCACACAACGGAATAATAGAATAAATTACATTGTTATAACATAATTATTCTTGTCCCAAAGTCTCGCAACCGTTACTTATACAATACAACTTAAATTAAACATAGCTTAATATAATTAAGTTCTTCTACAATAGAATAATAGTACATTCCTAGTACTATGGAACTAACTATTCCAAAGCCTTCTCTTTATCCTTGTCCTTGCCAAAGGGTTCACAACGTTCTGCCTTAACTGAAAGTTTTAAGGAAAGCAAGGATGAGCAACAATTTTGCCCAACAAGTAATATAGTAAAAGGGTAATCAATGTAGTTTTATATTTCTCAAGGGTACAACAATAATGATAGTTCAAGATAGCAAGAAGTATCGATGATTATCAACAATAGTCGCTATGGACAGAAAATTTCAATAATATTCAACGATTAATCAATTAAGGATTTCAAAATAATGAATACTAAGTAGTCACTAAGGACTATGAACTTCTCCCAGAATTACCAGTAATAAACTGATAATTCTACAAAATGAGTACAACAGGTGATCAGCTTAAAGTACCCTATATCATGCATAACATTTAATCTTTCTCATGTGTGTACGTCGGTTCTCCGATAATATATAGTTCCCCTACTAAGAGGGTTGTTCATCTCAGTCATAAGAGTCCGCACCAAGTTAATTTGGTTTGGATAGCTTTCGATCAAATATCAATAGTCTAGCCGAAGCAATGACTTAGATAGTTTTCTTTCACAGTATATACATGAACAATTATCGTTCGAAATTAAGATTTGAAACCAATTTTATTTATAGACTACGAAGTATTAAGTCGCAAGATATGAATTATACTCTCAAAGATTTACTTGTACGGTAAATAATAGCACAAGTTCAAGTAATGCTCAATAAAGAGTAGAGTTCAAGTACTTGCCTCAAACGTAATTTATCCAAATATAGCTTATAAACACTCTTTCGAATCCTAACATAATATAGTTATGTGTATAGGATATTCATTAGTTACATATGCTCATACATGATATATAAGTTTAAACGCACACATAAACGTCTAACTTAGTCGTATACTCTACACATACTTCATCACATACTTTTGCGTACTTACAACACAAATCAGTTTACAAGACACCATGAAGTCAACAACATAGTTTCTAATCATTGATTTATAGTTCGCAAACATCTTTTGGACTTATCACTTTGAAAGTCCATAATCACTTACTAGACATTCAATACTATCATTTAGCATGCTTCTTACCACATTGGATATTATATTGGTCATATAATACAAGTTAAAGTAACCATATAAGCATGCCTTAAACCTCAGATTACAAATAGAATGCAAAATTGACTGCCGGATGGCGCAGCTGGGCCCTAGTTAGGCTTAGGGACGGTGCAGCTGCGCTGTGCCCTGGCCAGACCAGAGTTGAGCCTTGCATTTCCTGGATCAGTCATATGATAACAACACTTAGCATATTAGCATGTTAAAGGATCTCACATGCTTTTATAGTGAACCTACACTTATTCTTGGTATGCTATGGTTTTTGCTTAGGATTCCAATGAATTAAGGCTAATCAAGATCATGATATTACAAAGGCTACAATGTCCGCCATGCATACATGTGAGATAGTCATGAAATCAGTTAATATGTATGGTTACAAGAGTTCTCATCCTATACACATAACTAGTATCAATATTTTCTCAAAACATCTCTAACTTATGCTTGTATAACTTTCAATGTGTTTAACCAAAATGAATATAGGTATGTAGTATGTGTGGCCATATAAGAAATGTAAATTATACATGTTCTATGTTCAGAATGTATATCACATCATGTTTATTAGATTATAGCACAACCAAGTTTGTTTTGAAAAGTTATTTTCAACCAAATGGGAGTTACATCTTAGTATAGGTATACAACTTTGAATCACGTCTCATGTGTATCTATATCATATATGCATGTTCACAAAAGCAGAACATAAAATTCATTAGTTTCATCAAGGTCTATTGTCAAAACTACTATTTTCTTTATTACATACATACTAACACCAACCAACTCATTCATGTTATGTCAAGGAACCTAAATACTCATGTTAGACTTATTTCCAAGCATGTTCAAGTCATATCAGTATGCTAGAATTAACCAGATTGAGAACAGAAGTCAAATTCACATTTAGGTGCAGCGTGGTGGATTTATTTGCACCCTAGTATAAAGCTGAAGCAGAATCTTGACTGGACCAACTCGATAACATACTACGATTTCTGAGCATCACTCCCACCTCAATTTCTTTCAACTCGAACTAAATCTTAGAGATGATATTCATGCGTACAAACTTTATAAACATTTGATGGCATGTTATTTCATACTAATTGATAGAGAATTTCAAGAGATTTCAAGAAATTAACAAAACCCAATTCAAGAACACAAAAATAGAATTTACACCTCCTTAAGCTTGAATTGAACTGCCTTACTTCTCTGATTCTACTCCCTCAATTTTCAACAACTCTACTCTCAAACGTAACTTAACCAGAAATCTCAGCAATAAGGAAAATAAAGGGAATGCTCAATTTATAGAAAATTCACTGACCATGAGAAGCCATTGTCCAAGAAATCAAACCAAAGGATGGAAGAAAAAAATCATTGGATTAAGAGAGCTTGGTGAAAAGAAATCACCAACTCCCTCTCCCTCATTTCTCAGTTCATGATTATGGCTAATGTAGCATTCAACTGCCGACTAATTTATACGTAATATAGAGTTAGGCTACTGTTCATGTACTGATTATGGTCACTGATTTTGGGACATGGTTTAAATCCCAACAATAAAGTTTAGTTTGGTTCCTTTAATTCCCAAAATGTAATTTTAATGTGTTAATGCTACTACACCAAGTAAAGTTAGGGATTATTTATTTACTCACATCATATAATCCTTGTACATTAGTCCACATAATTTAATATTTATAACATGTGTGGACTTAATTTAATTGATCACTAATAATTTAATATCTCATTTTAGTATTTACTTACACATCGGTATTGAAATAAATATTTTAATAACACATTTATTTACTCCCATATTTTAGAGTACACATTTAATTGTCTCATGAGATAACAAAACTTATTTAAATAAACTTTATGATTTAATTACTTTTACTATATAATTTTTGTATACCATTAATCCCAATTAAATGTCACACCTCATTTAATCTTATCAAGTGAGTAATTATATGATACTACTACTCACCTTTTCCCATATTACACATAGTAGCATGAAATAATATTTAATAATAATGTTCACATTAACAATAATGGTAACTGATTCTTTATTCTTTATTAATGTGAATAAACCCTCTATATAATTCAGCACACAGTGGAAATTATTTTCCAAGTCCTCCATCAAATGCGAGATCTTATTTGGTTCTGATCTGACAAGAGTGGTGCAACTGTGCCACTCTGGAAATTTCTTTAACTTAGTTACTGTTACAATAAATTCATATTCTCAATTAATTAATCCCTTTTATTTAATAGATAATACCCTCATTTATTATCTTGGCATACTAGACAATTATGTAAATTACTTCATTTAATAATATACTATTACTCACAATACCAATTAATTAATAATATAATATTAACTAATTATTCTCTTCACTTTAATTTATTCATCTCTTAATTAAATTAACTCACTTAACTTCCATTCTCATGCCACACAAGGCATTCCAAAATTCTCAATCCTCATATAAATTCAATTTACACTAATTGAATTACTCATCTTACAACACATCAATATTTATATTCAAATAAATATTCATTTTCTTATTATATTAAAATAATTATTTATTCATGAAATTCATGGTTCTTACCATCCCTGAAAAGAAAGCCAACTAGGATGATGTGTCTGTACACTCAGCCGGCTGAAAGGAATATGACATGGCTATCTAATGGGAAAAAAAATACCCATGATGTTTGAAGGTGCCAATTGGCCTCAAGTGTGTCATACACCACACGTACAATAAGACCGCACTGCCTCTAAAAATCCCCACTAAATGGGTATGGCAAAACTTGGCTGACCTCAAGGTCTCTGCCAAAATCATCGATAAAATGGTATGACCCTCCCTGAGAGTATGAACTACCATAATCACACCGATATCCAAATGGTCCACGTCAATGGCATATACGAGATAGGCCAACAATACACATCAAGAATATATCTACACGGGCGATGTGACAACCTAGATTTTCAGAAGTTATTAAATAAAAATTTAATAAATAAATTTCTTATTATGAGATGTATCTATGTTAGATTATGTGGTTTGGTGAGTAGAAATTTATTATGCATGAGGTTTAATAGTTAATTTAACTATTGAAGAAATTTAACGAAATATTTATAAAAAGGAAATTAACTATACTATATTACTTAATTTAATTAAGTTGAAATTATACTACTGAAATAATATAACTTGATGGTTATGCTTTGTTGGAAATGGAAACATTTTGAATTAAATTCTTAAATAATGTGAGTAATTCACTTAATTTAAATAGTGAATTAATATAATTATTTTAATAAAATGAGAAGGTAATATATTGCATGAAAATGTATTATGTTAATGTATTATGATAGTGAATTTACGTAAATAGTAAAATATTTATTAAATGGAATAAATATTTTAGTTGAAATATTTATGGAATAAAATGGATGTTCGATGAAAATTATATATTAAAGAATAATTTATTTAAGTACAATGATATTGATTAAATGATTTTATAATCGGTCGTGCTTTATTATGCTAATGGAATGGAAATACTCTAATTTAATTAAATAATTAAATTAGAGGATTAATGATTTGTTAAACAAATTATAAATATATTACCTAATTAAATATTGTTTTGGCTAAATAAATATTATAATTTAATTGGGTAATGTGTGACATGAGTTCTATAGGATAAGAGAATTATAAAAATAAAATAGAAATGGTTTTAAAGTGTGTCAACCAAACAAGGTATTATAACCTTTGGAATATTGTAACTGCTGAGACTCTTAATTTATTTGAGCGTAAACCATTTGTCAGTTTTTATGTTACGCATTATTTTGCTAAGTCTAAATAACAAAGAGAAAATGGAGCCTTATAGAGGGTTTGAGAGATAAAGAAATTTTCTGTGGATTAAGAAGTGAAATCCTGAGAATCAAGAGGGAAGAAGAGGTGTAAGCAAGGTTTCATAGTCATCTTCTAACCAATCTAAAGAAGAAATCAAAGGTAACAACTTAGTTGCAAAATATATTTTGTGTTCTTATATATACTTCTCTGTAAATGGATTTTGGGTAGAGGATTTGCTAAGAATTGATGATATACTGTTAATAGACGTGTATAATTTGTTAAATGTAATCTATTATAGGTTTTCTTGTAATCAAATTCGTGGAAACAAGTGTTAGAAGAAGAGATTTGATTTATGTCTTAGTTTATATATTTTGGGTCTATTTTAAGGCTTAAATTGATGGTTATATCATGTATATAATCTAAAATTGATAATAGATGTGATTAGTACGTTGAAAAATGAAATGAACGTAAGTTGAATGAATTAATTTGGTTAAGAAACAAATTCGTAGTGAATGAATTCGCTAAACATGTCAAAACATGAAAGTTTAGTATGAACATGAGTTTTGGGTCAAGATTTAGGCTACTTTGTGTTTCTATAAATTGTTATAATTCTACTATGTTGTAGTTCTGTGAATTAAGAATCCATAGAACCAAAAACGGACTAATTTGGATGTGTATAACTCAAGTTATGAAGATTAGTAGGAGAAAAGAGTCAAAAATCGCAAGAACAACGAACTTAGAGTTTCGTTTCTACTAACAGGCGCAGCTGCACTGTGTCTTAAGTCATTTGGGACGCAGCTGCATTCTAGGGTGCAACTGCGTTGTGCCCAAGGCTTAATTGGGTGCAGTTGCGCCCAAAATGTGTAAGGTGTGACTATTTTGACCTAGTTTAGTAAAATAGGCATAACGTTTTCATACTAACTCCGATTAAGGCTATTCAAGATGATCCAAAAAGAACATGAATAGACCTACAACTTTAATTCTTTAACTACTTCGATTTGAGGTTGGGAACAAGGGTCAAAATGATAATCTTTAGGACTGTTATATTTTTGGGGACAATCGGAGGGCGTCGGGCATGCACGTATGCAAGTGTAGTGCTTCTGACGATAAAAGATGCTATTCTAAGTTATAAAATATGAATGTTAGTAATCATAATGATGCTTAACATTAATAAATGATGTATTAGATAAGCTGTATAAGCATACTAAGCATACACAAGTGAGAGAAATCGGGCGTGTGACGAATGAGCGTCGAAACGTCGTAACAAATATTAATGAATGTAAAAGGTGTTTTAAGTCAAATGAAATGAATATTATTAGATATGAAATGGGTTTAATATAAAACCATTAGTGATTCCTAGCAAGACTTAAACACTTTAGTGAACTTCGAGTATGAAATATAATGAGATATAAGTTGAAAGTTAACACAATAAAATTGAGCATTGTGTATTGATAATAGGAAGGGTTATGAGATGTAGAGTAAAGTTTACATTACAACTACTATGCATTGCTATGTGACTAATCGTTGATGTGTATGATTATATAATTGTGTAGGGAATTTGAAGTACAGATAACTGTAAGTTGTTAAACTGTTATTGGTAATCAACGTTCAAGGCAAGTCCTGCAGTTCCTATTTGCTATGTGAACTTGATGATTAACTATTTTAAATATTTATTAAAAAGAGCATGATGTGTTATATATGTTGAAAGTATGAAATGTTAAAGTCAATTTATAACTACGTTGATTTAGTAAAGCATGTTGATTGAGAAAAGAACTAAATCTTAATACTTGTTATATGAATTGTAACATGTATGTTGTGTTAGTCCAATATTTTGAGATATATGTGTGAGCATGTTATTATGTGCTACGTGATGCATGAAAACTATTAGATTTTGCTGGGTTGTCGAGCTCAACCTTGCAAATAACCACTTTTGCAAGTTAAAGATTCAAGGTAAAGTTATGTGCTACTTGAAAGACGTGAATCAGATGTGATACTTAAAGATTTATACACGTTGGCTGAATTATTATTATTTAAACCATGTTTAAGGTTCCGAATAATGTATGATGTTTAATAGATGTTGAGTTATAAAGTTTAAGTTTTATTTGTTGTATGAAAGGGTATTGAACTTGGATGTAAGTTTTATTTATTAACTCTAATAAGGTGAGTAATAAGCTAAGTATGGTTTAAATGTGAGACCCCGAATTTTATGAAATAAAAGTATTCAATTATCTTATAATTATTATTTTATTTAGTAATTGGATAAATTGATAAAAGGTTAAAGTTAACGGTGATAATTGAAAATTTTGCAAGTAAGCAAGTTGATATAAAATATTCGTTTGTTCAGAGAATATTCTTTTTGTCATGGAATATTCATTCGACGACACTATCATTAGTGGACACCACAATGGAATAATTGTCGTAGTTAGAAAACGACAGAATTATCTTTTTATAAAAATAATGGCGAAAGTTTTACTGTTAAACTGTTGAGATACCCGGTGGTAAAAATACAGTAATACGCGTGGTTGTATAGTAGCACACGGTATTGATTATTGATGCTTACGTAAGAAGCCACTCAGTTTGCTCAATTATTGCTACAGTAATTGTTGCATAGTATCTCACGTTATTTGATTCAATTATTGTCACAATATCATCTGCATAATATTTTATATTATTAAATCAATAATTGAGAAAACACATTTATTCATATGATTATTTACATTATTAACAATGTCCAGAAAGTTCTGTCGAGGAAAGTGGTTTGGTCACCTAATTGTGCATCAATAAGGAGAAATCTTTATCGGAAAGCCCCCTCTTACCTGGGAATGATCTGCTTGTTAAATATTGTAAGTTATGATATTAATGATGAATAATTATTGAAGTATTAAGAATGTGTTTATTGAAGATAAGTGAATTACAAAAGTTAGAGGGGAATAATGCAAACTTAGAAAACTTTAGGGGGTACTAAAGTGTAATAAGTTAAATCAATCTGGACCAGTGGTGGTGCTTTTAATAGTAAATCAATCTAAACCGTCAATGGTGATTTTAATTGTAAATCAATCTAGACCGTTGATGGTGGTTTTAATAGGAAATAAATCTGGACCGTAGGTGGTGGTTTTAAAAGTAAATCTATTTGGACCGTCGGTTGTGGTTTTAATAGTAATCAATATGGACCGTCCGTTCTAATAGTGAATCAATCTGGACTGTTCGTGAATTAGTTACTATTTAGTCCATTCTCTTATAAATAGAAGCTTAATTTTTCTTTCATTCTCACTAATTCACTTAGATTCACAAGAGAAGCTATAGAGAGAGAAACTATAGACAGCAAGAAGAAGAGTATTCTGCTACTTCACTATTGCAGTATCCAGTCTTCTACTAAGGTAAGCGATATTATTTGTTGTATTCGTAAGGGATGTTATTTTCTTTGGTAAGGGGTATTATTTCTTTTGTATTCATAAGGAGTACTATTTTTCGTATTCGTCCTTTAATGACGGAATAACATGTCTACGCGGATTATGTACCGTATGACAGATGAAAATCTATTTGCAGTTTCGTATGTTATTTCTTTTCATATTCTTAAATCTAAACTTACTATGGTAAGTATTGCTTCTATAATCCTTGAAATTAGTGGAATATCCTTGAGTTTTGCGCTTCATCTAGTAACGTTTTATTGGAATATTGATCTGAACTTTTTTAATAAATATCAATATTTTCACCCGAGGTACTATTCACGGGTTACTATTCACCTGGTTAAAATTCACTATAATATTATTCACACAGGTATTCGGGGCACTTTTCATGCCGGGATACTATTCATGAGTTACTATTCACCCGATTACTACTCACTCAAATATTGTTCAGTCGGGTATTCGGGGCATTTTTCATGCTGGGGTACTATTCACGAGTTACTATTCACCCGATTATAATTCACTAAAATATTATTCACTCGGGTATTCGGGGCACTTTTCATGCCGGGGTACTATTCACGGGGTACTATTCCCAAAGTACTATTCACGGGGTACTATTCACCCAAAAAATTTATTTCTTTTCTGTCCAAATTATTTTGATACGTGGATATTATTCTTGAATTTTACTCCACAAAGCAGTATCATGTTGACAATTTGGATATTTTTAAACTCTGGATAAATTTAAAGTCTTTAATAATTATCCTTGATTTTGTTTGATTAATGCTTATATCATTGTCATCATCCTCATGCTTATATTGTGATGAAAGTCATCTTTTGCTTACGTACATAGATGGACTGTTGATTGGTATGATTCTGACCAGGTATCATTCGGTATAATCATGACCCGTAATATTACAAATGATGTGGTAAATATCCTCATTGGCCTGTAGTGCATTGGTGGATAGTTGTTGGTATGATTATGACCAGGGATTATTCGGTATAATCATGACCATTGATGATTACATGAATATCCTTGGCCAATAGTGTAGGGATGATTCAATGATGTGGTTTATTTATTAAGTTGAGTCTCAATGATAAAACTATTGAAAAACTTTTTAAATTATGGAAGATAGTAGATATCTTGCTCTACTTGACTCTTCTAATGGATTGCTTGTTCCGCTGCAGTTAAGCTTGTTGTCTATTATATTCTATTAGTTTAACATTGTTGAAGGCTAACGATAACTTATTCTGCATTATCTTAGTCATAATATTTCTTACTAGGCTTATTGAGCTCACCCTTTTCTTTCACTATTCTCTTCAGGAAATGAGAATATATAGCTGGGACTAGTCGGGGAAAGGATTGATGGTCCGACATGGTGCATTACTAGTCCTCACTATTCTATGAAATATTGTGATAATAATTGTAATGAGGACTCCATTTAAGTTTGGATATTGTCTAGAAGACAATATTCGTGTAAAAACTCTCAGCTCATGTTGTATAATTAAGTTTGTATTTGTATTCAGTACCATGTATTTGGCGACCCAAGATGGGTGATGTATACCTATTTTAGGGGCGTCACAGTTGGTATCAAAGCTTAGGGATATGGTCTCTGGTGGAGATCCGAGATTAGAACTAGGAGGGGAGAGACGAATAGTATCCTTCGCTGGTGCGTGTCCTACCTAAGCTTAATTTTCTTACTTAAGTTGACAAATTATGATATGTCAATTAACCTTTGTTTTGAGGATGTATTCTAGAATGATATCTGAATAAAGAAGATAAGCAATTGGAAAATCATGATACAGAGGAAATAACTGGGAATGTACAATCCGAAAAGAAAGCAAGGTATTCTCTTCTCTTCCAACTGCTAGGTGCGTAAATTTCGAGGGCAAAATTTCATAAGGAGGGACCCCGAATTTTATGAAATGAAAGTATTCAATTTGCTTATAATTATTATTTTATTTAGTAAATGGTTAAATTGATAAAAGGTTAAAGTTAAGGGTGATATTTGAAAATTTTACAAGTAAGCAAGTTGATATAACATATTCATTGTGTTAGGGAATATTCGTTCGACGACACTATCATTAGTGGACCCCACAATGGAATAATTGTCGTAGTTAGAAAATGATAGAATTATCTTTTTATAAAAATAACGGCGAATGTTTTACTATTAAACTGTTGAGATACGCGTGGTTACATAGTAGCACACAGTATTGATTATTGATGCTTACGTAAGAAGCCACTCAGTTTACTCAATTATTGTTACAATAATTATTGCATAGTATCTCACGATAATTGATTCAATTATTGTCACAGTATCATCTGTATAATATTTTATATTATTAAATCAATAATTGAGAAAACACATTTATTCACATGATTATTTATATTATTGACAATGTCTAGAAAGTTATGTCGAGGAAAGGGGTTTGGTCACCTAATTGCGCACCAATAAGGAGAAATCTTTATTGGAAAGCCCCCTCTTACCTGGGAATGATTTGCTTATTAAATATTGTAAGTTATAATATTAATGATGAATAATTGTTAAAGTATTAAGAATGTGTTTATTGAAGATAAGTGAATTACAAAATTTAGAGGGGAATAATGCAAACTTGGAAAACTTTAGGGGTACTAAAGTGTAATAAGTTAAATCAATCTGGACCATTGGTGGTATCTTTAATAGTAATCAATCTGGACCGTCGATGGTGGTTTTAATAGTAAATCAATCCAGACCTTTGATGGTGGTTTTAATAGTAAATCAATCTGGACCGTTGGTGGTGGTTTTAATAATAAATCAATCTGGACCGTCGGTGGTAGTTTTAAAAGTAAATCAATCTTGACTGCCAGTGCTGGTTTTAAAAGTAAATCAATCTGGACCGTCCGTGGTGGTTTTAAAAGTAAATCAATCTGGACCGTCATTTGTGGTTTTAATTGTAATCAATATGGACCGTCAATTCTAATAGTGAATCAATCTGCACCGTTCGTGAAATAGTTACTATTTAGTCCATTCTCCTATAAATAAAAGCTTAATTTTTCATTCATTCTCACCAATTCACTGAGATTCACAAGAGAAGCTATAGAGGGAGAAACCATAGAGAGCAAGAAGAAAAGTATTCTGGTACTTCACTATTGCAGTATCCAGTCTTCTTCTAAGGTAAGGGATATTATTTGTTATATTCGTTAGGGATGTTATTTTCGTTGGTAAGGGGTATTATTTCTTTCGTATTCATAAGGAATACTATTTTTCGTATTCACCCTTTAATATGTCGGAATAACCTGTCTACGCGGATTAAGTACCGTATGATAGGTGAAAATCCATTTACAGTTTCGTATGTTATTTCTTTTCATATTCTTAAATCTAAACTTACTATGATAAGTATTGCTTCTATAATCCTTGAAATTAATGGAATATCCTTGAGTTTTACGCTTCATCCAGTATCATTTTATTGGAATATTGATCTGAACTTTCTTATTAAATATCAATATTTTCACCTAGGGTACTATTCACGGGTTACTATTCACTTAGTTACTATTCACTATAATATTATTCACTCAGGTATTCGGGGCACTTTTCATGTCAGGGTACTATTCAGAAGTTACTATTCATAGGTTACTATTCACCTGATTACTATTCACTCAAATATTGTTCACTCGGGTATTCGGGGCACTTTTCATGTCGGGGTACTATTCACGAGTTACTATTCACCCAATACTATTCACTCAAATATTGTTCACTCGGGTATTCAGGAAACTTTTCATGTCGGGGTACTATTTCCGGGGTACTATTCACGGGGTACTATTCACCCAAAAAATTTATTTCTTTTCTGTCCAAATTATTTTGATACGTGGATATTATTCTTGAATTTTACTTCACAAAGCAGTATCATGTTGACAATTTGGATATTTTTAAACTCTGGATAAATTTAAAGTCTTTAATAATTATCCTTGATTTTGTTTGATTAATGCTTATATCATTGTCATCATCCTCATGCTTATATTGTGATGAAAGTCATCTTTGGATTACGTGCATAGACGGACTGTTGATTGGTATGATTATGACCTGGTATCATTCGGTATAATCATGACCCGTAATATTACAAATGATGTGGTAAAAATCCTCATTGACCTGTAGTGCATTGATGGATTGTTGTTGGTATGATTATGACCAGGGATTATTCGGTATAATCATGACCATTGATGATTACATGAATATCCTTGGCCAGTAGTGCAGGGATGATTCGATGATATGGTTTATTTATTAAGCTGAGTCTTAGCGATAAAACTGTTGAAAAACTTTTTAAATCATAGAAGATAGTAGATATATTGCTCTACTTGACTCTTCTAATGGATTGCTTGTTCTGCTCAGTTAAAATTGTTGTCTATTATATTCTATCAGTTTAACATTGTTGAAGGCTAATGATAACTTATTCTGCATTATCTTAGTCATACTATTTCCTACTGGGCTTGTTGAGCTCAACCTTTTCTTTCACAGCTCTCTTCAGGAAATGAAAATATATAGCTGGGACTAGTCGGGGAACGGAGTTATGGTCCGAGATGGTGCATTACTAGTCCTCACTATTCTGTGAAATAGTGTGATAATAATTGTAATGAGGACTCCATTTAAGTTTGGATATTGTCTAGAAGACAATATTCATGTAAAAACTCCCAGCTCATGTTGTATAATTCAGTTTGTATTTGTATTCAGTACTATGTATTTGGCGACCCAAGATGGGTGATGTATACCTATTTTGGTGGCGTCACATTAAAGGTAGGTAATGATAAAGGTTTTGAGCAATGTAATTGATAAGTTAGAATGATTATGTAATGATAAACTGTCAAGTTTGAATTATCTGATATGTAAAGGTTATCGGATTGAAATGTAAGATTCTATATAATAACTTTGATGAAGCGAACCATAAAATAACTTGATTCAGAGATGTGTATATGATAAAGGTTTTGATTCAGGGAATTAAAGTAAGAAGACATAAAAGTTTAAATTATTCCGCATTTTATTAAGTTTAACATTGAATAATGATGTAAAATAAAAAGTTAGATGTGTTATTAACGACCGAAGTCGATAATTGAATTGTATGAATTTTGGGGTCGTTACAATTGGTATCAAAGCTGTAGGTTATAAACCTTAGGTAGGAGTACCTTAGGCTATAACCTTAGAGAAGGAAGGTGAAGATAATGAAAGAGTAAGCTCAGATAGAGTTTGAACAATAAGAAGTAATTTAAGAAATTTATAAAGAAGGGATTAAAACATGCGTGAGAGAATTTAAAGAAGAATCTCACAGAGTTATAATGAATATGAATGTGGGGTTACCTAATTCCAATAACAAGGATGTAAGGTGATAATAAATAGAAAATTTCTATAAGAAGAGAATGATAAAGAAGTTATGAATAAAAAGTTATATTTAAGTATGGTACAATTGTACTCTTTAATAGTTGATGTGTGGTATCTGGGCTAAACGATTCCTTCATAGAGCGGAGGTATGTACGAACTAGAAACTCGGAACTTAGTTTGTTGGTTGTTTGTGGGAAATCACTCAGCGTACCATATTGAAACTATTAAAGACTCAATATGTACCAAGTATAGAAAATGGATACGTATGATGAAAATGTGGATCTGTTTAAGTTATAAAAGAAAGATGGTCTGTGATTTTGGAATAATTATAGCTTGATGTTATGAAGATAATGTACTATGATATAGTATGAGATAAACTCACGAGGAGTTATAGATAATGTGATACAAGGAATTCGTATTGAATAAGTTAAGAATAAGTTAAGAGTAAGATAGTTTTAGGTGGGATTTCAATTGAGGACTCACGTGATAGCTAAGTTGTACAAACCTTTGTATGGGCTAAGGTTTTGTGCTTGCACTCAGTTTATCACATTGATAATCATTAGAATGTTGGTGTCGCACTATTAATGTATACGTGGCGAAAAGGTGATTCTTTTCTCATGTGTATGTTTGATAGTTAGAAACTATTAAGATTAGTCACATATTATTAAGATTAGGTACGATTCTTAAAACTAATGCATATGGTAAGTTCGTGACTCATAATAATATGGTATGTTTTGAACCCCTCAGCGAATAAATGCCTATGGTCTGACTAGGATAAGTTTTTAAACTCATATTATTGTGGCAAGTTCCTGAACTTCCAATATGCGATAAGTTTGATGAACTATACTGGGGATATAGGAGGATTATAAGTTGAAATACAAGAATATTTAGTATAAGAGCATTGGTGGTGCTAGAAATAAAAAGAATTAGTTTTTTTTTTGGAAAAAAAATGGTGGAGAAAATTAGATATTCCTAATCTTCTAGCTTTGCTAGTTTTTGAAATGTATTGACTTCGTGCTGATGTTTGTATTTCAATTTTCCTTGAAAAACATTGGATCAAACGATGGAACCAATGAGTTTTAAGAACAATACCGTTATTCGTATGTCTATGCTAATTGTTTCGGCTAGACAAAAATAATTTAAAAATATCAAAATGTATTTTGTTTTTTTATTTCCGTAGTCATTAAAGCATCACTAAATATGATGCTGATTTGACAATTGAGGATGGCATCAATGCAATTGAACCTGGTGTTGGATGTGATCATAAGATCGTCAACCCACTATGGTATAATGTAGCATGACAAAGTCATATAATGACTGAATCCTCAACGTACTATCAAGATATTGGGGTATCATGTCATCATAAAAGGATTTTTGATTTTCTTTAAACTAAGAAAGATATGCCATCTGAATTGGATAAAACTATTTCGATTGTGTTCGAGTTATTGTTAGAAGTCTATGCTATTTGATTCAGCTAGATAAATATTGAAAGATGTTTATTCAGTTCAAGCGTTTCTTGAGATGTTATGCCAAACCAAATTGTTTTGGTGTGGATTCAGGTGTTGAAAAGTTGAGGTGAACAACCCTATTATAAGGGAGTTATTTTACGCAATGCGTTTAGATGTTTGTGCACAATACATGGTACGAAGGGCTGATCACCCTAAGTATGGGGAGTCGCTACAGTTATGATTGTTTATGTTAAAGTTGAAAGATTGCTTGTAACCTTGGACATAGTTCGTGGTCTTATGACCCTCAGTTACATCTATAAAAAAAAGAGAAGAACAACCCTATTATGGGGGAATTATTTTTACGCGATGCGTTTGGATGTTTGTGCACAATATATCATACGAAGGGCTTAACACCCTAAGTACAGGAGTCCTACAGTCTAATGATTGTTAAGGTTTAAGTTGAAAGAAATACTTATAACCGTGGACGTAGTTCAAGGTCTTGTGACCCCTAAAAGGCGAATGTGGTAAGGATTATATTCCTTAGAAAGAAGTAAGTCGTAGAATGCGACACTGAATGATGAATATATTGAATAAGTGAGAAAATAAATTTTAAAATGAGAAGGAGATGAGTTATCAAAGAATAATGTAAAAAATTTAATAGAAAAGTTTAATAATTGTATAAAGATCTTTGTGGAAAGAAAGTGGTTATAAAACCCAATGAATGAATAAAGTATTAACGTAAAATCTATTTGGATAGATTGAATGAATGAAGATTAATAAATAAAATTTCGAGGTCGAAATTCTTAGAAGAAAGGGTGAATGTAATATCCCGAGTGTTTATGAGTTGAGTATATGAAAACGATCCTTAGAAAAGGAAATGAAAGGGTTAATGAATATATAATAATCAAAATATAATTGAGTTTAAGTGAAGGTTATAAGATAAAGCTTGCAATAATTTATTGAGAAAATGAATTGAATATGAATTATTAAACCTATATTAAAGTGATGCATTGAAATTATTCAACGATAAAATTTTGAAAAAGATAGATAAAAATTGAATAAGGGAGGTTGCGTTGATTTCGAGGACGGAATCCTTATAAGGAGGGAAGGATGTGACAACCCAGATTTTCAGAAGTTATTAAATAAAAATTTAATAAATAAATTTCTTATTTTGAGATGTATCTATTTTAGATTATGTGGTTTGGTGAGTAGAAATTTATTATGCATGAGGTTTAATAGTTTATTTAACTATTGAAGAAATTTAACGGAATTGTTATGAAAAGGAAATTAACTATATTATATTACTTAATTTAATTAAGTTGAAATTATATAACGAAATAATATAATTTGATGATTATGCCTTGTTTGGCAATGGAAAGGTTTTGAATTAAATTTATGAATAATGTGAGTAATTCACTTAATTTAAATAGTGAATTAATATAATTGTTTTAATAAAATGAGAAGGTAATATATTGCATGAAAATGTACTATGTTAATGTATTACGATAGTGAATTTCATAAATAGTAAAATATTTATTAAATGGAATAAATATTTTAGTTGAAATATTTATGGAATAAAATGGATATTCGATGAAAATTATTTGAGAATAATTTATTTAAGTATAATAATATTGATTAAATGATTTTATAATCGGTATGTACTTTATTACGCTAATGGAATGGAAATATTCTAATTTAATCAAATAATTAAATTAGAGGATTAATGATTTGTTAAACAAATTTTAACTATATTTGCTAATTAAATATTGAGTTGGCTAAATAAAGATTATAATTTAATTGGGTAATGTGTGACATGAGTACTATAGGATAAAAGAATTATAAAAATAAAATAGAAAAGGTTTTAAAGTGTGTTAACTAAACAAGGTCTTATGACCTTTGGAATATTGTAACTGCTGAGACCTTAATTTATTTGAGCATAAACCATTTGTCAGTTTTTATATATGTTACGCGTTATTTTGCTAAGTCTAAATAACAGAGAGAAAGGGGAGCCTTATAGAGGGTTTGAGAGATAAAGAAATTTTTTGTGGATTAAGAAGAGAAATCATGAGAATCAAGAGGGAAGAAGAGGTGTAATCAAGGTTTCCTAATCATCTTCTAACCAATCTAAAGACGAAATCAAATGTAACAACTTGGTTGTAAAATCAATTTTGTGTTCTTATATATACTTCTCTGTAAATAGATTTTGGGTAGAGGATTTGCTAAGAATTGATGATATACTGTTAATAGATGTGTATAATTTGTTATATGTAATCTATAACAGGTTTTCATGTAATCAAATTCGTGGAAACAAGTGTTAGAAGAAGAAATTTGATTTATGACTTAGTATATGTATTTTGGGTCTATTTTAAGGCTTAAATTGATTGTTATATCATGTATATAATCTGAAATTGATAATAGATGTGATTAGTACGTTGAAAAAAAAGAACGCAAGTTGAATGAATCAATTTGGATAAGAAACGAATTCGTAGTGAATGAATCCACTAAACATGTTAAAACATGAAAGTTTAGTATGAACATGAGTTTTGGGTCAAGATTTAGGCTAGTTTTTATTTGTATAAATTGTTATAATTCTAGTATGTTGTAGTTCTATGAATTACGAATCCATAGAATCGAAAACAAACTAATTTAGATGTGTATAACTCAAGTTATGAAGATTAGTAGGAGAAAAGGGTCAAAAATCGCAAGAACAATGAACTTAGAGTCTGTTTTTTGCTAGCAGCACGCAATTGCGTTGTGCCTTAAGTCATTAGGGGCTTGTTGCCCTCTAGTATGCATGACTATGTTGTGCCCAAGTGTAAGACCCCAATTTTTATGAATAAAGATAATTTTTCTATAATTATCATTTTTGAATATTATGGAATGAATTTATTATAATGTTATAGTTATGGGTAGTATTTATAAATTCTGCAATGTATACAAGTTGTTATATTATATTCAATTGGTAGGAGAATATTCATTTTAGCAGGGAATATTCATACAACGGCGCAATCATTGGTGGACCCCACAACAGAATTATTGTCAGATTGAGAAAACGAGAAAAATATATTTATGAAAATAACGACGGAAGTTTTACCATTAATCTTTGTTGAACTACTCGGTAGTAAAAAGTACGATGTCTGGCGTGGTTGCATAATAGTAGCACGGTATTGATTATTGATGCTTACGTGAGAAGTCAATCAGTTATACTCAATTATTGCTAAAGTAATTGCTGCATCATATCTCTCATATTATTGATTTGATTATTGTCACAGTATCATCCGCATAATATGTTATTTTATTAAATCAATAATTGAGACGACGAAGTTATTCATATTATTAAATTACAATATTTACAATGTCAGAAGTTACATCGAGGAGAGGTCGGTCACCTAATTGCGGCATGATAGGGAGAAATCCTTATTGGAAAGCCCCCTCTTTCCAGGGAACGACCTGGTTGATAAATATTGTGAGTTATAATTTTAATGATGAATGTTATTAAAATTGAAGTAGTGTTCGGAGTTTAATTTGGAGACACGGACGTGATATTTGAGTCCGGAACGATGAAATTAGTAAAAATTGTCTATAAAAACAAAATTTTCCGAGATTAACTTTTTGGTCAAAAAGTTAATAGTTGACTTTTTTGGAAAAAGTCAAACTTCAAAATTTATATTGTTGATAAAAATAATTTCATTGTGTTGGAATTATTTGTGTTAGTGAAAATCGACATTTATTTCCATAAAAATTAATGTCTGGAGGTTATATTGACCAATCGGGTATTTAACCGGATAAATGAGCAATTGATTGCTATTATTTCACATGATTATAACTATTTGTTCACATGTGTATACTATTGTTTCACATTCTTGTTACTATTAGGGGAGTTGGTGCAAGATTGATAATACTTGCATGACTAAGTTAAAAATGGAGGTATTGATGGAGGTACTATACTGTAATTCGTATTTTCACATGTCTAGAACTATTGATTCACATGATTTACTATTGAATCACATTATATACTATTAGGGGAGGTGGTGTAAGTTTGATAATACTTGCATGACTAAATTAAATATAAAAGAAAAGTTGGAGGTATTGTACTGTAATATTTAGAGCCCCAAAACGTGCAATTATTGAAACTATATTTTTCTATAAATAGAAGCTCATTCTTCCTTCATTTCTCACCAATTCACTAAAGCTATAGAGCAATTATTATAGAGAGAAATTGTAGAGAGAAAATCTATAGAAGAAGAGAATCTTGCTACCTCACTATTCCAGTATCCAGTTTCTTCTGAGGTAAGGGGTATTATTTCATTGTTTCGTCTTCATGAAGAGAACTTCTGTTATTCCATTCTTTATTATTATGTTGGAATAACTTTGTCATCGCAATACCGCATACTTGGTGAAATTCTTACATTATTCCATTCTTTATTATTCTGTTGAATATATCATATCGCCATGCTTTTCTTGGGACTGATTACATCTTTATTATCTTTGTTGGAACATCCTGTCCGTGCTTTACGCATGACCTGGTTTCGTCTTTATTATTCTGTTGGAATATCCTGTCTATGCATTTTACGCCGGACCTGGTTCCATCTTTATTATTCTGTTGGAATAACTTGCCTGTGCGGTCTGCCGCATGCTTGGTGATTTCTTTTGTTATTCCATTCCTTATTATACTCAGTTGGTTAAAGTTTTGACTTCTATACTCCACGAAATTAGTGGAATATTCTTGATATTTGCGCTTCATCCAGTATCTTTTCATAAAAATATTCTTTTGAGCATTCTTGAATTTTACTCTACAAAGAAGTATCATGTTGACAATTTGGACGTTATTAGTTCCTGGATAAATTAATTCTTGAACTTGTTTTATTGAATTCTTATATCATTGTCATCATCCTCATGTTTATATTTTGTTGAAAGTCATCTGTGGCCTGTAGTGCATAGATGGACTTGGTATGATTATGACCAGGGATTATTCGGTGTAATCTTGACCGTAATGTTACAAATGATGTGGTAAAAGTCCTCATTAGCCCGTAGTGCATTGATGGACAGTTGTTGGCATGATCATGACCATTGATGAATACACGAATGTCCTTGGCCCGTAGTGCATGGATAATTTGTGGTCATGATACTAAAGAATATCCTTAGCCGTAGTGCAGGGGTGATTCAATGATATGGATTATTTATTAAGCTGAGTCTCAGCGATAAAAGTGATAAAGTGATGAAAACCTTTTAAATCATAAAGGATAGTATATTTTATTCTCTACTTGAATCTTTTAATGGATTTCTTGTTCCGCTGCAGTTAAACTTGATGTCTATTGTATTTTATCAGTTTAACATTGTTGTAGACTAATGATAATTTATTCTGCATTACCTTAGTCATAATATTTCTTACTGGGCTAGTTGAGCTCACCCTTTCTTTCACTATTCTCTTCAGGAAATGAGA
This sequence comes from Panax quinquefolius, assembly GCA_020205615.1. Lineage (NCBI taxonomy): Eukaryota > Viridiplantae > Streptophyta > Magnoliopsida > Apiales > Araliaceae > Panax > Panax quinquefolius. Next base: position 52,620,428 of record CM035163.1, read on the forward strand.
ATATAATTTGGGACTTAGCTCGGAAATGGAGTGATGGACCAGATGATAGTATTAGTAGTCCTCACTATTCTGTTAAATAGTGTGACAATAAATGTAATGAGGACTTATTCTGAGAGTTGATATTTTCTAGAAGACAGTATTTTTATTAAAATTCACAGTTTGTATTTTGTCGTATTTTACACGACAGTTGTATTATTAAGTTATATTTGAATTTTGTACCATGTATTTGGCGACTCAAGATGGGTGATGTAGACCTATTTTGGGGGCGTCACAATTTGTATCAAAGCTTAGGGATATGATCCTTGGCTAAGTTGTGAGACAAGAACTAGGAGGGGAGAGATGGGGAATTCCTTCGCTAGTATGACCTACCTAAGTTTATTTGGTATTTAATTGGTCGGTCAGAGTATAGGGATAAAATGTGATATGTTAATTAACCCTTGTTTTGTGGCAGTATTTGAAAATGGCATCCGAGAATGTTTAGAACATCAATGGGGCACAGGAGACCATTGAGTCTCCACAGATCAATAACCAGGACAATGTGCATCAGGAAGGCGACAATCCTCATGCAAACAACAACACTGACCAAATGATGAACGATGGAATGTTAGAGGCTTCATGCAATTCATGCAACATCAAAGAGAGCGGCTCTATCCAAAATGCGAGTGGAAACATTTGGCAACTCTCGGGACGGTCACCGCCAAACAATTCAAGGAGCTGGGACCAGAAGTTTTTGGAGAGCCAAAACCGCTTAAGAAGCGAGGCGTGGATAAAGCGAGATAAAAAGATATTTGATGTCTTGGGATGCTCGAGGAGCAAAAAAAGGTTCCCTTTGTCACCTTCATGTTATGTGCAAGAGGTGATTCATTGGTTGGAATATGTAAAGCGTACTCAATCGCCTTGATGAAGATGTCTTGGGAGAAATTTCAAGAACTGTTCAACGACAAGTACTTTCCCGAAAGTATTCGTCACATGAAAGACGTAGAGTTCATTAAACTGGAGCAAAATAACATGACCGTGTCGCAGTATGACGAAACCCGAGATACATCAATATATTATCTCTCATAAACTATGTTTGTATTCAGATGTTGTTAATAGGGCTCAGTTATTGGAACGCGATAACGAGTCAACCCAACCAAAAGAGAGCAGTCGGAAAAATGATAATACCAGTGAGAGCAGTCATCGAAGCGGTGACAACAAGCATGGAGGGAATCTGCATTCCAGAAATGGTAACCACTTCTGTGGTAATCATGGCCAAAACAATAAGAATGGACATTTCAAGAAGAGGAGATTCAACAATGATGGAAAGACGTCATCACCAGCACCCATGGTTAAGGAAGGAGAATGACCACCTATCATATGCTTCAAATGTAGAGGGGAGGGACACATCAGTCCAAACTGCGTGATGTCATCCAAAGCATGTTATAATTATGGAAGAGAAGGTCACCTAGCCCGATTTTGTCGTTCACCGAAGACAATTTGAACTAGGATAAAGGCACCAAAGGTCGTCCTAGAAAAGTCAAAGCTGGTAGTGCAAGGGAGAGCATTTGTTGTGACCTCCCAGAAAGCAAGGAACCCGAACGAGGTCATCACGGGTAAGCTTATCATAAACTCTAGCGAAGTCTATACCTTATTTGATATCGATTCTACCCATTCTTTTATTTCTCCTACTTGCGCTCAACGTTTAAATTTGACTCCGGAGAAATTGGACTTTGACTTATTTGTTGAAACTCCATTGGGAGAATCCTTCATTACATCCACTATTTTTAAGTCTTGTTTAGTTCAAATCGGTACCCTCACGTTACCTGTTGATCTTATTTCATTGAAAATACTTGCATTTGACGTAATTCTAAGGATTGATTGGTTAACTACTCATCATGCAAAAATTGATTATTTTCGTAAGGTTATTAGCTTTCATATTCCTAACCAACCTATTATGCGAATTCAAGCAACCAAACCATTAAAATAAATCACTATCATCTCAAGCCATAAAGCTATTCGTTTATTGAAAAACAGATGTCAAGCTTTCTTAGCTCATGTCATGGATCTAAATAAATATACGTCAGTTTTGAATGATATTTTTATTGTTAATGAATTTCCTGACGTATTCCCTGAAAAACTTCCTGGCCTACCCCCAGAGCGTGAAATTGAATTTTGTATCGACCTTGAACCTCGTACAAAACCTTTTTCCAAAGCCCCATATCGAATGGCTCCTATTGAACTTCAGGAGTTAAAGACCCAACTGTAGGAATTGTTAGACATCGGTTTCATTCATCCTAGTACGTCTCCTTGGGGTGCTCCTATTCTATTCGTGAAAAAGAAAGATGGGAGTATGCGACTTTGTATTGATTATCGGGAGTTGAACCGTGTTACCATAAAAAATAAGTACCCATTGCCACGTATTGATAACCTGTTTGACCAGTTACAAAGAGCCAAATTCTTTTCAAAGATTGATCTTCGTTCCAGTTATCACCAATTGAAGATTAGAACCGATGACATTCCAAAGACGGCGCCGGAACTCGAGACGGGCATTATGAATTCCTAGTCATGTCTTTTGGATTGACTAATGCTCCTTTGCCTTCATGGATATGATGAACCAAGAGTATTCAAGGAATATTTGGATCACTTTGTGGTCGTCTTTATTGATGACATCCTTATTTATTCCAAAAGCCGTGAAGATCATGAGCAACACTTGAGGCTGATACTCCAAAAATTTTGTGAATATAAGCTTTATGCCAAGTTGAAGAAATGCGAGTTCTGGCTTGAGGAAGTAGCATTCCTTGGGCACGTAGTATCAAGTCATGGAATATCTGTTGACCCAACAATGATTAAAGCTATTCAAAGCTGGGAGCAACCCAAATTAGTGACCGAAGTACGTAGCTTTCTCAGCTTAGCTGGTTATTATCGGAGATTCGTAGAAGGATTTTCTCGAATTGCTACTCAATTAACTCAGCTGACTTGGAAAGATACAAAATTGGGTTGGAGTGAGGAATGTGAGAAGAGTTTTCAAGAACTCAAGAGGAGACTCATTTTAGCACCTGTTCTGACAATACCATCTGGATCGGAGGGATTTGTCATCTATAGTGATGCTTCGGGCAAAGGGTTAGGTTGTGTTCTCATGCAACATGGGAAAGTCATAGCCTATGCCTCATGACAACTCAAAGAATATGAGAGGAATTATCCTACTCATGATCTAGAGTTGGCAGCAGTCGTTTTTGCACTAAAAATTTGGAGGTATTATTTGTATGGGGAGAAAGTGGAGATCTTTACGGATCATAAAAGCCTCAAATTTTTCTTCACTCAAAAGGAACTCAACCTGTGACAGCGACGTTGGCTTGAACTGTTGAAAGATTATGATCATACCATCCAATATCATCCTGGAAAAGCGAACGTGGTAGCTAACGCATTAAGTAGAAGATTATATGCAGGTACGAGTACGATATTGTCAACGCAAAGGCCCATTTTGTATGACTTGCAAAGGATGGAGATAGAGATAAAGACTCCAGAGACCCACGTGATGATGGCGAATATACTAGTAGAACCGACTTTAATCGATAAGGTTAAAGCTGCTCAAGCTACAGACCTAGAGCTGATGCGTATGAGAAAGAAAGTGCAAGAAGGTGCTATGCCGGAAGTAAGAATCGATGAAGAAGGAATACTTCGAGTCAACTCCAGACTTTGTGTTCCTAACGACCCTGAGTTAAAGTATAAAATCATGATGGAGGCACATAACACACCGTTTGCAATCCATCCTGGGAGTACCAAAATGTATCATGATCTTCGACATACATTTTGGTGGAGCAATATGAAGAGAGAGATAGTGGAGTTTATCTCTAGGTGTCTAACTTGTCAACGAGTCAAGGCGGAGCATCAAGTGCCAAAAAATCTATTGCAACCACTTGAAATTCCAGAATAGAAGTGGGAGCACATTACCATGGATTTCGTTACTGGTCTTCCCAAGGTTTCTCAAGGCATAGATGCGATTTGGGTCATTGTTGATAGATTGACCAAGTCTGCTCATTTCTTACCGATACGAGAAACTTATACACTTGAACATCTTGCTAGTATGTATATAAACGAGATTGTAATATTACATGGTATACCAGTATCCATAGTTTCTGATCGAGACCCAAGATTCACTTCAAGATTTTGGGTTAGTTTGCAAAAAGCTATGGGCACAAATTTACGATTTAGTTCGGCATATCGTCCTCAGACGGACAGACAATTAGAGAGGACTATTCAAACTCTTGAAGATTTATTAAGACTCTGTGTCCTTGACTTCAAGGGAAGTTGGGACAAGTTCTTACCATTGGTGGAGTTTTCTTACAACAACAGTTATCAAGCAAGAATTGGCATAGCTGCATTTGAGGCGTTGTATGAAAGAAAGTGTCGTTCTCTAGTATGTTGGGATGAGGTAGGTGAAGCAACGTTGTTGGGACCGAATTTGGTACGTATGACTACGGAAAATATTTAAACAATCTGACAATGTATAAAAACCTCACAAGATCGACAAAAGAGTTATGCTGATCTTCATCGAAAGGACGTGGAATTCGATATTGGAGATCATGTGTTGTTACGTGTTGCTCCATGGAAAGGAGTTACGAGATTTGGAAAGAGAGGAAAGCTCAATCCTCGATTCAATGGCCCATTTTTAATCCTCGATCGAGTAGGAACTGTGGCGTATAGACTCGCTTTACCGCCAAGTATGTCTCGTGTTCATAACGTTTTTCACATATCCATGTTACGTAAATATGTGGAAGACCCGAACCACATTATTGAATTAGAACCGAACGTGATAGAGGAAGATTTAACGTATGAAGAGTTACCTGTTAAAATCTTGGATAAGAAGGATCATATTCTACGCTCCAAGGTTATACCTCAAGTCAAAGTTTTGTGGAGAAACCACGACGTGGAAGAAATGACTTGGGAGTTAGAATCTGAGATGAAGTCAAGATATCCTCACCTATTCGACATACCAGGTACGTACCCTAATTTCAAGGGAAAAATTTTATAAGAAGGGGAGGTTGTAAGACCCCAACTTTTATGAATAAATATGATTTTTCTATAATTATCATTTTTGAATATTATGGAATGAATTTATTATAATGTTATAGTTGTGCGTAGTATTTATAAATTCTACAAAGTATGCAAGTTGTTATATTATATTCGATTGGTTGGAGAATATTCATTTTAGCTGGGAATATTCATACAACGGCGCAATCATTGGTGGACCCCACAACAGAATTATTGTCGGATTGAGAAAACGACAAAAATATATTTATGAAAATAACAGCGGAAGTTTTACCATTAATACTGTTGAACTACTCGGTAGTAAAAGTATAGTAATACGCGTGGTTGCATAGTAGCACACGGTATTAATTATTGATGCTTACGTGAGAAATCACTTAGTTATACCAAATTATTGCTACAGTAATTGCTGCATCATATCTCTCATATTATTGATTTGATTATTGTCACAATATCATCTGCATAATATGTTATTTTATTAAATCAATAATTGAGACGACAAAGTTATTCATATTATTAAATTGTAATATTTACAATGTCTAGAAGTTCTGTCAAGGAGAGGTCTGGTCACCTAATTGCGCGCCAATAGGGAGAAATCCTTATTGGAAAGTCCCCTCTTTCCAGGGAACGACCTGGTTTATAAATATTGTGAGTTATAATTTTAATGATGAATGTTATTAAAATTAAAATTGTGTTCGGAGTTGAATTTGGAGACACGGATGTGATATTTGAGTCCGGAATGATGAAATTAGTAAAAATAGTCTATAAACACAAAATTTTCCTAGATTAACTTTTTGGTCAAAAAAGTCAATAGTTGACTTTTTTCGGGAAAAGTCAAACTTCGAAATTTCAAAATTTATATTGTTGATAAAAATAGTTTCATTGTGTTGGAGTTATTTGTGTTAGTGAAAATCGACATTTATTTCGATAAAAATTGATGTCTGCAGGTTATATTGACCAATCGGGTATTTAACTGGATAAATGAGCAATTGATTGCTATTATTTCACATGATTATAACTATTTGTTCACATGTGTATACTATTGTTTCACATTCTTGTTACTATTAGGGGAGTTGGTGCAAGATTGATAATACTTGCATGACTAAGTTAAAAATAGAGGTATTGATGGAGGTACTTATCTTTGTAATTCAGTATTTTCACATGTCTAGAACTATTGATTCACATGATTTACTATTGAATCACATTATTTACTATTAGGGGAGGTGGTGCAAGTTTGATAATACTTGCATGACTAAATTAAAAATAAAGGAAAAGTTGGAGGTATTGTACTGTAATTTTTCGAGCCCCAAAACGTGCAATTATTGAAACTATATTTTTCTATAAATAGAAGCTTATTCTTCCTTCATTTCTCACCAATTCACTAAAGCTATAGAGCAATTATTATAGAGAGAAATTGTATAGAGAAAATCTATAGAAGAAGAGAAGCTTGCTACCTCACTATTTTAGTTTCCAATTTCTTCTGAAGTAAGGGGTATTATTTCTTTCTTTCGTCTTCATGAAGAGAACTTCTATTATTCCATTCTTTATTATTATGTTGGAATAACCTGTCTATAAGAAGTACCGCATACTTGGTGCAATTCTTCTATTATTCCATTCTTTATTATTCTGTTGGAATATCTTGTCTACATGTTTTTCTGTGGGACGGTTAAAATCTTTATTATTACATTGGAACATCTTGTGCATGCTTTATGCATGACCGGTTCCGTCTTTATTATTACGTTGGAATATCACATGCATGCGTTTTACTGGGGGACTGGTTTAAATCTTTTTATTATTTCATTGGAATATCCATGCTCATGCGTTTTTCTGTGGGACCTAGTTAAAATCTTTATTATTTTGTTGGAATAACTTTTGCTGCAAGGCCTCACGCATGCTTGGTAATTTCTTTTGTTATTCCATTCCTTATTATACTTAGTTGGTTAAAATTTTGACTTTTATACTCCATGAAATTAGTGGAATATCCTTGATATTTGAGCTTCATCCAGTATCTTTTCATAGAAATATTCTTCTGAGCATTCTTGAATTTTACTCTACAAAGAAGTATCATGTTGACAATTTGGACGTTATTAGTTCCTGGATAAATTAATTCTTGAACTTGTTTTATTAAATTCTTATATCAATGTCATCATCCACATGTTTATATTTTGTTGAAAGTCATTTGTGGCCTGTAGTGCATAGATGGACTTGGTATGATTATGACCAGGGATTATTCGGTGTAATCATGACCGTAATGTTACAAATGATGTGGTAAAAGTCCTCATTGGCCCGTAGTGCATTGATGGACAGTTGTTGGCATGATCATTACCATTGATGAATACACGAATGTCCTTGGCCCGTAGTGCATGGATAATTTGTGGTCGTGATACTAAAGAATATCCTTGGGCGTAGTGCAGGGGTGATTCGATGATGTGGATTATTTATTAAGTTGAGTCTCAGCGATAAAAGTGATAAAAGTGATGAAAACCTTTTAAATCATAAAAGATAGTAGATTTTATTCTCTACTTGACTCTTTTAGTGGATTGCTTGTTCCGTTGCAGTTAAACTTGATGTCTATTGTATTTTATCAGTTTAACATTGTTGTAGACTAATGATAATTTATTCTGCATAATCTTAGTCATAATATTTCTTACTGGGCTAGTTGAGCTCACCCTTTCTTTCACTATTCTCTTGTGAAATGAGAATATAGCTTGGGACTTAGCCGGGGAAGCGGAGTGATGGACCGGATGATAGTATTAGTAGTCCTCATTATTCTGTTAAATAGTGTGACAATAAATGTAATGAGGACTTATTCTGAGAGTGGATATTGTCTAGAAGACAGTATTTATATTAAAACTCACAGTTTGTATTTTGTCATCTTTTACACGACAATTGTATTATTAAGTTGTATTTGAATTTTGTACCATGTATTTGGCGACTCAAGATGGGTGATGTATACCTATTTTGGGGGCGTCACACCAAGGCTTAATTAGGTGCAGTTGTGCCCAAAGTGTGTAAGATGCGACTATTTTGACCTATTTTAGTAAAATAGGCATAATGTTTTCATACTAACTCCGATTAATTCAATTCAAGATGATCCGGAACGAGAACGAATAGACCTACAACTTTAATTCTTTAAGTATTTAGAGTTGAGGTTGGGAACAAGGGTCAAAATGGTCATCTTTAGGAATGTTATATTTTTTGAGGACAATCGGAGGGCGTCGGGCATGCAGGTATGCAAGTGTAGTGCTTCTGACGATAAAAGATGTTGTTCGAAGTTATAAAACATGAATGTTAGTAAACATAATGATGATGAACATTAATAAATGATGTATTAGATAAGTTGTATAAGCATACTAAGCATACACAAGAGAGATAAATCAGGCGTGTGACGAATGAACGTCAAAACACCGTAACAAATGTTAATGAACGTAAAAAGTGTTTTAAGTCAAATGAAATGAATATTATAAGATATGAAATGGGTTTAATATAAAACCAATAATGATTCCTAGCAAGACTTAGGTGCTGTTTGTTTACCTCTTAAGAGGTCTTAATAGACCACCTCTTATTCGCTAAGAGGATAAATATTGTTTGTTTGTATTTTTGTTGCCTCTGAATGACTCTAAATGGTTAAGATAGAAAATCAAATCTAAATTATTCAGATATGCCTCTTAATGATTTTGTTATTTTTTAGACACAAATACCCTCTTCAATATTATCAATATTCAATATTACCATACCACCACCACCAAATCTTCAATCTTCAATCTAAGAGGTGAGAGCAGATCTCAGATACTCCATGAAGAGGCAAAAATCAGCCCCCGAATCCAATATAAACCTCTTCGATCATCTTTCTGAAAAAAATCATTTTTACAATCCTTGATTCTCCAATTGACAACCCATTTAACACAAAATCATCTGAAGAAATCATTGTAGGAATTTGGTTGACATTGATTTGTCTAATGCAGAGGAATTGAGGGATTCTGCTGTGGCAACTTTAGCCGAGGCCAACAATTTGGAGAGGTTGTGTTTGGCTAGGTGTAAATCCATTACTGATATAGGGATTGGGTGTATTTCTGTTAGGGAGGAGGGAGGAGGGAGGAGGTGAGTGGGGGGGGGGAAGGGGAGGAGGAGGAGGAGGAGGAGGAGGGGCGTGGGGAAGGGAAAGGAAGGGAAGGGAAGGGTGGGGTGGGGTGGGGTGGGGGTGGCGTGGGGATGGCTCGGATGGGGGAGGGGGAGGAGGGAGGAGGGAGGAGAAGAAGAAGGGAAAAGAAGAAGAAATAGGGTTAAAATAGTAAAAATATATTATTCAGACATTTTGAAAAAATAATTATCAAACAATATTTTTTCATTCAGATATAATTCTATTTAGATACTCTATATTATTCAGATATCTAAATTATTCAGATTTTAATAACTAATTTTATCAAACACAATCTTAAACACTTGAATGAACTTCGAGTATGAAATATAGTGAGATATAAGTCGAAAGTTAACACAATAAAATTGAACATTGTGTATTGATAATAGGAAGGGTTATGAGATGTAGAGTAAAGTTTACATTACAACTACTATGCGTTGCTATTTGACTAATAGTTGATGTGTATGATTATATAATTGTGTAGGGCACGTGAAGTGCAGATAACTGTAAGTTGTTAAACTGTTATTGGTAATCAACGATCAAGGAAAGTCTTTCAGTTCCTATTTGCTATGTGAACTTGATGATTAACTGTTTTAAATCTTTATTGCAAAGAGCATGATGTGTTATATATATGTTGAAAGTATGAAATGTTATAGTCAATTTATGACTACGTTGATTGAGTAAAGCCTACTGATTAAGTAAGGAACTCAATCTTTATACTTGTTATATGAACTGTAGCATGTATATTATGTTAGTCCAATTTTTATGAGCTATATGTTGAGCATGTTATTATGTGCTACGTGATGCATGAAAACTATTAGATTTTGCTGGGCTGTGGAGCTCAACCTTGCAAAAAACCACTTTTGCATGTTAAAGATTCAAGGTAAAGTTATCTGCTACTTGAAAGACATGAATTAGATGTGATACTTGAAGATTTATACACTTTGGCTGAATTATTATTATTTGAACCATGTTTATGGTTCCGAATAATGTATGATGTTTAATAGATGTTGAGTTATAAAGTTTAAGTTTTGTTTGTTGTATGAAAGGATATTGAACCTGGATGTAAGTTTTATTTATTAACTCTGATAAGGTGAGTAATAAGCTAAGTATGGTTTAAAGGTACGTAATGATAAAGGTTATGAGAAATGTACTTGATAAGTTACAATGATTATGTAATGATAAATTGTCAAGTTTGAGTTATCTGATATGTAAAGGTTATCAGATTAAAATTTAAGATTCTATATAATAACTTCGATGAAGCGAACCATAAAATAACTTGATTCATAGATTTGTATATGATAAAGGTTTTGATTCAAGGAATTATAGTAAGAAGACAGAAAAGTTTAAATTATTCCGTATTTTATGAAGTTTAACATTTAATAATAATGTAAAATCAGAAGTTAGACGTGTTATTAACGCCCAAAGTCGATAATTGAATTGTATGAATTTTGGGGTCATTATAGGTGACATGTCAATCACCCTAAAAAATGATGAAGTCCCCGGAATATCGCAGATAGCTGTCCAACGACCCAAATCTGTCAATCAAGAAGTCCATGCACACCACATGTCCCGAGGTAATCTCGTCTAAGGAAACTCTGCACCTCAAGCCTGTCAAGGTCATAAACTGTTGGCTCATGTCACCGACAGCCATCCGAGCGCAAGGCCGATCTAAAGGCAAGTCTATAAGAAGCTCATATTCCTCCAATGTAGGAGTCAACTAGTGGGTATCAAATCTGAACACCTGTCTATCTGGTATCCAATGCTCAAGCATGCCCTCTATAAAGCCTGACGAAACCTGAAATGTAAGGAGGGTCATGGAGTGCCTCAATAACTGATCAATTGTCACCAGATCCAGGGAAGAAAAACAATCATACCAAGATCTCAAAGAAGAGGCCACCAACATGGGTGGGGTATGCTCAATCCTGCTAACAGTGGATGAAGACATCTGTAGAGCCGTATCATAAGACCATCTAGAGGTCAATGCTAAACTCATCCCTGGGAATGCATATCCATGACATAATGCATACATAATAAATGACAAATGATAATATGATGTAGGGAATAGAAAGCATTATACATACATTCCTAAGTACATCATTATCTAAATACATCATCTCTGTATACAACTGTAAATAGAAATACAAGGAAATGGGGCATAGGCGTCCAACATCTAACAGAGGCCTATCAAAAGATATAACAAGAACTGGGGCATAACCGCCCAATATCTAACAGAGGCCTATCAAAAGAAATAGAAAGAAATGCATCAGAAGAAGTCAATGATGCCCATATCATCCAATCTATTCATCTGATGTAACTCCTTCTAAGTCACTGAATCTCTGCCAGAAGGGATATCAGACTGATACAATGGAGGATCTGCACCGGTAAAACCATCAAAATATGGGCCACCTGAAGGGTCAGCCCCATAGCTGGAAGGATTAAAAGTATCCGCCTTTGATGGATCTCTGCTTAAATGTCGGATAAAGGAATGTGCCTGATCCAACTGCTGGGTCAAACTCTCAATCTACTTCAAATGAGTAGGCTCTCGGATGCATGCAATCCAATATGTCATTATTACAGAGCTAGAAACCATATCCCCCATAAACTCTGTGGCACGGGTCTGGGCTCCAATAGTGTGAGGGAACCACCAACGGTAAAAAGCCTCTTGAATGAAAGGTCCATCTGACAAAGTAAAGCCATCCACGCTCATCAATGGGATCTCAGTAATCTGCTACTACAAAGGCCAATAACACCTGGTAGAAGGAAAGAACGGAATACGTATCTTTCCTGTAGCGCTCCTGATAGCACGCTCTACCAAATAGAGCTCCCAACCTCAGTCAGTAAGGAGAGGAATCCAACAGGTGGACAATACATACTCGACACTAGTCGAGAAACCATCCTTAAAGCTAACTATCAAGTGGTCCTCGGATTAAGGAACCCATGTAATGACATCTATGATCAACAACTCCAACTATAGGCGAGAATGAGTGAAACCCTTAGCTATAGAAACCTCCACCAAAGTGGAGTAATGCCATCACCGTCCTCGTGGATAGGTGTATAAACCTAACGTGCTAACGGGATGAAGACATGGGAGCCTCTCGTCGGCCCAAAATTGTGAATACAAAGATTAAATATATGTGGTGAGTCAACCTCTAATCCCATGTCATTGCGTAACTCTCAACAAAAGTGGTCCGAAAAAGGTCTTATACACCTCATTTAGATGCTTGGATTGAAGTTATGCAAGTTCAAGAGGACATCACAGTGCACGAGTGCACGTACTTCGAGATGGCAGGACCCACAGAGAGTCGGGAAACCCGGGCAACCAGCAGTGCATCTGCATGGTACGCCACAGTACACTCATAGCCTCCAGCTCTATAAATATAGAGCTTGGGGTAGCCATTTGTAAGAGCAAAAGAGGCGAGGAAGCCATGTCTAATTTACTCTGTACACACCCCATATTGAGTGCTTTCTTATTTTAAACACCTGTTAGCTTACATATAACTATATTTTACCGGCAGGAGCTGAGTGTTTATCCATCTATAGTCATAGAAGCCTGCCTTGGCAGCCCACTGTAAGTCTTCTCACACTCTATAAAGCCTTTCTCTTCATCTTTGCACACACTATTCTTCACATTGAGAGTCGTGTTGTGTGTGTATGCCCGAACTTCGGTCCATAGTTTTCATTTATGTTTGTATATATATACTTATATATATATATATGGATTAACATTATAGAGTTATGCCTCGATTGAGCCTAGACTTATGCCTGGAGTGTTTACTTGCTTATATATATAAACTGTTGTCCGATTATATCCGATGAGCCTGGATTTTACATCCGGAGTGTTTACTCTCTTATATATATATATATAGTGACAAATCACTGAAATGATAAACCGAGCCAGGATTGAGAAACATCATGTGCGTTATCGCTTTATATATATATATATATATATATATATATATATATATATATATATATTTACATTTTGTCGAAGCCCGGAGTTTACGTGGCCTTTTACCGCTTTTATTTACATTTCGTCCTTTGGAGTTTACTTAAGTGGCGGTTGATAAATCTTTACTACTTTCTTTACATTTAGTCCCACCTGGAGTTTACTTCGTGGCAGTTGATCACATTTACTGCTTTATTTACATTTCTTATCCCCCATGGAGGTGCTTTGTGTTGCTTTATCAAGTCTTTATATATATATATTTACTGCTTTTATATATTTACATTTCCAATCCCCCATAGAGGTGCTTCATGGTGGTTGATCATGTTTATATATATATATATATATATATATAGATATATTTACAACTTTTATATATATAATTGCTTACTGCTTTTCATATAAATTGTGGCATCATGTGAGCCTAGGAATCATGTGATCACAGATTCAGTTCTTGTGATGGACATTTTCAGCTGTAAGCAGCTTGTAAATTATTCACGGTGTTTGAATTTCCTTATAGATGGCTTTCATTCCTATGAGGAGTTCAGCATCGCTATATATTATTTTCTCGAAGATGCTTCGCATCTCGAATATAAAAGCAAACAAGCCGAACATTTATAATAAAATGGAAGTATGAAAAGGTCTCAATTAGTATTGAGCACAAGGTTTGAAAAACCTCTTTTACAAAACTTCACTGCTATATCATGTTTAAAACTGATTTTTTTTTATAGATTCAAACCCTTTGTATATAGGTGCGAATGAGGCCTCGCACTACTTCCAAATAAATTGCACATTGATCCACACACACACACACACATTCACATAATAGTTTCTTGAAAAGTGGTGGTCACTGTGGCAACACGGATGTCGGGGGGTGCCTAACACCTTCCCTCGGCATAATCAAACCCCCAAACCTAAATGAATCTCGGTTTCATAGACCCGTTTAGTAGTGTCACATCACTGGGTCAATGTGCAAACCTTTTCTTAGTTGCGTTGGTGCAACCAGTTAAAAACATCAACTGGCGACTCTTACAGTCAAATTGTCGACATGATACATGTCGGACCTTTTTCACTTGTTTTGTTAAACAAATCTCATATAACATGAGAACACCAAAGAATAAGAATAGAAAAGGGACAAATAAAAATCCCGACGTTGACAGGTGGCGACTCTGCTGGGGATACCAGTAAGAGGGTTTATGCCGCTACTACAAGCTTTTCAAAATTGTTATATGCTTGTGTGTGAATGTTGCATTTACATTTATGATGAATGTGTACGAATGCTTATTACTTACTGCACTGCAATATATCTATCTGTGATATTAGTGCTTCGCACATGTCATCATTTTCATAACGGTGAGACACGTTGTATGTAAATGTATGTTGTGTGGTTCCTCCACCAGGAGGTTATCCTGTCGGTGTTTGATTAATGGACTCATAGGGAGACTAATTCCAACGAGGCTCAGAAAAGGCACCACCCAGATTCGCTCTAGTTGAAAGACCGGATTAACTTCCCGTCAAGTAAATTACGATGATCATGCCAAAAAGCCGCGAGAGTAACCTAAGATAGGTCAGCCTCTGATAAACCAAACGCGGAGGAAAATCTCTTTATGCTTTCCATTTTCTATTACTTGTAAAAGCATTTACTTGTAATTTTATTCCATGCTCATCTTTATGTAATGAAAAATATGAAGAATATTTGCACATACATGATATGTTATCGATTCACATCCGTTTTGTAGGATAATATTCCTAACACGGGTATACATAGCATGTAAACATTTACATTATGCCTAAGACTAAACTAAATAAGTCTTTTATAGGGAAAAATTGGGCATGTTACCCGCTCATCCAAAAAGGCCACGAGCCTGCAGCCAATCATGTCTTCTTCTGACCAGTCTAATCTCGATTCTCGAGAAGAATTTAACGTATTAAGTAAACAAATTACAGATTTGGCTATCTTGCTTAAAGAATTGCATCAGTCTATTTAGGGCTCAAAAATGCCTACACATACAAAAGAATCCTCTACACAAGGAAGAACACAAGGTTTGGATAAAACAAATCCAGAACCTCAGTTGGATACGACCAACAAAGTCCCTAAAAACACCCATCTCAAAGGAGATCCAGACACCGGTGATATCAGGAAGAAGGTCCTTCAAATGGAAGAAACTATCCGTTCTCTCAAAGGGATTGGAACACATGGAAGTTTTTCATATGCTGACCTTTGCATATTCCATGGTGTTCATTATCCAGCGAAATTCAAAACCCCTGATTTTGAAAAGTATAACGGATTAGGGGATCCTTACACACATTTGAAGGTGTTCAATGGAGAACTTGGATCTTATACGGAAAATGAAAATCTCAGAATGCAGTTGTTCCAGAAGAGTCTGAGTGGAGAAGCTCGTTCATGGTATACCAGATTAGACAACTCAAAGATCCATAGCTGGGAAGAACTAGCTCATGCCTTCCTTACTCAATACAGTTTTCAATCTCAGATGGATCCTGACCGGTATCAGATTATAAACGTCAAGAAATAGTCTAATGACTCTTTTAGAGAGTACGTTCAAAGGTGGAGGCGCCTTGCTGCTCAAGTTATCCCTTCTATGACAGAGTCAGAAATGGTCATGACTTTCATAGACAAACAAGAAGCTCCTTTCTATGAGAGAGTTTTAGCTGGTATTGGCAAACCATTTTCTGAAATGATCAAGCACGGAGAGATGGCTGAGATGGGGTTGAAGTCAGGAAAGATTCAAGACCTAGCCGCTCTTAAAGCAGTTGCTCAGCACATACAATCCGAATTTTATGGAAATAACCCCCAGAGGGTCCATAAAAAGAAAGAGGAGGATGTTTCCTTGATACTACAAGGTCAAAAAGGCAGTCAGAACATGCCTATACAGAGGAGAAATTACTCCCCTTTCCAAGCACAGTCTTTAAACCCTCCATTACCTAAAGGTGGAAAAGCAAAGCGCCCTTGAACGTTCACACCCTTAGGGGACTCGCTCGAGAATATTCTTACTCTTCTGACTACTCAGAAGAAAATAACGAATCTTCTTCCACCAGCCAACCCTAATGAGAGGGGTTTCAATGCTACTTGGAAGTGTGTTTATCATGTCGGAGCACCTGGACATGATACTCAAGATTGTTGGGCCTTTAAACACAAGATCCAAGATTTGATAGAGAATGATGAGATCGTGGTTACCAAACCAGATCAACCTCATGTGCAAGACAACACTCTTCCTCACCATAAAGAAGAAGAGGTCAACATGATTAGTTGGAGCGCTGGACAGAGTTTCAATTTTAACAGTGAATCATCCCAAACAATCAAAGACGGTGTTAACAGATGGGATTACTTAAAGTTTCAATTTGCTATGGAACGAAAGATGAAAGCTCTTGGTAAGCAAATTGAACAATTGGCAGAACTGGTGACTCATCAGCATCAAGTCACACGCCAGTTGTAATAACCAGATATTTTCTATATAATTAAATTAGAAATTTTTTGTATAAATTATTTATTTATTATTTTAAAAGTGAGAATATGTGAAAGGTAATGTGTATGTATTTATGTAATGAATATAAAATATATTTATTACATGAATGATTATAAATTATTTTATTTTAGAATTTTTGCTCATTATAAATTATATTCTTATAATAATTAATTTCTGATAAAAATGTTTTTATTAATTAATTTCCCATGAAAATATGTTTATATGTTATTTAAATAATATATGAAATTATTATAGCATTATTATAATAACTATTTTATTATATGAATTAATTTCATGTTAATTAAGCTACTTATTTAACTTAATTAATAATGTTATATATGGCGAGATAAATCAGATATGAAATTCAAACCCTAATTCTAGGTTTGGAATAAGAAAAGGGAATAATAATATTATTTTATTTTAGTACTATAAATATGTATTGTATGTGTGTAATGATAATTTGTGAAACAGTTTTGATGGAACGGTAGAAAACCCTAATTTTGGATTTTGATCAAGGAATGAGAATAATTATATAATAATAAATAAATTTTGATTTTTCAGTGTTATAAATAAGTATTGTATGTACGAATTGGTCAATGGTGGTGCAGTTTTTGGAAAACTCTAATGTTACCGATAAACCCTAGTTTCGAAGTCAAATGAGAATTTAAAATCTGTCTAGTAACCATGTTATGTGATTAATGATATTTATTATAATACTATATTATTTCAGTGCTATAATTATGTACTGTATATGTGTGTGGACTGTTAATGGTTGTTCAATTATGATATATCATGACCAAGCTCTAGCATTAAATTGTGAAACCCTAATTTAAAACTCAATTATGAGTTCGAGAATGTTTTGTAATTGTATTATCATGATTAAGGATAAGAATTATGGAATTTAAAATTAATTAGGAAAACCTTAATTTTTGAAACCCTAATTAATATTTATAAATCCTAATTTCTATATTTGGAACCCTAATTGTCAACTGGGGGAAACCCTAATTGCAAAATTTGAATGTTTAATGTTAATTAGTGGACCTGAACTTAAATTGCAAGTTTTAAGTAATTAAAAACCTAAACTAATTTAAGAAACCCTAATTACAATTTTAGAAACTAAAATTTTATTTTTTTTAAACCCTAACTAAAAATCCTATAATTTTTGTGCTAAACCTTAGGGTTAAACTCTAAGGGTCAAACCCTAAGGGTTGCCATGTTACAACTTTGCCATTAAAATCATAAGGCTAATAACCATTTTACCTTTTTGTGCATTATTTGAGCTAACTTGTAAATCTAGCAAAGTAGGAGTTGTTCAACCACTCTCACTAACCCCATCTGACATTAAACACTAGCAATCAACTGAATTCAACTACATACATTGCATACATGTAATATATATTACATTGGAGAGAGAAAATATCAAATTCAAGCTCATTTTTGCTCATTCACTCAAACCATTTTCTCTCAACTCAAAACCCACGAAAATAGTTAACATATCAGTTCCACAAACAAGCCCTACTAACACTCACAACAAATTAGAGGCATAGATTCAAGAATTTGTGCATAAAGGTATAAAACCCTAATCAAAAATTTGACCCTTGATCTTCTGTTAAAAGTTGTGATTATGTGTTGTAATATGTTCTATGTAGTGTCTATAAGTGATCTAGGTTGGTATCTTACAGATCCATAACATCTAAGTACTCGAATTGATGATTTTCAAAAATCTGGAAATTTTTGTATTTGAGTCTGACAACCAAATGTCAGACCTCATAGATCTTTGTATGTTATATGTTTTGGTGTTTTAAATGTTTGATCTTGTTGTATGATATGAGATCTGTGTCCTAGAACTTGTAGAAGGACCAGATCATGCATAGAATTAATGATATTCGTGGTCAAAGGTCGTTAACCGACTATGACTTTCTAAAATCTGGAAAACCTAGAAGTGTCCATATCAGCCTGACAACATGTTCTTATCCTCAGATCTTCCAGTGGTTTGTTAGTTTGTTATTGTTGTTATATCTAAGTTGATCTATGTGGATTGTACTTCATGCTTAGTCCTTTATATCACTAAAACATTACGTATGTTTGATTTAATGGACGGTCAAGTTAACTAGGTCACTCAGTCACGGATTGAGTTTCTGGAAAACCCAGAAACTGTATGAACAAGGTTTCTGACAACCTTTGACCGATTCATAACTTGTGATCTTGTTCCTTGTCATGTTTACTACACACTTAGACCATAAGAGCACTTATCTAATGACAAGAACACCTAATTAAGTGTGCTTGAAAGTAGGACCATGACACTGCCTGGGTTTCAGGGTTACCCAGAAAACCCAGGAGTGGTCTGACAATGACTTTGAATAGCCAGATCTTCGTGGTGTGGTATGATATGACTTAGATTATGGTTGGTACTTCTAGTGTTACATTAGTAGTACATGATAAAATTTATAGCATACTCAGAAACCTCATAACCTGACATTTATGTATGCTCAAAGTGAGCCCCTTGAACACTGACATGAGTTTCTAGGTTAAGCTCAAGAACACGAAGAACACCTATAGCGACAGTTATGTCGTTATAGGCAACCCTGTAGTGACAGATTAATTATTAAATTAATTATTTTTATTAAAAAAATAGAAAAATTAGTTTTTAATTATTAAAAATACATAATAAATTATTAAAAATTATTTTAAAATCTGAAAATTAGTTTTTAATTATTTTAAGTATGTTTCATAAATATTTAATATTTTTGGAATATTAATGGTATTTAATTTATTTAATTATAATATTAAATAAATTAGTTAAAAATGATTTTATTACTTAAAAATCATTTAAAATCATATTATGATATAAGAAAATATTTGAAGTTAGTTTTAATGACTTTTAATATTTTGTGATGAATTTCATTAATAAATTTATATTAATGATAATTAAGTTATTTAATTAATGTATTAAATAAATTATGAAAAATAGAATTAATGATTTAAAATCATATAAAATGATTTAAAGATTTTAAAAATATTTTAAGTTATAAAATATAACTTTTGATATTTTGTCATGAAAAATATTAATATTTTAATATTAATGATATTAAATTTGTTTAATAATTATATTAAATAAATTAGTTTAAAAATGATTTTAATATTATAAAAATTATTTTAAATGAAATTAAGGTGTTTTAAAATATTATATGTTATAAAATATAACTTTTAATATTTAAAGGATAATTTCGTTAATAATTTAATATTAATGATATTAATTTAATAGTAAATGATATTTGATTTATTTAATAATTATATTAAATAAATAGTTTAAAAATGGTTTTATTAATTTAAAAATCATTTAAAAGGATATAAATGAATTAAAGATATTTTAAGTTATACTTAATAACTTTTAATATTTGGATAAATAATATATTAATATTTAAATATTAATGGTAAGTAATTAAAATGACTTTAAATGTTTTAAAAATCATTTAAGGGTAATATAAGTACTTTAAAAATATTCTAAGTTATTATAAATAACTTTAATATTCTGGCAATGGTTCATTAATAGTTTAATATTAATTAAATGACAATGATAATAGAATTGTTTAATATTTAAATCATTTAATGATTTCGGTGTTTGAAAATTCATGATAAATTATAATAATTATGTAAAAATTGTTATAAGGCTATCAAAAATCGTATGATTAACATTTGCATCTATGAAACTACAGAATAGAGTCTTAGACTCGATAATAACCCGATAAAGCCGTCCGTACACCGACATATTTCAGAAATTGATCTGGACTTAGATATTTTGATTGTATTAATGTTTGTTTATGATTCAATGTCTGTTGAATATGTGTGACAAGGTGATTAACTAAGTTGCGTATTGTAAGCAGCAGACCAGACAAGTATTCTACCTTTGCATTTTCCTTATGCGATGGACATGAGTAAGAAAGTTTCAGAATTATATTATTATTGTACTAGATTATTAACCCTATTGTCGTATATATTATATCCGATCATTGTTTATCAACATGATATTATATTATATAATTCAGATATATATTCTGTTCGTTAATTTCTAAATATGGTTATACAAGTGACCTCTATGACGCCCCCAAAATAAGTATACATCACACATCTTGAGTCGCTAAATATATGGTACAAAATTCAAATACAACTTAATTATACAACAGTCGTGTAAGATACGACAAAACATAATATAATAGTTTTAATAAGAATATTGTCATCTAGAAAATATCCACACTCAATGGAGTCCTCATTACATTTATTATTATACTATTTAACAGAATAGTGAGGACTACTAATGTTATCATCTGCATCATCAATCGCTCTGGTTCGACTAGTCCCTATATTATATTCTCATTTTCAAGAGAACAATGAAAGCAAAAGGGTGAGCTCAACTAGCCCAATAAGAAATATTATGACTAAGATAATGCAGAATAAATTATCCTTAGCCTTCAACAGTATAACAACTGACAAAATATAATAGACAACAAGTTTTAGATCAATAACTGCAGCGGAATAAGCAAACCATTAGAAGAGTTAAGTAGAGCATAAAACCTACTATCTTCTATGATTTAAAAAGATTTTCATCAACTTTATCGCTGAGACTCAGCTTAATAAATAAACAACATCATCCCTGCACCAAGGCCAAGGATATTCATGTAATCATCAATGGTCAAGATTATATCGAATAATCCCTAGTCATAATCATATCGACAACTGTCCACCAATGAACTACAGGCCAATGAGGACTTTTACCACATCATTCGTCACATTACAGTCATGACTATACCGAATAATCCCTGGTCATAATCTTACCAAGTCCATCTATGCACGTAAGCCAAAGATGACTTTAATCACAATATAAGCATGAGGATGATGACAATGACATACTAATTCAATAAAAGCAAGTTCAAGGATAAATTTTAAAGATTTATAAATTAATTTATCCAGAAATCAATAACGTCCAAATTGTCAACATGATACTTTTTTGTGGAGTAAAATTCAAGAATACTCCGAAGAATATTTCCATGAAAAGATACTGGATGAAGTGCAAATATCAAGGATATTCCACTAATTTTGATGGAGTATAGAAGCCAAAACTTTAACCAAATGAGTATCATAGAATATATGAAACTGCAAATGGATTTTCGCCCGCCATGCGGTAATCCACGTATACAGATCATTTCCACAATTTAATAAGGAATGAATACGAAGGATCATTCACCATGCATGTGGTAATCCACATAGACAGGTTATTCCAACAGAATAATAAAGAATAGAATAACAAATGAATTCACCATGCATGCGATAGACTGTGACGCCCCCAAAAACAGGAATACATCACCCATCTTGAGTCGCCAAATACATGGTACAAAATACAAAGAAAAACTTAATTATACAACTGTCGTATAAGATACGACAAAATATAATATAATAGTTTTAATAAGAATATTGTCATCTAGAAAATATCCACACTCAATGGAATCCTCATTACATTTATTATAACACTATTTAACAGAATAGTGAGGACTACTAATGCTATCATCTGGACTGTCACTCCGTTCCTCGACTAGTCCCAGCTATATTCTCATTTCCTGAAGAGAACAATGAAAGCAAAGGGTGAGCTCAACTAGTCAAATAAGAAATATTATGATTAAAATAATATAGAATAAATTATCCTTAGCCTTCAACAGTATAACAACTGACAAAATATAATGCACAACAAGTTTTAGATCAACAACTGCAGCGGAATAAACAATCTATTAGAAGAGTCAAGTAGAGCATAAAACCTACTATCTTCTATGATTTAAAAAGATTTTCATCAACTTTATCGCTGAGACTCAGCTTAATAAATAAACCACATCATCCCTGCACCACAGCCAAGGATATTCATGTAATCATCAATGGTCAAGATTATATCGAATAATCCCTGGTCATAATCATACCGACAACTGTCCACCAATAAACTACAGGCCAATAAGGACTTTTACCACATCATTCGTCACATTACGGTCATGACTATACCGAATAATCCCTGGTCATAATCATACCAAGTCCATATTTGCACGTAAGCCAAAGATGACTTTAATCACAATATAAGCATAAAGATGTTGACAATGACATACTAATTCAATAAAACAAGTTCAAGGATAAATTTTAAAGATTTATAAATTAATTTATCCAGAAATCAATAACATCCAAATTGTCAACATGATACTTCTTTGTGGAGTAAAATTCAAGAATGCTCCGAAGAATATTTCCATGAAAAGATACTGGATGAAGTGCAAATATCAAGGATATTCCACTAATTTCATGGAGTATAGAAACCAAAACTTTAACCAAATGAGTATCATAGAATATATGAAACTGCAAATGGATTTTTTTTCGCCACGCGGTAATCCACGTAGATGCATCATTTCCACAATTTAATAAGGAATGAATACGAAGGATCATTCACCATGAATGTGGTAATCCACATAGACAGCTTATTCCAACAGAATAATAAAGAATGGAATAACAGAAGAATTCACCATGCATGCGATAGACTGTGACGCCCCCAAAACAGGAATACATCACCCATCTTGAGTCGCCAAATACATGGTACAAAATACAAAGAAAAACATAATTATACAACTGTCGTGTACAATATGACAAAACTTATGTTATGAGTTTTAATACAAATATTGTCATTTAGACAATATCCACACTCAATGGAGTCCTAATTACATTTATTATCACACTATTTAACAGAATAGTGAGGACTTCTAATGCTATCATCTGGCCCATCACTCCGTTTCCCGACTAATCCCAGCTATATTCTCATTTCCTGAAGAGAACAATGAAAGCAAAGGGTGAGCTAAACTAGCCCAGTAAGAAATATTATGACTAAGATAATGCAGAATAAATTATCCTTAGCCTTCAACAGTATAACAACTAATAGAATATAATAGACAACAAGTTTTAGATCAATAACTGCAGCGGAATAAGCAATCCATTAGAAGAGTCAAGTAGAACATAAAATCTACTATCTTCTATGATTTAAAAAGTTTTTCATCAACTTTATTGCTGAGACTCAGTTTAATAAATAAACCAAATCATCCTTACACCACAGCCAAGGATATTCATGTAATCATTAATGGTCAAGATTATACCGAATAATTCATGGTCATAATCATACCAACAACTGTCCATCAATGAACTACAGACCAATGAGGACTTTTACCACATCATTCATCACATTATGGTTATGATTATACCGAATAATCCCTGGTCATAATCATACCAAGTCCATCTATGCACGTAAGCCAAAGATGACTTTCATCACAATATAAGCACGAGGATGATGACAATGACATATTTATTCAATAAAACAAATTCACGGATAAATTTTAAAGGTTTATAAATTAATTTATTCTGAAATCAATAACGTCTAAATTGTTAACATGATACTTCTTTGTGGAGTAAAATTCAAGAATACTCAGAAGAATATTTCCATGAAAAGATACTGGATGAAGCGCAAATATCAAGGATATTCTACTAATTTCATGGAGTATAGAATCCAAAACATTAACCAACTTAATATAATATAATATATGAAACTACAAATGGATTTTCACCCGCCATACGGTAATCCACGTAGACAGATCACTTCTATAATTTAATAAGGAATGAATACGAAGGATCATTCACCATGCATGTGGTAAATCCACATAGACAGGTTATTTAAATAGAATAATAAAGAATGGAATAATGTAAGAATTCACCATGCATGCGGTGAGTCACAGAGGCAAAGTTATTCCAATGAGAATAATAAAGAATAGAATAATGAAGAATTTCACCATGTATGCGGTACTTGGCGATGAGCAAAGTTATTCCAACAGAATAATAAAGAATGGAATAACAAAAGAATTTCACCATGTATGCGGACTTCAGATGTATAAAGTTATTCCAATAGAATAATAAAGAATGGAATAACAAAAGAATTTTACCATGTATGCGGTACTTCGATGTATTAAAAGTTATTCTAACATAATAATAAAGAATGGAATAATGAAGAATTTCACCATGTATGCGGTACTTCGCATAGACAGGTTATTCCAACATAATAATAAAGAATGGAACCAGGTCATACGTAATACACATAGACAGAATATTCCAAAAGAATAATAAACAATGGAACCAGGTCATGCGTAATCCGCACAGATAGGATGTTCCAACAGAATAATAAAGAATGGAATAACAACAGAATTCACCTGGCAGGTGATAAGACCGCACAAACAGGTTATTCCAACAGAATAATAAGTAATGGAACCAGGTCATACGTAAAATGCACCAATATGATATTCTAACAGAATAATAAAGAATGGAATAACAGAAGAATTTCACCATGTATGCGGTACTTTGCATAGACAGGTTATTCCAACATAATAATAAAGAATGGAATAACAGAAGAATTTCACCATGTATGCGGTACTTTGCATATACAGGTTATTCCAACAGAATAATAAGGAATGGAATAACAATAGCTCTCTTCATGAATACAAAAGAAATAATACACCTTACCTTAGAAAGAAACTGGATGCTGGAGTAGAGAGGTAGCAGTCTTCTCTTCTTCTTTCTCTCTATAATTTTTCTCTATAATAATTGCTCTCTAGCTTTAGTGAATTGGTGAGAAATGAAGAAAGAATGAGCTTCTATTTATAAGAAATTATAGTTTCGATAATTGAACGTTTTGGGGCTCGAAATATTACAGTACAATACCTTCAACTTTTCTTTCATTTTTAATTTAGTCCTGCAAGTATTATCAAACTTGCACCACCTCCCCTAATAGTAAATAATGTGAATCAATAGTTCAATCATGTGAATCAATAGTTATAATCATGTAAAAATATGAATTACAGTATAGTACCTCCATCTATACCTCCATTTTTAACTTAGTCATGCAAGTATTATCAATATTGCACCAACTCCCCTAATAGTACAAGAATGTGAATCAATAGTATACACATGTGAACAAATAGTTATAATCATGGGAATTAATAGCAATCAATTGCTCTTTTATCCGATTAATTACCCGATAAATTCTAGACATCAATTATTATCGAAATAAATGTCGATTTCCACTAACACTAATAATTCCAACACAATGGAACTATCAAATTCATCTTTAATTAACACGAACTTATTCATCATTAATATCATAACCCACAATATTTAACAACCAGGTCGTTCCTAGGAAAGAGGGGGCTTTCCGATAAGGATTTCTCCTTATTGGCGCGCAATTAGATGACCAAATCTCTCCTTGACAGAACTTCTAGACATTGTAAATATTGCAATTTAATAATATGAATAATTTGTCATCCTAATTATTGATTTAATAATATATCATATTATGCAGATGATACTATGACAATAATTGAATCAATAATATGAGAGATATGATGCAGTAATTACTATAGCAATAATTGAGTATAATTGAGTGACTTCTCACGTAAGCATCAATAACCAACACCGCGGTGCTTCTTATGCAACCACGCCAGACATTCTTTATTTCTTTACTACCGGGTAGTTCAACAGTTTTAACGGTAATACTTTCTCCGTTATTTTTATCAAAAGATAATTCTGTCTTTTTCTAACTACGACAATACTTCTGTTGTGGGGTCCACCAATGATTGTGTCGTTGTACGAATATTCGCTGTTAAAACGAATATTCTCCGACCAATCGAATATTATATAACCACTTACTTACTTTGAAAAATTTATAAATATTACCCACAACTATAATATTATATCAAATCCACACCATAATATTCAAAAAAATATTTTGAGAAATTTATATCTTTATTCATAAAATCTGGGGTCTCACAATCTCCCCTCCTTATGAAATTTCACCCTCAAAATTTACGTTACGCATCTTGTGATGTCAAGAGGTGAGGATACCTTGACTACCTTTATCGTCAAAAATATTACACGTTGCATACGTACATGCCCGATGTCCTTTGATTACCTTTGAATGCACATCAGTCCCTAAAATAGCCATTTTAGGCCTTGATACCGACCTTAAATCTCAAAACATAAAGAATGAAAGATTTAGGTCTACTTGTTATCTTTCTGAATCATCTTGAATCACCTCAATCGGAGTTTGTATGAAAAGGTTATGCCCAATTTACTAAAGGACGTCTGGATAGATTTTGGCTTAACACTTGACCAGCGCCTAGGCGCCCAAATTTGGCTTTGGGCAAGCGCCTAGGCACACAAGAACAGATTCTAAGCGTCGAGCCTAGTACCTAGGTGCTCGACCTTTGGCACTTAACTCCAATTTTCCAAATTTTGTAACTTTTGTCACACATACTTCAAATCTTCAAAACTTCTTCATCCGTTATCGGAATTAGTCCGTTTTTGAGGCTATGGAAAGCTCGTAACATGCTCTATAAAACCCCCATAATTTCACAATTTTTCAGATTCATTAAGTATTCTAAAATTTTGCTCCAAAGTCCCCCGAGACTAAGTTTTTACTAACAACGATACGTGAAAAACGTTATGAACACGCGACATACTTGGCGGTAAAACGAGCCTATAGGCCACAGTTCCTACTCGATCAAGGATTTCAAATGGGCCAATTAAATCAAGGGTTGAGATAACGCCTTCTTGAACCTTTTTTTTCACATTCATCAGATTCGGGTGTGTAACTTGAGCGGCTTTAACTTTATCGATTAAAGTCGATTCTACTCATATATTCGTTATCTTCACGTGGGTCTCTAGAGTCTTTAACTATATCTTCACCATTTGTAAGTTATACGAAATGGGTTTTTGTGTTTAACAACATCGCACTCGTAAATGTATACGATCTTCTACTTAACGCATCAGCTACCACGTTCGTTCTTCCACAATGATATTGAATGGTACGATCGTAATCTTCAACAGCTCGAGCCAACGTCTTTGGCGCATGTTACGTTCATTTTAGTTGAAAAAATATTTGAGGGTTTTAGAAATGGGTTTTGTACTGGGGTCAATATAAAATTCGATTTCACGCTCTAGGGGTAAGCTAGGAAGTCTTCAAGAATACGTCAAGAAATTTATTAACAATAGAAATATCATTCAAAATTGTGACTGTCATCCAAGACTTGGATAGCACATGAATGAAGGTTTCTACTAACGGAGTTTCAACCGATAAGTTAAAGTCTAATTTCTCCGGAGTCAAATTTAAACATTGAGCGCAAGCAAAAGAGATAAAATAATGGGTAGAACCGGTATCTAATAAGGTATAGACTTCGCAAAAATTTATAATTAACTAACCCGTGATAACTTCATTTGGGTTCCTCACTTGTTCGGAAGTCATAACAACTGCTCTCCCTTGAACTACCCGGCTTTGACTTATCTAGGGTAGCATTTGGTGTCATCACTACAGTTGAAATTGACTTTTTTATAGGGCATATTCCACCCTCAACTGCTTTATCGTACTCCTGTTTCATGATCTGAATCACTAATCTTTGATCCATATCAAATTGGGGTTGACAACCATGTACCAGGTAATTTAAAACTCGATGTTGTGTTCTCTTAATTGCTGTCCAAAAAGAGAAATACATATCATCTATTTTAGCCTTCTTAGATCGGACATCTCTTTCCACAATATCAACGCATCGTGCGGCTTTTACCCATGCATCACTCATTCTCACTCATTCAGTTATTTCTTCTTTCAGCTCAGATTCCAACTTTATCATCTTATACTCTGCCAAAAAGTGCTTCTGTTCAAGCATCACATATCGGGTAACACAAGCTTGAATTGTTGCATCCTTTTGTTCCATGATTGCCTGTCGTTCTTCAGCCTGCTCTTCTAACTCATGAACACGATTTTGCAATTCTAAATTTCGATCATAAAATTATTCTAATAAATTCTCCTCAGGTTCCTCTTCTTCCTCACTCTTAGCTGCTACCTCTGCAACTATCTCGGGTGCAACTATCATTTCTTCACTCACTACACGGATATCTCTAATTCCTTCTTCACCTGACATCACATTATTCTGGATGGTGATTAGAGGTGTCTCCACGATCTCATTCACTCCATTATTAATATTTTCAGCTGCCATTTTCCAATACTGCCACAAAACAAGGGTTAATTAACATATCACATATTATCCCTATATTCTGACCCACCAATTAAATACCAAATAAACTTAGGTAGGTCATACTAGCGAAGGAATTCCCCGTCTCTCCCCTCCTAGTTCTTGTCTCACATCTCAGCCAGGGATCATATTCCTAAGCTTTGATACCAACTGTGACGCCCCCAAAACAGGAATACATCACCCATCTTGAGTCGCCAAATACATGGTACAAAATACAAAGAAAAACTTAATTATACAACTGTCATGTATAATTCGACAAAACTTATGCAATGAGTTTTAATACAAATATTGTCATCTAGACAATATCCACACTCAATGGAGTCCTCATTACATTTATTATCACACTATTTAAAAGAATAGTGAGGACTACTAATGCTATCATCTGGCCCGTTACTCCGTTCCCCGACTAGTCCCTGCTATATTCTCATTTCCTGAAGAGAACAATGAAAGCAAAGGGTGAGTTAAACTAGCCCAGTAAGAAATATTATGACTAAGATAAAGTAGAATAAATTATCCTTAGCCTTCAACAGTATAACAAATGATAGAATATAATAGACAACAAGCTTAAGATCAATAATTGCAACGGAATAAGAAATCCATTAGAAGAGTCAAGTAGAGCATAAAATTTACTATTTTCTATGATTTAAAAAGTTTTCATCAACTTTATTGTTGAGACTCAGCTTAATAAATAAACCACATCATCCCTGCACCACAACCAAGGATATTCATGTAATCGTCAATGATCAAGATTATACTGAATAATCCCTGGTCATAATCATACCAACAACTGTCCATAAATGAACTACAGGCCAATGAGGACTTTTACCACAACATTCATCACATTACGGTCATGATTATACCAAATAATCCTTGGTCATAGTCATACCAAGTCTATCTATGCACGTAAGCCAAAGATAACTTTCATCACAATATAAGCATGAGGATGATGACAATGACATAATTATTCAATAAAACAAATTCAAGGATAAATTTTAAAGGATTATAAATTAATTTATCCAGAAATCAATAACGTCCAAATTGTCAACATGATACTTCTTTGTGGAGTAAAATTCAAGAATACTCAGAAGAATATTTCCATTAAAAGATACTGGATGAAGCGCAAATATCAAAGATATTCCACTAATTTCATGGAGTATAGAAGCCAAAACTTTAACCAACAATATAATAGAATATATGAAACTGCAAATGGATTTTCGCCAGCCATGCGGTAATCCACGTAGACAGATCACTTCCACAATTTAATAAGGAATGAATACGAATGATCATTCACCATGCATGTCGTAAATCCACATAGACAGGTTATTCCAACGGAATAATAAAGAATGGAATAACATAATAGTACCTCCATCTATACCTTCATTTTTAACTTTGTCATGCAAGTATTATCAATCTTGCACCAACTCCCCTAATAGTACAAGAATGTGAATCAATAGTATACACATGTGAACAAATAGTTATAATCATGTGAATTAATAGCAATTAATTGCTCATTTTTCCGATTACTTACCCGATTGGTCAGTATAACTTCCAGACATCAATTAATATCAAAATAAATGTTGATTTCCACTAACACTAATAATTCCAACACAATGGAACTATCAAATTCATCTTTAATCAATACGAACTTATTCATCATTAATATCATAACTCACATTATTTAACAACCAGGTCATTCCCAGGAAAGAGGGGGCTTTCCAATAAGGATTTCTCCTTATTGGCGCGCAATTAGATGACCAAACCTCTCCTTGATAGAACTTCTAGAAATTGTAAATATTATAATTTAATAATATGAATAACTTTGTCGTCTCAATTATTGATTTAATAATATATCATATTATGCATATGATACTATGACAATAATTGAATCAATAATATGAGAGATATGATGCAGCAATTACTATACCAATAATTGAGTATAATTGAGTGACTTCTCACGTAAGCATCAATAACAAATACCATGTGCTACTATGCAACCACACGTATTACTGTACTTTTACTACCGGGTAGTTCAACAGTTTTAACGGTAACACTTACGCCGTTATTTTTATAAAAAGATAATTCTGTCATTTTCTAACTACAACAATACTTCGGTTGTGGGGTCCACCAATGATTGTGTCGTCGTATGAATATTCCCTGTTAAAATGAATATTATACGAGCAATCGAATATTATATAACCACTTGCTTACTTTGCAAAATTTGTTAATATTACCCACAACTATAACAATATATCAAATCCACACCATAATATTCAAAAAAATATTTTGAGAAATTTAAATCTTTATTCATTAAATCTGGGGTCTCACATAGACCGCACAGATGAGTTATTCCAACAGAATAATAAATAATAGAACCAGGTCATGCGTAATATGCACCGACAGGATATTCCAACAGAATAATAAAGAACAGAATAATAGAAGAATTCACCATGCATGCGATAGACCGCACATATAGGTTATTCCAACAGAATAATAAATAATGGAACCAGGTCATGCGTAATACGCACCAACAGGATATTCAAACAGAATAATAAAGAATGGAACCAGTTCATGCGTAATCCACACAGACAGGATATTCTAACTAAATAATAAAGAATGGAATAACATAAGAATTTTACCATGTATACGGTACTTCGCATAGACAGGTTATTCCAACATAATAATAAAGAATTGAATAACAGAAGCTCTCTTCGTGAATACGAAAGAAATAATACCCCTTACCTTAAAAAGAAACTGGATACTGGAGTAGAGAGGTAGCAGACTTCTCTTCTTCTTTCTCTCTATAATTTCTCTCTATAAAAATTACTTTATAGCTTTAGTGAATTGGTGAGAAATGAAGGAAGAATGAGCTTCTATTTATAGGAAAATATAGTTTCGATAATTGCACGTTTTGGGGCTCAAAATATTACAGTATAATTCCTTCCTCTTTTTCTTCATTTTTAATTTTGTCCTGCAAGTATTATCAAACTTGCACCACCTCCCCTAATAGTAAATAATGTGATTCAATAGTAAATCATGTGAATTAATAGTTCTAGACATGTAAAAATACGAATTACGGTATAATACCTCCATCTATACCTTCATTTTTAACTTAGTCATGCAAGTATTATCAATCTTGCACCAACTCCCCTAATAATATAAGAATGTGAATCAATAGTATACACATGTGAACAAATAGTTATAATCATATGAATTTATAGCAATTAATTGCTCATTTATCCAATTACTTACCCGATTGGTCAGTATAACTTCCAGACATCAATTAATATCAAAATAAATGTCGATTTCCACTAACACTAATAATTCCAACACAATGGAACTATCAAATTCATCTTTAATCAACACGAACTTATTCATCATTAATATTATAACTCACAATATTTAACAACCAGGTCGTTCCCAAGAAAGATGGGGCTTTTCGATAAGGATTTCTCCTTATTGGCACGTAATTAGATGACCAAACCTCTCCTTAACAAAACTTCTAGACATTGTAAATATTGCAATTTAATAATATGAATAACTTTGTCGTCTCAATTATTGATTTAATAATATATTTTATTATGCAGATGATACTGTGACAATAATCTAATCAATAATATGAGAGATATGATGCATCAATTACTGTAGCAATAATTGAGTATAACTAAGTGAGTTCTCACGTAAGCATCAATAATCAATACCGTGTGCTACTATGAAACCACGCGTATTACTATACTTTTACTACCAAGTAGTTCAACACTTTTAACGGTAACACTTCCACCGTTATTTTTATAAAATGATAATTCTGTCGTTTTACGATAATACTTCCGTTGTGGGGTCCACCAATGATTGTGTCGTCGTACGAATATTCCCTGTTAAATTGAATATTCCTCGACCAATCAAATATTATATAACCACTTACTTACTATTCAAAATTTATAAATATTACCCACAACTATAACATTATATCAAATCTACACCATAATATTAAAAATATATTTCGAGAAAATTATTCTTTATTCATAAAAGTTGGGGTCTTACAACCTCCCCTTCTTATGAAATTTCGTCCTTGAAATTAGGGTACGTACCTGGTATATCAAAGAGGTGAGGATATCTTGACTTCATCTGAGATTCTAACTCCCAGGTCATTTCTTCAACATCGTGGTTTCTCCACAAAACTTTGACTTGAGGTATAACCTTGGAGCGTAGAATATGATCATTCTTATCCAAGATTTTAACAGGTAACTCTTCATACGTTAAATATCCCTCTATCTTGTCTGGTTCTATTTCAATAATGTGATTCGGGTCTTTCACATATTTACGTAACATAGATATGTGAAAAATGTTATGAATATGAGACATACATGGCGGTAAGGCAAGTCTATAGGCCACAGTTCCTACTCGATCGAGGATTATAAATGGGC
This sequence comes from Panax quinquefolius, assembly GCA_020205615.1. Lineage (NCBI taxonomy): Eukaryota > Viridiplantae > Streptophyta > Magnoliopsida > Apiales > Araliaceae > Panax > Panax quinquefolius. Next base: position 52,653,583 of record CM035163.1, read on the forward strand.
CAATGAATCGAGGATTGAGTTTTCCTCTCTTTCCAAATCTCGTAACTCCTTTCCATTGAGCAACACGTAACAACACATGATCTCCAATATTGAATTCCATGTCCTTTCGATGAAGATCAGCATAACTCTTTTGTCGATCTTGTGAGGTTTTTATACATTGTCGGATCGTTTGAATCTTTTCCATAGTCATACGTGCCAAATTCGGTCCCAACAACATTGCTTCACCCACCCCATCCCAGCATACTAGAGAACGACACTTTCTTCCATACAACGCCTCAAATGGAGCCATGCCAATACTTGCTTGATAACAATTGTTGTAGGAAAACTCCACCAACGGTAAGAACTTGTCCCAACTTCCCTTGAAGTCAAGGACACAAAGTCTTAATAAATCTTCAAGAGTTTGAATAGTCTTTTCCGATTGCCCATCCGTTTGAGGATGATATGCCGAACTAATTCATAAATCCGTGCCCATAGCTTTTTGCAAACTAACCCAAAATCTCGAAGTGAATCTTGGGTCTCGATCATAAACTATGGATACTGGCATACCATGCAATCTTACAATCTCGTTTATGTACATACTAGCAAGACGTTCAAGTGTATAAGTTTCTTGTATCGGTAAGAAATGAGCAGACTTGGTCAATTTGTCAACAATGACCCAAATCGGATCTATGCCTTGAAAAACCTTAGGAAGACCAGTAACAAAATCCATAGTAATGTGCTCCCACTTCCATTCTGGAATTTTAAGTGGTTGTAATGGACCTTTTGTCACTTGATGCTCCACCTTGACTCGTTGACAAGTTAGACACCTTGAGATAAACCCCGCTATCTCTCTCTTCATATTGATCCACTAAAATGTATGTCGAAGGTCACGATACATTTTGGTACTCCCGGGATGGATTGCAAACGGTGTGTTGTGCGCCTCCATCATGATTTTATACTTCAAGTCAGAATCGTTAGGAACACAAAGTCTGGAGTTGACTCGAAGTATTCCTTCTTCATCGATTCTTGCTTCTGGAATAGCACCTTCTTGCACTTTCTTCCTCATAACGCATCGCTCTGTGTCCGTAGCTGAAAGCGACTTTAACTTTATCGATTAAAGTCGGTTCCACTTGTATATTCGCCATCATCACATGGGTCCCTGAAGTCTTTAACTCTATTCCCATCCTTTCCAAGTCATACACAATGGGCCTTTACGTTGACAATAATGCACTCGTGCCCGCATATGATCTTCTACTCAATATGTCAGCTACTACGTTCACTTTTCCAAGATGGTATTGGATGGTATGATCATAATCTTTCAACAACTCAAGCCATCGTCGTTGCCGCATGTTGAGTTCCTTTTGAGTGAAGAAATATTTGAGGCTTTTATGATCCGTATAAATCTCCACCTTCTCTCCATACAGGTAATGCCTCCAAATCTTAACCGCAAAAACGACTGCTGCCAACTCTAGATCATGAGTAGGATAATTCCTCTCATATTATTTGAGTTGTCGTGAGGCATAGGCTATAACTTTCCCATATTGCATGAGAACACATCCTAACCCTTTGCCTGAAGCATCACTGTAGATTACAAATCCCTCCGAGCCAGATGGTATTGTCAGAACATGTGCTGAAATGAGTCTTCTCTTAAGTTCTTGAAAACTCTTCTTGCATTCCTCACTCCAACCGAATTTTGTATCTTTTTGAGTGAGCTGAGTTAATGGAGTAGCGATTCGAGAAAATCCTTCCACGAATCTCAAATAATAACCAGCTAAGCTGAGAAAGCTACGTACTTTGGTCACTGACTTTGGTTGCTCCCAGCTTTCAATTGCTTCAATCTTTGCCGGGTCAACAGATATTCCATGATTTGATATTAAATGCCCAAGGAATGTAACTTCCTCAAGCCAGAACTCGCATTTCTTCAACTTGGCATATTGATTATTTTCACGAAGCTTTTGGAGTATCAGCCTCAAGTGTTGCTCATGGTCTTCACGGGTTTTGGAGTATATGAGGATGTCATCAATAAAGACGACCACAAAGTGATCCAAATATTCCTTGAATACTCGGTTCATCATGTCCATGAAGGCAGCAGGAGCATTAGTCAATCCAAAAGACATAACTAGGAATTCATAATGCCCGTACCGAGTTCCGAAAGTAGTCTTTAGAATGTCATCAGTTTTAATCTTCAACTGATGATATCCGGAATGAAGATCAATCTTTGAAAAGAATTTGGCTCCTTGCAACTGGTCAAACAGGTCATCAATGCGAGGCAACAGGTACCTATTTTTGATGGTGACATGATTCAACTCCCGATAATCAAGACAAAGTCGCATACTTCCATCTTTCTTCTTCACGAATAGAACAGGAGCACCCCAAGGAGACGTACTAGGATGAATGAAATCGATGTCTAACAATTCCTGTAGTTGGGTTGTTAACTCCTGAAGTTCAATAGGAGCCATTCGATATGGGGCTTTGGAAATGGTTTTGTACCAGATTCAAGGTCGATACAAAATTCAATTTCACGCTCTAGGGTAGGCCAGGAAGTTCTTCAAGGAATACGTCAGGAAATTTATTAACAATAGAAATATCATTCAAATCTAACGTATTTTTATTTAAATTCGTGACATGGGTTAAGAAAGCTTGACATCTATTTTTCAATAAACGAATAGTTTTATGACTTGATATGACAGTGATTGATTTTAGTGGTTTGGTTGCTTGAATTCGTATAATAGGTTGGTTAGGAATATGAAAGCTAACAACCTTACGAAAACAATCGATTTTAGCATGATGAGTAGTTAACCAATCAATCCCTAAAATCACATCAAATGCAAGTATTTTCAAAGAAATAAGATCGACAGGTAACGTGCGGTTACCGATTTGAATCAAACAAGACTTATAAACAGTGGATGTAATGAAGGTTTCTCCCAACGGAGTTTTAACAGATAAGTCAAAGTCTAATTTCTCTGGAGTCAAATTTAAACGTTGAACGCAAGTAGGAGAAATAAAAGAATGGGTAGAACCGGTATCAAATAAAGTATAAACTTCACTAGAGTTTATGATTAGCTTACCAGTAATCACCTCGTTCAGATTCTTCGCTTTTTGGGAGGTTACGACAAACGCTCTCCCTTGAACTACCAGTTTTATCTTGTCTGAGACACCCTTTAATGCCTCCATCCCAGCTGGACTTGACTTTGGTGCATGACAAAATCGGGCTAGGTGACCTTCTTTTCCACAATTATAACACGCTTTGGACTGCATCACGCAGTTTGGACTGATATGTCCCTCCCCTCCGCATTTGTAACATACGATCGGCGGTCGTTCTCCTTCTTTAACAACAGGTGATGGTGCTTATGTCTTTCCATCTTTGTTGAATCTCTTCTTCTTGAAATCTCCACTCTTATTGTCATGGCCATGATTACCACCGAAGTGATTATCATTTCTGGCATGTTGATTCCCTCCACATTTGTTATCACCACTTCGATGATTGCTACCACTGGTATCATTTCTCTTGGTTGGGTTGACTCATTATTGTTCTCCAATAACTGAGCCTTATTCACAACATCTGAATACAAACACAGTTTGTGAGAAATTAGGTATTGACGTATCTCGGGTTTCAAACCTCTTAGAAACATCCGCGTCATTCTCTTCTCATTATCAACCAAGTGGGATGCAAACCGGGACAACTCGGCAAACTTAGCTTCGTACTGCGCCACAGTCATATTGTTCTGCTCAAGCTTGATGAACTCTACCTCCTTCATGTGATGAATACTTTTAGGAAAGTACTTGTCATTGAACAGTTCTTAGAACTTCTCCCAAGACATCTTCAGTGCGGCAGGTTGAGTACGCTTTATAGATTCCCACCAGTAATTTGCCTCTACTCGCAACATGAAGGTGGCAAAGGGAACCTTTTGCTCCTCGGAGCATCCCAAGACACCAAATATCTTATTAATCTGCTTTATCCATGTCTCCGCCTTAAGTGGTTTTGGCTCTCCAAAAAACTCCGGTGGTCCGAGCTCCTTGAACTGCTTAGCGGTGACCGTCCGAGAGTTGTCAGTGTTTCCACCTGCATTTTGGACAGGAGCCACCCTCGCCTGATGTTGCATGAATTGCATAAAACATCTGAACATCCCATCGTCCATCATTTGATCGTTGTTGTTTTCCTGATGATTATTATCTTCCTGTTGCACGTTATCCTCGGTATTAATCTGTGGTGACTCAACGGTCTCACGTGCTTCATTGCTTAACTCAACATTTTCGGATGCCATTTTCAAATACTGCCACAAAATAAGGGTTAATTAACATATCACATATTATCCCTATACTCTGACCGACCAATTTAAATACCAAATAAACTTAGGTAGGTCATACTAGCGAAGGAATTCCCCGTCTCTCCCCTCCTAGTTCTTGTCTCACATCTTAGCCAGGGATCATATCCCTAAGCTTTGATACCAACTGTGACGCCCCCAAAATAGGTATACATCACCCATCTTGAATCGCCAAATACATGGTACAAAATTCAAATATAACTTAATTATACAACAGTCATGTAAGATACGACAAAATATAATATAATAGTTTTAATAAGAATATTTTCATCTAGACAATATCCACACTCAATGGAGTCCTCATTACATTTATCATCACACTATTTAACAGAATAGTGAGGACTACGAATGCTATCATCTAGACCATCACTCCGTCCCTCGACTAGTCCCAGCTATATTCTCATTTCCTGAAGAGAACAATGAAAGCAAAGGTTGAGCTCAACTAGCCCAGTAAGAAATATTATGACTAAGATAATGCAGAATAAATTATCCTTAGCCTTCAACAGTATAACAACTGACAGAATATAATAGACAACATGTTTTAGATCAACAACTACAGTGGAATAAGCAATCCATTAGAAGAGCCAAGTAGAGCATAAAACCTACTATCTTCTATGATTTAAAAAGATTTTCATCAACTTTATCGCTGAGACTCAGCTTAAAAAATAAACCACATCATCCCTGCACCACGGCCAATGATATTTATGTAATCATCAATGGTCATGATTATACCGAATAATCCCTGGTCATAATCATACCGACAACTGTCCACTAATGTACTACAGGCCAATGAGGACTTTTACCACATCATTCGTCACATTACGATCATGACTATACCGAATAATCCCTGGTCATAATAATACCAAGTCCATCTATGCACGTAAGCCAAAGATGACTTTAATCACAATATAAGCATGAGGATGATGACAATGACATACTAATTCAATAAAACAAGTTCAAGGATAAATTTTAAAGATTTATAAATTAATTTATCCAGAAATCAATAACATCCAAATTGTCAACATGATACTTCTTTGTGGAGTAAAATTCAAGAATGCTCAGAAGAATATTTCCATGAAAACATACTAGATGAAGCACAAATATCAAGGATATTCCACTAATTTCATGGAGTATAGAAGCCAAAACTTTAACCAAATGAGTATCATAGAATATATGAAACTGCAAATGGATTTTTCGTCCGCCATGTGGTAATCCACGTAGACCTATCATTTCCATAAATTAATAAGGAAAGAATACGAAGGATCTTTCACCATGCATGTGGTAATCCACATAGACAGGTTATTCTAACAGAATAATAATGAATGGAATAACAGAAGAATTCACCATGCATGCGATAGATCGCATGAATGAGTTATTCAATAGAATAATAAATAATGGAACCGGTCAATGTAATAATGCACGAAACAAAGATATTCCAATAGAATAATAAAGAATGGAATAACAGAAGACTTCACCATGCATGCGATAGATCGCACATACAGGTTATTCCAACAAAATAATAAATAATGGAACCAGGTCATGCGTAATACGCACCGACAGGATATTCCAATAGAATAATAAAGAATGGAACCAGGTCATGCGTAATCCGCACAGACAGGATATTCCAAAAAAATATTAAAGAATGGAATAGCAGAAGGATTTCACCATGTATGCGGTACTTCGCATAGATAGGTTATTCCAACATAATAATAAAGAATGGAATAACAGAAGAATTTCACCATGTATGCGGTACTTCACATAGACAGCTTATTTCAACATAATAATAAAGAATGGAATAACAGAAGCTCTCTTCATGAATACAAAAGAAATAATACCCCTTACCTTAGAAAGAAACTAGATACTGAAGTAGAGAGGTAGTAGACTTCTCTTCTTCTTTATCTCTATAATTTCACTCTATAATAATTGCTTTATAGCTTTAGTGAATTGGTGAGAAATGAAGGAAGAATGAGCTTTTATTTATAGGAAAATATAGTTTCGATAATTGCACGTTTTGGGGCTCAAAATATTACAGTATAATACCTTCCTCTTTTTCTTTATTTTTAATTTAGTCCTGCAAGTATTATCAAACTTGCACCACCTCCCCTAATAATAAATAATGTGATTCAATTGTAAACCATGTGAATCAATAGTTCTAGACATGTGAAAGTACGAATTACGGTATAATACCTCCATCTATACCTTCATTTTTAACTTAGTCATGCAAGTATTATCAATCTTGCACCAACTCCCCTAATAGTACAAGAATGTGAATCAATAGTATACACATATGAACAAATAGTTATAATCATGTGAATTAATAGCAATTAATTGCTCATTTTTCCAATTACTTACTCGATTGGTCAGTATAACTTCCAGACATCAATTAATATCAAAATAAATGTCGATTTCCACTAACACTAATAATTCCAACACAATGGAACTATCTAATTCATCTTTAATCAATACAAACTTATTCATCATTAATATTATAACTCACAATATTTAACAACCAGGTCGTTCCCAAGAAAGATGGGGCTTTCCGATAAGGATTTCTCCTTATTGGCACGCAATTAGATGACCAAACCTCTCATTAACAAAACTTCTAGAAATTATAAATATTGCAATTTAATAATATGAATAACTTTGTCGTCTCAATTATTGATTTAATAATATATCATATTATGCAAATGATACTGTGACAATAATCGAATCAATAATATGATAGAAATGATGCAGCAATTACTGTAGCAATAATTGAGTATAACTGAGTGACTTCTCACGTAAGCATCAATAATCAATACCGTGTGCTACTATGAAACCACGCGTATTACTGTACTTTTACTACCGAGTAGTTCAACAGTTTTAACGGTAACACTTCCACCGTTATTTTTATAAAAAGATAATTATGTCATTTTACGACAATACTTCCGTTGTGGGGTCCACCAATGATTGTGCCGTCGTACGAATATTCCCTGTTAAATTGAATATTTCCCGACCAAACGGATATTATATAACCACTTGCTTACTTTACAAAATTTGTAAATATTAACCACAACTATAACATTATATCAAATCCACACCATAATATTCAAAAATATATTTCGAGAAAATTATTCTTTATTCATAAAAGTTGGGGTCTTACAACCTCACTTTGATAATCATTGTATTTAATAGCATGTTGATATATTTATACCTCTAAGCTATTTGACCTGATAGATGCGGATTTAGAAATATCGTTTAATATGATAAAACCTTTTTGTATCCAATCAAGTTGTTTTGGTTCGGATTCCAGACTAAGTATGAACATCCTGATTAAGGGAAAACTTTTATGCGCTCAAGGCGGACTGAGTGAACGATAATATCGTTCTTGCATGTAGTATTGATCAATACAGGGAAGATTGGGATGATCACCCTCGCACCCGTAAGTTATAACGGTTTGCGAATGAAGTTCTGCTAAACCTATTCAAAAATTGAAAACAATGTTCATAGTATGTCAACTTAACCCTATTTAAAGTTAATACATAGTTTCAAAATTTTGGTATAGAATTGTTATGTTATTATTATCTGTTCAGTTTACTTCACAACTATTAATTCGTTGTAGAAGTGATGTACAAAGAAAACATTTAATTCTTTCAGCTAATTATATTTATAATTGTTAATGCTTGCTGGGCACCCAAATGCTCATTCTTGCTTTAAATTTAAATGTTTTCAGCTAAGCGGGATCAACCCGAAGGTTCAGACAAGAACAAGTGAAAAGAAAAGCAAACAAAATATGTTTAATGGTATCTTTTTTAATAGTTAGACTTTATTAAGATAATGATATATATTATATATCATGTAAAGAATGTAGTAAAGGTTGCGTACTTGGGATTAGACTCTGATAAATGTAAGTTAAGTTTGATATTTATATTATTGTTATTATTATTAGTAATATTCCGCTCATAGAAATGGTATCGTAAAGCACCAAGTTTTGGTTTCAAGTACCTGAATTTGTGGGCGTTACACCAGTTAGTCAGCTAGGAGCATGCATGTATCCTTCCTTTTGTTATGAATGCTCCATCATCACCTTCAGAAAGCGAAGCTATGGAGGATAAGGTTGCGAAGAGAGCAAGTGCTAAAGCCCGTCGGGATTTTGCCAATAAAAGGGAATTTACATACCTAGGCCAACCTATGGAGGAGATATTTCAGATGCTAATCAACGAAGGAAGAATTACCTCCCTTCTACCTCCAATCAATCCCCGTTCAAGACGGTTCAACTCCAATGGAGTATGTCAATATCATTCACATTCTCGCAATCACAGCACAGAAGAATGCTGGGCACTCCGCCACCTTATTCAGAATCTAATTGACAGTGGTGTCTTGCAATTGGCATACGATGACACTGTGCTAGTCGAGAGTAGGAATACCTGTCCTACCAAATAAAAGGGATTAGTAGCAGTAATATTCGCTGAGGCTGATGAGACTGTCTATGACGCCCCCAAAATAGGTATACACGACCCATTCTGAGTCGCCAGATATCACACTATAAAAATCAAATACAAACTTGGTTTATACAACTGTTGAACTATCATATAGAATACGACCACAGTTAACTGTGAATTTTAATACAAATGTATGTAACTCTCATGGTACCTCGACCACAACCTCACAATGATACTTTACATAAAAGTATAGTCAAAAACTGTTTTAGAAATTAAAATCTTTGGGAAGTGCTCAAGGAAACCTTCGTACATGGGAGGCCATGCGTCTAGGTTATGATAGATATCATATGTCCACGGAATTATCCTTGGTTGACCCAGTAGACCCCAAAGAAAAACGAGAAGATTATTATCATCTTCTTTCCAATGGTGAGTCTTTTCTTGACATATAACTATCTCCACTGTCTTCAAGTGAAAATTATATTTCAAATAAACTCCAAGATCATATAGGTAGTGCTCGTAGATATACTCAACAAGTGAATGTGCACAACCCTATCTTATGATAACATGAGGTTGTATGTCATTAGACATCTAGTATGATAGTGGCAAAATACCCTTCCAAAGTTGGGTTCACCTCACCCTATTCGGTTCACCAAAATTAAATATCAAATGACATATACAATACAACACACTTATCTAAAGTTCTCAACATAATTATTTCCATACTATTTAGGGAAAACCTCTACAGCTATAGACCACCATTCTATTCCCCTATTATCCCCGCTCGACTCGGCAACACTCTTATTAACTGAAAGGAACTGTGAAGCAAAAGGGTGAGCACCACTAGCCCAGTAAAGAATATCATAACTAAAGATAATTAAATTATTAATAACTTTCGTCAATAATGAATCAGAGATTTAAAACATATGGTAGATGATAAAACTTTTCAACCATAATTGCAGCGGAACGAGCAATCCATTAGGAGTGTCAAATAGACCATCAGATCTATTATCTTCTCTATGTTAAAAGTCCACCGATAATGTTTTATCCCTGTAACATCAATCAACAATTCCTGTCCACAATCATATGAATAACTCATAATCATAATCGTGGTTCTAAATTCTTCTTCGCACCTAGCACGAAGATAATTTTTATCACCTATCTTTACCTTTGAAAGAAGAGTATTCCGACTGGTAGGGCGAGGATATACTCGAAGAAAACTTGTACTACGCTCAAAGCTTTCTTAAACTCTAAAGAAATACGCTTAAGATTATAGAAGAAGAATTCTCTTTATAGTTTCTCTCTCTAAAGTTTCAATGAATTCGTAAGAAATAATGAAGTAACGAGCTTCTATTTATAGAAAAATGGACTGCATAGTAACTAATTCATTTACGATTCAGATTGATTTACTTTTAATCGAACGGTCCATATTTAAAGCAAAATCTTTTAAATAAAATATAATATATTCTATTTATAATCTAATAAAATGAATAACTTTATAAAAGTATTCTGTTTTATATAAAAAGATTTTACTATGCAAAACACTATGCACAGTAAAATATAATATATTCTATTTATAGAATAACTTTATAAAAGTATTCTGTTTTATATAAAACCCTTTTCTATTTTATTACATTAATAATACCAATAAAACAAAACTAAGTGACTTATCACGTAAGCATTAATAATCAATACCGTGTGCTACTATTCAACCACGCGTATTATTGTTCTTTTACTACCGAGTAGTTCAACAGTTTTACCGGTAAAACGTTCGTCGTTATTTTCATAAAAATATTTTTGTCGTTTTCTCAATCCGACAATAATTCCGTTGTGGGGTCTACCAATGATTGTACTGTAGTGCGGATATTCCCCGACAAAAAGAATATTTTATATCAACTTGCTTACTTTGCAAAAAAATTCACATATTACCCTTAACTTTAAATTTTTATCAATTTAACTATTTATCAAAATAGAAAAAATTTAATACTTTTATTTCATAAAATTCGGGGTTTCACAATCTCCCCTCCTTATGAAATTTCGCCCTCGAAATTTACGTACGTACCTGATATTCGAAGAGATGGGAATACCTTGTTTTCCTTTCAGATTGTACCTTCCCGGTAATTTCCTCGCTATCATGATTTTCCCATTTCTCATCTCCTGTATTTCAGATATCATTCTAGAATATAGTTTCAAAATAAAGGTTAATCGACATATCACAATTTGTCAACTTATCAAGTAAACAATTTCAGCTTAGGTAAGTCACACACTAGCGAAGTATATAACTCGTCTCTCCCCTCCTAGTTCTAGACTCTTATCTCCGCCAGCGACCATATCCCTAAGCTCTGATACCAAATGTGACGCCCCCAAAATAGGTATACAAAACCCATTCTGAGTCGCCAGATATCACACTATAAAAATCAAATACAAACTTTGTTTATATAACTGTTGAACTGTCGTATAGAATACGACCACAGTTAATTGTGAATTTTAATACAAATGTATGTAACTCTCATGGTACCTCGACCACAATCTTACAATGATACTTTACATAAAAGTATAGTCAAAAACTATTTTAGAAATTAAAATCTTTGGAAAGTGCTCAAGGAAACCTTCATACATGGGAGGCCATGCGTCTAGGTTATGATAGATATCATATGCCCACAAAATTATCCTTGGTTGACCCAATAGACCCCAAAGAAAAACGAGAAGATTACTGTCATCTTCTTTCCAATGGTGAGTCTTTTCTTGACATATAACTATCTCCACTGTCTCCAAGTGAAAATTATATTTCAAATAAACTCCAAGATCATATAGGTAGTGCTCGTAGATATACTCAGCAAGTGGATGTGCACAACCCTGTCTTATGATAACACGAGATTGTATGTCATTAGACATCTTGTATGATAGTGGAAAAACACCTTTCCAAAGTTGGGTTCACCTCACCCTATTCGGTTCACCAAAATTAAATATCAAATGACGTATACAATACGACACACTTATCTAAAGTTCTCAACAAAATTATTTCCATACTATTTAGGGAGAACCTCAACAGCTATAGACCACCGTTCTATTCCCCTGTTTTCCCCACTCAACTCGGCAACACTCTTATTACCTGAAAGGAATTGTGAAGCAAAATGGTGAGCACCACTAGCCCAGTAAAGAATATCATAACTAAAGATAATTAAATTATCAATAGCTTTCGTCAATAATGAATCAGAGATTTAAAACATATGGTAGATGATAAAACTTTTCAACCATAATTGCAGCGGAACGAGCAATCCATTAGAAGAGTCAAATAGACCATCAGATCTATTATCTTCTCTATGTTAAAAGTCCACCGATAATGTTTTATCTCTGTAACATCAATCAACAATTCCTGTCCATAATCATATGAATAACTCATAATCATAATCGTGGTTCTAAATTCCTCTTTGCAACCAGGACGAAGATAATTTTCATCACCTATCTTTACCTTTGAAAGAAGTGTATTCCGACTGGTAGGGCGAGGATATACTCGAAGAAAACTTGTACTACGCTAAAAGCTTTCTTAAACTCTAAAGAAATACGCTCAAGATTATAAAAGAAGAATTCTCTCTATAGTTTCTCTATCTAGAGTTTCAGTGAATTCGTAAGAAATATTGAAGGAATTAGGTTCTATTTTATAGAAGAATGGACTGCATAGTAACTAATTCATGAACGATCCAGATTGATTTACTTTTAATCGGACGGTCCATATTTAAAGCAAAATCTTTTATATAAAATATAATATATTCTATTTATAATTTAATAAAATGAATAACTTTATAAAAGTATTCTGTTTATATAAAAAGATTTTACAATGCAAAACACTATGAAGGCACTATGCAACACTACGCATAATAAAATATAATATATTCTATTTATAGAATAACTTTATAAAAGTATTTTGTTTTATATAAAAAGATTTTACTATGCAAAACACTATGCACAATAGAATATAATATATTCTATTTATAGAATAACTTTATAAAAGTATTCTATTTTATATAAAAAGCTTTTCTGTTTTATTACATTAATAATACCAATAAAACAAAACTGAGTGACTTATCACGTAAGTATTAATAATCAATAATGTGTGCTACTATGCAACCACGCGTATTACTGTACTTTTACTACCTAGTAGTTCAACAGTTTTAACGGTAAAACTTCCGCCGTTATTTTCATAAAAAATTTTTGTCATTTTCTCAATCCGACAATAATTATGTTGTGGGGTCCACCAATGATTTTACTGTCGTACGGATATTCCCCGACAAAAAGAATATTTTATATCAACTTGCTTACTTTGCAAAAAATTTCACATATTACCCTTAACTTTAAACTTTTATCAATTTAACTATTTACCAAAATAGAAAAAATTGAATACTTTTATTTCATAAAATTCGAGGTCTCACACTGTTGGGCCATTTCCCATACAAGCAATTTAACTTAAAGGAGCTGACAATCCTTTGAAAGTGGCTGCACCAGAGCCAATTTCTTTACCCTTCAGACCACAATATCCTGTTATCAGCTTACGCAAAGTCCCATGGAATTATTGAGTAGCTGAAGGATCCACGTCTCATACTACTACTACAGTGTCGAAGGAAAATCCACTATATCTTCCTCAGAGGGTGATGAAACCCGCCATAAAAGCAAAGGGGAAGATTCCCATGGAGAAAATTGTGAAATTCCTCCGCACTATGGGCCATAATGAAGCCAAGGTGGTTCTAAGCTTAAAAGAAGCTCCACATCAGATCTCAATACTGGACTTGGTTTTCTCTTCTGAGGATCACATGAAGATCTTATTAAAGGTTTTGGAAGAAGCCTACTTGCCAAAATCAGTGGATGTGGAAAAAATTCAACATCTAGTTGATCACATTTTTAACAACAATGTGATATCCTTCACTGATGACGACATAACGCCCGAAGGGACTGGTCATTGCAAACCATTACACATTGCATTTTTGTCCTCCGGGTATATGTTAGCTGGAGTTTTGATAGATGGAGTTTCGTCTCTGAATATCTGTACTTATGCCACCTTAGTGAAGATGAAAGTCAATCTCAAACGGATCCGAAGCAGCCATACGGTTATCAAAGCTTTTGATGGATCCCAACAAAATTCTGTCGGAGAGATTGAGCTGCCAATTGAGATTGGTCCAAACATATTCAATGTATCCTTCCACGTCATCAAGATAGATTCAGGATACAACTTGCTATTGGGGAGACCATGGATCCATATGGATGGAGCCGTCCCTTCTACACTTCATCAACAACTTAAATACATTGTCAACAATAGCCTAGTCACTGTCAACGCTAAGACGGAATGTTCTGAATAAGGAAACCTACCAATCATCAGCTTTAATTCAAAGGTTGACCCGACCAGTTTTCATACTTTGGAAGTGAGTAACATGCAATACCATCCTATTGGAGCACCACTTCCTGTACCTAAGATTTATGTCAAGGTTATGTCAGCCACTCAAGAAATGATGTCATTGGGTCATCAGCCTGGACAAGGGCTTGGTAAAGATCAGCAGGGTATTGAGCACCCAATTCAAGTGTCCAGTCAAACCGGGACAGCCGGACTAGGCTATTCTGTTAGTTCCAGTAACAGGAATCCTCATAAGCACAAACAGGTTCCTCAAGATTCCGCCACGCGATGATTTTCTCCACCTGCACCTCATGAGCTGACACAGTCTCTAGTAAAGGTGCCAACCCATGTTATGGCTATGCTGTTTCCCAAACCAGTACCGTTTAAAGCAAAAGAGATCCTGATTCCTGATCCTAAAGTGGAAGAAAGGGAATGGAAACGTAAACATAATATCGCCCTGATGATGTCAGGCATACTCATCATTGTCAATGATGAACATACAAACAGATACACCCTAGACGATGATTGCCCAAATGTTATGGTTATCATTCGGGAAAAGGAGGATGATGACAGCCCCTCCATCACTGCAGTCCATCAGGACTTTGCCCTCAACAATTGGAGCATCACTCCATGCATTGGTCAACGAGGGTAAAACGAGCAGAAATCCCTCTGCCCTGCAGATAACTTTAATTGCTTACTTTTCTATACAGTATTAGCAGTTATTTTATCAGTATATACTAACACTTTTGTATGATTAAACAGTTTTATATATTAAGTGAAAGCATATTTTGTTTCAGGACTTTGAATTTAGATGTGCATGTACTTGCTGATGAGGTACCTTTTCTCCACAAGGACTGTAACTTTGATGAAAAGTTGGACTCAGACTTGATGGAAATCTAAGAGGACATTGAGACACCTCAAAAGATTAAGGAATGTGTCGAAGATAAACCTAAACCTAATCTTGATCAAAACATTCCTTTCAATCTTGGAACCTTAGAAAGCCCTAAGATAATCCAGATTGGTTTGAACCTAACCCCAAACCAACGGAATAATATGGTTTCGCTATTAACCCAATTCTAGGATGTGTTTGTATGGTCTCACGAAGACATGATGGGTTTGTCCATTAACATTGTCCTTCATCGTCTTCCCATTAAGGAGGGATTTAATCCAGTCAGGCAGAAGCTCAGACGATTGAAACCAGAGTGGAGTTTAAAGGTTAAAGAAGAAATTGTGAAACAATTTCAAGCTGGCATTATCATGGTGTCCACATATCCGGAATGGATATCCAACATTGTTCTCGTGCCTAAACCAGGAGGAAAGGTGTGAATTTGCGTGGATTACCGGGATCTAAACAAAGCTTGCCTTAAAGATAGCTTTCACGTGCCCTTTATCCACATTCTTATTGACAATACTGCTCAATACTGCATGTACTCCTTTGCGGATTGCTTTGTGGGGTATCATCAAATTATGGTCGCTGAGGAGGATCATGAGAAAACTGCTTTCATCATGCCTTGGGGAACCTTCTGCTACAGACGGTTGTCATGATTATGCCTTATCAATGCAGGGGCAACCTATCAGCGAGCTATGATGGCTCTTTTCCACGATTTAATGCACAAAGAGCTAGAGATCTACATGGATGACATCATTGTCAAGTCCCGAAGAAAGGAAGACTAATTAGACCATCTCAAAAAGCTTTTCAACAGGTTGCGTAAGTACAACTTGAAGTTGAATCCAGCAAAGTGCGCCTTTGGCGTTAAATCCGGCAAGTTGCTAGGTTTCCTAGTCAACCACAAAGGGATTGAGCTGGATCCCACCAAAATCCAGGCCATCAAGGAAATGCCCATTCCTCATATAGAGAAGGAAATACAGGGATTTTTGGGAAGAATTAACTTTATTAGCAGTTTTATCTCTTAACTCACAGCAACCCGTGAGCCCATCTTCAAAGCTGTTAAGGAAGAACTCCTCCATGAAATGGAACGATGAGTGTTAGAAAGCCTTCCGTGCAATCAAAGAGCAGCTGGTTAACGCTCTTGTTTTGGTACCTCCCAGGGATGATGTTCCCCCTGTTCATGTACATGTCCATTAATGATAATATTATGGGCTGCATGATGGGACAGAAAGACGATAGAGGCCAAGAACGATCAATCTATTACCTTAACAAAAGATTTAGCAGCAGTGAACACAAGTACACTCTGATTGAGTAGACTTGTTGTGCTTTAGCATGGGCTTCCATGAGGTTACATCATTACCTCCATGGTCATACAACCCACCTAATATCTCGCGTGGATCCTCTCAAATACTTGTTCAGTAAGCCCATTCTGAATTGTCAGCTGTCTAGATGGCAGTTGACCCTACATAAGTTTGACATCATCTACGTGATGCAAAAATCTATCAAAGGTCAAGGAATTGCGGATCAACTGGCCGTCGCGCCTACAGGGGATTATAAACCCTTGGAAACATATTTCCCTGATGAAGGGGTAATGGCAGTTTAGTAACACCATCAGTACGATGCATGCCATACATGGAAAATGTATTTTGATGGAGCTATTAACACAGAAGGTTCTGGAGCTGGAGCAGTTCTAGTATCTGGTATGAGGGAGCAGTATCTTGTCGCCGTCAAATTATAGTTTGTCAACACCAACAACACAGCTGAGTATGAAGGCTGTATCATGGGTCTAAAACTTGTCCGTTCAATGGGCATCAGGTGGTTACCTATCTTTGGGGATTTGGAGTTGGTAATCAAACAATCCACGGGAATCTATCAAACCAAAAAACTACATTTGCTGCCTTACCATCGACAAGTTTTACAGATGGCTTTGGATTTTGAAGAAATCTCCTTTCTACACATTCCTCATAATAGGAATGATTTTGCGGATGCGCTAGCAACATTGGCCTCCTTGATTCACATATCTGACAAGGAAAACATGCCAAGCATCACATTTGCCCTGCAAAAGGCCCCAACTTATGGGAACTACGTTGGAGAAGTATCAGATGAGCTACCTCCCATCCAGAACTCTTGGTATCAGCATATCAAGGAGTATCTACGAGATGGATCTACACCCGCTAAGGCGAGCCTGACTGAAAAGAGGCGGATCCATCGACTTGCTATGAAATTCTACCTGAGCGAAGATGCACTCTACAAAAGAGATGCCGGATTAGGACTCCTCAGATGTCTGAACAAAGACCAAGCTTAGAGGCTCATAGATGAGATCCATGGTGGAGTATGTGGCCCACATATGAGCGGATCCCTACTTGTTAAGAAAATCCTCAAAATAGGGAATTATTGGCTGACGCTCAAAGCTGACTGTGATGATCACATGAAGAGGTGCTATCAATGCCAAATTCATGGGAATGCTATCCACGCCCCTCCAAGGGAACTCTATAATATGAGTTCGTCATGGCCCTTTTCAATGTGGGTATTGGACGTGATCGGGCCCATCGAGCCCAAAGCCAATAACGGGCATCGGCTTATCTTCACCAAGATTGACTACTTCACCAAATGGGTAGAAGCAGCCTCCTTCCCCAGGGTTACCAAAGAAGTAATCATTGTTTTCATCAGAAATAATGTCATTTGTCGATATGGAAAACCAGAGGTCATTTTGTCAGACAATGCTAAAAACCTCAACAACAAAATGATGGAGGAGTTATGCAGTAAATTCCACATCAAACACCTTAACTCCGTCATCTACCGTTCAAAGATGAATGGTGCTGTTGAAGCAGCTAATAAAAACATCAAGAAGATCACGCAGAAAATGTATGCCAATCACAAAGGATTATCTAACCTCTTGCCTCTGACTTTATTAGCCTACAAAACTTTAATGCGTACTTCCACTGGGGCAACCCCTTACTCATTAACCTATGGGATGGAAGAAGTACTCCCCATAGAAGTGAAAATGGAATCCCTCATAGTGTTGATGGATGCTCAACTGGATGAAGACCAATGGCTACAAGACAGGTATCACTAATTGTCGCTACTAGACAAAAGACGAACCGCGACTATCTTCCATGGTCAGTTATATCAGCAAAGGATCGCAAGATCCTACAACAGAAAAGTCCGGCTACGGCAGTTTAAACAACACGACTTGGTTTTGAAGAAGATCATTGACAACCAAGATCAATCTAAGGGAAAATTCACTCCTAACTGGGAATGCCCGTTTGTTGTCAAGGAGGTATTGACAGGAGGTGCTCTTAGACTATACGAAATGGACGGTGATGAATTTCCACAACTTATCAACTCGGACACCGTGAAATGGTATTATGTCTAAGGTTACCATCAAGCAAACATCCTGGTTTTGATCATTAAATCACCAGTCATTCCGATTTTCTAACCCTTTTTACATACTCTACTGCCCCTCAAGGAAACATACACTTCAAACCAGCAGCCTTGTTTCACTTCATTTCTAAACTTTCACACAATTTTGGTTATCCCCTTAGGGATTGAACCTTTCACACCTGCAGTTTATCCTGAAGACGGGATTAAACTTTTTTACGTTTGTAGTTTGTCCTGAAGACGGGATCAAACTTTTTCCACACCTGCAGTTTGTCCCAATCATAGGATCAAACTTTCTTCTCCCTGCAGTATAGCCTACACATGGGATTCATACTTCTCTTCGGCTGCAATTCGTCCTGAGGGGCAAACTACGTCCTGGGAGTACGTAGGCAACCATATTTAATATGGCTCGGTCGCAATACAAAAAAACAAAAACATTTCTGCCCTTTTCTACAAAAACAAAAACCACATAAACACTTCTACACTCTTCTTCATCAATAAAGCTTTTACACCCATCTGCCTTTCACATTCAGCGTTGAACCTCTTACACCAGGTTTGAACTACGCATACCTGATCTCCTCTTCAATAGGATTACGTAGGCAGCCATTTATAGTTCGGTTTAGCCCCCTACCAGAACAAAAACACTTGTCACACGGCACTAGGATCAAACTTCAATCCACCAATTTCATCGGCTTCAGACCAAAGGGATGGATCTACCTAACCTCTCCTCACAAATAGGAGATTCGGCGACCATCTAAGCTGCAGTTGTGCCTCAAAGAGCAATACAAATCCATAGGAGATGGAATTAACTAGACTTCTCACAAATAGGAGTACTGACGACCATCTGTGGTGCAGTCAATCTCAGAGAGGAAAAGACACACTCCTCTCCACATTTACATACAGAAACCAGTCCCAAGACACCAAAGATGGTAGGGATATATACAGATCAATGATCCATTCTGAAAGATCCTGCGACATCTCAATGTCGACACATCAAGGATGAGTTCAGAATACATCATGATCACAAGCCCTGAAGAAGCAGGCAAAATATCAAGCAAGTATCAAGGCACAACTGAAAGGGAAGTGAATAAAAATATATTTCCTTGCCATATATAATATTGTTTGATATATATAATATGCGTTGTACATGACAAAATGGCTAAGCTAGTCTATGCAGGAAAATACAAGTTTATCTACAGATTGTGTGTATACGGACTATCAGATCTAACATAGCATCCCTCTCCGAAGAAGGAGGTAATGTTGCAAGCTCCTGCCCAAAGGTATCTACACGAGCTAGCAGATCCGCGGCTAACTGCATGGTGACATGATGCTCATCAATGTACGCACTCATATCGGCAAGGATGTCAGTCGTAAGGGATCTCATTGAAGTACTGTCTGTGACGGCCACATCCCGGGCAGATAGGGCAGCATCCCGCTCTACAATCAATGCATCTCTAGCTGATCTAGCCTCATCTCTCTCTAATAGAGCTGCGTGTCTCCCATCAAGAGTTGTCAACATCAAGGCCCTAGCCTGATCTCTCTCAAAGGTCATCAGATGTAGGCTCTACTCCAAATATTGTGCTGAATGCTGAATCACAGTAGTACTCGTAGTGGGAGAATCCATCATAAATGTTGGTAACCCAGTAATCAAATCCCCCTCGATGGGAGTATCAGCCTCCTCTATAGGCTCCCCGTCGTCGGAATCAATCCCCTGCACTGTGGATACTACCGCGGCCGATGCAGTCTCTATCTCCATCCATGCGGAATACTCTGCAGAACAACCCGGATGGCTGATGGAAAACTCAGCTAGCTCTCGCTGATCCCAACAGGCATACAACCTGGATCTCTCCTCTGCTGATAAGTGGCGAGAAACGAAGCGCTAACTCGATGCCCCCTCAAAAGGATGGAAGCCCTTGAACTGGTCAAACTGACATATCACAGGCAGCGGGTGGTAAGTAATCATCCTTCTCAAACCAGCCAGAGGAAGATAATCCATGCCCGGAGCATGAGTGATGAAGCTGTAGGGTGAAACAATACCCATGCCGTCTGAAAGTGCCAATCGATCTCAAGTGTGACATAAACCACACGTACAACATGACCGAGCTGCCTATAAACACTCCCGTCGGATAAGTGCGGCAGTATGTGGCTGACCTTAGAGTCTCTGCTACAATCATCGGTATGATGGTGTGACCCTCCCTAAGAGCTCTCACTGCCATGATAACTCCTATATCCAACTCATCCATGTACCGTGGCATATAGAAATACGACATTATGCACAATAGCAGTACATCTACTATGGCAAAACGCCAATGATCCTCTGGTGTGGTGAAATCCCCGGAATGTCGTGCATAACTATCCTCTGAGCCAAATCTATCAAATAGAAAATGTTGGGATATAACGTGGCCAGATGTGAGCTCATCCTGCACCACCCTACACCTCAAGCTAGTAAGGGTCATGAACTACCTATTCAAGTCTCCAATCACCATATGCACGCAAGGTTTGTCTAATGGAAGTATCGTCAAATGTGCATACCCTCCAGAGTAGGAGTCAACTCTTGGGTCCCAAATCAAAAAACCTGTCTCTTCGATACACAGTGCTCCAGCATTCCCTCCACGAAACCTGTGGGAACCTGAAACATCAACAAAGTCATAGTATGCTGCAATAGATGATCTACAGTCACCCTATCTGATGGTGACATGTTATCATACCAAGATCACATACTAGATGCCACCAATAATGGTGGGGTATGATCAATACGGCTAACTGTTGAAGAAGACATCTGTACGGGCCGCATCATAAGACCATCCAAGGGTCAATGCTGAATATCTCTTGACATACATATATATGCATAACATAATAACATGCATGATATAATAGATGGCAATATGATATATGGAATGGAAAACTGTATATACATTCCTAAGTATAACATCATCTAATACATCTCTGTACAGCTAAAATACAGAGAAATGGGGAAAAATTGCCATACATCTAACAGAGGCCTATCAAAAGATATAGCGAAACTGGGGAGAAGCTACCCAATATCTAACAGAGGCCTATCAAAAGAGATAACGAGAATATACATCCGAAGAAGACAATGGTGTCAATGTCTACATCATTTATCCTGTCCACCTGATGTAACTCCTCTTGAGTCAATTAATCTTTATCCACAGGGATGTCAGGCCTATACAAGGGAGGATCTGCACCGACAAAACCATATGAGTCACCTAAGGGGCTCCAATGGTACAAGGGAACATCCAATGCTTAAGTGCAAGGACCCTCTGATAATGTGAAACCATCAATCCCCAATAATGGGATATCAATGACGGGTGACTGCGAAATAGACCAATAATGCATGGTAGGAGGCAAGATCGGCATGCGAATCTCTCCTGTAGTGCTCCTGATAGCACACACTTTTAAATAGAGCTCCCATCCTCCATCTGTGAAGAGGGGAATTATACGAGTGGAAATCACATGCTCGACACCAGTCGGGTACCCATCCTCAAATCTAACGCTCAAATGTTCCCCATAGTAGGGAACCCACGTGATGACATCCGCTGTCAACAACTCCAGTTGTAGGTGGCAATGAGTGAAACCCTCAGCAACAGGGACCTCTGCCAGTATGCAATGATTCCATCTCCGTTCTCGTAGATAGGTATCTAAGCCTAACACACTCACATGACGTAAACATGGGAGCCTCTCATAGGCCCAAAACTGCCTACACAAAGGCAAACATCTACTGTCAGTCAACACTCTTAACCTATATATGGGAAAAGACAAGAGAAATACTCACCAGCAAAAATGGGTAGAATCCTAACCAAGCCTCGGTCAAGCCCTGCGATCGCATATGCATTCCCCTGATGAAATAAGAGAAGGTGTAGGAACCCCAATCATAATCTCCTATACGGTCCACGTGTCGAGTGGCGCTGATCAAAGTGAAGGACACCGTAGAAGAGTTATCTGCTATGAAGCATCCCCTACTGATCATCTGGAACAGTCGCCGAAGAATGTGATCCCTGACTCTCATATCATCAGGTATGGGCTCACTCAACATCCTGCTCATAGCGTCTACGCTCAAAAGACCTGTACGAATAGTCCTGCCCTTGAGCGCCTCCGCCGGAACTCCTAACAAGGATCTGACGACAGTCGGGGTGATATCCGCCATACAAGGCATTGGAGCCTCTCCAAACTCCATACCTGTGATAAACCGCCAATACATCGGTGTCATCATCACCTCACAGTCTAGCAAATTGAGTGACTAAGTCTGGTGAAACTAGTGCTCAGACAATGCCCTGAGGTAACCCTAGGGACAACGATAGGGAAGAATAGAAAAGAACGTCCCGAATCCCCAGCCATGTACAATCACTCTATAGTAATCATGCAAAGCCTGATACATAGAGTGGATGTTGAACCAGTTCCCTCGAGGTTGTGTAAAGCCGGGAACCTACATCAAATGCAGATCAACATCAGAATCCTTGACTCCTCATCAATAGGAAAAAAGGAAGATTAAGATCTAATTTTATACCTCGTTTGCATGCAGGTAAACTGAAGGGTGTCAACTTAAGTAACCTAGAAGCTCTGGGTTTACCACCTAAATGCTTGGCAAATCCCTATGGGGAACACGTGCAACAGGAGCAGGGTCAACAACCGAAACATCATCCTCGTCGTCCTCGACGTCTGGCACTTTAACATGGACAGGACATATCATCGCCTCCACCAAACGATGAGGCTATCTAACAGAACGGGGTCGAGGCACTTCTGAAGCCCGTCTCCATACACTAGAAGTGGTCCTGCGGGAACTACTCGGCTGATCCGGATTCATAATATCTGGACAACAAGTGTCCAAATCACCTCAGAAAGGGTGTGGTAAATTCTTATCTGGAGCTTTTTAAAATGAATTTTTATGACTACATGCATGCATGCATTATTTTAACATTCGTCTACAATAGAGTTAAAAATGCATGACTACTCAATGCTAATATGGGTGGGGTATGCTCAATCCTGCTAAGTGGATGAAGACATCTGTAGAGCCATATCATAAGACCATCTAGAGGTCAATGCTAAACTCATCCCGGGAATGCATATCCATGACATAATGCATACATAATAAATGACAAATGATAATATGATGTAAGGAATAGAAAGCATTATACATACATTCCTAAGTACATCATTATCTAAATACATCATCTCTATATACAACTGGAAATAGAAATACAAGGAAATGGGGCATAGCCGCCCAACATCTAACAGAGGCTTATCAAAAGATATAACAAGAATTGGGGCACAACCGCCCAATATCTAACAGAGGCCTATCAAAAGAAATAGAAAGAAATGCATCAGAAGAAGTCAATGATGTCCATATCATCCAATCTATCCATTTGATGTAACTCCTTCTATGTCCCTAAATCTCTGCCATAAGGGATATCAGACCGATACAATGGAGGATCTGCGCTGGTAAAACCATCAAAATATTGGCCACCTGAAGGGTCAGCCCCAGAGCTGGAAGGATTAAAAGTATCCACCTTTGATGGATCTCTTCTTAAATGCCGGATAAAGGAATGTGCCCGATCCAACTGTTGGGTCAAACTCTCTATCTATGTCAAATGAGTAGGCTCTCGGATGCAGGCAATCCAATATGTCATTATAACGGAGCGAGGAACCATATCCCCCATAAACTATGTGGCGCAGGTCTGGGCTACAATAGTGTGAGGGAACCACCAACGGTAAAAAGCCTCCTGAATGAAAGGTCCCTCTGATAAAGTAAAGCCATCCACGCCCATCAATGGGATCTCAGTAATCGGCTGCAATGAAGGCCAATAACACCTGGCAGGAGGAAAGAACAGAATATGTATCTTTCCTATAGTGCTCCTGATAGCACGCTCTACCAAATAGAGCTCACAATCTCAGTCAGTAAGGAGAGGAATCCAACATGTGGACAATACATACTCGACACCAGTCGAGAAACCATCCTCAAAGCCAACTATCAAGTGGTCCTCAAATTAAGGAACCCATGTAATGACATCTATGATCAACAACTCCAACTATAGGCGAGAATGGGTGGAACCCTTAGCTACAGGAACCTCCACCAAAGTGGAGAAATGCCATCACCGTCCTCGTGGATAGGTGTCCAAACCTAACGTGCTAACGGGACGAAGACATGGGAGCCTCTCGTAGGCCCAAAATTGTGAATACAAAGATTAAATATTTGTGGTCAGTCAACCTCTAATCCTATGTCATTGCGTAACTCTCGACAAAAGCGGTCCGAAAAAGGTCTTGTACACCTCGTTTGGATGCTCGGATTGAAGTTCTGCAAGTTCAAGCGGACATCACAGTGCACGTACTTAGAGATGGCGGGACCCCGGAGCTCGGGGCACCCTGGGCAACCGCAGGTACACCTGCAGCTCCCAGCTCTATAAATATAGAGCTTGGGGTGGCCATTTGTAAGTGAAAAAGAGGCGAGGAAGCCCTGTCTAATTTGCTCTATATACACCCCATATTGAGTGCTTTCTCATTTTAAACACCTGTTAGTTTATATATAACTAAATTTTACCAGTGGGAGCTAAGTGTTTATCCATCTATAGTCATAGAAGTCTGCCTTGGCAGTCCACTGTAAGCCTTCTCACACTCTATAAAGCCTTTCTCTTCATCTTTGCAAACACTGTTCTTCACATTGAGAGTCGTGTTGAATGTGTATGCCCGGACTTCGGTCCGTGGTTTTTATTTCTGTCTATATATATATATATATATACTTATATGTATATATTTTTATATATGGATTAACATTATCGAGTTATGCCTCGATTGAGCCTAGACTTATGTCTGGAGCGTTTACTTGCTTATAAATATATATATATATATATATATACTTATATATATGAACTGTTGTCGAACTCTGTTCGATGAGCCTAGATTTTATATCTGGTGTATATATATATATATATATATATATATATATATTTACATTTTTGTCAGGCCTGGAGTTTACTTCGTGGCGGTTGATCCTCTTTACTGCTTTCTTTATATTTAGTCCCACCTGGAGTTTACTTCGTGGCAGTTGATCGCATTTACTATTTTATTTACATTTCTGATCCCCCATGGAGGTGCTTCGTGGTGGTTGATCAAGTCTCTATATATATAAATTTACCGCTTTTATATATTTACATTTCCAATCCCCCATAGAGGTGGTTCATGGTGGTTGATCATGTTTGTATATATATATTTACAGCTTTTATATATATAACTGCTTACTACTTTTCATATAAACTGTGGCATCATGTGAGCATAGGAATCATGTGATCACAGATTCAGTTCACTGAATCTAGATTCGGTTCTCGTGATGTACATTTTCAGCTGTAAGCAGCTTGTAAATTATTCACGGTGTTTGAATTTCCTTAGATGACTTTCATGCCCATGAGGAGTTCGGCATCGCTATATATTATTTTCTCGAAGATGCTTCGCATCTCGAATATAAAAGCAAACAAGCCGAACATTTAATAATAAAATAGAAGTATGAAAAGGTCTCAATTACTATTGAGCACAGGGTTTGAAAAACCACTTTTACAAAACTTCACTGCTATATCATGTTTAAAACTGATTTTTTTTTTTATAAATTCAAACCCTTTGTATATAGGTGTGAACGAGGCCTCACACTACTTCCAAATAAATTGCACATTGATCCACACACACACACATACACACATTCACATAATAGTTTCTTGAAAAGTGGCGGTCACCGCGGCAACACGGATGTCGGGGGGTGCTTAACACCTTCCCTCGGCATAATCAAACCCCCGAACCTAAATGAATCTCGGTTTCACAAACCCGTTTAGCAGTGTCACATCACTGGGTCAATGCGTAAACCATTTCTCAGTTGCGTTGGTGCAACCAGTTAAAAACACCAACTGGCGACTCTTACAGTCAAATCGTCGACATGATACATGTCGGACCTTTTTCACTTGTTTTTTCAAACAAATCTCACATAACATGAGAACACCAAAGAACAAGAATAGAAAAGGGACAAATAAAAATCCCGACGTCGACAGGTGGAGACTCTACTGGGGATACCAGTAAGAGGGTTTAAGCTGCTACTACAAGCTTTTCAAAATTGTTATATGCTTGTGTGTGAATGTTGAATTTACATTTATGATGAATGTGTACGAATGCTTTTTACTTACTAAGCTGCAATATATCTATCTGTGATATTAGTGCTTCGCACATGTCATCATTTTCATAAATGGTGAGACACGTTGTATGCAAATGTATGTTGTGTGGTTCCTCCACCAGGAGGCTATCTTGTCGGTGTTTGATTACTAGACTTGTAGGGAGATTAATTCCAACGAGGCTCAGGAAAGGCACCACCCAGATTGCTCCAGTTGAAAGACAAAATTAACTTCCCGTCAAGTAAATTGCGATGATCTGGGAACCTTCATGCCAAAAAGCCGCGAGAGTAACCTAAGATAAGTCAGCCTCTGATAAACTAAACGCGGAGGAAAGTCTCTTTATGCTTTCCATTTTCTATTACTTGTAAAAGCATTTACTTGTAATTTTATTCCATGCTCATCTTTATGTAATGAAAAATATGAAGAATATTTGCACATACATGACATGTTATCGATTAAAATCTATTTTGCAGGATAATATTCCTAACACGGGTATACATAGAATGTAAACATTTACATTATGCCTAAGACTAAACTAACTAAGTCTTTTATAGGGAAACAATTGGGCATGTTACCCGCTCAAAATCCAAAAAGGCCACGAGCCTGCAGCCAATCATGTCTTCTTCTGACCAGTCTAATCTCGTTTCTCGAGAAGAATTTGATGGATTAAGTAAACAAATTACAGATTTGGCTATCTTGCTTAAATAATTGCATCAGTCTACTCATGGCTCCAAAATGCCTACACATACAGAATCCTCTACACAAGGAGGAACACAAGGTTTGGATAAAACAAATCCAGAACCTCAGTTGGATACGACCAACAAAGTCCCTAAAAACAACCATCTCAAAAGAGATCAAGACACCGGTGATATCAGGAAGAAGGTCCTTCAAATAGAAGAAACCATCCGTTCTCTCAAAGGGATTGGAATACATGGAAGTGTTTCATATGTTGACCTTTGCATATTCCGTGGTGTTCATTATCCAGTGAAATTCAAAACCCCTGACTTTGAAAAGTATAATGGATTAGGGGATCCTTACACACATTTGAAGGTGTTCATTGGAGAACTTGGATCTTATGGGGAAAACAAAAAGCTTAGAATGCAGCTGTTCCAGAAGAGTCTGATAGGAGAAGCCCGTTCATGGTATACCAGATTAGACAACTCAAAGATCCATAGCTGGGATGAACTAGCTCATGCCTTCCTTACTCAATACAGTTTTCAATCTCAGATGGCTCCTGACCGGTATCAGATTACAAAGGTCAAGAAACTGTCTAATGAGTCTTTCAGAGAGTATGCTCAAAGGTGGAGGTGCCTTGCTGCTCAAGTTTTCCCTTCTATGACAGAGTCAGAAATGGTCATGACTTTCATAGACAATCAAGAAGCTCCTTTCTATGAGAGAGTTTTAGCTGGTATTGGCAAACCATTTTCTCAAATGATCAAGCACGAAGAGATGGCTGAGATGGGGTTGAAGTCAGGAAAGATTCAAGACCTAGTCGCTCTTAAAGCAGTTGCTGAGCACATCCAATCCGGATCTTATGGAAACAACCCCAAGAGGGTCCATAAAAAGAAAGAGGAGGATGTTTCCTTGATACTACAAGGTCAAAAAGGCAGTCGGAACATGCCTATCACGAGGAGAAATTACTCCCTTTCCAAGCACGCGGTCTTGAACCCTCCATTACCTAAAGGTGGAGAAGCAAAGCGCCCTCGAACGTTCACACCCTTAGGGGACTCACTCGAGAATATTCTTGCTCTTCTGACTACTCAGAAGAAAATCACGAATCTTCTTCCACCAGCCAACCCTAATGAGAGGGGTTATAATGCTACTTGGAAGTGTGTTTATCATGTCGGAGCACCTGGACATGATACTCAAGATTGTTGGGCCTTTAAACACAAGATCCAAGATTTGATAGACAACGATGAGATCGTGGTTACCAAAGCAGATCAACCTCATGTGCAAGACAACCCTCTTCCTCAACACAAAGAAGAAGAGGTCAACATGATTAGTTGGAGCGCTGGATAGAGTTCCAATTTTAACAGTGAATCATCCCAAACCATCAAAGACGGTGTTGACAGATGGGATTACGCAAAGTTTCAATTTGCTATGGAATGAAGATGAAAGATCTTGGTAAGGAAATTGAACAATTGGTAGAACTGGTGACTCATCAGCATCAAGTCACACGCCAGTTGTAATAACCCGATATTTTCTATATAATTAAATCAGAAATTGTGTATAAATTTTTATTTATTTATTTATTATTTTAAAGGTGAGAATATGTGCAAGGTAATGTGTATGTATTTATGTAATGAATATAAAATATATTTATTACATGAATGATTATAAATAATTTTATTTTTAAATTTTTGCTCATTATAAATTATATTCTTATAATAATTAATTTTACAATAAAAATGTTTTTATTAATTAATTTCTCATGAAAATATGTTTATATGTTATTTAAATAATATATGAAATGATTATAGCATTATTATAATAACTATTTTATTATATGAATTAATTTTAGGCTAATTAAGCTAATTATTTAACTTAATAAATAATGTTATATATGATGATAAATAAATCGATATTTAATCCAAACCCTAATTTTAGGTTTGGAATAAGAAAAGGGAATAATAATATTATTTTATTTCAGTACTATAAATATATACTGTATGTGTGTAATGATAATTTGTGAAACAGTTTTGATGGAACGGTAGAAAACCCTAATTTTGGATTTTGATCAAGGAATGAGAATAATAATATAATATTACTTATATTTTGATTTTTCAGTGTTATAAATAAGTATTGTATGTACGCATTGGTCAATGGTGGTGCAGTATTTGGAAAACCCTAATGTTATCGATAAACCCTAGTTTCAAAGTCAAATGAGAATTTAAAATCTGTCTAGTAACGATGTAAGCCAAATATGACTTTAATCACAATATAAGCATGAGGATGATGACAATGACATACTAATTCAATAAAACAAGTTCAAGGATAAATTTTAAAGATTTATAAATTAATTTATCTAGAAATCAATAAAGTCCAAATTGTCAACATAATACTTCTTTGTGGAGTAAAATTCAAGAATGCTCCGAAGAATATTTCCATGAAAAGATACTGGATGAAGCGCAAATATCAAGGATATTCCACTAATTTCATGCAGTATAGAAGCCAAAACTTTAACCAAATGAGTATCATAGAATATATGAAAGCTATGAATGGATTTTCGTGATACGGTAATCCACGTAGATAGATCATTTCCACAATTTAATAAGGAATGAATACGAAGGATCATTCACCATGCATGTTGTAATCCACATAGACAGGTTATTCCAACAAAATAATAAAGAATGGAATAACAGAAGAATTCACCATGCATGCGATAGACTGCACAGACAGGTTATTCCAACAGAATAATAAATAATGGAACCAGGTCATGCGTAATACACACCGACATGATATTCCAACAAAATAATAAATAATGGAATAACAGAAGAATTCACCATGCATGCGATAGACCGCACAGACAGGTTATTCCAATAGAATAATAAATAATGGAACCAGGTCATGCGTAATACCCACCGACAAGATATTCCAACAGAATAATAAAGAATAGAACCAGGTAATGCATAATCCGAACAGACAGGATATACTAACAGAATAATAAAGAATGGAATAACAGAAGAATTTCACCATGTATGCGGTACTTCACATAGACAGGTTATTCCAACATAATCAATAGTATACACATGTGAAGAAATAGTTATAATCATGTGAATTAATAGCAATTAATTGCTCATTTATCCGATTACTTACCCGATTGGTCAGTATAACTTCCAGACATCAATTAATATTGAAATAAATGTCGATTTCCACTAACACTAATAATTCCAACACAATGGAACTATTAAATTCATCTTTAATCAACATGAACTTATTCATCATTAATATTATAACTTACAATATTTAACAACCAAGTCGTTCCCAGGAAAGAGGGGGCTTTCCGATAGTAATTTTTCCTTATTGGCACGCAATTAGATGACCAAACCTCTCCTTAATAGAACTTCTAGACATTGTAAATATTGCAATTTATAATATGAATAACTTTGTCGTCTCAATTATTGATTTAATAATATATCATATTATGCAGATGATACTGTGACAATAATCGAATCAATAATATGAGAGATATGATGCAGCAATTACTGTAGCAATAATTAAGTATAACTGAGTGAATTCTCACGTAAGCATCAATAATCAATACCGCGTGCTACTATTCAACCACGCGTATTACTATACTTTTACAACCGAGTAGTTCAACAGTTTTAACGGTAACACTTCCACCGTTATTTTTATAAAAAGTTAATTCTGTCGTTTTACGACAAAACTTCCGTTGTACGGTCCACCAATGATTGTGCCATCATATGAATATTCCATGTTAAAATGAATATTCCCCGACCAATCGAATATTATATAACCACTTGATTACTTTTTAAAATTTGTAAATATTACCCACAAATATAACATTATATCAAATCCACACCATAATATTCAAAACAATATTTCAAGAAAATTATTCTTTATTCATAAAAGTTGGGGTCTTACAACCTCCCATTCTTATGAAATTTCATCCTCGAAATTAGGGTACGTACCTGGTATATCGAAGAAGTGAGGATATCTTGACTTCATCTCAGATTCTAACTCGCAGTTCATTTCTTCCACATCGTGGTTTCTCCACAAAACTTTTACTTGAGGTATAACCTTGGAGCGTAGAATATGATCCTTCTTATCTAAGATTTTAATAGGTAACTCTCATACGTTAATTCTTCCTCTATCTCGTCTGGTTTTAATTCAATAATGTGATTCGGGTCTTTCACATATTTACGTAACATAGATATGTGAAAAATGTTATGAACACGAGACATACTTGGCGGTAAGGTGAGTGTATAGGCTATAGTTCCTACTCGATCAAGGATTATAAATGGGCCAATGAATCGAGGACTGAGCTTTCCTCTCTTTCCAAATCTTGTAACTCCTTTCCATAGAGAAACACGTAACAATGCATGATCTTCAATATTGAATTCCACGTCCTTTCGATGAAGATCAGCATAACTCTTTTGTCGATCTTGTGATATTTTTATACGTTGTCAGATCGTTTGAATCTTTTTCATAGTCATACATACCAAATCTGGTCCCAACAACGTTGCTTCACCAACCTCATCCCAGCATACTAGAGAACGACACTTTCTTCCATACAACGCCTCAAATGGAGCCATGCCAATACTTACTTGATAACTATTGTTGTAGGAAAACTCCACCAATGGTAAGAATTTGTCCCAACTTTCCTTGAAGTCAAGGACACAAAGTCTTAATAAATCTTCAAGAGTTTGAATAGTCCTTTCCGACTGCCCATCCGTTTGAGGATGATATGCCGAACTAAATCGTAAATTTGTGCCCATAGGTTTTTGCAACCTTATCCAACATCTTGAAGTGAATCTTGGGTCTCGATCAGAAACTATGGATACTGGCATACCATGCAATCTTACAATCTCGTTTATGTACATACTAGCAAGACGTTCAAGTTTATAAGTTTTTCGTATCGGTAAGAAATTAGCAGACTTGGTCAATCTATCAACAATGACCCAAATCGCATCTATGCCTTGAGAAACCTTGGGAAGACCAGCCACAAAATCTATGGTAATGTGCTCCCACTTCCATTTTGGAATTTTAAGTGGTTGTAATGGACCTTTTGGCACTTGATGCTTCGCCTTGACTCATTGACAAGTTAGACACCTTGAGATAAACCCCGCTATTTCTCTCTTCATATTGCTCCACCAAAATGTATGTCGAAGGTCACGATACATTTTGGTACTCCCATGATGGATTGCAAATGGTGTGTTGTGCGCCTCCATCATGATTTTATACTTCAAGTCAGAATCGCTAAGAAAACAAAGTCTGGAGTTGACTCGAATTATTCCTTCTTCATCGATTCTTGCTTCTGGAATAGCACCTTCTTGCACTTTCTTCCTCATATGCATCGCCTCCGTGCTCCAGTGCAGCTTGAAAGCGGCTTTAACTTTATCAATTAAAGTCGGTTCCACTCGTATATTTGCCATAACCACATGGGTCCCTGAAGTCTTTAACTCTATTCCCATCCTTTCCAAGTCATACATAATGGGCCTTTGCGTTGACAATAATGCAGTCGTGCCCGCATATGATCTTATACTCAATGTGTCAGCTACTACGTTCGCTTTTCCAGGATGGTAGAATGGTATGATCATAATATTTCAACAACTCAAGCCATCATCATTGTCGCAAGTTGAGTTCCTTTTGAGTGAAGAAATATTTGAGGCTTTTATGAGAAGTATAAATCTCCACCTTCTCTCCATACAGGCAATGCCTCCAAATCTTAAGCGCAAAAACGACTGCTGCCAACTCTAGATCATGAGTAGGATAATTCCTCTCATATTCTTTAAGTTGTCATGAGGTATAGGCTATGACTTTCCCATGTTTCATGAGAACACATCCTAAACCTTTGCCTGAAGCATCACTGTAGATGACAAATCCCTCCGAGCCAGATGATATTGTCAAAACAGGTGCTGAAATGAGTCTTTTCTTAAGTTCTTGAAAACTCTTCTCACATTCCTCGCTCCAACTAAATTTTGTATGTTTTCGAGTCAGCTGAGTTAATGGAGTAGCGATTCGAGAAAATCCTTCCACGAATCTCCGATAATAACCAGCTAAGCTGAGAAATCTACGTACTTCAGTCATTGACTTTGGTTGCTCCCAGCTTTGAACTGCTTCAATCTTTGCCGGGTCAACAGATATTCCATGATTTGATATTACGTGCCCAAGGAATGCAACTTCCTCAAGCCAGAACTCGCATTTCTTCAACTTGGCATATAGCTTGTTTTCACAAAGCTTTTGGAGTATCAGCCTCAAGTGTTGCTCATGGTCTTCACGGGTTTTGGAGTATATGAGGATGTCATCAATAAAGACTTCCACAAAGTGATCCAAATATTTCTTGAATACTCGGTTCATCATGTCCATGAAGGCAGTAGGAGCATTAGTCAATCCAAAAGACATGACTAGGAATTCATAATGCCTGTACCGAGTTCTGAAAGCAGTCTTTGGAATGTCATCAGTTTTAATCTTCAACTGATGATATCCGGAACTAATATTATTCTTTGAAAAGAATTTGGCTCCTTGCAACTGGTCAAACAGGTCATCAATGAGAGGCAACGGGTACCTATTTTTGATGGTGACATGATTCAACTCCCGATAATCAATGCAAAGTCGCATACTTCCATATTTCTTCTTCACGAATAGAATAGGAGCACCCCAAGGAGACGTACTAGGATGAATGAAACCGATGTCTAACAATTCTTGTAGTTGGGTTTTTAACTCCTGAAGTTCAATAGGAGTCATTCGATATGGGGCTTTGGAAATGGGTTTTTTACCCGATTCAAGGTCGATACAAAATTCAATTTCACGCTCTGGGGGTAGGCCAAGAAGTTCTTCAGGGAATACGTCAGGAAATTTATTAACAATAGAAATATCATTCAAATCTGACGTATTTTTATTTAAATCCGTGACATGGGCTAAGAAAGCTTGACATCTGTTTTTCAATAAACGAATAGATTTATGACTTGATATGATAGTTATTGACTTTAGTGGTTTGGTTGCTTGAATTCGTATAATAGGTTGGTTAGGAATATGAAAGCTAACAACCTTACGAAAACAATCGATTTTAGAATGATGAGTAGTTAACCAATCAATCCCTAAAATCACATCAAATGCAAGTATTTTCGAAGAAATAAGATCGACAGGTAACGTGCGGTTATCGATTTGAATCAAACAAGACTTATAAACCGTGGATGTAATGAAGGTTTCTCCCAACGGAGTTTCAACAGATACGTCAAAGTTTAATTTCTCCAGAGTCAAATTCAAACATTGAGCGCAAGTAGGAAAAATAAAAGAATGAGTAGAACCGGTATCAAATAAAGTATAAACTTCGCTAGAGTTTATGATTAGCTTACCCGTGATCACCTCGTTCGGATTCTTCACTTTTTGGGAGGTTACGACAAACGCTCTCCCTTGAACTACCGGTTTTGTCTTGTTTGGGACACCCTTTTATGCCTCCATCCCAGCTGGACTTGACTTTTGTGCATGACAAAATCGGGCTAGGTGACCTTCTTTTACAAAATTATAACACGCTTTGGACTGCATCACGCAGTTTGGACTGATATATCCCTCCCCTCCGCATTTGTAACATACGATTGGTGGTCGTTCTCCTTCCTTAACAACAGGTGCTGGTGCTGACGTCTTTCCATCTTTGTTGAATCTCCTCTTCTTGAAATGTCCACTCTTATTGTCATGGCCATGATTACCACCGAAGTGATTATCATTTCTTGCATGTTGATTCCCTCCACGTTTGTTGTCACCACTTCGATGACTGCTACCAATGGTATTATCAACTTGACGGTTGCTTTATCTTGGTTGGGTTGACTCATTATCGCGCTCCAATAACTGAGCCTTATTCACAACATCTGAATACAAACACAGTTTGTGAGAAATTAGGTATTGACGTATCTCGAGTTTCAAACCTCTTAGAAACATCTACGTCATTCTCTCCTCATTATCAACCAAGTGAGACGCAAACCGGGATAACTTCAAAGAAACTTAGCTTCGTCTTTGCACTACGGTCGTATTGTTACCTTTCAAGCTTGATGAACTCTACCTCTTTCATGTGACGAATACTTTCGGGAAAGTACTTGTCGTTGAGCAGATTCTTGGAACTTCTCCCAAGACATCTTCAATGCGGCGGAGTTGAGTACGCTTTCTGATTCCCACCGATGTCTGCCGCCGCTGCTTCATAACATGAAGGTGGCAAAGGGAACCTTTGCTCCTCGGAGAATCCCAAGACATCAAATATCTTGTTGATACGCTTTATCCACGTCTCCGCCTTAAGTGGTTTTGGCTCTCCAAAAAACTCTGGTGGTCCCAGCTCCTTGAACTGCTTAGCGGTGACCGTCCGAGAGTTGTCAGTGTTTCCACCTGCATTTTGGACAGGAGCCGTCCTCGCCTTATGTTGCATGAATTGCATAAAACCTCTTAACGTCCCATCATTCACCATTTGATCGTTGTTGTTTTTCTGAGGATTATTGTCTTCCTGTTGCACATTATCCTCGGTATTAATATGTGGTAACTCAACGGTCTCACGTGCTTCATTGCTTAGCTCAACTTTTTCGGATGCCATTTTCAAATACTGCCACAAAACAAGGGTTAATTAACATATCACATATTATCCCTATACTCTGACCGACCAATTTAATACCAAATAAACTTAGGTAGGTCATACTAGCGAAGGAATTCCCCGTCTCTCCCATCCTAGTTCTTGTCTCATATCTCAGCCAGGTATCATATCCCTAAGCTTTGATACCAACTGTGACGCCCCCAAAATAGGTATACATCACCCATCTTGAGTCGCCAAATACATGGTATAAAATTCAAATATAACTTAATTATACAACAGTCGTGTAAGATACGACAAAACATAATATAATAGTTTTAATTAGAATAATGTCATATAGACAATATCCACACTCAAAGGAGTCCTCATTACATTTATTATCACACTATTTAATAGAATAGTGAGGACTACTAATCCTATCATCTGGACCTTCACTCCGTTCTCCGACTAGTCCCAGCTATATTCTCATTTCCTGAAGAGAACAATGAAAGCAAAGGGTGAGCTCAACTAGCCCAATAAGAAATATTATGACTAAGATAATGCAGAATAAATTATCCTTAGCATTCAACAGTATAACAACTGACAGAATATAATAGACAACAAGTTTTAGATCAACAACTACAGCGGAATAAGTAATCCATTAGAAGAGTCAAGTAGAGCATAAAACCTACTATCTTCTATGATTTAAAAAGATTTTCATCAACTTTATCGCTGAGACTCAGCTTAATAAATAAACCACGTCATC
Source organism: Panax quinquefolius (assembly GCA_020205615.1). NCBI lineage: Eukaryota > Viridiplantae > Streptophyta > Magnoliopsida > Apiales > Araliaceae > Panax > Panax quinquefolius. The sequence goes on from CM035163.1 coordinate 52,690,118, forward strand.
CCTGCACCACGACCAAGGATATTCATGTAATCATCAATGGTCATGATTATACCGAATAATCCACGGTCATAATCATACAATAAACCGTCCACCAATAAACTATGAGCCGATGAGGACTTTTACCACATCATTCGTCACATTACGGTCATGACTATACTGAATAATCCCTGGTCATAATCATACTAAGTCCATCTATGCACGTAAGCCAAAGATGACTTTAATCACAATATAAGCATGAAGATGATGACAATGACATACTAATTCAATAAAATAAGTTCAAGGATAAATTTTATAGATTTATAAATTAATTTATCCAGAAATCAATAACGTCCAAATTGTCAACATGATACTTCTTTGTGGAGTAAAATTCAAGAATGCTCCGAAGAATATTTCCACGAAAAGATACTGGATGAAGCGCAAATATTAAGGATATTCCACTAATTTCATGGAGTATAGAAGCCAAAACTTTAACCAAATGAGTATCATAGAATATATGAAACTGCAAATGGATTTTCGCCCGCCATGTGGTAATCCACGTAGACAGATCATTTCCACAATTTAATAAGGAATCAATACGAAGGATCATTCACCATGTATGTGGTAATCCACATAGACAGGTTATTGTAATAGAATAATAAAGAATGGAATAACAGAAGAATTCACCATGCATGCGATAGACTGCACAAACATGTTATTCCAACAGAATAATAAATAATGGAACTGTGTAAATGTAATAATGCCAAACAAGATATTCCAACAAAATAATTAAGAATGGAACCAGGTCATGCGTAATCCGCATATATAGGATATTCCAACAGAATAATAAAGAATGGAATAATAGAAGAATTTCACCATGTATACGGTACTTTGCATAGACAGGTTATTCCAACATAATAATAAAGAATAGAATAACAGAAGAATTTCACCATGTATGCGGTACTTCACATAGACAGGTTATTCCAACATAATAATAAAGAATGTAATAACAGAAGCTCTCTTCATGAATACGAAAGAAATAATACCCTTTACCTTAGAAAGAAACTGGATACTAGAGTAAGAGGTAGCAGACTTCTCTTCTTCTTTCTGTCTATAATTTCTCTCTATAATAATTGCTCTATAGCTTTAGTGAATTAGTGAGAAATGAAGGAAGAATGAGCTTCTATTTTTAGGAAAATATAGTTTCGATAAATGCACGTTTTGGGTATTAAAATATTACAGTATAATACCTTCCTCTTTTTCTTCATTTTTAATTTAGTCCTGCAAGTATTATCAAACTTGCACCACCTCCCCTAATAGTAAATAATGTGATTCAATGTGAATCAATAGTTCTAGACAGGTAAAAATACGAATTACAGTATAGTACCTCCATCTATACCTTCATTTTTAACTTAGTCGTGCAAGTATTATCAATCTTGCACCAACTCCCCTAATAGTACAAGAATGTGAATCAATAGTATATACATGTGAACAAATAATTATAATCATGTGAATTAATAGCATTTAATTGCTCATTTATCCGATTACTTACCCGATTGGTTAGTATAACTTCCAGACATCAATTAATATCGAAATAAATGTCGATTTTCACTAACACTAATAATTCCAACACACTGGAACTATCAAATTCATCTTTAATCAACACGAACTTATTCATCATTAATATTATAACTCACAATATTTAACAACCAGGTCATTCCCAAGAAAGAGGGGGCTTTCCGATAAGAATTTTTTCTTATTGGCGCGCAATTAGATGACCAAACCTCTCCTTGACAGAACTTCTAGACATTGTAAATATTGCAATTTAATAATATGAATAACTGTGACAATTTAATAATAATATTGTCGTCTCAATTATTGATTTAATAATATATCATATTATGTAGATGATACTGTGACAATAATCGAATCAATAATATGATAGAAATGATGCAGCAATTACTGTAGCAATAATTGAGTATAACTAAGTGACTTCTCACGTAAGCATCAATAATCAATACCGTGTGCTACTATGCAACCACACGTATTTCTGTACTTTTACTACCGAGTAGTTCAACAGTTTTAACGGTAACACTTCCGGCGTTATTTTTCTAAAAAGATAATTCTGTCATTTTACGACAATACTTTCGTTGTGGGGTCCACCAATGATTGTGTCGTCGTACAAATATTCCCCCGACCAATCGAATATTATATAACCACTTGCTTACTTTGCAAAATTTGTAAATATTACCCACAACTATAACATTATATCAAATCCACACCATAATATTCAAAAATATATTTCGTGAAAATTATTCTTTATTCATAAAAGTTGGGATCTTACAACCTCACTTGGATAATCATTATATTTAATCGCATTTTGATATATATATATATATATATATATATATATATATATATATATATACCTCTAAGCTATTTGACCAGCTAGATGCAGATTTAGAAATATCGTTGAATATGATAAAACCTTTTTGTATCCAATCAAGTTGTTTTGGTTCGGATTCCAAACTAAGTATGAACATCCCGATCAATGAAAAACTTTTATGCGCCCAAGGCGGACAGAGTGAATGATAATATCTTTCTTGCATAAGTTATGAGGATTTGCGAAAGAAGTTCTGCTAAACCTATTCGAAAATTGAAAACAATGTTCATAGTATGTCAACATAACTCTATTTATAGCCAATACGTAGTTTCACAATTTTGGTATAGAATTGTTATGTTATTATTATCGGTCCAGTTTACTTCACAACTATTAATTCGTTGAAGAAGTGATGCATAAAGAAAACATTTAATTCTTTCAGCTAATTATATTTATAATTGTTAATACTTGTTGGGCACCCAAATGCTCATTCTTGCTTTAAATTTAAATGTTTTCAGCTAAGTGTGATCAACCCGAAGGTTCAGACAAGAAAAAGTGAAAAGGAAAGCAAACAGAATATTTTTAATGGTATCTTTTGTAATAGTTAGACTGTATTAAGATAATGATATGTATTATATATCATGTAAAGAATGTAGTAAAGGTTGCGTACTTGGGATTAGACTCTGATAAATGTAAGTTAAGTTTGATATTTATATTATTGTTATTATTATTAGTAATATTCCACTCATAGAAATGGTATCGTAAAGCACTGAGTTTTGGTTTCAAGTACCTGAATTTGGGGACGTTACACCAGTTAGTCAACCAAGAGCATGCATGTCTCCTTCCTTTTGTTATGAATGCTCCATCATCACCTTCAGAAAGCGAAGCTATGGAGGATAAGGTTGCGAAGAGAGCAAGTGCTAAAGCCCATCGGGATTTTACCAATAAAAGGAAATTTATATACCTGGGCCAACCTATGGAGGAGATATTTCATATACTAATCATAAAAGGAAGAATTACCTCCCTTCTACCTCCAATCAATCCCCGTTCAAGATGGTTCAACTCCGATGGAGTATGTCAATATCATTCACATTCTCGCGGTCACAGCACAGAAGAATGTTGGGCACTCCGCCACCTTATTCAGAATCTAATTGACAGCGGTGTCCTGCAATAGGCAGACGATGACACTGTGCTACTCGAGAGTTGGAATACCTGTCCTACCAAATGGAAGGGATTAGTAGCAGTAATATTCGCTGAGGCTGATGAGACTGTCGGGCCATTTTCCATACAAGCAATTTAACTCAAAGGAGCTGACAATCCTTTGAAAGTGGCTGCACTAGAGCCAATTTCTTTACCCTTCAGACCACAATATCCTGTTATCAGCTTACACAAAGTCCCATGGAATTATGGAGAAGCTGAAGGATCCACGTCTCATACTACTGCCACAGTGTCGAAGGAAAATCCCCTATATCTTCCTCAGAGGGTGGTAAAACCCGCTATAAAAGCAAAGGGGAAGATTCCCATGGAGAAAATTGAGAAATTCCTCAGCACTATGGGCCATAATGAAGCCAAGGTGGTTCTAAGCTTAAAAGAAGCTCCACATCAGATCTCAATACTGGACTTGGTTTTCTCTTCCGAGGATCACAAGAAGATCTTATTAAAGGTTTTGGAAGAAGCCTACTTGCCGAAATCAGTGGATGTGAAAAAAATTCAACATCTGGTTGATCACATTTTTAACAACAATGTGATATCCTTCACTGATGACGACATACTGCCCGAAGGGACTGGTCATTGCAAACCATTGCACATTGCAGTTTTGTCCTCTGGGTATATGTTAGCTGGAGTTTTGATAGATGGAGTTTCGTCTCTGAATATCTGTACTTATGCCACCTTAGTGAAGATGAACGTCAATCTCAAACGGATCTGAAGCAGCCATACGGTTATCAAAGCTTTTGATGGATCCCGACGAAATTCTGTCAGAGAGATTGAGCTGCCAATTGAGATTGGTCCAAACATATTCAATGTATCCTTCCACGTCATCAAGATAGATTTAAGATACAACCTGCTATTGGGGAGACCATGGATCCACATGGATGGAGCCGTCCCTTCTACACTTCATCAACAACTTAAATATATTATCAAAAATAGCCTAGTCACTGTCAACGCTGAGCTGGAATGTCCTAAACAAGGAAACCTACCAATCATCAGCTTCAATTCAGAGGTTGAGCCGGCCAATTTTCATACTTTGGAAGTGAGTAACACACAATACCATCCTATGATTTCTGCCAAGGTTATGTCAGACACTCAAGAAATGATGTCATTTGGTCATCAGCCTGGATAAAGACTTGGTAAAGATCAGCAGGGTATTGAGCACCCAATTCAAGTGTCCAGTTAAATCGGGACAGCCAGACTAGGCTATTCTGCTAGTTACAGTCACAAGAATCCTCATAAGCACAAGCAAGTTCCTCAAGCTTCTGCCACACGGCGATTTTCTCCACCCGCACCTCGTGGTGACGTCGACATGGTCTCGATAAAGGTGCCAGCCCATGTTATGGCTATGTTGTTTCCCAAACCAGTACCGTTTAAAGCAAAAGAGGTCCTGATTCCTGATCCTAAAGTGGAAGAAAGGGAACGAAAACATAAACATGACATCACCCTGATGATGTCAAGCATACGCATCATTGTCCATGATGAACATACAAACAGATACATCATAGACGATGATTGCCCAGATGTTATGGTTATCATTCAGGAAAAGGAGGACGATGACAGCCCCTCCATCACTGCAGTCCATCAGGACTTTGCCCTCGACAATTGGAGCAGTACTCCATGCATTGGGCAACGAGGGTAAAACGGGCAGAAATCCCTCTGCTCTGTAGATAACTTTAATTGCTTACTTTTCTATACAGTATTAGCAGTTATTTTATCAGTACATGCTAACACTTTTGTATGATTAAACAGTTTCATATATTAAGTGAAAGCATATTTTGTTTCAGGACTCTAAATTTAGATGTGCATGTACTTGCTAATGAGGTGCCTTTTCTCCACAAGGACTATAACTTTGATGAAAAGTTGTGAATTTGCTTGGATTACCGGGATCTGAACAAAGCTTTCCTTAAAGATAGCTTTCCCGTGCCCTTTATCCACATTCTTATTGAAGTTGAATCCAGCCAAGTACACCTTTGGCGTTAAATCTGGCAAGTTTCTAGGTTTCCTAGTCAACCACAAAGGGTTTGAGCTGGATCCCACCAAAATCCAGGCCATCAAGGAATTGCCCATTCCTAAGATAGAGAACGAAATACAGGGATTTTTGGGAAGAATTAACTTTATTAGCAGTTTTATCTCTCAACTCACAGCAACCTGTGAGCCCATCTTCAAGCTGTTAAGGAAGAACTCCTCCATGAAATGGAACGATGAGTGTCAGAAAGCCTTCCGTACAATCAAAGAGCAACTGGTTAACGCTCTTGTTTTGGTACCTCCTAGGGATGATGTTCCCCCTATTCATGTACATGTCCATTAATGACAATGTTATGGGCTGCATGATGGGACAGAAAGACGATAGAGGCCAAGAACGAGCTATCTATTACCTTAGAAAAAGATTCAGCAGCAGTGAACACAAGTACACTCTGATTGAGTAGACTTGTTGTGCTTTAGCATGGGCTTTAATGAGGTTACAGCATTACCTCCATGGTCACACAACCCATCTCATATCCCGCGTGAATCCTCTCAAATACTTGTTCAGTAAGACCATACTGAATTATCAGCTGTCCAGATGGCAGTTGATCCTACAGCAGTTTGACATCGTCTACGTGATGCAAAAATCTATCAAAGGTCAAGGAATTGCGGATCAATCGCCGCGCACTTGCTGTGGGATTATAAACCCTTGGAAACATATTTCCCGATGAAGGGTAATGGCGATTCAACAACACCATCGAAGACGATGCATGCCATACATGGAAAATGTATTTTAATGGAGCTGTTAACACAGAAGGTTCTAGAGCTAGAAAGCAGTTCTAGTATCCCATGCGAGGAGCGATATCCGTCGTCGTCAAATTGCAGTTTGTCAACACCAACAACACAGCTGAGTATGAAGGCTGTATCATGGGTCGAAAACTTTCCCATTCAATGGGCATCAGGCGGTTACCTGTCTTTGGGGATTTGGAGTTGGTAATCAAACAATCCACGGGAATCTATCAAACCAAAGAACTACATTTGTTGCCTTACCATCGGAAAGTTTTACAGATGCGCTAGCAACATTGGCCTCCTTGATTCACATATCTGATAAGGAAAACATGCCAAGCATAACATTTGCCCTGCAAAAGGCCCCAACTTATGGGAACTATGTTGGAGAAGTATCGGATGAGTTACCTCCCATCCACAACTCTTGGTATCAGCATATCATGGAGTATATACGAGATGGATCTACACCCACTAAGGTGAGCCTGACCGAAAAGAGGCGGATCCATCGACTTGCTATGAAATTCTACCTGAGCAGAGATGCACTCTACAAAAGAGATGTCGGATTAGGTCTCCTCAGATGTCTGAACAAAAACCAAGCTCAGAGGCTCATAGATGAGATCCATGGTGGAGTATGTGGCCCACATATGAGCGGACCCCTACTTGTTAAGAAAATCCTCAGAATAGGGTATTATTGGCTTACACTCAAAGCTGACTGTGATAATAATGTCAAGAGGTGCTATCAATGCCAAATTAATGGGAATGCTATCCACACCCCTCCAAGGGAACTCCACAATATGAGTTCGTCATGGCCCTTTTCAATGTGGGGAATGGACGTGATCGGGCCCATCAAGCCCAAAGCTAGTAACGGGCATGGGTTTATCTTCACCAAGATTGACTACTTCACCAAATTGGTAGAAGCAACCTCCTTCCCCAGGGTTACCAAAGAATTAATCATTGTTTTCATCAGAAACAATGTCATTTATCGATATGGAAAACCAGAGGTCATTGTGTCAAACAATGCTAAGAACCTCAACAACAAAATGATGGAGGAGTTATGCAGTAAATTCCACATCAAACACATTAACTCCGTCATCTACCGTCCAAAGATGAATGGTGCTGTTGAAGCGGCTAATAAAAACATCAAGAAGATCATGCAGAAAATGTCTGCCAATCACAAAGGATGGTTTAACCTCTTGCCTCTGACTTTATTAGCCTACAAAACTTCAATGCATACTTCCACTGGGGCAACCCCCTACTCATTAACCTATGGTATGGAAGCAGTACTCCCCATAGAAGTGGAAATGGAATCCATCAAAGTGTTGATGGATGCTCAACTGGATGAAGACCAATGGTTACAAGACAGGTATCACCAATTGTCGCTAATAGACGAAAGGCGAACCGTGGCTATCATCCATGGTTAGTTATATCAGCAAAGGATCGTAAGATCCTACAACAGAAAAGTCCGGCTATGATAGTTTAAACAACACGACTTGGTTTTGAAGAAGATCATTGACAACCAAGATCAATCTAAGGGAAAATTCACTCCTAATGCCCGTTTGTTGTCAAGGAGGTATTGACAGGAGGCGCTCTCAGACTACATGAAATGGACGGCGATGAATTTCCATAGCTTATCAACTCGGACACCGTGAAACGGTATTATGTCTAAGGTTACCATCAAGCAAACATCCTGGTTTTGATCATCAAATCACCAGTCATTCCGATTTTCTAACCCTTTTAACATACTCTTCTGCCCCTCAAGGAAACATACACTTCAAACCAGCAGGCTAGTTTCACTTCATTTCAAAACTTTCACACAATTTCGGTTATCCCCTTAGGGATTGAACCTTTCCACCTGCAGTTTATCCTGAAGACGGGATTAAACTTTTCTACGATTGTAGTTTATCCTGAAGACGGGATCAAACTTTTTCCACACCTACAGTTTATCCCAATCATGGGATCAAACTTTCTTCTCCCCGCAATATAGCCTACACATGGGATTCATACTTCTCTTCGGCTGCAATTTATCCTGAGGGGCGAACTACATCCCAATAGTACGTAGGCAACCATATTTAATATGGCCCGGTCGCAATACAAAAAAACAAAAACATTTCTGCCCTTTTTCTACAAAAATAAAAACCTCAAAAACACTTCTACACTCTTCTTCATCAATAAAGCTTCTACACCCATCTGCCTTTCACATTCAGCATTGAACCTCTTACACCAGGTTTGAACTACGTAGACCTGATCTCCTCTTCAATAGGAGTACGTAGGCAGCCATTTATAGTTCGGTCTAACCCCCTACCAGAAAAAAAAAAACTTGTCACACGATACTAGGATCAAACTTCAATCCACCAATTTCATCGGCTTCAGACCAAAGGGATGGATCTACCTAACCTCTCCTCACAAATAGGAGATTCGGCGACCATCTAAGCTGTGGTTGTGCCTCAAAGAGCAACACCAATCCATAAGAGATGGAATTAACTAGACTTCTCACAAATAGGAGTACTGACGACTATCTATGGTGCGGTCAATCTCAGAGAAGAAAAGCCACACTCCTCTCCACATTTACATACAGAAACCAATCCCAAGACACCAAAGATGGTAGGGATACACACAGATCAATGATCCATTTTGAAAGATCCTATGATATCTCAATGTCCACACATCAAGGATGAGTTCAGAATACATCATGATCATAAGCCCTGAAGAAGCAAGCAAAATATCAAGCAAGTATCAAGGCACAACTGAAAGGGAAATGAATCCAAAATATATTTCCCTGCCATATATAATATTGTTTAATATATATAATATGTGTTGTACATGACAAAATGGCTAAGCTAGTCTATGCAGGAAAATACAAGTCTATCTACAGATTGTGTGTATGCGGACTATCAGATCTAACATAGCATCCCTCTCCGAAGAAGGAGGTAACACTGCAAGCTCTTGCCCAATGGTATCTAGACGAGCTAGCAGATCTGCGGCTAACTGCATGGTGACATGATGCTCATCAATGTACGCATTCATATCGACAATGATGCCAGTCGTAAGGGATCTCAATTGGAAATCTTTATGCTGTGGACGGCCACATCCAAAGGCAAGATAGAGGCGACATCCCGCTCTAAAATCAATGCATCTCTAGGTGATCTAGCCTCGTCTCTGTCTCATAGAGTTGCGTCTCTCCCATCAAGAGTTGTCAACATCAAGGCCCTAACCTGATCTCTCTCAAAGGTCATCAGATGTAGGCTCTGCTCCAAATATTGTGTTGAATGCTGAATCACAGTAGCTATCATAGTCGGAGAATCCATCATAAATGCTGGCAACCTAGTAGTCAAATCCCCCTCGATGGGAGTATCAGTCTCCTCCATAGGCTCCCCATCGTCGGAATCAATCCCCTGCACTATGGATACTACCGCGGCCGATGCAGTCTCTGTCTCCATCCATACAGAATACTCTGCAGAACAACCAGGATGGCTGATGGAAAACTCAGCTAGCTCTCACTGATCCCAACAGGCATACAACCTTGATCTGTCCTCTGCTGATAAGTGGCGAGAAGCGAAGCGCTGACTCGATGCCCCCTCAAAAGGATGGAAGCCATGGAACTGGTCAAACTGACACATCACAGGCAGTGGGTGGTAAGTAATCATCCCTCTCAAACCAGCCAGAGGAAGATAATCCATGCCCGGAGCATGAGTGATGAAGCTGTAGGGTGAACTAAGCCCTGAACATGACAATATAGCAAACGGATCTTCGATCCCTGCCAGGAAAGCTGACCAAGATGTAGCATCTATACACTCTACAGGCTGAAAGGAGTATGACATGGCTATATCATGGTTGAAATAATACCTATGTCGTCTGAAAGTGCCTATCGGTCTCAAGTGTGACAAATACCACATGTACAGCATGACCAAGCTGCCTATAAACACTCCCATTGGATAAGTGCGGCAGTATGTGGCTAACCTCAGAGTCTCTGCTATAATCATCGGTATGATGGTGTGACACTCCCTAAGAGCTCTCACTGCCTCGATAACTCCTATATCCAACTCATCCATGTACCATGGCATGTAGACATACAACAGTATGCACAATAGCAGTACATCTACTCTATGCTGCAATAGATGATCTATAGTCACCCTGTCTGATGGTGACATGCTATCATACCATGATTGCATACCAGATGCCACCAATAATGGTGGGGTATGATGAATACGGCTAACTGTCGAAGAAGTCATCTGTACGGGCCGTGTCACAAGACCATCCATGGGTCAATGCTGAATATCTCTATACATACATACATACGCATAATATAATTACATGCATGACACAATAGATGGCAATATGATATAGGGAATGGAAAATTGTACATGCATTCCTAAGTATATCATCATCTAATACATCTCTGTACAACTAAAATATAGGGAAATGGGGCAAAATTGCCCTACATCTAACAGAGGCCTATCAAACGATATAGTGAGAATGGGGCGATGCTGCCCAATATCTAACAGAGGTCTATCAAAAGAGATAATGAGAATATACATCAAAAGAAGACAATGGTGTCAATGTCTACATCATCAATTCAGTCCACCTGATGTAACTCCTCTTGAGTCACTGGATCTCTATCCACAGGGATGTCGTGGCCTATCTGAGGAGGATCGCAGACAAACAAAACCATATGGGTCACCTGAGGGGCTCCCATGGTACGAGGGAACCACCAATATTGGAATATCTCTTGAGTGCAAGGACCCTCTGATAATGTGAAACCGTCAATCCCCAATAATGGGATATCAATGACGGGTGACTGCGAAACAGGTCAATAACGCCTGGCAGGAGGCAAGATCGGCATGCGAATCTCTCATGTAGTGCTCCTAATAGCACGTTCTCCTAAATAGAGCTCCCATCCTCCATCTTTGAAGAGGGGAATCCTACGGGTGGAAATCACATGCTCGACACCAGTTGGGTACCCATCCTCAAATCCAATGCTCAAATGTTCCCCATAGTAGGGAACCCACGTGATGACATCCGCTGTCAACAACTCCGATTGCGGGAGTGACAATGAGTGAAACCCTCAAAGAATGGGGACCTCGCCCAAGATGGAATGATTCCATCTCCGTCCTCGTGGATAGGTATCTAAGCCTAACACACTCAAAGGACGCAAACATGGGAGCCTCTCATAGGCCCAAAATTGCCTACACAAAGGCAAACATCTGCTATCAGTCAACACTCTTAACCTATACATGGGAAAAGACAAGAGAAATACTCACCAGCAGAAATGGGTAGAATCATAACCAAGCCTCGGTCAAGCCCTGCGATCGCATACGCATTCCCCTGATGAAATAGGTAAAGGTGTAAGAACCCCAATCATAATCTCCTATACAGTCCATGTGTCGAGTGGCGCTGATAAAAGCGAAGGACACCGTAAAAGAGTTATCTGCTATGAAGCAGCCCCTAATGATCATTAGGAACAGTTGCCGAAGAATGTGATCCCTGACTCTCATATCATCGGGTATGGGCTTACTCAACATCTTACTCATAGCGTCTACACTCAAAGGACCTGTACGAATAGTCCTGCCCTTGAGCGCCTCCATCGGAACTCCTAACAAGGATCTGATGACAGTCGGGGTGATATCCGCCATACAAGGCACTGGCGCCCCTCCAAACTCCATAACTGTGATAAACCACCAATCCATCGATGTCATCATCACCTCACAGTCCAGCAAATTGAGTGACTAAGTCTAGTGAAACTAGCGCTCAGACAATTCCCTGAGGTAACCCTAGGGACAACGACGGGGAAGAATAGAAAAGAACGTCCTGAATCCCCAGCCATGTACAATCGCTCTATAATAATCATGCAAAGCCTGATACATAGAGTAGATGTTGAACCAGTTCCATCGAGGTTGTGTAAAGCCGGGAACCTATATCAAATGCAGATCAACATCAGAATCCTTGACTCCTCATCAATAGGAAAAAAAGGAAGATTAAGATGTAATTTTATACCTCGTTTGCGTGCAGATAAACTGAAGGGTGTCGACTTAAGTCACCTAGAAGATTTGGGTTTACCACCTGAATGCTTGGTAAATCCCTACGGGGAATACGTGCAGCAGAAGCGAGGTCCACAACCGGAACATCCTCCTCCTCGTCCTTGACGTCTAGCACTTCAACCTGGACAGGACGTATCACTGCCTCCACCAAACGATGAGGCTATCTAACAGAACAGGATCGAGGCACTTCTAAAGCCCGTCTCCATACACTAGAAGTGGTCCTGCGGGAACTACTCAGCTAATCCGGATCCATAATATCTGGACAACAAATGTCCAAATCACCTCAGAAAGGGTGTGGTAAATTCTTATCTGGAGCTTTTCAAAATGCATTTTTATGACTACATGCATGCATGCATTATTTTAACATTCGTCTACAATAGAGTTAAAAATGCATGACTACCCAATTACTACATTTTGGAAAAATTTGCCATAGTCCCCTTTGTAAATAGGACTATCCACATGCACATAGGCATGACTAGGTGGCCATTCAGTAGCACACCTACCCACAGTCATATACATCCTACATGTATTAATACATCATAGTAAAAAAATCCGTAAGTGCAGTCTAATTAACATGATTATTTTGCTTTTCTACCTTTACTCATTTATCTTCAAATAGGAAAAGAAATGATAGTAAAAGGTGCCAATTTGACTATTTCAAAAGTCAAATTTGTTCACATCATTATGTTCAGCATGGTTTAATACTAACATTTACTGTGTTGAATATTGTTTATCAAGTTATATCAACATGTATATTCACTACTATGTGTCTAGATGCATTTCATGTGATAAGTCATTTTCAACTAGATAGAAACTGGAAAAGAATACATGAATACGTTACCAGGACAGTGTAGAACACTTGTACGATAACAAAATTTGCAGAAAGTCGCCCAAACTCAGCAGATTTGAAGAAGAGCTATCGGATTTCCTCTGCGGCGTAGCTTGAAAGTGACTTATGAAAGTAACTCGCAGGCTTTACATAGCCATGGTTGGCCGCAAGTCCACCTACGGCTACTATAGGTGTACCTGCAACACCCCTACATGGGTCCCACACCTCCGGCTCAGTTCAGTTCGAGTTGCAAAGGAGGTTTCACAAGCTGAAAAGGCCAAATCAAGAATAAAAATGCTACGCGATTGAGCTGAGTAGCCTGAAATCTTGGTTTTCACGGGCCAAACTTTGGCTTCCCATGTCACTCATTGGTATTCACTTGAATGCAAGGTATACTATACCAGTGACTTCAGCTTTTACAAATCATGCTCGGCAATACCCCACACAGGTCCGGTGCCACCAAACACAAGGTCGTAACCCTAAAAGACGTGTTCCCCGGCGGGGGTCACAACGCTGATTTTAGACATTGATAAAGTATCCCCGGTGGGGGTGACAACGCCAATTTCAAACGTTGATAAAGTATCCCAAGCGGGGGTCACAACGCAGACTTTCACTCATCCACGTATCCCCGGCAGGGGTTACAACACATTATTTGTCTATGAATGAATCCCCGGCGGGGGTTACAACGCACTTCAACCATTAATGTACGTGTCAATGAAGGTCAAGCAGCCTTGACGTCATTTCAACCGATGGCAAGTAAACCCATCAAAGCTTCAGAGGCCATTCGACGATTTCATCCATCAGTGCACTTATCCACAACCTTCCCCGGTGAGGGTCACAACGCAATTCAACCATTAATATACGCGTCAATGAAGGTCAAGCAACCTTGACATATTCCCTAGCAAGGGTAACAACGCAATGCAACCATTGATACACACATCAATGAACGTCCAGCAACCTTGACAGTTTGCCCAACAGGGATCTATCCGGTGATATACACATCAACGAAGGTCGGTGACCCTAACAATATATATAATTGTTGGTGAATTCGGCGATGTAATCGTGGTATATACTGGTGACACAAAAAAGAGAAGACCATCCTCATCGGAGAAGACCGATGATGGAATATGATATACACATCCTCAAAAAGACAAAGCTTTATCCCCACAGATCTTCTGCACACGAGAGGCACATCTTTAGATTAAAGTCTATATCAAGGATCCAAGACTTTGGTGATAACCCAAACGTCAACATTTTTGAAGACTTGGATTGCATGTCCAAGACATCACTGATTGTCATCCCCGGCAGGATTAACAGGGAACCGGCAATCATTCCAACATGCACCATACATTTGTATCATATTGCTGCACATGGCATCATGTTTATCTTGTTGCATTTCAAGAGTCTAGGATTCTTTATCCTATCCATGCCTTGCATTACATGAATATGATAAAGAGGGGCATCTGTAGAAACTCAAAATTTTCTGCACACCTGTTACTAACATTGTAGGAGGGCAGATTCGTCTTTCAGATATAACCTTGGAAGACAGCTCACATCCATTCCATATACTACCGGAAGTTCAGTCTCAACCCTAGAACACACACTGGGGGTATCAATTTAAACCTTGGAGATAACCCCGAGTTTCGTCCTTGGAGATAACCCCAGGGAATGTCATTGCGGTTCCGACGATAACTCCGGAAATGCTTGTTTCAAATACATGCAATCAGCTTCAATCTCAGACCTCCTGCCGAGGCACTCATTCCGAAGACCCGGAGATAACACCGAGAAGACAGGCACACTTAAAGATGACCTTGCGGAATTCAAACACTTGTAGCAGTCCAATCTCAGATGTAACCTTGAGCAACGTCTGTTATCAGCCCAAACCGGAGATAACCCCGGTGACGGGCCAAATTATCATTTTCCCACCTCAACCCCAGCGTGTCGTCTCAATATTTCATACACACATTTCTACACAGCAATGTCCCACAAGAGCCAAGGAGTTCCAATCCCGAGAGATTATTATGCCTGGCAGCACACCGGATAGAATTTGAAGCTTGAAGACCATGGGTATGGTCCCCTCTTCCTAACTTCATACAACCTCTAATCACATGTCATTGCGTAACTCTCAACAAAAGTGGTCCAAAAAAGGTCTTGTACACCTCGTTCGGATGCTCAGATTGAAGTTCTGCAAATTCGAACGAACATCACAGTGCATGAGTGCACGTACTTCGAGATGACGGGACCTGCGGAGCCTGGGGCACCCCGGACAGCCGTAGGTGCATCTAATATACAACTTTTGAATAAATTCTTTTATTCAAAGAAACGTGGAATCCAATTCCAAGTTAATATACAACTTTTATTTTAATCATATTCCAATTCAAAATAAAAAAATTATCTTAATTGAAAAAAATACTTAAAATAAAAATTTGAGAATCGGTATCGGTAGCACTACTTGAGAATACTACTTTGGGATATATTGCTAATGCCTTTGCTTACTTCATTCTTCTTATTGCTAGCCTAGAAAACCTTTTTCCCGGTTATGGCGCGATTTAAGGCCGAATAATTAAAATGGTGCCTAAATTCTGTTTGTTAGCCCAGAAAACCTTTTTTCAATTATGGCGTAGCTGCGCTCCAAAATGCACTGGAGATGGCGCAGCTGCGCCGTGTCGCAGACAGAACAGGAAAAAAAAATTTCCCAGAAAATTCAATCAAATCGCCTAGAAAATACGATCAAATCGCATATCATATATATATGGAATCATCAAGATAGATAATTAGCACAAAGTTTGGCTCTGATACCACTGTTGGATTTGTAAATAGCGCGAACATACGATCAAATTACATAAAAGGAGCGGAAGCGCGATAAAATAAGAATTTAAAATTTTCATACAAACCCATCACCATGATTATACGATGTGCATAATTATCAATCAGTAGAAAAGAGATGGAGAATAAATTCATACCCTTGTAGAAACTAGCTTCCTCAGGTACGAGTCCACCTCCAATCCTTTTCGCGTTCAACTTGAATCCACCGGGTTTGATTCCTTCCTTTGATCAACATTAGCCACCCAAGTGTCTGGCCTCTAGAGGTGATCCACCAAGAAAGAACAAAAATTCAAGAAGATGGGTGTTTGGCTCAAACCCTAGTTTTTCTAACTCTGTAGAAAAAGGGGTGTACTCTGCAACCATTGGAATCACGTATATTGATGTCTGATATAAGACTCCTCTTATAAAGATATCAGTTAACCCTTCTAATCTAATTAGAAATTAGGGTATTGTTTAATTAATTAAACTCCTTTAATTAATTAGGCTCCCTAGTATATTAGGAATAATTAATTAAACTCTTTTAATTAATTAGATTCCTAATCTTATTAAGGATATATGAGAGTACTTTTATTAATTAATTCACGAACTCCTTTAGGAATTAAATAATAATAATAGTAATAATAATAATAATAAGACTCTTCTTATTTAATTTATATTTAATATTTCTAAAATATTAAATAATAAATATTAAGCTATTTAATTTATTTTATCACCATAGATTAAATTAAATACACTTAACTTATTATTACGATTATGACATTTACTTCTTAAATAAATATTCTTCCTTTTGCGTTGTGACCCTTTAGGTTCTCCATATTAAACCGGTTGTGAATAAATCAATTAGAATAATTCTAACCTTATTTAAATAAATAAATTAAACTATTAATTTATTAAAATAAATAATATTTATTCTACAATAGGGATAAGCCTCCCTAACGATTAACGACTTTTCAGATAATATAGATTTCAACATTAATCATAAAAGAACATTTGAGTAAATAGTTACCATACAATTCAATCCTTCCACCATACAATGTCTCAATTAAATATAAGACATACTGTCAAGTCTTATTTTATTTAATTATATGTTTTTTGATTCTTAAATGCACAACTCCAAATAATGTAAATTTAGAAACTCCTTTCTAATTTTATTATGCCTTGGCCAAGGACTACTGGGTTGTCATTTATCGAATCACATAGGACATATCTCTTCTTTTACTAGAAGTGGTAGATTCTTTGTTGATCATACATTATCTCCATGTACAACATATTACACCCAAACATAACTTTTGATATACCCTAAGGGTCTTAAGGAATAAATCAAAGTATAACTCATCATACACAAGATACTATGATGATCTCAAGTCCAAGAATCACTTGTACTACTATCACTACAGGAATTCCTATTGACAGACATGTAAAACTTCATTAAGTATTCCTTTGCAAGCCACATTCAGTGAACTTATTCTCCAATAAGCACCTACATACTTGCTTTAGTGTCTCCACACAAATGATCATGAGATCAATCATCTTCATCCGATGAGCAAGCAACGTATGTACCAATCATCTTCATCGATTGGGAACATTTTAATTTTTAAGCTATCTAAGAATTTAGATCTCATTAGCATGATTTTATCATGATTCTAAAAGCATTGCTTAAAACTATGGGTTTATCACATATTATAAAAACATCACAATGTAGATAAATTAAAGCCTTTAATATTCATAAACGAATAAAGCTTTATCATCAACATGATTGGCTTGTGTGTATACTACTTTCTGTACAACCACTTCAAATATACCAATTGGCGACTCTAAAAGTCAAATCGTTGATATTCACATGTCAGACCTTTTTAAACTCGCCTTTTCAAACAAAACTCAACCAAATCAGAACACAAAAGGGCAAGCAAAGGGATACAAATCTTCCTGACGTCGACACTCCAATAGATGTGGCTCTTAATGAATTGTAGTAAAAATTCTCAAAAATAAATCTCCAACCATCCATTTATAGCATCTATCAAAACCATAATTATTACGGTAACAAATAATCATTTCACTAGTCAACATTGAAGTTAAGGAAACAAGCATAAAATCTCCGTTTGGCACACCCCGCGCCCAATTTTCTCTTCAAGCAGCGCGTCCCGCACTAGGTGATTAGAATTCCTAGTCCTCTGGCGTGCCCCGCATCGGTCTTAGCATAGCTTCAGCGTTCCCTATGCCGATCTGACGGTTTGCCCAATTTGTCCATTTTTTCTCCCTTTTTAAGCCCCTAAGTCCATCCTTGTCCCTTTTCTTGCAAATTACATAAAAACGCATAACAAGTAACATGCATTACCCAAGAATTAGCAATATACTAAGCTAGAACATACCGGATTCATAGGTTTTTAACCCACTCATCAACGTTAAATCCTACACAAAAACGAAATCGCATGTGAATCTTGAAGGCATGTGTCGTCGGGGGATAGCTCCGATGTGAGAGTAAGTACAAACTGAATAAGGTTTTAACAATAAAGGCTTGATGCTCTAGTGCTGAAAAATAATGTTATACCTGATAATTAAGGTGTACCCTTATATTTATAGTGATCACACAACCTCCTCTAATCTCTTTTCGGTATAGAATTCCTTATTTGGTAGGTACCTTAATGGGATTGAACTCAATTTCCTTAAAGAAAGGAAGTCGGATTATATCCTGACACTTTCGTTTGAAGTTAGAAATTAAATGTAATTACGAATCTTTGATTGTTTAAAATACTCTACTACCAAACCAGGTTCCTATACAGAGTAAATACCTTCACGTGGACGTTGGCCCACCATATAATTTAGGCCCTAATAATCACGCCCCAAATTTGCCCCCCAATCTTCTATTAAACGAGACATTTAATGGAAGAATTGCCCAATTAAATCTCAATAATTAAACACAAATGACTAACACAGAACTAAACCTCTTCAAAAACTTGCCCAACACATGAAGTCAGGCTTTTTTAAGAGCCACACACTTCATGTAATCATTTAACACCACTTATTGCGCCATTCCCCAAGAAACGTACAAAATTGAAAAGACAAACCATTACAAAAATCCTTTTCCCCAAAATCAATAGCCACAATCCTCATATCTATTTTTCAAAATCCTTAAAGCTTCTCTGTAAATTCTTCTATCTGCAAGCAAACTCTTTTCCCCTGACTAAGCTTTTCTTGTTTCCTAACACCATCAATGGCCTTTTCAAGTATTCCCTTCACCCCTACTCTATCCTAAAGCAAGCCCATCAACGTCATCCCCATTTTCTCCATTCCACCTATCCCAACAAGCACCTCTTCCACTGTAACTGAAGCCACTACAGTTACCACCACCACCAGCTCTGCCCCCTAAGTACCGACCCTATCTAAGGAAAAGTTAGAATGTCAGAGAATTATAAGAGAGTATTTAGATGAAACAAAGTTCGCCCATGTCAACACTAAATCCGCCATTACCGATGACGACCTTACCGAAATACGGGAACAATACCGAATTCTGGACACCTACAACCTCAAGGCCCCCTCTAAAACCGACCGTATGTATTATCGCCCCGACGGATGGGCTGCCATACCCCTCATTCATCTGGAAAAGGAGTTCAATTTCCACTTCACGCCTTTATCCTTACCTTGCTAGGGTTTATCGGCATCGACTTCTCTGAGTTATTGCCGAACTCCTACATCCATATTGTCGCCTTCATTGCTTTCTTCCATGAGCTCGATGTTACCCCAACTATTTATTTATTCCTTTATATTTTCACCATGAGAAAATCCCGAGAACTAGGAAATCGGCTAATTGGCAAGTAAATTCCTAAAACAACCCAACCCAAACAGATTGAGAAACACTCAATAATGAATAAACCCTCTAGCAACAAAGGATGGCGTCACCAATGGTTCTTTGCTAAAGGCCCCGAACTCCAACAATTTCAAAACTGGGCCTAATATAAACGCCCGAACGCCATTATCAGAGAGATTGTCGAGAATAGAGTTGTTGAAAGAGTAAAGTTAATCGTAAAACTGTCAGTAAAGGAATGAGACAATGGCCTTCTAAACAATCAAACCTAGTTGTATGAGATTAAATGTAAGTCCCGAAATACCCTCCTTTCTCCTTTATATAATCTTCACTTCTGACTTAATCTGTACTTGCAATATCCTTTATCAAGCCAACACTTACCGAAGATATCAGCTAATCTTCTTCTACCCCCATATTACCGAAAATTGTAATGTCCCCAAAATTGACTCTATTTCTATTCCCGATCTTGTAAGTCAAACTACTTGGTGCCCAAGCTCATTTTTGAGTAGCCTATACTCTTCTCCCTTCTCCTCCTCTCACAGCAAAGCAAGAGATTAGTAGGCTTGGAAACTAAGCTTGGAATAGATACTTGGATAATTAAGAAATTAACCCATTTGCTTAATTAATTAAATTACCAAATTATTCTTTCAATCATTTTATTGAGTAAATAAATTGTCCAATATTTAGTAACTAGATTTTAAACTCTCAAGTTACTAATTCATCCACATTAAAAAATTTTACCCATTAGGAATCATATAATTTATATAACAAATCTTTGATATGTACATGCATATTCCCAAAATAAAACATAACATAGTATACTTTAACTATATATTTATTTATAAATGTAAAATAAATATGCAACACATAATTTTCCATGCAAATACAATTATTTGCCTACTTAAGATTTGATAATAAATATAATACCCCTGTCTTATTAACATAAATTTAATTAAGAATTTATTTATTTCCTTAAGAAATTATAATATATATATAATATCCTTGCTTTAGTAGATTAACTTTATTTATGAATTTATTTTAATGCTCTTGTGTAAAGTATATATAAATATTATATACTTAAACATCCTCCTTCATTCAATTAAGAAAATTGTTCACAACAATTTTATTTCGTCACAATAATAAATACATACAAAATAAATATATATTTATCACTATGTAAATATCCCATGTAATGCACATATATATTATATCACATATAGAAAATAAATAATAAATTTATTTTCTCATATTATAAATTGTTTATATTAATTTATTTACATATAGTAAATATAACTTAATATATTTTATCATATCATGTAAACACATATTACATCATACGAAGCCATACATATAATGCAATATAATAAATTACTATTAAATAAAATTTGTTCATTAAATCTTTATGTTAATATCTCCAAAATTTAAGATTGTTACCGTAAGTATTACCCATAATCTCATTGAATACAAATATAATATTCCTTTACATCATATGAGCAAAATATATGCATTTCATATTTTCCATATAAGTGGAAATTTATTCAGTGAATGCGATATTATAATTAAAATAATATCTTCTCTTTATTAAAATAATTCTAAAGTATACAATAACATTTGTATACCTTAACTAATTATTTTTTTCCTTCAATAAATTGTTTTCAACAATTTAACTATAATAAATATAATAATATATTCACTACATTAAAAACATGCATACATTACACTTAATAATGTAATATATGATTTGTTTAATAAAATTGTGGTTAGACATTAACTATATTTAATGTCACCAATTTACCACATTAAAATAATTTATTATTATAATTTATTTTAATTTTACCCATACGATTTCCTTTAATAAATTGCTCCTACAATTTGCTTACATATAATAAATATATATAATAATATATTTATTATACACAAAATCACATATTGCATAACACATATTCACTTATGCAATACAATATCACACATCATATCATCTAATAAGAATTTTCTTTATTTAAGTCTTATTTTAATAATTCCCAAAAAATAAGGTTGTTACATTTTTCCCCCTTATAAGGATTCCGTCCCCGGAATCACAATACTGAATCGTTCTTAATCAGTTTAGATCTTATTATTTTTTGTAACCTTATCGTTGAATTATTTCAACGTACCACTTCCTTAGGTTTTATATCACTTATCTCTTTTCTTTCCTTAATCAATTCGTATAGATTCCAATTTGTAATTGTTGTTTAAACTCGACTACGTTACGAGTATTATTTACTTCTCAATTTCCTTTTTCTAAGGATATTTCTGAACCATTACATTCTTCATATTCTTCTAAAAGTCCTATCATGCTAAAGGTCATAAAGACCATAAACTTTGTTATGGTGAAGTGAAGATTAGAAACGTGAAAAAATAAAAAATTAAGTCCGAGAATTATAAGAATTTTAGAAGAATATGAAGAATGTAATGGTTCAGAAATATCCTTAGAAAAATGAAATTGATAAGTAAATAATACTCGTAACATAATCGAGTTTAAACAGT
Organism: Panax quinquefolius; assembly: GCA_020205615.1. Lineage (NCBI taxonomy): Eukaryota > Viridiplantae > Streptophyta > Magnoliopsida > Apiales > Araliaceae > Panax > Panax quinquefolius. The sequence goes on from CM035163.1 coordinate 52,712,452, forward strand.
AATTACAAATTAGAATCTATAAGAATTGATTAAGGAAAGAAATGAGATATGTGATATTAAACTTAAGAAAGTGGTACGTTGAAATAATTCAATGATAAGGTTACGAGAACGAATAAGATCTAAACCAATTAAGAACGATTCAGTATTGTAATTCCAGGGACGGAATACTTATAAGGGGGGAAGAATGTGACAACCCAAAATTTTGAGAATTATAAAAATAAGAATTAAATAAAGAAAATTCTTATTAGATGATATGTTGTGTGATATTTTATTGAATAAGTGAATACGTCCTATGCAATATGTGATTTTGTGCATAATAAATATATTATTATCATATATTTATTATATGTAAGCAAATTGTAGGAGCAATTTATTAAAGAAAATGAGATGGTTAAAATTAAAATAAATTATACTATTAAATTATTTTAATGTGATAAATTAGTGGCATTAAATATACTTAATGTATAATCACCATTTTATTGAAGAAATCATATATTAGATTATTGAGCGTAATGTATGCATGTTTTTAATGTAGTGAATATATTATTATATTTATTATAGTTAAATTGTTGAAAACAATTTATACAAGAGAAAAATAATTAGTTTAAGTATATAAAAGTTATTGTATACTTTAAATAAAGGATATTAAAATAAAGATCTACCATTGAATTATTTTAATAAAGAGATAATGTTATTTTTAATGATAATATCTTATTCACCTGAATAGATTTCAAATTATATGGAAAATATGAAATGCATATATTTTTGCTTATATGATGTAAATGAATATTATAGTATTCAATGAGTATTATGGGTAATACATACTAGTAGTAATCAAAATTTTGGAGATATTAAAATAAAGATTTAATAAACAATTTTATTAAATAGTAATTTATTATATTACATTATATGTATGACTTCATATATGATGTAATATGTGTTTACGTGATATGGTAAATATATTAAGTTATATTTATTATATGTAAATAAATTGATATAAACAATTTATAATGTGAGAAAATAAATTTATTATTTATTTTCTATATGTGATATGTGTACATGTGCATTACATGAGATATTTACATGGTGATAAATATATATTTATTTTATATTTATTTATTATGCGAAGTGTACCCTAGGCTATAACTGTAAACAATGTAGATGAAAAGAAAGAAGATGTTAAAACTTGAATGAGGTTTAAATGATCTTAAAATGAATTTAAAAATTTATAAAGAATGTGTTAATATAATACGCAAAGATTTAAAGAAGAATCATAAAATGCAAGAAGTGGAGGATCATGGGACACCTGATTCAAATAATCATTAAATAATATGATTAGAAAGAAGATAAGAAGATCGTAAAAACGAAAAATGATCATAGAATGAGAAATAATCGTAATATAACACAATTATAAGATAAGATCACAACGTGATCTGATCAAGTCAAATAAGAGAAGATAATCAATTGAATGATTGAAAATTTATAGCAGAATGTTGTACAGAAAAGGTACTATGAAACAGTACAAAGAAGAAACTCAGAAAGAGTTATAGATGATGAAACACAAATTAAATAAAATTTGTATTGAGCAAAGAACAAGATAAGATTTGATAGGATTAGGTGGGATTTCAATTGAGTACTCATGTGGTAGCTGAGTTGTACAAACTTTTGTATGAGCAGGGATTTTGTGCTCGATTTAACGACCACTTAGTTTATCACACTGATAATCGTTGAAATGTTATTGTCGCGCTATCGATATACATATGGTGAGAATGTGATTCTTTTCTCATGTATATATTTAATAATTATAGAATAGTAAGATTAGGTACGAGTTCTTAAAACTCATGCTTATGATAAGTTTGACACTCATAATCATATGATATGTTTTTGAGCTCTTAAATGTTTGGACAGTCCCTGATTGGTTCTTGGACTACGTATTAGTAGGACAAGTTCCTAAACACATATTTTGATGACAAGTTCCTAAACACATAATATGTGATAAGTTTATTGAACTATTCTTGGGAATAGGTTTAATTTAATATATTAGGAGTTAATGGTGGAAGAGATGAACATATTCGATAATGGAGTTTTGGAAATAGTTAAAGTGGATGAAAGGAAAAAAAGATATTCTCAAATCTTCTAGCTATGCTAGATTTCAAAGTTTATTGAAATCGTGCTGATATTTGTATTTTTAAAAATATATTGGGTCAAATCACTGAACCAATAAGTGTTAAAAAAAATCGGTTGTTTCTTATGTCTATGCTAATTGTTTCGGCTAGACAAAGTTAAAAATATCAAAAATTATTTTATAGTCATTATTGCATCAATATAATATGATGTAGATAAGACAAATGATGGAGTCATCAATGTAGTTTAACCTAGCGTTGGATGTGATCTAATGATCGTCAACCCACTATGGTATGATGTAGTTTGGCGAAATCATAAAATGACAACATTCTCAACGTACTATTAAAACAGTGCGGTACTATGCGTCATAAAATGATTTTCAGCATTTTAATAATTAAAGATGTGTTAATGCCATTTGAATCAGCTAGAGGCATATTAAAATATTTCGTTACTTATGATTAAACGGTTAAACTATCCAACTAAATTGATTCGGTATGGATTTCAGACTGGATATGAACATCCCTAAATTGGGACAAGATGTTTTATGTGCCAAAAGTAGATGATAAACACAAATGTAGTTCTAAGAGCTAGTGTTTGTGACACCCCCAAATCCAAGTATTTCAATTCCACAGGATTTGGTGTTCACTATACAAATATCATCTATCTATCTACCCGTAACAAACGCAAACCATGCAATAGATAGAATAAATCCTCCCCTTAAGGGATTACAACATCTGAATAAAAATTTCAATCCCAGGTCTAACTAACCTTTAACATCTGTGTGGAACATAAAAAATAATAAATCTTAATAACATTAACATAAGTCTGGAATATGAATACACAATCACATAAAAAACAAGTCTTCATCATTTGCTAATATTGCCCTTCCCTTTGCTAGTAGAAGGCTCATCGGTCGGACCTTTCATTCTTAACTGTAATGTTATTATTACGCAAGAGTGAGCACGATTGCCCACAAATATAATAATGAAACAACAATATAATAACATGCAAGAGAATCAAAGACTTCTGGAATAAATCTCAACTTTTGAATCAAGAATGAATAACAAGTGTCAAAAGAACTTCTGAGGGTCATAAGACCTTGAACTATGTCCTAGGTTATCAAGGGTTACACTTGAAATATTTAACAGTCATAAGACTATGGACTCTTCTACTCGTACCTAGGGGGATCAGCCCTTAGTACCATACTGTGCACAATATCTTAACGCTAAAGCGTAAATAATCCCCTATAACAGGGTTGGTCATCTCAGTTTGACATTAGAGTCCGCACCAAAAGAAGTTTGGTTTGGATAATTCAACAAGGTTTCTGAAATTTAGAACGTTCATCAACTATGGACTAGTTGAATCAAAAAGGGTTCGCTAGTCTAACAAAGTTTAATAATAACTGATATTTAAATCAAATAACAATCTCAAGAGGTATACAATTGAATAAGTATTGTATAGCGTAATCATACTTTGAAAAGATTTAAAATTTTAAATATAACAAATTGAACTTGATCAATAGTAACGAGAATTTATTCGATGTATTTTCATAAACTTGATTAACAATAACAAGTAGGGTTAGGAAAACTTGCCTCGTGCATAGGTTACACATTAATTTATACACGTTCCTTGATTTAATCCTACATACTATTTACATTCACAATACCAGTCAATTATAACGTAACTAGTCATCACAAGTTTATTCTTTTGTCTAAACTCTGGTTATGACTATACTTAGTCAAATAATCACGCTTATTTTCACGTAATATTACACTACACAAACAACAAGCTAACTACGCGTTCAACAATTCATTTAAACACGTAAATATTTCGTTAACATGTTAAGAGTCTAATTTTAACATCACATTATGTAACTAACACATTTTTATGTTCATTAGATTAGGTTACTATTACAGTCCCTAAAATAGAACCATTAAAATGCTCATTCTCGACAGATGCGCAGAGTGGCGCGTGGGCGCCACCATCAAGTATATTAGTATATGGCATAAGATAGGCATAGTATACTGCAACTGGACAATGGTGATGCGCGTGGTTTGGTGGCATGGTCATGGTCTCAAGCTCAGAGTTTGGCCATTGTAGTGCAAAGATACCGTAATCGAAACCGCAGTTCGGGAAAAATGCAGAACATGCCAATTTCTACCAATTTCTCTAGCCATACATGAAATTAGACAGAGCCGAACATTATTTTATACACAAATCATTACTCAACCTTTCTATCACGATTTTAACAATTTAAAAAATACATTTTCTAGAATCAAAACATGTAATTTCATGTTCTTGGTAATTTTGAAAGTTTTTTAAGATAAAATATGAAGATTGGCCATACGGGTTCGTTATAACACTAAATCATTCCATTCCAAGTTTGTTTTCTTCATGTTAACATGCATAATTATATACAAGTGTAAAATTTATGAGATAATATATGATTGACGTATTAAATTGTGAATAAAGGGCCATATGGCCATATTTCTATACATTGTAATTTTTGAAGCAACAATATACGACATATTTTACGAAATTGATGATATGGAAATCTATAATATATAGTAAAAACATGCTATGCTAACATATTATCACATATATATCCACATAATCACTACCATATCCAATTACAAAGATTTTAACAGAACTTGAAAGCCATTTTCATGAAACTTTAAATGACGTAAATAAAAACTTGGTTGAAGAGATTACCCAAAGCGTAGTGTAGATTTAGTAGGGAAACCCTTTCTTAGATGCTTCTTCAATCACTCACTCACAATTTCCCTCAAAAGTTCTCAATTTCTCTCTGACTCTCAAGTTTACTCTTAATTGTAAATACGTAAAATGGAGAAACTAACAAGGCGCACATATAACTCCACTAACGTTGAGGTCAGTTAACCCATACGTGGTTAACTGCTCTCAACTTCCCTTAAAGCTCTGTTTGGTTATTCTTAAAGACTCAATCCCATTTAATTTAATTAATCGTTTATAATATAGTTTAATCGTGTCACACCCAATTACACAATAGATCAAATATCTTATTTAATTTAATTTAAATAAAATAAAATATAATAATTTTTCATTAATTCATATAGTTACAGAATTAATTTTCTCATTTATTAATTATGTCAAATTATTAATTTTCTAATTAATTATTACATTAATTAAAATAACATTATGCTTATTAAATATTTCATTTAATTCAATAAGCTCACATAAATACATACTTTGAATAATAAAAATTCTCCACAATAATTTAATAAATATAACACATATAATTAAATTAATCTGCCAAAACTTCACTACTTAATTATTTAATCTAATAATTAAATCATCAAAAAATATTTATTTAATCCAATAAATATTAAAATTAAATTACAAAATCTCGTTTGTCACATCTTTCCACCCTTAAAAGGATTCTGTCCTCAGAATCACGGCTCAATCAATTCGTCCCGTTACATTCTCCCCCCTTACAAAGATTATGTCCCTAGAATCGCTTACAATAGATTAATTAAATAAATGAGGGTAATTCTTCATCATATGCTCTTCGAGTTCCCACGTAGCTTCTTCAGTGTTGTGGTTCCTCCAAATTACCTTAACAGAAGGTATTACTTTATTTCTGAGAACTTGTTCTTTTCGATCAACAATCTGAACAAGAATTTCATCATAAGATAAATCTTTCTCAAAATGTATGGGTTCGTATTCAATCACGTGCTTTTAATCGGGTTTGTAGGGTCGTAAAACTGAAACATGGAAAATGTTGTGGACATTCTCGAGTGCTGGAGGTAAGGCTACTTCATAAGCAACCTCTCCGATCCTTCGTAGTACCTCAAAGGGTCCAATAAATCTTGGGCTTATTTTCCCTTTCTTTCTGAATCTGATCTTTCCCTTCCAGGGAGACACCTTTAAGAACACATATTACCCGATTCAAACTCAACATTTTAACGGTGTGGATCAGCGTATTTCTTCTGCCTATCTTGAGCTGCTACCAGTTTTGTTTGAATCACTTTGACTATTTCTGTTGTCTGCTATACCAATTCTGGGCCTAGTAATTGTCTCTCGCCAACTTCATCCCAGTATAGCGGAGTTCTGCAATTTCTGCCGTATAACGCTTCATAAGGAGGCATGTCAATACTAGCGTGGTAACTGTTGTTGTAGCCGAACTCTACGAGCGGTAGGTAATCATACCAATTTCCTTTAAAGTCCATTATACAAGCTCTTAACATATCTTCTAATGTCTGAATCGTTCTTTCACTATGTCCATCTGTTTGAGGGTGATATGCCGTACTCAGTCTCAACTACGTACCCATGCATTCCTGTAGTCGTTTCCAGAAGTACGATGTAAAGCGCGGATCCCTATCAGAAACAATTGACACCGGAACTCCGTGTCTCGAAACAATCTATTTTACATATAATTTTGCCAACTGGTCTATGTTAAATTTGATTCCGATCGGAAGGAAGTGTGCGGATTTTGTCAGTCGGTCAATGATAACCCATACTACGTCGTAGCCTTTCTGAGTTATCGGAAGACCAACCACGAAATCCATCGTAATGTGTTCCCATTTCCATTATGGAATCTCCAATGGTTGTAGTAACCCACTCGACCTCTGATGTTCTGCTTTCACTTTCTGACATGTCAGACATTTGGCAACACACTCTGCAACATCTCGTTTCAAGTTTGGCCACCAGAAATGTTGTCGAAGATCTTGGTACATCTTGGCACTGTTGGGTAAAATCTAATTATGCACTACACGCGAGTATACGCGGTCAACAAGTAATAAAGTGATAAGTTGAGTATCGTTCCCACGAGGAATTATTAATACAAAATCACCAAGTACTAACCTGTAACCAACTCAATCTTATTTAAACGAATGAATTTCAAATTATATAAATTAAACTACTATTAAATTCCACTAGTTAAATGATGATTACGGAGATTTAAGATCACAACTTCACTTATTGCTTCATTTAAGTTAACACACTTCTCATCAATTATTCTCTATCCTGAATTGTTAATCAAGAACACTAAAGCAGATAAAATCACCTCTCGATGCATAATACCCATACTCACTTAAATCCACAGATGATAGAATTAAATAAGACACCCTAATTAACTAATCCACTATATCTCTATGTGAATTACAATTAAAAAGAATTTAAGGCACAAGTACTCTAAAAGATTACATATGGCGTAAAGGCATATCTCTATCCTAAACACGAATCATGAATTCCATCTATGCAGAAATCAGAAACACATGCTATCATGATCAGATCTAAATCAAAACTTCATCTCTCGAGTTCATATAGATTATCACGGTAATTGTTTAGCTAGGCAATTAAGCAATTAAGTCCAAATTATAATAGACAATCCAAATATATCTAATAAGACTAAAAAAGAAGCATATCAAAGTAAACTACACAATAAGATCCATAGTAATCTAAAACAAAGAATTAGTTCATTGAATTAAAACTAAGAATCTATAATTGAATAAACAATAAAAGACAAAGATAGAAGAAGATGAGAAGATATAATCTATTGTCTATAGATTTGAAGCTCCATCCTTGCTCCTACTTTGAATCTTCAATTGTCTCCAAGTTGCTTCAATCTCCAAAACTATTTAGAACTAGTGTTTTGATCTAATCTACTCTAATCTAATCTAATAGAATCATCTTTATCCTATAATCTCTCTCTAATCTTTGTTATTCCCCTCCTTTTATAAGCCTTTTTACATGTCTTTAAGTCCTCTTGGAAGTCCTTGAGTTAATTGGATCGAAACAATCCTTCCCGAACTCAAATTTGGCCAAAAAACGTCTTTTCTACGCATACCTCCGCCCCGGCGGGGGTTTAGGTTTGTACAGGGCCCGCCCCGACAGGATATGATTCTGTTTAGTAGCTGGTATGCACGCCCCGACGGGCATTTTGTGAAGGAAAAGCCCGCCCCAGCGGGGGTTCATTTTCTATCACAGCGTCCTCTGGTAAAATGGCCATACCTTTTGATCCGTAAGGATTTATGGGGTCTACCACCTATCAAATCGAAGATATCGACGAGCTCTACAACTTTATTTCTTTGAGAATTGAGAAATAACGAACGGACGAAGGTCAAAATTGAGCTGGAATGGACTGCTATGCAAATGGCCACCCAAAACAGTGACGTTCGACGTCCGTTGGTACAAAGATCATTACTCTTGCATCCGAACTTTGATTAGAATGATTCAAGATGTTCCGGAAAGCTACGAAGACGCTGTACAATGTAAGCCAAGTTCCAAGCCAACTAGAGTCCATGTACAATCCAAACGCTTAGCACCCATGTTCCAACAGAATTTCAAGCAGAACACAACACTCATGATTCGACACCCCAGCTTTGCACGGGTTCAGATATCTTTAAAAAGGGCATACTTCTGGCTACCATTCTTTTAATTCCATATGAAGACCCCCCGCCCTGGCGGGGGTGTACAAGGCAAATAGGCCCGCCCCGGAGGGGGTCTATTCTGTTGAATTATTATTGTTGCTTCATGACTTCTTCCAAAATTCCACCGAATTGACTCCAAATGATTCCAAATGACTCCAAATCTTTGTTAAATGTCGCACCAACCATCCTACACATAAAATAACAAGAAACAAGTAAAAACGAACATGAACTCAAGAAAATAACAACAAATATGCATGAAATGGACACCGATTCGCGTATATAAAATCCACTTATCAAAATCCCCCAAACTTAAACTGTGCTAGTCCTCAAGCACAAAACAACCACATGTTATGCAATGCAATGAAATCTAACTCATCTATATGCCTACAAATCCAGCAGTATTGATAGACATAAGTCTATTCAACCGGCCTTAGAGAAATCAAGTAAACATGATAATACATCATATCAAAACTCATTAGTAACTTCCCAATCAATCATCAAATATTAGACTGTTATCACTAATATAGTGCGTGTTTGCTCCACGACAATTTTAACTGATATAGAATCAAATTTAACACATAACAAGTCTCTTCGAAGGCATCATACAGTGTAAACTCAAGAAATCCAAAAAAAAGCTAGATCCAACTAAAATCAAACAATTACAAATATCGAGGGTCAACATGGGATACTTATGCATTATTTTTCATCTACAAGGGCTTTTTGCTCTTATTTCCCGTTTTATTCATTTTTTTTTATTTTATATACTCATAGCTATGCAATGTCTTATTCCCTTAGGCTTTTCAATGCTACCTTAACGAACTTTCGACCAACGACTCCCAGACCATTAAGACCTTAGGGCGCTAGGTGTAAAGATAATCCCCTCGTTCCCCGGCAACGGCGCCAAAAACTTATTGGATAAAATCTAATTACGCACAACACGCAAGTATACGTGATCAACAAGTAATAAAGTGATAAGTTGAGTATCATTCGCACAGAGAATTATTTAATAAAAATCACCAAGTACTAACCCGTAACCAACTCAATCTTATTTAAAAGAATGAATTTAATGCTTTAAATTAAATTATTTAACTAAACTAATTCTAATTACCACTAATTAAAAATCAGATTATGGAGATTTAAGATCACAACTTCACTTATTGCTTCATTTAAATTAACACACTTCTCATCAATTATTCTCTATCCTAAATTGTTAATCAAGAACACTAAAGCAGATAAAACCACCTCTCGATGCATAATACCCATACTCACTTAAATCCACAATTGATAGAATTAAGTAAGACACCCTACTTAACTAATCCACTATATCTCTATGTGAATTACAATTAAAAAGGATTTAAAGCACAAGTTCTCTATAAGATTACATATGGCGTAAAGGCATATCTCTATCCTAAACACGAATCATGAATTCCATCTATACAGAAATCACAAACACATGCTATCATGATCAGATCTAAATCAATACTTCATCTCTCGAGTTCATATAGATTATCATGGTAATTGTTTAGCTAGGCAATTAAGCAATTAAGTCCAAATCATAATAGACAATCCAAATATAGCTAATAAGACTAACAAAGAAGCATATCAAAGTAAACTACACAATAAGATCCATAGTAATCTCAAATAAAGAATTAGTTCATTGAATTAAAACTAAGAATCCACAATTGAATAAACAATAAAAGACAAAGATAGAAGAAGGTGAGAAGATATAATCTATTGTCTGTAGATTTGAAGCTCCATCATTGCTCCTACTTTGAATCTTCAATGGTTTCCAAGTTGCTTCAATCTCCAAAACTATTTAGAACTAGTGTTTTGATCTAATTTACTCTAATCTAATCTAATAGAATCATCTTTATCCCCTAATCTCTCTCTAATCTTTGTTATTCCCCTCCTTTTAAAAGCCTTTTTACATGCCTTTAAGTCCTCTTGGAAGTCCTTGAGTCAATTGAATCGAAACAATCCTTCCCGAACTTAAATTTGGCCAAAAAAAATGTATTTTCTCGCAAGATACCCCACCCTACGGTGGGGTTTAGACTTGTCTGAGGCCTGCCCTTGCTGGCTATGATTCTGCTTAGTACTGGTATGCTCACTTTTGCGTGGCATTTGGTGAAGGAAAAGCCCACCCCGGCGGGAGTTCATTTTCTATCACATCGTCCTCTGGTAAAACGGTCATAACTTTTGATCCGGCAGGAGTTACGGGGCCTGTAATCTATCAAATCGAAGATATCGACGAGCTCTACAACTTTCATTCTTTAAAAATTGAGAAATAACGAATGGATAAAGGTAGAAATTGAGCTGTAAGTGACTACTATGCAAATGGCCACCCAAAATAGTGACGTTCGACGTCCGTTGGTACAAAGATCATAACTCTTGCATCCGAACTCCGATTAGAATGATTCAAGATGTTTTGAAAAGCTACGAAGATGCTCTACAATGTAAGCCAAGTTCCAAGCCAACTAGAGTCCATGTACAATCCAAACGCTTCACACCCATGTTCCAACAGAATTTCAAGCAGAACACAACACTCATGATTCGACACCCCCCCCTCCCTGGGGTGTATGCTTTAAAGGGTCTGCATCAAGCGGTACCATTCTATTAATTCCATATGAAGAACCCCCGCCCCGGCGGGGGTCTATTCTGCTGAATGATTACTGTTGCTTTATGACTTCTTCCAAAATTGCACCAAATTGACTCCAAATGATTCCAAATGACTCCAAATCTCCGTTAAATGTCGCACCAACCATCCTACACATAAAATAACAAGAAACAAGTAAAAACTAACATGAACACAAGAAAATAGCAAAAAATAAGCATGAAATGGACACCGATTCGCGTATATAAAATCCACTTATCAGGTACTACCAGGGTGAATTGAATATCATGAGCTATGAGCCTCGTTCAAAATGTCTTCCTTATCTCTGGTACTGGCGGTACCTAAATTCTGCTCTCAAATCTTAATATTCCTTCCTTGTCCATCTTGAATCTCAATTCGGTTCTTTCAGATATCTTCTTTTTCACCTTTTTACATTCTTCATCCTAAATTTGAGCCTCCTTAACTTTATCCAGTAAAGTTGTACCAGCTTGCATCTGAAATAGCTTCTCATCAATTTCCATAGGATACTTCACTTCCAATTCCAGTTTTTCAATTGCTGAAATTAGCTCCCCCTGAGCGGTCAACATCATCAATTTCTCCTGACCCTTTCTACTTAAGGCATTAACAACCACATTTGCCTTACCTAGATGGTATAGAATCTCACAATCATAGTCCTTAATTAACTCCAACCACCTTCTTTGGCGCATATTCAAGTCCTTCTATGTAAAAATATATTTCAGACTCTTGTGGTCTGTATATATTTCACACTTCTCCCCATAGAGATAGTGTCTCCAGATCTTCAAAGCGAATACCATCGCAACTAACTCCAAGTCGTGGGTCGAATACCCCTTCTTATAATCCTTCAATTGTCGTGATGCATACGCAATGACTCTGTCGTTTTGCATAAGCACACAACCAAGTCCTTTATGTGATGCATCACTATAAACCACAAAATTTCATGTATCATCCAGAAGAGATAACACAGGTGCTGTACTCAACCTTTTCTTCAATTCTTGAAAGCTTTCCTCACACTTCTTCGTCCAAACGAATTTCACCGTTTTTCATGTCAAATTTATTACCGGAGTTGCGATTCTGGAAAAATTTTGAATGAATCTTCTGTAATATCCTGCCAATCCAAGAAAACTTCGTACTTCTGACGGCGTTCTCGGCTGATCCCAGTTTATCACGCTTTGACTTTGGATGGATCTACCGAAATTTCGTCTTTATCAATCACATGTCTAAGAAATAGTACGCGCTCGATCCAAAATTCGCATTTTAAAAACTTAGCATACAACTTCTCCCTTCTCAATGTCTCTAATGTCACCCTCAAATGCTCTTCACGTTCTTCCTTAGTTTTCGAATATACCAAAATATCATCTATAAATACCACTACAAATTTGTCCAAAAACGGCTTGAACACACCATTCATTAAGCCCATAAATGCTGCAGGAGCATTTGTTAGACCAAATGGCATTACCAAAAATTCGTAGTGACCATATCGTGTTCTGAACGCTCTCTTTGGTAATCCTCTGGTTTCACCTTCAGTTGATGATAACCATTCCTCAAGTCTATCTTTGAAAAGTATCTTGCTCCCTTCAATTGATCGAACAGGTCGTTGATCCTCGGTAATGGATATCTATTCTTAATTGTGACCTTATTCAATTCTCTATAGTCGATGCAAAGCCGCATCGTCCCATCCTTCTTCTTCACAAACAATACCGGCGCTCCCCACGGCGATATGCTCGGTTGAATGTACTTCTTGTCCAGTAATTCTTGTAGTTGTACCATCAATTCTTTCATCTCTACCGGTGCCATACGATAAGGTACCTCCGATATTGGAGCCGTTCCTGGAGCCAAATCGATCAAAAATTCAACCTCTCTATCTGGTGGAAGTCCTGGCAAATCGTCCAAAAATACGTCTGCGAAATCCCTCACTACTGGTATCTCCTCTACTTTCGGATTCTCTTTACGACTGTCGACTATATAAACTAAATATCCTACACAGCCTTGTCTTAACAACTTCCTGGCCTGCATCATCGTCAGACAATTCGCTTGTCTAGGCGATTTGCTACCATTAAACATAACCTTTGACAGAGTTATAAGGTTAATACGCTTCCTTTGGCAATCAATTATAGCCTTGTGATTGAATAGCCAATCCATTCCCAAAATAAAGTCAAATTTCCCAAGTTTGATAGGGATAAGGTCTACATTCATAATGTTACCCTTAATATCCACCCTACAGTTCTTGTGTGCGTATTTAATAGGGATCACTTCTCTATTCGCAATTTCAATGTTCATGGGGTATTCTAATTCATCCTTAGATAATTCTAAATTCTTAGCAAAGTCATCAGATATAAATGAACAAGTAGCACCCGAATCAAATAATACATAAGCATTAACTTTATTGATTGGAATGATACGACACCCCAAGGTTTGCACATTTACCCAGTTGATTTGATTAATCGCTAAATTATTAATGAAATTTAATTTTCTATTTATTATTTTGAAATAGTAAGGACCGCCACTCTTGATTTTGATTAATGTATGTATATGTATAGGGTAAACCCCAACTTATTATTAATGAAATAATTTTCAAAATTAATGCAAAGTTGGTAAAATATAAAATATTTCAAAATAAGCAAGTGGTTATAAAATATTCATTTTTTTGGGAATATTCGTTTTGGTCGTGGAATATTCGTCATCGTTTGGGAATATTCGTATTTACACAAGCAGCCCATGTGTGGGCCCCATAACGGAAAGTTTATTGGATGAAGAAAACGACAAATATAAGTTGTTTAAAAATAATCACAGAAGTTGTTATCAAGTAACATCGCTGGAATACCTTATGGTTAAAACACAAGAATACGCGTTGTTACACAAAGAGCATATTCTGATTGCACCAATTATTGAAGGCACTACTCAATAATGGTTTAAAGAATCATCGCTCAAAGATTTTATTTTATCGATTCAATAATTAATTACGTTGATATTTTATATTGTTGTTGTTTCAATAATTGTCATTACAATCGTATTTTCCATTATCGAGCAATAATTCATATTATCTCTAATAATATTAGATAACATTATTGACAATGTCTAGAAAGTTCATTCTAAGGAGAGGTTTGGTCATCTAATCAATTGCGCGCCAAGAAGAAGAGAGATCCTTATCGAAAGCCCCCTCTATCCCTGAACCGCGCTGGTTGTCAATAATGTGATTCTGTAATATTATTTATGAATAATTAATTATTGATTTATATGATGAGGAAAATATTGATTTTATGAGGATATAGATGGAGAAAATTTTAATGTGACAATTGTTGAAAATTAATATTTTATCTTTTTCTCGATAAAATAATTCATTTAAATATATTATTTTAATAATATATTAACGATGATATTTTTACAATGAATGTGGGATATATGAGTATATGAGGAGGAAGAGTATTTTGTGGCATTAAATGTTTAACACATGTTTTTGTGTTGGTGGACACAATTATCGACCAAATTTGATTATAAATTTATAAAATCGTCCGCTTGTGGATTTTTTGGTCAATTTTTATTTGGAATTTGGAAAAACTTTCTTCTGTAAAGTTGTAGAGAATTGAATTTCCTATAAAAACTCGCGAGATTTGAATTTTCTGATGAAAGGGCTATTTATTATGAATTATTGAAGTTCCGAAGTTCCGAAATAATTAATTTTTGGGAGTTTTAGTTAATTATTTTGAGAAAAACGTTTTTTGCAACTAAGTTGGCCTCACATGTGATTCAAATGGGCTGAGATCAGTTGTCTAAGGTGGGCTAAAGAAAATGTGAAAAATATATTAATATTATATTCAATTTCTCGCTTTTGGTGTTCTAAGCATTTTCCTATAAATAGGTGCTTAGGTTAGAATTGAAAAACACACCGTAAACCCAAGTTTTCTCTATTTCTCTCTCGATATATTGAGCGTATTCTTGTGAGTATACTTTGAGTATTGTTAGACTAAGGTAAGTTCCTTCAAAGACTATACCCTAGATTCCAAATTTAGAAGTACTAATCTTTCGAGGTAAGGGATGTTATTTTCTTCTCAAATGATATTATTTCTTCAATATCATTATGTCAAATATTGGTTGGAACTTTTTATCAAATTTGGAACTTTTTCATGTCTGGGGTTACTATTATTCATGAGTTACTATTCACGAGTTACTATTTCATGAGTTACTATTCACGAGTTACTATTCACGAAGTTACTATTCACTTAGTACTATTCATGAAGCGTGAAGATTTTTTTGTGGAATTTCTATCTTTTGGTGTCTGAGTTACTATTCACGATACTATTGTGACTATTCATTCATGATACGACACTATTCAATTAAAAAATAAAATTTCTTCTTTTTGTCCAAAATATCTATTCGGATACTAGCTTTGATCAGATCCATGTTTTGATCATTCTTGAATTTTACACCACTATGATTATTTTTGAGGTATTTTGAACATGGATAAAACAAAGTACTAATCCTTAATCCTTAATCCTTGTCATTTTGTTTCATCGGATTCGCTTTTTTAAAAATATTTTTCATCATCCTCTATTTTAAATGATGATATTATTGAATATCTTTGGCCCAGAAGTAAAAGATGAATGATTTTCAAGAATATCTTTGGGTCAGTAGCAAAAAAAGATGAATGTGTGTTTAGATGAATAATGACTAATCGATGAATATCTTCGCCTCAGTAGTGCAAAGATGAATATTTGATTCCGTATGTATATTGATTGATGTTACAGGATAAAAGATAGACGATGAAATTTTAAATTCATACATGAAGATAGTAGTTTGCATTCTCTACTTAACTCTTCTAATGAATTATTATTTCACGCTAATATTGATTTAAAATTTGTTGTCTATTGTATTCTATTAGATTTTTCCTCGTTGAAGACTAACGTAATTTGTTGTATATTATCTTAGTCATAATATTCTTTATCGGGCTAGTTGAGCTCACCCTTTTCCTTTTTGTTCCATTTTTTTCTTCTCAGAGGCGAGAATATAAAAATAGTATTTAGCTCTGAAAATGGAATGAAGGTTTTAGAAAGGATTGTTTAGTAGTCCTCACCATTTTTGTAAAATAATGTATCAATAAATGTGATGAGGATTTATTTGAGTATAGATATTGTCTAGAAGATAATATTTGTATTCAAACTCACAGCTTTTATCGTTGTAATAATAAAGTTGTAGTTGTTTTCGCACTCATGTATGATGACAACTCGTAATGGGTGATGTATACCTATTTTGGGGCGCCACAATTGGTATCGAGCTTAGGATATGATCTCCGGTGAGATCGGGAATAGAACTCAGAGGAGAGACGAGTAAATCCTTCGCTAAAGTGTGTCCTACCTAAGCTTATTTTTTTAGTTGGTCAAGATATAAGGATATTATGTGATATATTGATTTCCTTAATTAACCCTTGTTTTACGACAAGATTTGAGAATGTCGATCGAGAATATTAACAATGGAAATGAGACCGTGGAGACGCTCAGACTCACCAACGAGGAGAACGCAACAGTCGGGCAATGTTCCTCCCGTGAACAACACCACCGAAAGCGATGATGAACGAGGGATGTTTAGAAGCTTTTGCAGCTCATGCAAAATCGCACGAGGAGACTCGTGTTCAAAATATGTGAGGAAATGATAGCAATTCACAAGTTGTCACAAACCAAGCAGCTTCAAAGAGTTGGGACCACTGAATTTAAGGGAAAGCCGATCCGATCATGGCGGAAACACGGGTCAAACAAATTACCAAGATATTCGATGTCTGGGATGCACGGAGAGAACAGAAGGTTCCATTCGCCACCTTTTATGTTTCGTGGCGAGGCGACATCGGTGGGAGTTTATGGAAGTTGCACTCCATCCAAAACCAAGACTCAAGATGTCTTGGGAAACGTTTCAGAAACTATTTAATGACAAATACTTTTTCCGAAAGTGTTCGCTATATGAAGGAAGTGGAGTTCATCGATTAGAGCAAAACAAATGACGGTGTCTCAAAGACGAGGCAAAGTTTGCAGAGTTATCCGTGTTTGCACCTCATTTGGTGGAGAATGAGGAACATATGACGCGGATGTTTCTTAGAGGTTTGAAAACCCAAGATACGCCAAGATCTCATTTCTCATAAACTTTTCTCTATTCAGATGTTGTAAATGTGGCTCAATTATTAGAGCGAGATAACGAGTACGGCCAACCGAGGGACCATAACTGTGGATCGCATCAGTAGATAGCAGAACAATGTAATAATGATAACCAAATGAGAAAGAAAACAGACGGACAAAATGGTAACCACTCCGTGGTAATCATGGCCATGAAAATAGAAGAAGCGAGTCAGAGGAGATTTTAAAAGAGGAGATTTAACAATGACTATGTGAAGACGATAAAGGCCAAGAAAGAATCGGTTCTAAGGGAGGAGAACGACCACCGGCCATATGCTATAAATGCGGAAAGAGGGACATATCACCAAACCGCCCACAACAGATTCAAGGTATGCTATAATTGTGGGAAAGGAAGGACATATCGCCGAGATTGTACGGTAGAGCGAAACCTAGTTCAATGGGGACGGTGACTCAAAAGATCGTCCCGTAAAAGTCAAAGTCAACGATTCCGGAAGAAGCGCTTTGTTGTGATCGGGTCAAAATGCGAAGAACCCAAACGAGGTGATCACGGTAAGCTATTTATAAATTCTTGCTAAGTTTATACCTTACTTGATACCGGTGTATACCCATTCATTTATCTCTCCCGCTTGTGCTCAACGCTTAAACTTGACTCGAGAAATTAGACTTTGACCTATCTCGTGGAAACTCCGTTAGAGAAACTTTCATCACATCCATCGCTTATAAATCTTGTTTGATTCAAGTTGGCACCATCACCTTACCGTTGAATTTTATCTCTTTAAAGATACTTGCTTTTGATGTGATTTTAGGATTGATTGGTTAACTACTCATCATGCCAAAATTGATTGTTTTCGTAAGGTTGTTAGTTTTCATATTCCTAACCAACCCGTTGTATTTAATTCAAGCAACTAAACCATTAAAATCAATCATCGTCATATCTAATCATAAAGCTATTCGCTTATTGAAAAACGGATGTCAAGCTTTCTTAGCCCATGTTATGGATTTGAATAAAGACACGCCAAATTTGAATAATATTCGTTGTTATCGATTTTTTCCCGACGATTTTCAAGAACTTCCGGCCTACCCCGTAACGTGAAGTTGAATTCTTTATTGATCTTGAACCCGTACAAAGCCCATTTCTAAAACCCCATATCGAATGGCTCCTATTGAACTTCAGAGTTAAAGGTCCAACTACGTGTGAATTGTTGGACATCGGTTTCATCTGGCCCTAAGACATCTCCTCGGGGTGCTCCTGCTTTTATTTGTAAAGAAGAAAGACGGAGTATGCGATTTTGTATCGACTATCTGGAATTGAACCATGTCACCATCAAGAATAGGTATCCTCACCTCGTATTGATGACTTGTTTGACCAATTGCAAGGGCACAATTTTTTTCAAAATCGATCTTCGCTCGGATATCATCACCAAGATTAGAATCGAGGATATTCCAAAGACCGCTTTAGTAACTCCCAGACGGGCATTATGAATTCTTAGTCATGTCTTTCTGATCGACTAATGCTCCCGCTGGCTTTTCATGGATATGATGAACCGAGTATTCAAGGAATATTTGGATCGGGCTTTGTTGTTGTTTTTATTGATGACATCCTCATATATTCCAAAAGTCGTGAAGATCATGAGCACCATTTGAAGTCGGTACTCCAAAGGCTTCGTGAAAACAAACTATATGCCAAATTGAAGAAATGCGAGTTCGCTTGAGGAAGTAGCATTCCTTGGGCACGTGGTGTCAAAACATGGAGTATCCGCTGATCCCGCCAAGATGAAGCAATACAAAGTTGGGAGCAACCAAGTTTGGATCAAGCACGTAGTTTTTTGGGCTTAATGGTTATTATCTGAGATTCGTGGAAGGGTTTTCTAATCGCTACTCCATTAACTCGCCTAACTCCTAAGGATACAAAATTCGCTTTGGAGCGAAGAATGCGAGAAGAGTTTCCAAGAGCTTAAGAGGAGACTTATTTCTAAGACTGTTTCTAACAATACCATCCGTTCTGATGGATTTGTTATCTACAAATGATGCTTCGTGCAAAGGGTTAGGATGTGTTCTCATGCAAACGGGAAAGTCATAGCCTATGCCTCGCGACAACTTAAAGAGTATGAGAGGAATTATCCTACTCATGATCTAGAGTTGGCAAAGCAATGCTTTTCGCGCTTAAAGATATGGAGGCACTATCTATATGGGGAGAAAGTGGAGATATATTCGCACCATAAAAGCCTTAAATATTTCTTCACTCAAAAAAAGAACTCAACACGCGGCAAATGACGCTGGCTCGAGCTATTGAAAGACTACGCACCACACTATTCAATACCATCCTCGAAAAGTTTAACGTGGTAGCCGACGCGCTGAGTAGAAGATCATATGCGTGAACGAAAAGCGATGATGTCAAGTATACGACAGAGCCAACTTTAATAGAAAAAGTTAAGGTTGCTCAAGCCACCGACCCGGAAATCGATGCGTATGAAGAAGAAAGTACAAGAAGGAGCTATTCCTAAGCTTAGAATTGATGAAGAAGGAATACTTGAGTCCACTCTAGACTTTTTGTGTTCCTAACGACTCGATTTGAAGTACAAGATTATGATGGAGGCACACAATACACCATTTGCAATCCATCCTCGAAGTACTAAATGTATCGTGATCTTCACATACATTTTGGTGGAACAATATGAAGAGAGAGATTGCAAAGTTTATCTCAATGTGTTTAACTTGTCAACGTAAAGGCGAGCATCCGGTACCTAAGGGTCCGTCTGAACCACTGAGATTCAAATGGAAGTGGGAACACATTACCATGGATTTCAAGCACGGGTCTTCCTACGGCTTTCGTGGCATCAATGCTATTTGGGTTATTGTTGATAGATTAACCAAGTCCGCTTCATTTTTGCCGACACGGAGACTTATTCACTTGAACGCTCTTGCTAGTATGTACGTGAATGAGATTGTGAGGTTGCATGGCATGCCCGTATCCATAGTTTCGGATCGTGACCCAAGATTCACTTCAAGATTTTGGGTTAGCTTGCAAAAAAGCTATGGGCACGGATTTACGATTCGGATCAAGCATACCATCCTCAAACGGACGGACAATCGTAAAGGACTATTCAAACTCTTGAAGATTTATTAAGACTCGTGTGTCCTAGACTTCAAAGGCGCTTGGGATAAGTATTTACCATTGGTGGAATTCTCCTACAACAACAAGCTTATCGTGCAAGTATAGGTGTAGCTCCATTCAAGCATTATATGGACGAAAGTGTCGCTCTCCAAAGATGTTGGGACGAGGTGGGTGAAGCAACACCGTTGGGACCCGAGTTGGTACGTATGACTACTTTAAAAGATCCAAATGATTCGACAACGATACAAACCAAGACAAGATCGACAAAAAGAGTTATGCGGATCTTCATCGAAAAGGACGTGGAATTTAGTGTGGGGATCATGTATTGTCGAAGTTGCTTCCATGGAAGGGAGTTACAAGATTTGGGAAGAGAGGAAAGCTCAATCCACGATTTATTGGTCCATTTCAAATTCTTGACCGAGTAGGAAATGTAGCCTATAGACTCGCGTTATTCTCCGAGTATGTCTCGTGTTCATAATGTGTTTCATATATCCGTATTTCAGAATATGTGAAAGACCCCAACCACGTTATAGAAGTTAGAACCGGGACGAGATAGCCAAGACTTAACGTATGAGGAGGTACTGCCAAGATTTTGGATAGAAGGAGCATGTCCCACGCCAAGAAAGGTCATACCACAAGTTAAAGTTTTTGTGGAGGAATCATGCTATAGAGGAAATGACCCGAATTGGAAACGAAATGAAAGCGAGGTATCCTCACCTTTTCAAACACTGTGTACGCACGCCAATTTCGAGGACTAAATTTCATAAGGAGGGAGGTTGTAAGACCTCAACTTATTATTAATGAAATTTAATTTTCTATTTATTATTTTGAAATAGTAAGGGTTGATTTGATTAATGTGGATAGTTAGGGTAAAATACGCAAATATTTCAAAATAAGCAAGTGGTTATAAAATATTCATTGTTGTTTGGGAATATTCGTTCTTGGTCGTGGAATATTCGATCGTTTGGGAATATTTCGACGACGACAACGTAGCAAGCCATGTGGGCCCCATAACGGAAAAGCGATTGGATGAAGAAAACGACAAATATAAGTTGTTTAAAAATAACTACAGTAGTTGTTACCGCTAACATCGTTGAATACCCGGTGGTTAAAACACAAGAATACGCTGTTGTTGCATTGCAGTTACACCAGATTGCACCAATTATTGAAGGCACTACTCAATAATGGTTACAATGTGAATTATCGCTCAAAGATTTTATTTTATCGATTCAATAATTGCTACGTTGATATTTTATATTGTTGTTGTTTCAATAATTGTCATTACATCGTATTTTCCATTATCGAGCAATAATTCATATTATCGAATAATATTATTAGATAACATTATTGACAATGTCTAGAAAGTTCGTCTAAGGAGAGGTTTGGTCATCTAATCGCGCCAAGAAGGAGAGATCCTTATCGAAAGCCCCTCTATCCCGGAACCGCCTCGTTGTCAATAATGTGATTCTCGTAATATTATTTATGAATAATTAATTATTGATTTATATGATGAGGAAAATATTGATTTTATGAGGATATAGATGGAGAAAATTTTAATGTGACAATTGTTGAAAATTAATATTTTATCTTTTTCGATAAAATAATTCATTTAAATATATTATTTTAATAATATATTAACGATGATATTTTTACAATGAATGTGGGATATATGAGTATATGAGGAGGAAGAGTATTTTTGTGGCATTAAATGTTTAACACATGTTTTTGTGTGTTGGTGGACACAATTATCGAATTAAATTTGATTATAAATTGTAAAATCGCCCGCTTGTGGATTTGGTCAATTTTTATTTGGAATTTGGAAAAACTTTCTTCTGCAAAGTTGTAGAGAATTGAATTTCCTATAAAAACTCGCGAGATTTGAATTTTCTGATGAAAGGGCTATTTATTATGAATTATTGAAGTTCAAGTTCAAATAATTAATTTTGGGGGAGTTTTAGTTAATTATTTTGAGAAAAACGTTTTTTTTTGCAACTAAGTTGGCCTCACATGTGATTCAAATGGGCTGAGATCAGTTGTCTAAGATGGGCTAAAGAAAATGTGAAAAATATATTAATATTATATTCAATTTTCTCGCTTTGGTGTTCTAAGCATTTTCCTATAAATAGGTGCTTAGGTTAGAATTGAAAAACACACCGTAAACCCAAGTTTTCTCTATTTCTCTCTCGATATATTGAGCGTATTCTTGTGAGTATACTTTGAGTATTGTTAGATTGTGCAAGTTCCTTCAAAGACTATACCCTAGATTCCAAATTTAGAAGTACTAATCTTTCGAGGTAAGGGATGTTATTTTCTTCTCAAATGATATTATTTCTTCAATATCATTATGTCAAATATTGGTTGGAACTTTTTATCAAATTTGGAACTTTTTCATGTCGGGGTTACTATTCATGAGTTACTATTCACGAAGTTACTATTCATGAGTTACTATTCACGAGTTACTATTTACTAGTTACTATTAGTACTATTCATGAAGCGTGAAGATGTTTTTTTGTGGAATTTCTATCTTTTGGTGTCTGAGTTACTATTCACGATATACTCAAGACTATTCACGATACACTACACTATTCAATCGAAAAAATAAAATTTCTTCTTTTTTGTCCAAAATATCTATTCTCGATACTAGCTTTGATTGTATCCATGTTTTGATCATTCTGAATTTTACACCACTATGATTATTTTTGAGGTATTTTTGAACATGGATAAAACAAAGTACTAATCCTTAATCCTTAATCCTTGTCATTTTGTTTCATCGGATTCGCTTTTTTAAAAATATTTTTCATCATCCTCGCCTTAAATGATGATATTATTGAATATCTTTGGCCCGTAGTAGTAAAAGATGAATGATTTTCAAGAATATCTTGGTCAGAGCAAAAAGATGAACAGTGTTTAGATGAACATGATTAATCGATGAATATCTTCGCCTCAGAGTAAAAAGATGAATATTTGATTCCGTATGTATATTGATTGATGTTACAGTGGATAAAAGATAGACGATGAACTTTTAAATTCATACATAGAAGATAGTAGTTTGCATTCTACTTAACTCTTCTAATGAATTATTATTTTCATGCATAATATTGATTTAAAATTTGTTGTCTATTGTATTCTATTAGATTTTTCCCCGTTGAAGACTAATCGTAATTTGTTGTATATTATCTTAGTCATAATATTCTTTATCGGGCTAGTTGAGCTCACCCTTTTCCTTTTTGTTCCATTTTTTTTCTCAGAGGCTAGAATATAGAAAGTATTTAGTCTGGGGTATGGAATGAAGGTTTTAGAAAGGATTGTTTAGAAGTCCTCACCATTTTTGTAAAATAATGTATCAATAAATGTGATGAGGATTTATTTGAGTATAGATATTGTCTAGAAGATAATATTTGTATTCAAACTCACGCTTTTATTGTTGTAATAATAAAGTTGTAGTTGTTTCGCATCATGTATTGACAACTCGTAATAGGTGATGTATACCTATTTTGGGGCGCCACGAGCGATTATATATATATAAAAGTTGTAAATATATATATAGACTTAATCAACCACCACGAAGCAACTCCATGGGGATCGGAAATGTAAATATATAAAAGTGGTAAATATATATATATATATGGATGATGATGAACCGCCACGTAAGTAAACTCAAAGCGGACGAAATGTAAATAAAGTCGTAAAGCGATCAACCGCCACTTAAGTAAACTCTAGCGGTGATTTTAATGTAAATAAAAGTTGTAAAGGCCAATAAGTAAACTCGTGTTCGATAAAATGTAAATATATATATATATGTACAAATATATATATATATATATATAAAAGCAGTAAATGCACCAGATGTAAATCCGGGCTCATCGAATATGTCCGACAACAATTATATATATGTATATATATATATATAAAAGCGAGTAAACGCACCGGATGTAAAATCCAGGCTCATCAAATATATCGATAAACAATTATATATATAAATATATATACAAAAGCAATTAAACGCTCAGGATGTGAAATTGGGCTCATCGACAAAAGTCGACCATAGTTTATATATATATATATATATATATATATATATATATATATATATATATATATATATATATATATATATATAAAAGCGGATAAATGCTCCGCATCAAGTCTAGGCTCAATCGAGGCATAACTCGATAATGTTAGTCCATATATACTGAAATATATACATATATTAGTATATATATATCATGTAAATGAAAACCACTATTAGAAGTGTGGTAAACACACACACACACGACTATCAACGTGTACAACAAAGGTGTGATATATGAGAAAGAGGCTTTATAGAATGTAAGAAGGCTTACGGTGGGCTACTAAAGTAGACTTCTTTAACTTTAAATGGATAAACACTCAGCTCCTGTCGGATAAAAAGTAGCTATATGTGAGCTAACTAGTGTTTAAAGAAGAGGAAACACTCAAAAGAGGTATATGCAGAGTAAAAAGGACATGGCTTCCTCGCCTTTTTCCTTCTCTCTCTCTTCTAAAATGGGTGATTCACCAGATATATATAGATCGATAGCCGCAGGTATACTGCATGTAGGCTATGATTGTATACTGCAATGGTGGTCGTAGGAACCGAGCCTCATGGTCCCGTCTCGTCTCATAGTACGTCCACTCATGCACTGTAATGTCCGCTCAAACTTGCAGAACTTCAATCCGAGCATCCAAACAAAGTATATCTGTACTTCTTCGGATTGCTTGTGTCGAGAGTTACGTAATGACATGGATTAGAGGTTGTATGAAGTCATGAAGAGGGGTCTATGCCCATGGTCTTCAAGCTTCAAATTCTATCGAAAGTACTGTCACACGTAATAGTCACTCGGGATTGTCCATCCTCGGTTCTTGTGGGATATTATTGGATGTATGTATGTATGAAGTGTTGAGACGACGTGCCATTGTCGAAGGAATAAGATGATGTGTGACTCCTTGCCGGGGTTATCGCCGGTTTGAGTTGAAAGTAGATGTTGCTCAGGGTTACAGCTGAGATTGGACTACTTGTTGGTATGCTGCGATATCATCTTGTTGAGATGGTAAGATGACGCTGTGACTCCTCACCGGGGTTATTGTCGGTTTTAGCAGAAAGCAGACGTTGCTCAGGGTTACATCTGAGATTGGACTGCTTGTTTGTATGCCTCACTGTCATCTGTGATGTTCCTGTCTGCCCGTTGTTAGTCCCGGGTCTGAGGTATGTGTGCCTTGATAGGATGTCTGGTGTTGAAGTTGATTGCATGTGTTTGAAACAAGAATTTCTGGGGTTATCGCCGGAACTGCAATGACATCCCTTGGGGCTATCACCAAGGATGGGGTTGCTACTCCCAGTGTTGTCTCTAGGACTGGAACTGAACATCGTGGTGTTATTGCCGAGATAAAACTGTTCTCTCTGGTGTTGTTGCCGATCTTTTGATCTGCACATCTCGGGGTTATTTCTGAGATTGGAAATGACATTCCCGGTGTATGTTCCAGGTTTAAAACTGATCTTCCGGTAGTATCCAGGTTGGAACTGAACTTCCCAGTTTGTGTTCCGAGTTGGAGTTAAACTTCCGGTAGTATCTGAAATGGTTGTAAGTTGTCTTTCAGGGATATCTCCAAAAGATGAGTCTACCCTCCTGCAATGCTAGGAATAGGAGTGCAGAAAATTTCGAGTGTCTACAGATGCCCCTCTTTATCATATTCATGCAATACAAGGCATGGATAGGATAAAGAATCTTAGACACTTGAAATGCAAGCAAGATAAACATGATGCTATATGTAGCAACATGATGCAAATGCATATAGAATGATTGTCAAGTAATCCTGCTGGGATGACAATCAGTGATGGCTTGGACATGTGATCCAAGTCTTCAAGGATGTTAACATTGGGACTACCACCAAAGTGTTGAATCCTAGACACTGGCTTATATTCCATAGAGGTACCTCTTGTGTGGAAGAGATCTGTGGGAATAAAGCTTTGTCTATTTGAGGATGTGTATAACATGTTCCCTTATACTGTCGGAGTTACTGCCAATAGTTGGTTGTTATCAGGGTTGTCTGATCTTCGCTGATGTGTGTATCACCGGATGAATCCCTACTGGGTGCATTGTCAAGGCTGCTTGACCTTCATTGATGTGTCTATCAATGGTTGCATTGTGTTGTAACCCCTACCGAGGAGACGTAGATGTTTGAAGGATGTGCGTTGTGACCCCCGCTGGGGAGGTTTGATATTTCGTGGTTTCGTGTTGTAACCCCCACCGGGGAGGTTTAGGGTTGTGACCCTGCAAATGATGGTATCGGACCTTTGTGGGGTATTACCGAGCATGGTTCGTGAAAGCTGAGCTCATTGGTATAGTATACCCTGCATTCAGGCGAATACCATTGAGACGACGGGAGTTTAACTCTGACCGACAAGAAACCAGGATTTCAGGCTGTTCCGCTCAATCGCAGTAGCATTTTATTCCCTGATTTGGCCTTTTCAAACTTTGTGAGACCTCCTTTGCAACTCTAATCAAGCGAGCCGGAGGTGTGGGACCCATGTATGGGGGGTTTGAGGTGTACCGCAGGAGTATATTAGCCTCGCGCCACCGTAGTGCCTATGTATAGGTGGTGGTTGCTTTATAAGTCATTTTCAAGTTTGCGTCACGAAGGAAATCTCGAGAGCTCTTTTGATTCTTTGAGTTTGGGAAACTTTCTGCATATTCGTCATCGTATAAGCGTTCTTCATCATCCCGGTAACACACGCATGTATTTTTTCCAATTTCGTCCGGTTGAAAATGACTTATCGCATTTAAATGCATTTAGACACATAGTAGTGAATATGCATGCTGATATGACTTGATAAAAAATATTCAACATAGTAAATATTAGTATTAAACCATGCTGAACATAATGATGTAAAAAAATTTAACTTTTGAAGCAGTCAAATTGGCACCTTTTACTGTCATTTCTTATCCTATCTGATGACAAATGAGTAAAGGTAGAATAGTAAAATAATCCTGGTAATTAGACTACACTTACGGATTTTTACTATGATGTGATGAATGCATACAAGATGTATATGACTGTGTATAGGTGTGCTACTGAATGGCCACCTAGTCATGCCTATGTGCTTGTGGATAGTCCCATTTATAAAGGGGCTATGGAAAAATTTTCCCAAAATATAGGCATTGAGTAGTTATGCATTTTTAACTCTACAATAGATGTATATTAAAACAATGAATGTATGCATATAATCATAGAATGCATCTTGGAAAAGACACCAGGTACGAAATTACCACACCCTTTCTGAGGTGATTTGGAGACTTGTTGTCCAAATATTATGGATCCAGATCAGCTGAGCAGTTCCCGCAGGACCACTTCTGGTGTACCGAGGAGGGCTTTTAAAGAGCCTCAGTGCTGTTCTGTGAGACAGCCTCGTCGTTTGGCGGAGGCGGTGGTATGTCCTATTCGAGTTGAGGTGCCGAATGTCGAGGACGAGGAGGAGGATGCACCGATCGAGGTTCCTGCTCCTGCCGTACGTGTTCCCCGTAGGGAATTGCCAGGTATTCAAGTGGCGAACCTAGATCTTCTAGGTGACTTGAGTAGGCATCCTTCAGTATACCTGTACGCAAATGAGGTATGATGTTAGATCTTTAATCTTCCTTATTTCCTATTGATGAGGAGTCAAGGAGTCTGATGTTTGATCTGCATTTGATGTAGGTTCCCGGCTTCACACAGCCTCGAGGGAACTGGTTTGGCATCCACTCTATGTATCAGGCCTTGCATGATGACTATAGAGCGATCGTCCATGGCTGGGGATTTGGGAGGTTCTTCTCCATTCTACCCCATCGCTATCCCTGGGGTTACCTCAGGGCATTGTCTGAGCGGTGGTTCCACCTGCACTCGATCACTCCATTTCTCCGGATCATGAGGTGATGATGACGCCGATGAATTTGCGGTTTATCATAGGTATGGAGTTTGGAGGGGAGCCGGTGCCTTGCACGTCGGATAGCACCCCTACTACCATCATATCCTTGTTGGGAGTTCCAGCGGAGGCGCTCAAGGGCAGGACTGTTCGTACAGGTCCTTTGAGTGTAGATGCTATGAGTGGGCTATTGAGTGAGCCTATACCCGCTGATGTGAGAGTCAGGGATCGCATTCTTCGGCGATTATTCCTGATGATCATTAGGGGCTGCTTCATAGCAGATAACTCTTCTACAGTGTCTTTTGCTTTGATCAGTGCCACTCGACACATGGACCATATAGGAGAGTATGATTGGGGTTCCTACACCTTTGCCTACTTCCTCAGGGGAATGCGCATGCGATCGTAGGGCTTGACCATGGCGTGGTTAGGATTCTACCCATTTCTGTTGGTGAGTGTTTCTCTTGTCTTTTCCCATGTATAGGTTAAGAGTGTTGACTGACAGCAGATGTTTACCTTTGTGTTGGCAGTTTTGGGCCTATGAGAGGCTTCCTTGTTTGCGTCCTGCGAGCATGTTTGGTTTAGACACCTATCCACGAGGACGGAGATGGCATCATTCCATACTGGCGGAGGTCCCTGTTGCTGAGGGTTTCACTCATTGTCGCCTATAGCTGGAGCTGTTGACAGGGGATGTCATCACGTGGATTCCCTACTCTGGAGAGCATTTGGGAGTTGGCTTTGAGGATGGGTACCCGACTGGAGTAGAGTACGTCATTTCCACCCGCAAGATTCCTCTTTTCATAGATGGAGGATGGGAGCTCTATTTAGGAGAGCGTGCTATCAGGAGCACTACAGGAGAGATTCATATGCCGATCTTGCCTCTTGTCAGGCGTTATTAGCCTGTTTCGCAGTCACCCATCGTTGACATCCCATTGATGGGGATTGACGGTTTTACATTGTCAGAGGGCCCCTGTTCTCAGGAGATGCTCCAGCATTGGTGGATCCCTCGAACGATTGGAGCTCAGACCCGCGCCACATAGTTTATGGGGGATATGATTCCGGGATCCGTGTGATGATGACGGATTGGTAGCTTCGTGTCGGAGATCCGACTCATGTGACATGATTGATAGATTATTTCGGCAATTTGGACCGGTCACATCTTTTCATTCGGCATTTGGGCAGAGATCCTGCAGAGGTAGATACTTTTGATCCTTCCAGCTCTGGCGCTGGTCCCTCAGATGACCCATTTGGTTTTGTCGGCGTAGATCCTCCCTTGTATCAGCCTGACATCCCTGTAGATGGAGATCCAGTAACTCAGGAGGAGTTACATCTGGTGGACAGCATCGATGATGTAGACATCGACACTATTAACTTTTTCTGATGTATTTCTTTTGATAGGCCTTTGTTAGCATCTGGGTAGCTTCGCCCCATTCTCGCTATATCTTTTGATAGGACTCTGTTAGATGTTGGGTAGCTTCGCCCCATTTCCCTGTATTTTAGTTGTACAGAGATGTATTAGATGATGATATACTTAGGAATGTATGCATAATTTTCTATTCCCTATATCATATTGCCATCTATTGTATCATGCATGTTATTGTGTTATGCATATGTATGTATGTCCAGAGATATTCAGCATTAACCCCTAGATGGTCTTATGACACGGCCCGTACAGATGTCTTTTTCGACAGTTAGCCGTATTGATCATACCACACCATTTGCGGTGGTAGCTGGTATGCGCTCATGCTATGATAGTATATCACCATCAGACATGGTGATCGTAGATGATTTGCTGCAGCATACTATGACCATACTGATGTTTCAGGTTCCTCCAGGATTTGTAGAGGGCATGCTAGAGCACTGGGTACCGGATAGACATGTATTCCGCTTTGGGACCCATGAGTTGACTCCTACTTTGGAGGAGTATGCACGATTGACGATGCTGCCTCTGGACAGACCTTGCGTGCACATGGTGACGGGAGACATGAGTAGACAGTTCATGACTCTCACAGGATTGAGGCGCAGAGTGGTGCAGGACGAGATTACATCCGGCCGTGTGATATCCCAGTGTTTCCTATTTAACAGGTTTGGCTCTGAGGACAGCTATGCACGCCATTCTTGGGATTTAACCACACCGGAGGATCATTGGCGTTCAGCTAGAGTAGATGTACTGCTTTTATGCGTATTATCATACGTATATATGCCGCGGTATATGGATGAGCTAGATATCGGTGTCATTATGGCAGTGAGAGCTCTCAGGGAGGGTCGTACCATTGTACCGATGATTATTGCAGAGACCTTGAGGTCGGCTACATACTGCTACACTTATTCGGTAGGAGTGTTCACAAGTAGCTCGGTCATGCTGTACGTGTAGTTTATGTCACACTTGAGACCGATTGGCACATTTATACATCATGGATTTTGTTTCACCCATGAGATAGCCATGTCGTACTCCTTTAAGCATGCGGGGTGTACAGATGTTGCATCTTGGTCTGCTTTCTTGGCAGAGATTGGAGATCCATTTGATATATTGCCGTGTTCAGGGCTTAGCTCACCCTATAGCTTCATTACTCATGCTCCGGGCATGGATTATCTCCCTCTGGTTGGTTTGAAGGGCATGATTACTTACCACCCATTGGCCGTGATGAGTCAGTTTGACCAGTTTCAGGACTTCCATCCGTATGAGGGGGCAATGAGTCAGCGCTTCGCGTCACACCATTTGTCAGCGGAGGACAGATCCAGGTTTTATGCCTGTTGGGATCAACGAGAGTTGGCTGTGTTTTCTGTCAATCATCCAAAGTTGTTTCAGAGAGTATTCCGCATGGATAGAGAGACAGAGATCGCATTGGTCATGGCGAGATCCACCGCAGGTGAGACCGATTTCGACGATGAGGAGCCTATAGAGAGGGTCATTCCCACCGATGACTGGATCGCTAGTCGCCAAAGATTTGTGATAGATTCTCCCCCCGAAAAGTGCATCTTTGTTACCAAAGATTTAGACAAAGATTTGGAGCAGAGCTTACATCTGATGACCTATGACAGAGATCAGGCTAGGGCAGCAATGTTGATAGCTCTTGATGAGACAGACGTCGCTCTGTTAGAGAGGGATGAGGCTAGATCAGCCAGGGATGCATTGATTGGAGAGCGGGATGCCGCCTTATCTGCTAGGATGTGGCCATTATAGATAGCATTTCCATTAGATCCCAGATGACTGTCAGTCTTGCCAACATGAGTTCCTACATTGATGAGCATTATGCCACCATGTAGTTAGCCT
The DNA here is from genome assembly GCA_020205615.1 of Panax quinquefolius. Lineage (NCBI taxonomy): Eukaryota > Viridiplantae > Streptophyta > Magnoliopsida > Apiales > Araliaceae > Panax > Panax quinquefolius. Next base: position 52,744,035 of record CM035163.1, read on the forward strand.
CTGATCTGCTAGCTCATGTAGATACCCTTGGATAGGAGCTCGCAGAGTTACCTCCGTCTTTAGAGAGGGAAGTTATGTTAGATCTGATAGTCCGCATATATACAGATCTGTAGATAGCTTTGTATTTTCCTGCACAGACTAGCTTAGCCATTTTTTTCATGTACAACACATATGTATATATCAAACAGTATTATGTATGGCAAGGAAATATATTTTGATTCACTTCCCTTTTAGTTATGCCTTGATATTTGCTTGATATTTGCCTGTTTCTCCATGGCCTTTGATATTAGTGTATTCTGAACTTATCCTAAACAGATGGACATTGAGACGTCGCAAGGTCTCTCAGAACGTATCATTGATTACTGAAAATCCCTACCATCTTTGGTGTCTTGGGACTGGTATCTGTATGGAAAAATGGAGATAAGGGTGGTCTCTTCCTCTTTGAGTTTGACCGCACCACAGATGGTCTCCAGTACTTCTATTTGTGAGAAGCCTAGTTAATTCCATCTCTTATTGGTTGGTATTGCTCTTTGAGGCACGATCGCAGCTTAGATGGTCACCGAATCTTCTATTTGTGAGAAGAGGTTGGATAATTCCATCCCTTTGATCTGAAACTGATGAAGTGGGGCAATTTGAAGGTTGATCCCAGTACCGTTTGACAAGTATGTTTGTTCTGGTAGGGGTTAGAATGCACCATGAATGGCTGCCTACGTACTCCTGTTGAAGAGGAGATAAAGTCTGCGTAGTTTGAACCTAGTGTAAGAGGTTCAACGCTGAATGCTGAAGGCAGATGAGTGTAGAAATATTTTTGTTGTTTTTGTGAAGAAAGGGCATAAATGTTTTTGTTGTTGTTTTTTTATTTTTATTTTTATTGCGACCGGGCCATATAGAATATGGTTGCCTATGTATCCCCAGGAGTGTGGGAGATCAGGTTGATGTAGTTTTCCCCTCAGGACGAATCGCAGCTAAAGAGAAGCGTAAATCCCATGTACAGGCTATACTGCGGAGAGAAGAAAGTTTAATCCCATAAAGGGGATAAACTGTAAGTGTGGAAAAAGTTTAATCCCGTCTTCGGGACAAACTGCAAGCGTAGGAAAGTTTAATCCCGTCTTCAGGATAAACTGCAGGTGTGAAAAGTTTAATCTCATCTTCAGGAGAAGCAGGTGTGAAAAGTTTAATCTCGTCTTTAGGAGAAACAAAATTGTATGAAAGGTTTGAAATGAGAGGAAACTAGGCTGCTGGTTTGAAGTGTATGTTTCCCTGAGGAGCAGAAGAGTTTGTAAAAAGGAGAGAGGGTTCAAAACCGGAATGACTGGTGATTCGAGGATCAAAACCAGGATGTTTGTTCGATGGTAACTTTAGACATAGTACCGTTTCACGGTGTCCGAGTTGATAAGCTGTGGAAATTCATCGCCATCCATTTCCTGCAACCTGAGAGCACCTCCTGTCAATACTTCCTTGACAACAAATGTGCCTTCCTAGTTAGGAGCGAATTTTCCCTTGGATTGATCTTGGTTGTCAATGATCTTCTTCAAAACCAAGTCATGTTGTTTGAATTGCCTTAGTCGGACTTTTCTGTTGTAGGATCATGCGATCCTTTGCTGATATAACTGACCATGGAAGATAGCCGCGGTTCGCCTTTCGTCTATCAAAGACAATTGGTGATACCTGTATTGTACACATTGGTCTTCATCCAACTGAGCATCCATCAATACTCTGAGGGATTCCATTTCCACTTTTATAGGGAGCACCGCTTCCATCCCATAAACTAGTGAGTAGGGGGTTGCCCCAGTGGAAGCACGAATTGAAGTTCTGTAGGCTAATAAAGTTAGGTGCAAGAGGTCACACCATCCTTTGTGATTGGCGAACATCTTTTGCATGATCTTTTTGATGTTTTTATTAGCCGCTTCAACAGCACCATTCATCTTTGGTCAGTAGATGACAGAGTTAAGATGTTTGATGTGGAATTTTCTGCATAATTCCTCTATCATTTTGTTGTTGAGGTTCTTAGCATTGTCTGACACAATGACCTCTGGTTGCCCATATCGACAAACAACATTATTTCAGATGAACGCAATGATGACTTCTTTAGTAACCTTGGGGAAGGAAGCTGCTTCTACCCATTTGGTGAAGTAGTCGATTATGGTGAATATGAATCAATGTCCATTACTGGCTTTGGGCTCGATGGGCCCGATCACGTCCATTCCCCACATTGAAAAGGGCCATGGCGAACTCATATTGTGGAGTTCCCTTAGAGGGGCGTGGATAGCATTCCCATGGATCTGACATTAATAGCACCTCTTGACGTGATCATCATAGTCAGCTTTGAGTGTAAGCCAATAATGTCTCGTTCTGAGAATTTTCTTGACAAGTAGGGGTCCACTCATGTGAGGGCCACATACTCCACCATGGATCTCATCTATGAGTCTCTGAGCTTGGTCTTTATCTACACATCTGAGGAGACCTAATCCTGCATCTCTTTTGTAGAGTGCATCTTCGCTCAGGTAAAATTTCATAGCAAGTCGATGAATCTGCCTCTTCTTAGTTAGGCTCGCCTCAGCGGGTGTAGATCCATCTCGTAGATACTCCTTGATATGTTGATACCAAGGGTTTTGGATGGGAGGCAACTCATCCGATACTTCTCTAATGTAATTCCCATATACTGGGACTTTCTGCATAGCAATCGTGATGTTTGGCATGTTTTCCTTGTCAGGTATGTAAACCAAGGAGGCCAACATTGCTAATACGTCTGCAAAGTCATTCTTATTACGAGGAATGTGTAAAAAGGAGATTTCTTCGAACTCCAAAGCCATCTATAGAACTTGCCGATAGTAAGGCCGTAAATGTAATTATTTGGTTTGATAGATTCCTGTGGATTGCTTGATTACCAATTCGAAATCCCCAAAGATAGTTAACCGCCCGATACCCATTGAAGCAGGCAAGTTTTGAGTCCCATGATATCTGACCTTCATACTCGGCTATGTTGTTGGTGTTGATAAAGCGTAATTTGATTGACGACGGATATCGCTCCCCGCATGAGGATATTAAAAGCGCTCGGCTCCAGAGCCTTCTGAATTAACAGCTCCATCAAAATACATTTTCCACGAAAGGCATGTATCGTACTGATGTGGTAGCTGAATTTCCATTACTCCTTCATTAGGAAAGTATGTTTCTAAGGGTTTGTAATCCCCTGCAGGTGCGGTGGCCAATTGATCCGCAATTCCCTGACCTTTGACCGACTTTTAAGTTACGTAGACGATATCAAATTGCTGTAGGATCAACTGCCATCTGGACAGTCAACAATTCAGTATGGGTTTTCTGAACACATACTTAAGAGGATCCACACGGGATATGAGATGGGTTGTGTGTCCATAGAGATAATGCTATAATCTCATGGAAGCCCATGCTAAAGCACAACAAGTCTTCTTGATCAGAGTGTACTTGTGTTCACTGATGCTAAATCTTTTGCTGAGGTAATAGATAGCTCGCTCTTGGCCTCTATTGTCTTTTCGCTTCAAAGATATGTGACCCATAGCATTGTCATTTATGGACAGGTACATGAACAGGGGAACATCATCCCTAGGAGGTACCAAAATAGGAGCGTTGATCAGTTGCTCTTTAATTGTAAGGAAGGCTTTTTGACACTCGTCATTCCATTTCATGGAGGAGTTTTTCCTTAACAATTTAAAGATTGGCTCACAGGTTGCTGTGAGTTGAGAAATGAATCGGCTAATGAAGTTGATCCTTCCCAAAAATCCCCATATTTCCTTCTCTGTCTGAGGAATGGGCATTTCCTTGATGGCCTGGATTTTGGTAGGATCTAGTTCAATCCCTTTGTGGCTGACTAGGGAGCCTAGCAACTTGCCTGACTTTACACCAAAGGCACACTTGGCGGGATTCAACTTCAAGTTGTACTTACGCAACCTGTTGAACATCTTTTTTAGATGGTCTAAATGGTCATCCTCCTTCTGAGATTTGACAATGATGTCATCCACATAGATCTCTATCTCCTTATGTATTAAATCATGGAAAAGAGCCATCATAGCTCGCTGGTAAGTTTCCCCGACGTTGATAAGGCCGAATAAGAACCGTCTGTAGCAAAAGGTTACCCAAGTCGTGATGAAAGCAGTTTTCTCACGATCTTCCTCAGCGACCATAATATGATGGTACCGCGCAAAGCAATCAGCAAAGGAGTACATGCCATATTGAGCAATATTGTCAATAAGAATATGGATAAATAGCACGGGAAAGCTATCTTTAAGGTAAGCTTTGTTCAAATCCTGGTAATCCACGCAGACTCGCACCTTTCCTCCTGGTTTAGGCACGGGAAAAATGTTGGATATCCACTCCAGATATGTAGACACCATGATGATGCAAGCTTGAAATTATTTCACAATTTCTTCTTTAACTTTTAAACTCCATTCAGGTTTCAATCGCCTGAGCTTTTGCCTAACTGGCTTGAATCCTTCTTTAATGGGAAGGCGATGAAGAACAATATCAGTGGAAAATCTTACCATGTCTTCATGAGACCATGCAAACACATCCTGGAATTGGGTTAACAGTGCAACCATGTCATTCCGTTGATTTGTGGTAAGGTCTGAACCAATCTGGATTAGCTTAGGGTTATCTAAGGTTCCAAGATTGAAAGGAGTGGGTTTGGGTTTGTCGGTGACCCATTCCTTAATCTCTTAAGGTGTCTCAATGTCCTCTTGGATGTCCATCAAGTCTGAGTCCAACTTTGCATCAAAGTTACAGCCCTTGTGGAGAGAAGGCACCTCATCAACAAGTACAGGCACATCTAAATTCAGAGTCCTGAAACAAAATATGCTTTCACTTAATATATGCAACTGTTCGATCATACAAAAGTGTTAGCATGTACATGATAAAATAACTACTAGTGCTATAAAGGAAAGCAAGCAATTAAAGTTATCTACAGGGCAGAGGGATTTTTTGCCCATTTTACCTTCGTCAACCAATGCATGGAGTGCTGCTCCAATTGTAGAGGGCAAAGTCCTGAAGGACTGTAGTGATAGAAGGATCGTCAATGTCCTTCTTTTCCCGAATGATAACCATGATATCTGGGCAATCATCGTCTAAGGTGTATCTGTTTGTATGTTCATTATGAACAATGACGCGAATGCCTGCCATCATCAAGGCAAGATCATGTTTACATTTCCGTTCCTTTTCTTCCGCCTTGGGATCAGGAATCAGCACCTCTTCAGCTTTGATTGGCACTGGCTTTGAAAACAACATAGCCACTACATGGGCTGGTACCTTTATTGGAGACTGTATCAACTCATGCAGTAAAGGTATAGAAAATCGCCATGCGGAGGAAGTTTGAGGATTCTGCTTATGCTTATGAGGATATCTGTGAGTGGAATTGGCAGAATAGCCTAGTCCGGCTATCCCAATTTGACTGGACATTTGGATAGGGTGCTTAATACCCTATTGATCCTTACCAAGCCCTTGTCCAGGTTGATGACCCAATAACATGACCCAACGAAATTTAGCCGATATCCATCAAAAGCTCGGATGATAGTATGACTAATTTGGATTCGCTTGAGATTGATATTCATCTTCACCAAGGTGGCATAAGGACAGATATTTAGAGATGAACCTCCATCTATCAAAACTCCTGCTAGCATGTACCCAGAAGACAACACTGCGATGTGCAGTGGTTTGCAATGACCGGTCCCTTCGGGAGGTATGTCATCATCAGTGAAGGATATCACATTGTTGTTGAAAATATGATCAACCAAATGTTGAAATTTTTCCACATTTACTGATTTTGGCATGTAGGCTTCTTCTAAAACCTTCAACATGATCTTCCGATGATCCTCAGAAGAGAAAACCAAATCCAGTATCGAAATATGGTGCGGAGCTTCTCGCAAGCTTAAAACCACTTTGGCTTCATTGTGGCCCATAGTACGGAGGAATTTTTCAATCTTCTCCATGGACAACTTCCCCTTTGCTTCGCAAGTAGGCTTGATAACCCGTTGAGGAAGGTACATTGGATTTTCCTTCGACACTGCAGCAGTAGTATGAGACGTGGATCCTTCAGCTTCTCCATAATTCCATGGAACGTTGTTTGTGCTGACAACAGGATATTGTAGTCTGCAAGGTAAAGGAATTGGCTCTGATGCGACCACTTTCAAAGGATTGTCAGCTCCTTTGAGTTGAATTGGTTGTATGGGAAATACTTTGACAGTCTCATCATCCACCTCGGATATAACTACTACTGATCCCTTCCATTGGGTAGGGCATTCATTCCCACCCTTAAGTTGCACAGTGTAATCATCCGCTATTTGCAGGACACCGCTATCAATAAGATTCTTAATGAGGTGGCGGAGTGCCCAGCATTCTTTTGTGCTGTGACCGCAAAAATGTGAATGATATTGACACATTTCATTAGGATTGAACCGCCCTGAGCGGGGATTGATTGGAGGTAGAAGGAATGTGATTCTTCCTTCGTTGATCAACATTTGAAGTATCTCCTCCATAGATTGGCCCAGATAGGTGAATTCCCTTTGATGGGCAAAATCCCGACGGGCTTTAGCACTTGCTCGCTTTGCAACCTTATCCTCTATAGCTTCACTTTCTGAAGGTGTTGATGGAGCATTCATAACAAATGGAAGGAGATAGGCATGCTCCTACCTGATTAATTGGCGTGTGACTTGATGATGGTGGGTCACCAGTTCTGCCAATTACTCAATTTGTTTGCAAAGAGCTTTCATCTTTCATTCCATGGTAAACTGGAACTTTGCATAATCCCATTTGTCAACACCGTCTTTGATGGATTGGGATGATTCGTCATTAAAATTGGAACCATGTCCAGTGCTCTAACCGATCATGTTGACCTCTTCCTCTTTGTGTAGAGGGAGAGGGTTTTCTTGCACATGAGGTTGATCTGGTTTGGTGACCACGATATCACCATTGTCTATCAGATCCTGAATCTTATGTTTCAAGGCCCAACAATCTTGAGTATCATGTCCAGGTGCCCCGGCATGATAAGCACACTTTCGAGTAGCATTAAAACCCTTCCCATTAGGGTTGGCTGGTGGAAGAAGATGTGTAATTTTCTTCTGAGCAGTCAGAAGAGCAAGAATATTCTCAAGCGAGTCCCCTAAGGGTGTGAACGTCCGAGGTCGCTTTACTTCTCCACTTTTAGGAAATGGAGGGTTTGAAGATTGTGCTGGAAAAGGGGAGTAGTTTTTCCTCTGCATAGGCATGCTTGGATTGCCTTTTTGTCCTTGTAGTATCAAGGAAACATCCTCCTCTTTCTTCTTATGGACCCTACGGGGGTTGTTTCCATAAGATCCGAACTGGATGTGCTCAGCAACAGCTTTAAAAGCGGCTAGGTCTTGAATTTTACCAGACTTCAATCCCATTTCAGCCATTTCTCCGTGCTTGATCATTTCAGAGAATGGTTTGCCAATACCAGCTAGAACTCTTTCATAGAAAGTAGCTTCCTATATATCTATGAAAGTCATGACCATTTCTGATTCCATCATGGAAGGAATAACTTGAGCAGCAAGGCGCCTCCACCTTTGAGCGTACTCTCTAAATGACTCATTAGACTATTTCTTGACCTTAGTAATTTGATACTGGTCAGGAGCCATCTGAGATTGAAAAGTGTATTAAGTGAGGAACGCGTGAGCCAGCTCTTCCCAGCTATGGATCTTAGAGTTGTCTAATCTAGTATACCATGAACGGGCTTCTCCAATCAGACTTTTCTGAAACAGCTGCATTCAGAGCTTTTCATTTTCCGCATAAGACCCAAGTTCTCCAATGAACACCTTTAAATGTGTATAAGGATCCCCTAATCCGTCATATTTCTCAAAATCAGGGGTTTTAAATTTCTCTGGATAATGAACACCAGGGAATATGCAAAGGTCTGTATATGAAACACTTCCATGAGTTCCAATCCCTTTAAGAACACGAATGGTTTCCTCCATTTGAAGGACTTTCTTCCTGATGTCACCAATGTCTGGATCTACTTTGAGATGGGTGCCTTTAGGGTCTTTATTGGTTATATCCAACTGATGTTCTGGAATTGTTTTTTCCAGACCTTGAACTCCTTGTGTAGAGGGTTATGTATATGTAGGTATCTTCGTACCCTGAGTAGACTGGTGTAATTCTTTAAGTAGAACAACCAAGTCTGTAATTTGTTTACTCAAACCGTCAAATTCTTCTCGGGAAACAGGATTAGACTGTTCGGAAGAAGACATGATTGGCTGTAGGCTTGTGGCCTTTTTGGATTTTGAGCTGGTAACAGGCCCAATTGCTTCCCTACAAAAGACTTACGTAGTTTAGTCTTAGGGTAATGTAAATGTTATCATAACATATCCGTTTTAGGAATTTGTTCTGCAAAACCGGTTTGTTAATTGATAACATGTCATGCACAGATATTCTTCATATTTTCCATTACATATGGATGAACATGAAATAAAATTATAGGTAAATACTTTTACAAGTAATTGAAAATAGAAAGCATGAAGAGACTTTCCTCCGCGTTTGGTTTATCAGAGGTTGACCTATCCTAGGGTTTCTCTCACGGCTTTTTGGCATGAAGGTTCCCAGATCATCACAATCTACTCGACGGGAAGTTAATCCGGTCTTTCAACTGGAGCGAATCTGAGTGGTGCCTTTCCTGAGCCCCGGAGAATTATTCTTCCCACGGGTCCAGTAATCAAACACCGACAGGATAGCCTCCTGGTGGAGGGACCACACAACATACATTCACGTACAATGTGTCTCACCATTTATGCAAAATGATGACATGTGCGAAACACTAATATCACAGATAGATATTTAGCAGTGCAGTAAGTAAGATGCATTCGTACACATTCATCAGAAATGTAAATGCAACAATCACACACAAGCATATAACAATTTTGAAAAGCTTGAAATAGCGGCTTAAACCCTCTTACAGGAGTCCCCAGCAGAGTCGCCACCTGTCGACGTTGGGATTTTTGAGTGTCCCTTTTTGTTACTTGTTCTTTGGTGTTCTCATGTTAATGTGAAATTTGTTTGAAAAAATAAGTGAAAAAGGTCCAACATGTATAATGTCGACAATTTACTTTAAGAGTCGCCAGTTGGTATATTTAACTAGTTGCACCAACGCAACCGAAAAGGTTTGCACATTCACCCAGTGATTTGACACTGCTAAATGGGTCTGTGAAACCGAGATTCATATAAGGGTTCGGGGGTTTGATTATGCGGAGGGAAGGTGTTAGGCACCCACTGACATCAGTGTTACCACGGTGACCGCCACTCTTCAAAGAAATTTTTTATATGAATGTGTGTGTGTGTATGTGGATCAATGTGCAATTATTTGAAAGTAGTACGATGCCTCGTTCGCACCTATATACAAGGGTTTGAATTTATTAGAAAAATTCATTTTTAACCACAATATAGCAATGACATTTTGGAAAAAAAAGTTTTTTCAAACCCTGTGCTCAATAGGAATTGAGACCTTTTCATACTTCCATTTTATTATTAAAAGATCGGCTTGTTTGCTTTTATTTTTCGAGATGCGAAGCATCCTCGAGAAAAATAATATACAACAATGATGAACTCCTCACTGGCATGACAGCCATCCAAGGAAATTTAGACATTGTAAAATAATGTACAAGCTGCTTACAGCTGAAAAATATCCATCATGGGAACCGAATCTAGATTCAGTAGACTGAATCTGTGATCACATGATTCCTAGGCTCATATGATACTACAATTTGTATGGAAAGAAATAAGCAATTATATATATAAAGGCTGTAAATATATATATACAGACTTGATCAACCACCACGAAACAACTCCATGGGGGATCAAAAATGTAAATATATAAAAGCGGTAAATATATATATATATATGGACATGATGAACCGCCACGAAGTAAACTCCAGGCGGGACGAAATGTAAATAAAGCTGTAAAAGCGATCAACTGCCATGAAGTAAACTCCAGGCAGAATAGAATGTAAATAAAGCTGTAAAAGGCCACGAAGTAAACTCCAGGCCTGACAGAAATGTAAATATATATGTACAAATATATATATAAAAGCAGTAAACGCACCAGATGTAAATCTGGGCTCATCGAATATGTCCGACAGCAATTATATATATGTATATATATATATATATATAAAAGTGAGTAAACGCACCGGATGTAAAATCCAGGCTCATCAGATATGTCTGGCAGCAATTATATATATAAATATATATATATAAAAGCAATTAAATGCTCCGGATGTGAAATCCAGGCTCATCAGACAGAGTCTGACCACAGTTTATATATATAAGTATATATATATATACACATATAAAGCAGATAATCGCTCCAAATCGAAATCTAGGCTCAATCGAGGTATAACTCGATAATTTTAGTCCATAAATACGAAATATATACATATATTAGTATATATATCTGAGCGAAATGAAAACCACGAGATAGAAAGTCCAAGGAAAAACACACTCACATGACTATAAACGTGTACAATAGTGTGTGATATATGAGAAAGAGGCTTTATAGAATGTAAAAAGGCTTACAGTGGGCTGCCAAAGTAGACTTCTTTAAGTTTAAATGGATAAACACTTAGCTCCCGCCGGATAAAAAGTAGCTATATGTGAGCTAACTAGTGTTTAAAGAAGAGGAAACACTCAAAAGAGGTGTATGCAGAGTAAAATGGATAGGGCTTCCTCACCTTTTTCCTTCTCTCTCTCTTCTAAAATGGCTGACCCTAGCCTTGTATATATAGACTGATGGTCGCAGGTACACCTGCGGCAGCCGCAGTTGTACCTGCGGTTGGTCGTGGTGGATCCGAGCCTCGCGGGTCTTGTTATCTCGTAGTACGTACACTCATGCACTGTAATGTCCACTCGAACTTGCAGAACTTCAATCCAAGCATCCAAACGAAGTATATCTGTACTTCTTTGGATTGTTTGTGTCGAGAGTTACGTAATGACATGGATTAGAGGTTGTACGAAGTCAGTAAGTGGGGTCTATGCCCATGGTCTTCATGCTTCAAATTCTATCCAAAGTACTGTCACACGCAATAGTCACTCGGGATTGTCTATCCTTGGTTCTTGTGGGACATTGTTGGATGTATGTATGTATGAAATATTGAGACGACGTGCCATTGTCGAAGGAACAAGATGATGTGTGACTCCTTGCCGGGGTTATCGCCGGTTTGAGTTGAAAGTAGACGTTGCTCAGGGTTATAGCTGAGATTGGACTACTTGTTGGTATGTTGCGATATCATTTTTTTGAGATGGTAAGATGACATTGTGACTCCTCACCGGGGTTATTGTCGGTTTAAGTGGAAAGCAGACGTTGCTCAGGGTTACATCTGAGATTGGACTGCTTGTTTATATGCCTCACTATCATCTGTGATGTTCCTGTCTGCCCATTGTTAGTCCCGAGTCTGAGATATGTGTGCCTTGACAGGATGTCAGGTGTTGAAGCTGATTACATGTGTTTGAAACAAGCATTTCCGGAGTTATCACCGGAACTGCAATGGCATCCCTTGGGGCTATCACCAAGGATGGGGTTGTTACTCCCAGTGTTGTCTCTGGGACTGGAACTGAACGTCGCGGTGTTATTGCCGAGACAGAACTGTTCTCTCCGGTGTTGTTACCAGTCTTTTGATCTACACATCTCGGGGTTATTGATGAGTGAGTTTTATACAAATGAATTGGATACATTCAGGCTTAATTTATTGTTGTTCTCAAGTCTTTTAGATTAGTTTTTAAGTGTTTATTTCTATTCAAGCATGTTTTATGTTGTTTTGTAGGAATTGGGACAAAAGTTATATGGATCAACGTTCGGGGTGGCTAGATTCGCGTTTTCGGGTTGCCATTTACACAAAAGTCACTTCAGAGCCAATTTGGGTATTGCTACAAACCTTATTTCGAAAATCTTAAAGAATGAAAGTTGTAGACCTACTTTTCCTCTTTCCGTATCATTTTAAATCATCTAAATCGGAGTTCGGATGAAGACGTTATGGCCATTTTCCCAAAGGACGTCGGAGTAGAAAATGTCAGAAAAAAGTGGTAGCGCCGGGGCACTAATTTTAGGCTTATTTGTAGTATTTGAAGGCTTATAAAGCGATGTCTGAGCGTCGTGCCCAGCTAACAAGGATTGAGGGAAGAGGTTAGATACTACTGGACGCCGCGTTTTGGGTAATTTTGACACCTTTTTGACTCAAAATTGGATTGGGTTTGTTCCTAAACTAAAAATTGGACTTGTAACCTATAAATACATGATGTAAGGCATAAAATAGGAGGGGATTACATAGATTAGACTAGATTAAACACTCCTTTAGATTAGAACATAACCCTAGTTCTTAATTAGTCATTGGAGATTGAAGCAAATTGAAGAACACTGAAGATCAAGAGCAAGAGCAAGAGGGGAGCATCAAATTTGCTGACAACAGATTCTATTCTCTTCTCTTATCTTACTTTTATCTTTTAATGTCTATTCAGTTGTGGATTCTTGATTTTAATTTATTAATTATGAATTAACTCTTTCATTAAGATTTCAATCAAACTTTTTATGATTATGAATTAGTTATTCATTATATTCCAATTATTTATGTTGAAGTGAATTGTTCATCTTGCCTTATGCTTATTGATTAATTATCTGATCAGTAATTACCTTGTTACTCTAGAAGGAATTGAGAAAGGAATTCTAGGGTTAGAACTGGGCATGGTGACATGTGACTTAGTTATTTGCACAGTGAATAATTAGGTTTGTGAATAGAATGAGAATATCTATTTGCCGCATGTAACACATAAGGAATTGGGATTGTAGCGAGTTTAATTCAATTTTTTTGCATAGAGATATAGCAAAATTAATCTGGATTAAATAGAAGGCAATTGATCACTCGAGAGAGGGCTTTTGGCATTTGAGAATTCTCATTAACAATTGAAAGAGACATAATAATTGGAATAGTTGAATAATTGATTTATAATTCATAATTGGGGATATTGGAGTCTTAATCCTTATTTACCTAAATTTAATCAAATCTTAGTTGTTTATTTGCTTTATTTTAGACTAATCTCTTTTAATTGTTTAATTTAGTTTTCTTAACTAGAAAATTCACAATTTGCTATTGTTTAAATAAAATTGATTTGGTTAAGAGTTAGTAATTGGTAATTTTTATTAAATAATTTCTCGTGGGAACGATACTCTACTTTCACTTTATTACTTGTTGACCGTGTATACTTGCACGTATTCATTGATTGCGAAATCGATCAACAGTTATCTCCGAGATTAGAAATGACATTCCTAGTGTATGTTTCGGGTTTGGAACTGATCTTCCGGTAGTATCCGGGTTGGAGCTGAACTTCCCAATTTGTGTTCCGAGTTGGAGTTGAACTTTCGGTAGTATCCGGAATGGTTGTAAGTTGTCTTTTAGGGGTATCTTTAAAAGATTAATCTACCCTCCTGCAATGTTAGGAATAGAAGTGCAGAATATTTCGAGTGTCTACACACTTGATATGTGGCGAACCTATCCAACTCATTGAATCTTGTGGCATAGTCTGCTACAGACATATTCCTATGTTTCAATTCCAGAAACTGGACCTCCATTTGGTTCCACGAGCTGGTCAAAAAATACATCTTAGAGAACATCTCCTTGAATCTATCCCAAGTAATCATACCTTCTCCTCCCCGTACCTTGTTTTCCTGCTACAAATAACTGGCTTCGGATTTCAGCATAAATGTTGCCTATGCGATTTTCTGGTCCTCTCTGACCCTGGCGACGTCAAACACTTTCTCCATCTCCATAACCCAGGTTTGAGTTTCGTTCGGGTTCATGGAGCCCTTAAACTCTGGCGGTCCCACTGCCTTGAAATCCTTGAATGATGTATTCGGTGGAGCTTGAGGTTGATTATTAATTGCTCCAGCTAATAGGTTCACCAATTGCTGAACAGGGTTAGCATTGGCGTCGTTGTTGTTGTTGTCATTCGTTGACCCTTTCTGTAAGACCCCAAATTATTAATAAATGAAATTTATTTTCCTCTATTTATTATTTTGAAATAGTAAGGGTTGATTTGATTAATGTGGATAGTTATGGGTAAAATACGCAAATATTTCGAATAAGCAAATGGTTATAAAATATTCATTATTGTCGGGGAATATTCGTTTGGCCGTGGAATATTCATACTTGTCGGGAATATTAAATACGACAGTGCGATCTTTTGTGGGCCCCATAACTGAAAGCGATTGGATGAAGAAAACGACAAATATAAGTTGTTTATAAATAACGGCGTAGTTATTACTGAATTATCTTTGTTGGAATACCCGGTGGTTAAAACACACACTAATACACGTTGTTGAACAAGAGTAGCACAGTATTGCACCAATTATTGATTCTTACGTAAGAAGACACTACTCAATAATTATTCTGATAATTACTATTGGTATTTTATTTTATTGATTCAATAATTCTTTGCATTGATATTTTATATTATCGTTGTTTCAATAAATTGTCATTACATAGTATTTTCTATTATCAGACAATAATTCATATTATCTGAATAATATTATTGGATAACATTATTGGCGATGTCTAGAAAGTTACATCTAAGGAGAGGTTTGGTCACCTAATTGCGCGGCATGAAGGAGAAATCTTTATTGAAAGCCCCCTCTTTTTCAGGGGCGGCACTGGTTGCCCGATCTTGTGATTCTGTAATATTATTTGTGAATAATTAATTATTGATTTATATGATGAGGAAAATATTGATTTTATGTGGATATAGATGGAGAAAATTTTAAAATGACAATTGTTGAAAATTAATATTTTATCTTTTACGATAAAATAATTCATTTAAATATATTATTTTAATAATATATTAATATGAGTGATATTTTTATAATGAATGTGGGATATATGAGTATATGAGGAGGAAGAGTATTTTTGTGGCATTAAATGTTTAACACATATTTTGTGTGGACACAATTATTAATAGAAATTTGATTATAACTTTGTAAAATCGCCCTGTTTATGGATTTGGTCAATTTCATTTTGGAATTTGGAAAAACTTCCTTCAGTAAAGTTGTAGAGAATTGAATTTCCTATAAAAAGTCATGAGATTCGAATTTTCTGATAAAAGGCTATTTATTATGAATTATTGAAGTTCCGAAGCTTCGAAATAATTGATTTTTGGAAGTTTAAAATAATTTAAATAAGAAAAACGTTTTTTGTGTTTGGTGGGCATCTTTAACACATGCTAAGTTGCTGAATTCAGATGATTCTAAGTGGCGTGAGACAAATTAATATATATATTATTATTATATTAAATTTTCTACTTTGATGTTCTAAGCATTTTCTATAAATAGGGTGCTTGGGTTAGAATTGAAAATCACACGAAAGCGAAGTTTTTTTCTCTATATTATCGAAGCGTATACGGTGAGTATTTTGAATATACTTTGAGTATTGCTATCTGATCTGAAGTTCAAGTCATAGCTTTATATCCGGTGTTTCAACTAAATCTTATCTTTCGAGGTAAGGGATGTTATTTTATTCGAAAATGATATTATTTCTTCAATATCATTATGCGAAATATTGGTTGGAAATTTTATCAAATTTGGAACTTTTTCATGTATGGGTTACTATTCATGAGTTACTATTCACGAGTTACTATTCATGAGTTACTATTATTCATGAGTTCTTATTCACGAGTACTATTATTAAAGCGTGAAGATATTTTTTTTATGAAATTTCTATCTTTTGGTGTGAGTTCTTATTCACGTATCGACATTATTCACGTATATGACTTTATTCACGAATACGGCACTATTCATAGAAAAATGAAATTTCTTCTTTTTGTCCAAAATATCTATTATGGATACTAGCTTTGATTGTATCGATGTTTTGATCATTCTTGAATTTTACTCCACTCTAATTACTTATGAAGTATTTTTGAACTTGGATTGTTTAAAATCTGAATCCTTAATATTTGTTCTTTTGTTTCCTTTGGATTCGTTTCCTTTAAAATATTTTTCATCATCCTCGGTCCTAAATGATGATATTCTTTGAATATCTTTGGCTGTAGTGCAAAAGATGAATGATTTCTTGATGAATATCTTTGGCCCGTAGTGCAAAGATGAGCAGTGTTGAGATGAACATGACCTACTAATTAATATCTTTGGCCGTGAGTGCAAAGATGAGCAGTGTTTAGATGAACATGACTAAGCGATGAATATCTTTGGCCCTGTAGTGCAAAGATGAATATTTGATTCGAGATATATATTGATTGATGTTACGAGGATAAAATATCGACGATGAACTTTTAAATTCATATATAGAAGATAGTAGTTTGCATTCTCTACTTAACTATTCTAATGAATTGTTGTTTTCTGCTGCGATTGTTGATTTAAAGCGGTTATCATTGTATTCTATTAAATTTTTTCCTGTTGGAGACTAACGATAATTTGTTGTAAATTATCTTAGTCATAATATTCTTCTTGGGCTAGTTGAGCTCACCCTTTTCCTTGTTGTTCCATTTTTCTTCTTAGGAGGCGAGAATGTAGCGAGTACTAGTTAGTCGGGTATGGAATGAAGGTTCAGAGAGAGTTGTTTAGTAGTCCTCACCATTTTTGTAAAATAATGTATGAATAATTATGATGGGGATTTATTTGCGTGTGGATATTGTCACAGATGGCAATATCTCGTATTTAAACTCACAGATTTATATGTTGTAATAATAAAGTTGTAGTTATTTACGTACCATGTATTTGGCGACGAGAATGGGTTGGATGGAATGGACCTATTTTGGGGGGCGTCACATTTGGTATCGAGCTTAGGGATATGATCTCTGGCGGAGATCGGGGAATAGAGCTAGTGTGTCATACCTAAGCTTATTTGTTAGTTGGTCGGTATATAGGGATATTATATGATATATTGATTTCCTTAATTAACCCTTATTTTATGACAGTATTTGAGAATGTCGACTGAGAATATTAACAGTGGAGTAAATGAGACCGTGGGGATGCTTGTACTTACTAACGAGGAGAACGTGGAACAGTCTAGCAATGTACCTCCTGTGAACAACACCACTGAGCAGATGATGAACGAGGGGATGTTTAGAAGCTTTTTGCAGTTCATGCAAAATCAGACGAGGGAGACTCGTGTTCAAAATCTGAGGAGAAAATGATAGCAATTCACGGGTGGTCACAAGACCCAGCGATTCAAAAGTTGGGACCACGAGTGCAGGGAAAGCCGGATCCGATTAAAAGCGGAGGCGTGGGTCAAACAAATTCCCAAGATATTCGATGTCTTGGGATGCGCGGAGAACAAAAAGTTCCATTCGCTACTTTTTTATGTTAAGTAACGAGGCAGATTCTTGGTGGGAATCAGAAAAGCGTACCCATCCAAATTTGCACTCGAGGATGTCGTGGGAGACATTTGAAGCAGTTCAATGACAAGTACTTCCCCGAAAGTATTCGTCATATGAAGGAAGTGGAGTTTATTAGACCGGAGCGAGAATAACATGGCGGTGTCCGAAGACGAGGCGAAGTTCGCAGAGTTATCGAGTGTTGCACCTCATTTGGTGGAGAATGAGGAGGCGTATGACGCGGATGTTTACGAGAGGTTTGAAACCCGATATCGTTAGTATCTCATTTCTCATAAATTTTCTCTCTATTCAGATGTTGTCAACAGGGCTCAGTTGTTAGAGCGAGATAACGAGTACGTTCAACCGAGGGACCATAACCAGGATCATAACAAAGATAGCAGTCATCAGAATAACGATAACCAGCGGAGAAAGAAGAATACGGACAAAGGCGGTACCCACTCTGGTGGTAATCGTGGCCATGAAAATAGAAGAAGCGAGTGGGAGGAGATTTTAAAAGAGGAGATTCAACAACGACCATGTGAAGGCGTCGTTTTTGAAGAATCGGTTCAAGGGGAGAGAAAAACCACCGGTCGTATGTTACAAATCACGGAAAGAGGGACATATCGGTCAAAGCGCCCATAACGATTTAAGGTATGCTATAATTGTGGAAAAAGAAGGACATATCGCTTTCGAGATTATGCAGTATCAAAAACCAGTCAAGCGGGAATGGTGACTCAAAAGGATGTCCCGAGAAAGTTCAAAGTCGGCGGTTCTCGGAAGAGCGTTTGTCGTGGATTCGGTCAAAATGCGAGGAACCCGAACGGTTAGCACGCAGGTTAGTTAATTATAAATTCTTGCGAAGTTTATACCTTACTAGAATCTCAGGTTCTACCCATTCTTTTATCTCTCTTGCTTTGCGCTCAACGTTTGAACTTGACTACGGAGAAATTAGACTTTGACCTATTTATGGAGACTCTCCGTTAGGAGAAACTTTCATTACATCCATTGTTTAGAAATCTTGCTTGATTGAGGTTGGCACTATCACATTACACATTAACCTTATTTCTATAGAGATATTTGCTTTTGATGTGATTTTAAGGTTAACTACTCATCATGCCGAAATTGATTACTTTCGTAAGGTTGTTAGTTTTCATATTCCTAAGCAACCTGTTATTCGAATTCATGCAATCAAACCATTGAAGTCAAACATTTTCATATCAAGCCATGAAGTCATTCGTTTAGCTCTAATAAGAGCTTCACAATGTTCTCAAGCTACATGAGGTACCAGACAAAAGTTTAATTTCCTCAATGAAAATATTGATAAATGAATTAGCCACTAAAACTTGTAAAAAAATAGAAAAAGAAATTCAGTACCAGCAAATATTTTTGGATAATTTTAAAATAATATAGGTGACTAACATAAGACAATAAATCAGCAGCTAAATCAAGGTAGCATTGTAGCCAAAGTTGTCGTTGTTGGTTGATTTAGCAATCGATAAACACGCGCAAGTATATGCGGTCCACAAGTAATATATGTAAGTAGAGTGTCGAACCCACGAGGATGAAGTCTTAACAGAAAACAAATACTAAGGTAAAGTCTTTTCTAATCTTATCTAAACGAGTGAACCAAATGGTTGGTTAAGCTATTTTAACAAGAGTATAAAATTAAGAGAAGTAGTTGTGCTAGGAATTCAAGATAGGATTACAACTCCCCTAACGCGTCGCCTAATCTCCTAATTCTCCATACTACAAATGAATCAAGGAATTGTCAACTGAGACACCAAATACGCATTAGCTTCTGTCGAAGACCAATTGCACATCCTAAACCAGCTAGAACACAATATGTCTATTGGTGACACTAACTAGGTCAAGGTCATTAAGCTAAGTCTCAAGGTCACACAAGGCAAATAAGTATATGTCTATCCTATTAGTATATTATGCACACATTTTAATGTCATGGTCATAACAGGTGTTGTTTTATTTAAAGATGGATAGTAATATCCATTTATCAATTTCCATCACTATCAATACCAATTTCTTTATCAAGTAATCAGACATTAAATACAAAATACAACAACTCATTCCAAAATGATTCATTATATAAAATGAGAGAGAAAGTTGATTAAGCTAATCAAAAGGTTACATTGCAATCCTAAAAATGGAGTTAGTTAATAAATATGGTACTAACACGCATTTTCAATACATTACACATTATCAGACAAATACAAGGAATGGGAGATTTGGAACAAGAAAACCCATGTTTGAAGTGTTCTTCCACCAAATCTTCTCTTCACGTGTAGAACTCTAAGTTATATGTTGGATGCAATAACTCTTCTTCCCTTCACGAGCTTCTTTCTCTTCTAGAAAAACAGAGAATAAAATCCCATTCTAAGCTGTAATAAATTTTGCTCTGATATCTATTTAATATCCGATCCCCTTAAATGTATTTCGCGCTTTCTATTTATAACAACCCTCTTTTTATCTAGGTCATTTAAAGAGTATACTATTTGGGAGCTGAGCTCGCTACCGTATGGCGAAACTTTGAAACGATATAAGTGGCGTGGGAACACAAGATGGCGATGAAGTAGTAGTAGCCAATGGCGGCATAATGTGAGCGGTGGCGTGAATGCTCGCATCGAGGCGCGAGTTTCCAGTGACTTGAAGCCTCTTCAGGCGCTCCGGCGCAGATGTATGAACTAACTATGACGTCGGTGTGCCATTTAACAGAAGGGTCCAATATAAGTTGGCGCTGGGGCGCCACTTTCCAGAGACAAAGTATAAGAAAGTTAAAAACATCAGCAAAGCCAGACCGAGGAGAACTACACAGATAAATAATAAAATAACTCTATAGCTATCAAAAAGATTGAAAATAGGCAACAACTTGAGTAACAAAAAGGGCAATTTCACGGGTATTAAACCCACTCATCAAATACCCCTAAACTTAAGATTTTGCTTGTCCTCAAGTAAAGTAACAGACAACTAGACCCTAGAAAATAAGAAACAACGTAGCACTAAAACTAACAACTAAAATTAAGGCCCCTAAATAGATTCACAACATCCTCTAAGAACAGGGCAAAAACTCATACGAATGCAGGCATAACGCTTAAAATAAAAACAAGAGACTGTAATTGATCCACACAGTGTGTGTGAAGACCAAATATCCACACTAGCCATAACCCAAATCAATCAAACAGTCGACCGAGATAACCAATAGGCAACCAAGCAACTCACATACATAACAAGTGTTAAGACAAGACGTAAAAACATGAAAGGCTCAAAAGTTCTAGAATAGCGAAGTAAAATCTACATTAGACAGAACTTGATTACTTTTCGGGAAAATAGAGCACTCATTAGCAAGCTTTTGATCAATGACTCCCAAGCCAGAAGACTTTAGTGCACTAGGTGTAAAACACCCCTCAGAATCTAATAACTCAAGCACAAAGGCCACGTAAACAACATAAGTCCAAAATAGATTTTATGAGCCTACGTTTATGGGTGAGTGTGTTTCCACGCTCCATCTCAACCCACCGTAGGACTGATAATAACATATATATATATATATATATATATATATGTTAAAGAGCCAAACATGCTAAAGCATCTAAGTCATAAACAACTTGAAATTTACAGAGTATATAATAGTGCAACATATTTTCAACACGGTAGACGTCAATCAAAACTTGAAAAACTACTAGAGAGATAAAAGGTTAGTGCTCGCAAAAATGGATGGATCCAAGACAGTCTCGATTTATACAAAACGCAAACCCACATTCACATAACTTTTGCCACTAGCCTAGGAAAATGATATACTAAAAAGACAACCCGAAAGATGCCACAAACACAACTTAACGCTAACTACCCTAACCCAACATAAGGACAATTAAAGAAATGAGGCTAGGGTTAGTCAAAATATAATATGCAAAATTTATAGACTATAGAGTGCCCTTTTCATCATAGGGCAAATCCATAACACATGGCAACAAGTATACCAATAAATCAGTGAAAATCCCAAAAATAGGCTTAAGACAAGACAATATCTGACTTCATCAAGATATTCCGTAATGAAAAGATAAATAACCAAAAGCATATAATAATATGAAACATAGAATACAGCTAAGCCAAGATATGCATCCAAGATAATTTAAAGCATGCATCCAAAAACAAAAAGATATTCCACGATAATAACACAATAGATAGATAGTACAATTAAAACATGAGTCTGGGGCTATCAAGCCCAAATACCATCCTAACAAATATTAAAATTAAACTTGAGTCTGGGGCTATCAAGCCCAAATACCATCCAACAACAGTTGAAATAGAAATATGATAATACTAACACAATTCATATATATTATTCAAATAGAAGAAAATCTCCCCCAAACTTGAACTTTGGCCCATTTCCTCACTGGCCTTTACTGCAATATCAAACATTTGCTGCATCCCCGCCGTCATCACCATCAAGACCAAAGTCTTCATCAGCACCGAACAACTCCAGGTCGTCATCATCATCTCCATCATCGTCCGCTACGTTGACAGGCTGGTACACGCGGGCCTCTTCAGAAGGTGGCGGGAACTGCGGCGGATAAGGGGTATAAAGTGGAGGCGCTGGGAATGGGAATGGTATGAAGTCCACGTCCTCGCCACCTTGAGCAACATGGATATTCGCTAGTGTATCGGCAAACTCAGCATGATAATGATGAAATTGGCTCTTCTAGTGGGCAATCGTGTCAACCTTACAATGCAAAAAATTCAGGCTGTTTATAATCTGTGCAAGGGCCCCCGAATTAATGGCATCGACAGAAGGGGGAATTTGCGCCTGACTAGAGGTTCCTGTCGCAGATGAGGGCTGGGGGTCATCAGAAGGCGGCGACGGCTTTGGCAAAAAGCCCTCTCCTCGGGGATGCGATGACACTCCATCCCATACGGCATAGCGACTAATTAACTGATGATCAATGACTGACATAGGCAGGAGGGTAACATCTTTTGCCTCTCACTGGACACCCACTCTTTTGCATAGCCTTGTAATAAGAGATGAGTGGGGAAGGCTAGACATGACCTTGCTTTTGATAGCCTTCTTGATGGATTCGTTGATCAGAGCCCCCACATCAATTTTTAGCCCCAACACAATGGCATAGAAAAGCGTCGCCCGCTCCCGGCTGACATCACTTACATGGCACGTCGGCTGAAGGTTTGCACAGATAAAGGCGTACCACGCCTTACCATAATGACTGAGCACCTGTGAAGGAAAAGACGTGCGTTCGCCAGTGTAATCATTAGTTTTCCAGACTGTCCCGGGCTTCAAAGCTTGTTAATAAGGTCATCAGACTTGTAACTCCGAATTCCATTCTCCCTGTAGTGATGCTTGTCAAAATTTAGAGTCCCATACACTTCATTGATGGCTTTGACATCAAATGGAATTAACTTCCCCCTTACAGGCACAGCCGATGGGCCATCCGGAATGGCGTTAACATAAAATTCCTTGACCACATCACCACAGCAGACTCCGACGGTTTGGCGAAGTGAACCCACTTCATCGCACTTATCATGGCATTCATCTGGCCATCAAATTTGTCATCTGGCCGAAGGCCACGCTCGGGCACAAGATTTCATAACTTGAAATTTTGAGTGTAGCGCTTATACGCTTCTTCAGAGGGAAATTTAACGGGGTCCCATGGGGTAATTTAACTACGGGAAGAGGAAGAAGGAGGGGGGCCAATGCTAGTTCTAGGGCCTTTTGAAGCCATGGCTAGATATGCTCAGAAGCAAAAAGTGCCACAGAATCGTACCTTTCTTGGCCTTATAAAGCCGAATAGGCGAGGAAGCAATGGTAAGAAAATGAACCGTGAAGTCGGTTGGGCACCCAAACGGTAAGAAACCGACCGACGATTGAATAATGGACAGACACTCGAATGGCAGGCGACGCTTGGGGAGAGAGATCAGCAATTGATAAAAGAGGGGAGAGAGAATACTGAACGCTTGAATTGAAAAACGCCTTAGATAATCTCAGAAACACGCTAGTGGCGCCAGGGGGCGATGCATGGCACCGGGGCGCGAAATCAAATCTGTCTGGCGCTGGAGCGTGAAAGTACGCGTAACTCATGGCACTGGGGCGCGAGTTTGCAGCATTTTCGACACTAGAATTGGCGTGGCGCGACTCTTTCTTGCTTAGTAGCGAATTAGCGATCGCGTATATATATTGAATGGCCTTTGGGGTGCCGCGCCGGGCGCTGGAGATGAGGAGATCTTTGGGGTGGGAGTTCAACATATTAATCATGGCGCCGCGACGCAATCTCAGCAACTCTGCACAAGACAAACATACATATCAGCAAACTATATCTGTAATCCAACTAAAACACCTCATTAACAACCTCATCTGAGGGAAAAAATAAACAAACAACATGAACTATACAGACTATAAACACTCTATAGAACACAGACTATAACTAGATAATCAACTGAGACTAAAAAAAATACAGATAAAACAATTTTATTGATACTAAGATGGGGATGCCTCCCATCAAGCGCTTGATTTTAAGTCATCGGCTTGACTATCATCCTGTCTTACATCAGGTCTCCAAGTGTAATGGAGGTATTCTGTCGGTCGACTTCGCCACCCCAATAGTGCTTTAACCTCTGTCCATTGAACTTGAATGTTGTGTCAGAATTCGGGTCGTTAACCTCTATTACCCCGTATAGATATACCTTGGCAACTGTGAAGGGGCCCGACCAACGGGACTTTAGCTTCTCAGGGAATAAATTTAGCCGGGAATTGAAAAGAAGAACCTTCTAGCCCGGTTCAAAATGCCTCTCGAGGATTTTCTTGTCATGCAACCTTTTGGTCTTCTCCTTGTACAACTTAGCGTTTTCATACGCTTGCACACGAAATTCATCTGATTCATTTAGTTGCAACAGTCGCTTTTCGCCGGCTGCTTCAAGATCAAAGTTGAGCTTTTGAATAGCCCAGTAAGCGTTGTGCTCCAATTCAACTGGGAGATGACATGCCTTACCATAGACGAGCCTATACGGAGACATTTCGATAGACATTTTATAAGTTGTGCAGTAAGCCCACAATACATTATCAAGCTTCTTCGACCAGTCCTTATGGTTTGGGTTAACAATTATTGGCCGCCATTGTTTCCACCAGCTCGTAACCCGCTGTATGATGTTTGGCCATGAATGCTCCTCCATATGCGGCATCAATACTCTAACGAGTTGATCCGGATAACCCATTGTAAAAGGTCTTGATGGGAAGCCATTCCGGCAGTCCATGGTGTGGACATTTCCTCAGAAGATCCTTAAACCGCTCCCACGAGTCGTATAAGGATTCAGATTCAAACTGAACAAAGGACGTGATATCATGCCTGAGCCTGGCTATTTTTACGGGCAAGGAGAACTTTGGCACAAATTTCTGTGCCAAGTCAACCCATTTAGTAATGGAGCCTGACAGTAATGAATGAAGCCAGCTCTTAGCCTTGTCCCTTAATGTAAATGGAAACAACCGGAGTCGGATGGCTTCGTCAGACACTCCGTTGCATTTAAATGTGTCACAAATCTCCACAAAATTAATCAAGTGATCGTTGGGATCATCATTCGGTAGTCCCCCAAATTAAATGTTGGTGCACATTTGACTGGTGCCCAACTTGATCTCAAAATTATTGGCTTGGATGGCGGGCCTTTGAATGCTCGCCTGGAGATCGTCAATGTGAGGCATAGCGTACTCCCTCAGAGATTTCTGAATTTCCTCAGCCATTATAATAGGAGCAAGTATGTACTCGGGTGTGTCCTCAAATTTTTCCCTCCGCAGTCGTCTGAATGTTCTATCAACCTCGGGATCGAGAGGTATTATATTTTGTCCCTTTTAAGGTGGCATAAATAATGAAGACTACCTGAAAAGAGGAATTAAACAGAAAAATCGGTTTAAAGTAAGATCGTAATGACTTAGTTTTAATATTGATAACAATTAATTCTAAGTCTCTGGCAACGGCGCCAAAAACTTGTTGGTTGATTTAGCAATCGATAAACACGCGCAAGTATACGCGGTCCACAAGTAATATATGTAAGTAGAGTGTCGAACCCACGAGGAGGAAGTCTTAACAGAAAACAAATACTATGGTAAAGTCGTTACTAATCTTATCTAAACGAGTGAACCAAATGGTTGGTTAAGCTATTTCAACAAGACTATAAAATTAAGAGAAGTAGCTGTGCTAGGAATTCAAGATAGGATCAAAACTCCCCTAACGCATCGCCTACTCTCCTAACTCTCCCTACTACAAATGAATCAAGGAATGGTCAATCGAGACACCAAATATGCATAAGATTCTGTCGAAGACCAAATGCACATCCTAAACAAACTAGAACACAATATGTCTATTGGTGACACAAACTAGGTCAAGGTCATTAAGCTAAGTCTCAAGGTCATACAAGGTAAATAAGGATATGTCTATCCTATTAGCATATTATGCACACATTCCAATGTCATGGTCATAACAGGTGTTGTTGTATTTAAAGATGGATAGTAATATCCATTTATCAATTTCCATCACTATCAATACCAATTTCTTTATCAAGCAATTAGACATTAAATACAAAATACAACAACCCATTCCAAAATGATTCATTATATAAAATGAGAGAGAAAGTTAATTAAGCTAATCAAAAGGTTACATTGCAATCCTAAAAATGGAGTTAGTTCATAACTATGGTACTAACACGCATTTTTAATACATTACATTATCGAGAATAATCTGAGGAATGGGAGATTTGGAACAAGAAAACCCCTATTTGAAGTGTTCTTCCACCAAATCTTCTCTTCACGTGTAGAACTCTGAGTTGTATGTTGGATGCAATAACTCTTCTTCCCTTCACGAGCTTCTTTCTCTTCTAGAAAAATAGAGAATAAAATCCTAGTCTAAGCTGTAATAAATTTTTCTCTGATATCTATTTGATATGCGATCCCCTTAAATTCAGGTCGCACATTCTATTTATAGCAACCCTCTTTTTATCTAGGTTATTTAAAGAGTTTACTATTTGGGAACCGGAGCTCGCGTTGTGGCGAGAGCATTTAAGAAGTAAGCCATGGCCTAGAAGATGACATTAGGCGTCGTAGATGGTATTTGAGACGCGAAGACGCATGCAGCCTTAGGGAATGAATACTGGCGTCGGTATGAGTTTTCGATGACTTGAAGCCTCTTAGACACTTCAGAGATGATGTATGAACTAGCTATGACGCGGGGCGCCATTTAACAGAAGGGTCCAATGTAAGTTGGCGTCGGGTCTCCACTTTCCAGAGACAAAGCACAAGAAAGCTAAAAACATCTGCAAAGCCAGACCGAGGAGAACTACACAGATAAATAATAAAATAACTCTACAGCTATCCAAAAGATTGAAAATAGGCAACAACTTGAGTAACAAAAAGGGCAATTTCGCGGGTATGAAACCCACTCATCAGTCACCTACATGTATGCCTCTATAAATACACCATTACATAGCCTCCATAAGTAATAACACATATGTATGCCTCCATAAATACACCATTATATAGCAGGCATTGCAAATAGATGTAAGCAGATTCACCCTCCCTCAATAGAAAAAGGCATTCAAATTTCCTTTTTGTGCACAGTTTTGGCTCCATCTAAGCTATTTAAAGGACTAATAACATTGGGCATAAACTTTGTACCCGATCAAACATATGTTATGCTTGAGAAGCATTAAGATACTATTAACCTATCTCATATGTAAGCGGTACATGGAAAGAGATGTTTCACCATGAAAAAGAAATTTTAAATGTAATAGTCATTAGTCAGGACACAGGCCAAAGAATTATTGCTTTAATCAAGAAACTCAATCACATATCTACTCTGGTACACAAAACTAAAATAAAGTTAATCAATACGAGCATACACATATTTTTTTTTAAGCACAACAGATGTTTAAATCAGATGTACAATAACCTGGAATTAGAGAAAAAATCAGAAATTAAAGCTTTCAAGATTCTAAAAAAAAATAAATAGAATCCAAAATACAGATGAAGAAATAAGTCCATGTAAGAAGTTCCTATGTAAGATAAAAGAAGATGCACAAAGACCTACAACAACCCAAAAATTGGCTACCACCAATCCCAAGTGCTGTCTTTTTATGCTTTTATACTAGTGCTGACAAGAGAAAAATGAGTAGATTAAGTGGCCCTAGGTATGATTTTGAGGGTTTAGAAAACATAAGAATGCCAAGTTATGTGCATCCAAAGCTTAGGAAAATTGTATAATACAAACCTGAATTTGTAATTCTCTTTGCCCAGATTCCCACTCTAACTCTGCTGTACGTTTACATTCATCAGTCACCTTGTGCATTTCACTCCCACATTACACAGTGTCAACAGTTGTATCCCCCAGACCAGATTGACTACTGAAGTAATTAACATAATATAAATGTGTAAGAAGAAGAATATGTAGTCAAAAATTGTTTAATGCTTTTGGAACACAACAGTACACATAATGAAGATAATAATATCTATGCGAGTAAGTATTCACCCAATCAAAGATCCAACTACTGAAGATAATAATATAGTACGATTACGCGAGATACTCCAAAACCCAATGCAATTAAGTAAATATTAGAACTCTCATTACCATGATATTATCACCCTTAACTTATATAAGTTGCTTTCAGTCTACCATAAGTCCATGACCAAAATAGATGGGCCTTGTAAGTTATAAATTTTACTATATACACAAGTCATTTTAACAAACACCTAGCTTGTAATATTTGAGAAGCCAAAACCAACACTATGATAATTTTTAAACCTCGGCAAATTAAAGAATCAAGTACACATTGGTAAGATATTTACCTTAGTAACAACAAGAAATTCAACGCAACAACACCTAGAACAAAATTCAAAATCCTACCCCAAAATGAATGTCCAAAATGTTCTAAAAAGCCCTAAAAATATCGAACAACAAAGTTCAATATTCTATACAATTAAAGACAGTTGTGAAGAGAAATAAAAAACTATGACTCAAACAAGGTAAAGAGCTAATTCGGCATGATGAAGGAAACTGGTGGGGTAGATTTAGACAAGAATATAGTCGAACAAAAAATTCAGCAGATATAATTTATAGATTGAAGAAAAATTTATGTTTAAAATAGTTACCTGAAAGGGCTAGGTTAGGTGATTGCAGAAGATTATTGCCTGAACTAAACCTTAATTGTGTGCTGAAAGGATTTTGTAGAAGAGGGCAAGGTCAAATGATTGCAGATTTGTGTGTCGTATGGTGAGGGATACAAAATTTAGAGAGAGAGAGAGAGAGAAAGGGCCAAATAACGCGACAGAGTGAAGTGAGATGGGTAAATGACTGGGGAATTGAGGAATCCATCAGCAAGGGGAGGGTTTTTAAAAATTTTCACTTCCCCGCCATTTATTTTAACTCCGTGTTTTTGACATAGATAACGTTTTTTTAAGAAAAGTTATCTATTTAAAACCAAAAATTGTCCTTATAAATAGATAATGTTTTTTCATATGTATCTACAACGTTTTGTTAAAAAATGTTATGAAAAAAAAAACCACAATATTTTTTATAAAAACGTTGTTGTTTAAGTGTTGTCTATTTACTGTTTTGTACTAGTGGTGCCAGTTGAAATTGGGTCCCCTTCTCTTTGGGTCAGTTAATTCAAGGAGCTATATAATGATGACGACATTCACCTTCATCTTGATTTGTTGGAGGAGGTTAGAGAGTTGACCATGGTAAGACTAGCGGTCTACCAAAGGAGAGTGGCCAGACATTACAATAAAGGGGTAAAGTTGAGGAGGTTTGAAGTTGGGGACTTAGTTCTTTGGGAGGTGGAGGCTTTTATGCCCCAAAATCTCAAAAAGTTAATGCCTAAATGGGAAGGACCCTGTGAGGTCATAGAAGTGTCAAAGCCAAGTACTTACCGACTTCGAGCAATGGATGGAACAGAAGTCAAGAACACTTGGCAAACAGGCAGACTTATAAAATATTATCAGTAATGCATGTTAAGTAGTTCATTTTACGACTTTGTATAAATTTTCAAAGATATTAATAAAATTAATATTCTATTTTTCCAAACAAATATTTTCATTAATTAATTGCATATATTTAATGAAATAGACATTCAGTTTTTCAAAACGAATAATATTTCCATTGATTTTCATAATCTTTTTACATATGTTGGATAATTACAATATTAGCTTTAGATTACAAAAGGAAACACCTACTACTGAGGAGGATCAGGGTCATCGTCAGCTTTAACATCAGAAGAATCAAGGATAGAAACATCAAGCTTGGCATGAATGATATTTTTCTTGTCCTTGCCCTGGGCAGCCTCGTATCCCTCAGCAAACATTTGCATCACTTCTTCTTTGAGTTCAGAGGATTCTCTGTATTAATGGCAGATATGTTGTTTAAGTGCTTTGGTCAAAGGAGGTCCCAAAGCCTTGTATTCCTTGTACTCTTTTTCCAAAGCAACACTAGTATGGAACATTTGTTCTCCTTTCTTAAACATCTCTAAGTTCTGCTGGTTGAGCATAGTGTTTCCCCTTCTTCAGCTGGTCATTTTCATTTTGCATCTGCTCATAGTTTTTGATGAGGGTCTTTCAGCGTTCTTCTGGCTTGGCACCATCTTTCTTCATCTTTGTAATATCATATTTCAGGTTTTCATAGTGGGAAGATGTATTCTCATGTAGACTTCTTTCTTTTTCAAGACAGTTCATTGTCGATTGAAGACTAAATCTCATATGTGCATTTTCGTCCTCAAGATCATTTTCTCTTCATTTAATCTTTGTCCATCGACAGATTGTAATGCCCCCAAATTAGGTCTATCTTCATACCTAAATTTTGTGCATCGCGAGTAACCATTCTTTACATACATTATTATATCATTAAATATAACAACATATTTCTTCAAATTCTAGATTCTATTACTTAAAATCTTCATTCATTATAAATAATGATAATTACATTATTATTTACTTCTTTACACGTGTGACTTTTATCCACCACAACAGATACATAATAGTTTATTAAACTACTTTACAGTTTAACTAACTATTTTACATTACAATTATTGACTTGATCTTCATGCTCATTTATAAAATGAATAACACTTCATCAGGATACTGGTTAGCTTGATATTCACAAGATACTTTAGTTCATTCTGCCGTCGCTCACTAAAAATATTTTTATTTTAACCAAGTGTGAGCATTCAATTACTCAACAAGTTCTAGCAGTTGTATAACAACAAAATCAAGAATCAAATATTCTTCACATACAAAACATTAATAACTGAACAATAGTTATGAAGCAACTTGAATAATAGGAATAAATTCCGATTCCTATCATTTTAAAACATCAATACATTCGCTTTGACATAACCTTAATTCTTATACTCTCTTTCTTACATCTTGTCTAGCTAAAATAATTAGCACAGACTTAATCATAACAGTTCATGAATAAACAGAACTCTTTCATATTTGAACAAATCTAACATAAAATTGTTCATCTTCCGAAAGCACATAGATGTATAGAATTGGCACATAGCCTCACACATCATAAACATCTTGTACAAATATAACACATTTGCACATAGATCAAACTTAATCACTTACAACATCTAAGAAAGCTTGAAGAAACTTGCATTCATTTCAAATATAAATGAAGTTAGAAAACTTCCCTTAAGCACTGCATATAACTTATAGTTTACATTGTACTACTCTTCAAAATTCCTATATATCACATAAGGAATAACATATACCAATTAGTCATATACTTGACTTATACATTGGTTTACACTAACTTTAGCTCTTACGGTTAGCATTTTACAACCTAAGTTCACGCAACAGAAATTTAAACTTTTCTTTCAATGTTACGACATACAAAGATGTCTAAAGTCTTATCATCAACTTTTACGATAGATTTACATTACATTTTCCTTCTTTCTAGCTCAACTTGTCCGAAGCAATACAGCTGTTGTGACGCCCCCAAATTCAGGTACTTGAAACCCAAACTCGGTGCTTCACGATATCATTTCTTTGAGCGGAATAATAATAATAATATAAATATCAAACTTAATATACAATATCAGAGTTGTCTAAATCCCCATGTTCACAACCTTTAATACATTACATTACATGATAATTAATAAATATTATTGTCTTAATAGTGTCTAATTATTATATAAAATACCATAAAGTTTATTCTGCTAGCTTTCCTTTCCCTTTTGTTTTTGGCAGAACCTTCAGGTTGATCACGGTTAGCTGAAAACATTTAAATTAAAAGCAAGAATGAGCATTAGATTGCCCAGTAAGTAATAGCAACAATAAGTATTTAGCTAAAAGGATTAAATGTTTTCTTTGAACGGTACTTCTACAATGAATCAACAGTTGTGAAGTAAGCTAAAACAATTCTAAAGAACATATCAATTCTATTTCAAATTTTGAAACTACGTACTGACTATAATTAAAGAGCAGTCGATAGACTATGAACTTTGTTTTAAATTTTCAAAAAGGTTTTACAGAACTTCATCTACAAACTGTCATAACTTACGAGCATGGGAGTGATCAGCCCATTATGCTCTGTATTGATAAATACTACGTGTTCAAACGATATTTTTGTCCAGCATATCCGCCTTAGGCGCACAAAAGTTTCCCATATTCGGGATGTTCATACTTAGTCTGGAATCCAAACCAAAATAATTCAATTGGATAACAATAAAGTTCTCTTATGTTCAATAATATTTTTAAATCTGTGTCTAGCCGGATCAAATAGCTTAGACGGCTTTTAAAGCAATTTATACATACCAGAATTTAATAGGTATGTATCAACAAGTACAACAATTATCCAAGTGAGGACACTTGTATAACCAACTTTAGAAATTAACGAACAGAATATATATCTGGATTATACAATAATACTGTATTGATAAATAATGAACGAGTAAAGTTCGAGAATGTTGCATTAGTACAAAGTTTTAAATACATGATCAATAACATTAGAGTTCAAAAGCTTATATAACTGGAATATAACTTAATAACTTACTTACATAGGTTCATTGCATAAGTAGATACAAGAGGTAAAGATACTTGCCTTGATAGCTGATTACTGCTACTTAGTTCTATTTTTTATACAAATACCTATCATTGATAAAATCATTATTTCGATTAGAATAATATATCGTAACACATAATACTACTATTGGCAGTCAACACATAACCTATTGTCATATATGTTTAGTAGTCAGTGGATCACAAACAGACACTTAATAGGTCAACCTATATAGGTTCAGTTCAATTTCGGTAGCTTTTCGGTGTACCGACGGCTTTATCGGGTAATTATCGAGTTTATTATTAATTAAACTCTATTCTGAATCCTTAATATTATTCTGGATAATTTAAATATCAATCATATTATTTTTTTCATGACTTATATTAATTTTTAATTAATTATTATAATTTACCATGATTTTTCAAACACTGAAATTATTATTAAATGATTTAAATATTAAATAATTCTATTATCATTAATATTTAAATAATATTAAAATATTAATGAAACTATTGCCAATATATTAAAGTTATTTATAATAACTAAAAATATTTTTAAAATATTCATATTACCACGAAATGATTTTAAAATATTTAAAATCATTTTAAATAATTACCATTAATATTTAAATATTAAGGTATTATTTATCAAAATATTAAAAGTCATTTATTACAACTTAAAATATTTTTAAACCATTTATATCATTTTAAATGATTTTTAAATCAATAAAACTATTTTTAAACTATTTATTTAATATAATTATTAAATAAATCTAATATCATTAATATTAAATTATTAATAAAATTTACCTTTAAATATTAAAAGTTATATTTTATAACTCTAAATATTTTAAACACTTTATTTTAATTTAAAATGATTTTTGTAATATTAAAATCATTTTAACTAATTTATTTAATAATTATTAAATAAATCTAATATCATTAATATTAAATAATTATTGAAATTTATCTTAAAATATTAAAAGTTATGTTTTATAACTTAAAATATGTTTAAATACTTTATTATCATTTAAAAAGCGATTTTTAATATAATAAAGTCATTTTTATTAATTTACTTAAAACATTTATTAAATAAATTAAATATCAATAATATTCAAATAAATATTAATATTTATGAAAAATATTTCAAATTATTAAAAGTTAGTTTTTAAAACTTCAAATAATTTTTAAATTATTATTGTAATTTTCAGAAATTATTATTTTTTTAAATAATTTTTGAAAATTTATTTAATTAAAATTAATAAGTTTGTCGCTAAAGCTTTTAGCGACAGAAAGTGTCGCCTATTGTGTTCGTGAGCACCAAGAACATTCATAAGACAGTTTCTGGGTACCAACTTTGACCATGAATAATTCACTGTATAAATTGTTTTTGGGCAAGCTATAACATGGATTGTAAGACCCCAACTTATTATAAATGAAATTGAATTTTCTCTATTTATTATTTTGGAATAGTAAGAGTTGATTTGATTAATGTGGTTAATTATGAGTAAAATGCGTAAATATCTTAAATAAGTAAGTGGTTATAAAATATTCATTATTGTCGGGGAATATTCGTTTGGTCGTTGAATATTCTTCTTTGTCGAGGGAATATTAAATGCGGCAGTATGAAATTCCGTGGGACCCCATAACTAAAAGCGATTGGATGAAGAAAGCGACAAGTATAAGTTTTTTTATAAATAACGACATAGTTATTCTGAATTAACACTTTGTTGGAATACCTAGTGGTTAAAAACACGATTATTGCGGTATTGCACCAATTATTGATTCTTACGCAAGAAGGTACTACTCAATAATTGTTACAGTAATTACTGTTCAATATTTTATTGATTCAATAATTGCTACGTTAATATTTTATATTATTATTGTTTCAATAATTGTCACTTCACAGTATTTCCCATTATCAGATTAATAATTCATATTATTTGAATAATATTATTAGATAGCATTATTGGCAATGTCTAAGGAAGTTACATCTAAGGAGAGGTTTGGTCACCTAATCATGCGCGCTTGAGAAGGAAAATCCTTATTGGAAAGCCCCCTCTCACAGGAGCGACACGGTTGTCATTATTGTGATTCCGTAATATTATTTGTGAATAATTAATTATTGATTTATATGATAAGGAAAATATTTATTTATGTGGATATAAATGGAAGAATTTTTAGAAAATGACAATTGTTGAAAATTGTTATTTTATCTTTTACGATAAAATAAATCATTTCAATATATTATTATATTATAATAATATAATAATGGTGATATTTTTACAATAAATGTGGGATATATGAATAAATGAGGAGGAAGAGTATTTTTGTTACAAAAAATGTTTAACACATATTTTGAGTGTTGGTGGGTCCCATTTTATGATTGAAATTGGATTATAGCCCGTAAAATCGTCCGTATGTGGATTTCGGTCAATTTCTACTTGGAATTTGGAAAAACATAAACTTACAAAGTTGTAGAGAATTGAATTTTCTATGAAATTATTGAAGTTCCGGAATAATTTATTTTTGAAGTTTAAATATTTTTGTTTAGAAAAACATTTTTGTCATTATTGTGGACCCCACTGGTGGCTGACTTCAAATTGTCTAGAGGTGGGCGTGAATTTGTTTTATAAATATATTATTTTATTAAATTTTCTGCTTTGGTGTTCTAAGCAATTTCCTATAAATAGGGTGCTTAGGTTAGAATTGAAAATCACACCAGAAACTAAAGTTTTCTCTCTCTATATTATCGAGCGTATTCTTGTGAGTATTTTGATACTTTGAGTGTTGCTATACGGTGCAAGTTTCCTTCAGCACAATATCTAGTATCCAGTCAGAAGTACTGTCCTTTTGAGGCAAGGGATGTTATTTTTTTTATAAATGATATTATTTCTTTCAATATCTTTATGCAGGAATATTGGTAAGATTTTTCTTGTGAAATTCTTGTCTTTTTGTGTCGGGGTTACTATTCACGTATACGGCACTATTCACCGAAAAATGAAATTTTCTCTTCTTTATCCCAGATGTCTATTTTTGTTACTAGCTTTGATTGTATCCATGTTTTGATCATTATTCTTGAATTTTACTCCACCATAGTATATTATGGGGTGTTTTTGAACATGGATAAACCAAAGTACGAATCCCTAATATTTGTTCTTTTGTCTCACTGGATTCGTTTTCTTTAAAATATTTTTCATCATCCTCAGTCCTAAATGATGATATAATTGAATATCTTTGGCCTGTAGTGCAAAGATTAATGATTTTTTGATGAATATCTTTGGCCCGTAGTGTAAAGATGAACATGTGTTGAGATGAACATGACCAACTGATGAATATCTTTGGCCTATAGTGCAAAGTTGAATATTTGATTCAAGATGTATATTGATTGATGTTACAGGGAAAAAATATTGATGATGGACTTTTAAATCATAAAAAGATAGTATATTTCATTCTCTACTTAACTCTTCTAATTGTTATTTTCGCTGCGAATATTGATTTGAAACTTGTTATTTATTATATTCTATCAGATTTTTCCCTGTTGAGGACTAACGATAATTTGTTCTATATTATCTTAGTCATAATGTTCTTTACTGGACTAGTTGAGCTCACCCTTTTCCTTTTTGTTCCATTTTTCTTCTCAAGAGGCGTGAATGTAGCGAGTACTAGTTGGGGTATGGAATGATGGTTCTAGAAAGTTATTGTAGTAGTCCTCACTATTTTTGTAAAATAATGTATAAATAATTGTAATGAGGACTTATTTGAGTGTGGATATTGTCTAGAAGACAATATTTGTATTTAAACTCATAGTTTTTGTGTTATCGTATTTTGCACGACAATTGTATTAATAAAGTTGTAGTTATTTCTGTACCATGTATTAGGCGACTCAGAATGGGTGATGTATACCTATTTCGGGGACGTCACACAGTTGGTATCAGATCTTAGGGATATGGTCTCTGGCGGAGATCGGGGAATAGTACTAGGAGGGGAGAGACGAGTAAATCCTTCGCTAGTATGTCCTACCTAAGCTTATTTGTTGGCTGATCAAAGTATAGGGTTATTATTTTGCATGTCAATTTCTTTAATTAACCCTTGTTTTGTGGCAGTATTTAAGAATGGTAGTGGAAAATATTAACGATGGAGTAAATGAGACCGTGGAGACACCATTAATCACCAACGAGGAGAACGTGCAACAGGCCGGAAATGTTCCTCCTGTAAACAACAACACTGAGCAGATGATGAACGATGAGATGTTTAGAAGCTTTTTGCAGTTCATGCAAAACCAAACGAGGGAGACTCCTGCTCAAAATACAGGTAGAAACAATGGCAACGCACAACTGGTCATAGCCAAGCAGTTCAAAGAGTTGGGACCACCAGAATTCTGGGAAAAGCTGGATCTGATTAAGGTAGAAACGTGGGTCAATCAAATTACCAAGATATTCAATATCTTGGGATGTACGGAGGAACAGAAGGTTCCATTCGCCACTTTTATGTTCCGTAGTGAGGCAGATTACTGGTGGGAATCTGTGAAGCGTACCCATCCAGCCGCACTTAGCATGTCTTGGGAGACATTTTAGAAACTGTTCAATGACAAGTACTTTCCTGAAAGTATTCGTCATATAAAGGAGGTGAAGTTTATTAGACTGGAACATAGCAACATGACTGTGTCCCAGTACGAGGTAAAGTTCGCAGAGTTATCCAGGTTTGCACCTCATTTGGTGGAGAATGAGGAACGTATGACGCGGATGTTTATGAGAGGTTTGAAACCCGACATATGTCAATATCTCATTTCTCATAAAATTTCTCTATATTCAGATGTTGTCAACATGGCTCAATTATTAGAGCGAGATAATGAGTACGTTCAACCGAGGGACCACAACCAGGGTCATACCGGTGACAGCAGTCATCGGAGCAATGATAACCAGCGGGGAGGGAAAAATTCAGACAAAAGTGGTAACCACTCTGGTGGTAATCGTGGCCATGTGAAGACGTCAGCACCAGCATCAACTGTTTATAAGGGAGGAGAACGACCACCAGTCGTATGCTATAAATATAGAAAAGAGGGACACATCAGCCCAAACTGTCCGCAACAGTTCAAGGTATATTATAATTGTGGAAAGGAAGGACATATCGCTCGAGATTGTACAGTAGAGAAACCAAGTCCAGCGGGGATGGTGAATCAAAAGGCTGTCCCAGAAAAGTCAAAGTCGGCGGTTCCTGGAAGAACGTTTATCGTGACTGGTCAAAATGTGAGGAACCCAAATGAGGTGATCACGGGTAAGCTAATCATAAATTCTTGCAAAGTTTATACCTTACTAGATACCGGTTCTACCCATTCATTTATCTCTCCTGCTTGTGCTCAACGTTTAAACTTGACTCTGGAGAAATTAGACTTTGACTTATCTGTGGAGACTCCGTTAGGAGAAACTTTCATTACATCCACTGTTTATAAATCTTTTTTGATCCAAGTTGGCATCATCACATTACCTGTTGACCTTATCTCTTTAAAGATACATGCATTTGACGTGATTTTAGGGATTGATTTGCTAACTACTCATCATGCCAAAATTGATTGTTTTCGTAATGTTGTTAGTTTTTATATTCCTAACCAACCTCTTATGCGAATTCAAGCAACTAAACCACTAAAATCAATCACTGTCATATCAAGCCATAAAGCCATTCATTTATTGAAAAACAGATGTCAAGCTTTCTTAGCCCATGTTATGGATTTGAATAAAGACACGTCACATTTGAATAATAATTTTATTCTTAGTGAATTTCCTGAAGAACTTCCCGGTCTACCCCCAGAACGTGAAGTTGAATTCTTTATTGACCTTGAACCTGGTACAAAGCCCATTTCTATAACCCCATATCAAATGGCTCCTATTGAACTTCAAGAGTTAAAGGTCCAACTACAGGAGTTGTTGGACATCGGTTTCATTCGTCCTAGTACATCTCCTTGGGGTGCTCCTGTTTTATTTGTAAAGAAGAAAGACGGGAGTATGCGACTTTGTTTTGACTATCGGGAATTGAACCATGTCACCATCAAGAATAGGTATCCGCTACCTCGCATTGATGACCTATTTGACCAGTTGCAAGGAGCACAATTCTTTTCAAAGATCGATCTTCGTTCTGGATATCATCAATTAAATATTAGAACTGAGGATATTCTGAATATTGCCTTTAGAACTCGGTATGGGCATTATGAATTCTTAGTCATGTCTTTTGGATTGATTAATGCTCTTACGGATTTCATGGATATGATGAACCGAGTATTCAAGGAAAATTTGGATCAGTTCGTTGTTGTCTTTATTGATGATATCCTCATATATTCCAAAAGTCGTGAAGATCATGAGCACCATATGAAGCTGGTACTCCAAAGGCTTTGTGAAAATAGGCTATATGCTAAGTTGAAGAAATGCGAGTTCTGGCTTGAGGAAGTAGCATTCCTTCGGAACGTAGTGTCAAAACATGGAGTATCTGTTGACCCGGCGAAGATTGAAGCAATACAAAGTTGGGAGCAACCAAAGTCGGTGACCGAAGTACGTAGCTTTCTGGGCTTAGCTAGTTATTATTGGAGATTTGTGGAAGGATTTTCTCGAATCGCTACTCCGTTAACTCAACTAACTCAGAAAGATACAAAATTCGTATGGAGCGAGGAATGCGAGGAGAGTTTTTAAGAGCTTAAGAGGAGACTTATTTTGAGACCTGTTTTGACAATACCATCTGGTTCGGATGGATTTGTTATCTACAGCGATGCTTCAGGCAAAGGGTTAGGATGTGTTCTAATGCAACATGGGAAAGTTATAGCCTATGCCTCGCGACAACTTAAAGAATATGAGAGGAATTATCTTACTCATGATCTAGAGTTGGCAACAGTCGTTTTCGTGCTAAAGATCTAGAGGCACTATCTATATGGGGAGAAAGTGAAGATATATTCAAGTGCCTAAGGGTCTATTGCAACCACTTGAGATTCCAAAATGGAAGTGGGAACACATTACCATGGATTTCGTTACGGGTCTTCCCACGGTTTCTCAATGCATAGATGCAATTTGGGTTATTGTTGATAGATTAACTATGTCTACTCATTTCTTGCCGATACGGGAGACTTATTCCCTTGAACGTCTTGCTCGTATGTACGTAAATGAGATTTTGAGATTGCATGGCATGCCAGTATCCATAGTTTCAGATCGTGACCCAAGATTCACTTCATGATTTTGGGTTAGCTTTCAGAAAGCTATGGGCACAAATTTACGATTCAGTTCGGCATACCACCCTCAAATGGACGAACAATCAAAGAGGACTATTCAAAATCTTGAAGATCTATTAAGACTCTGTGTCCTAGACTTCAAAGGGAGTTGGGATAAGTATTTACCATTGGTGGAATTCTCCTACAACAACAGTTACCAGGCAAGTATAGGTGTGGCTCCATTCGAAGCATTGTATGGACGAAAGTGTCGCTCTCCAGTATGTTGGGATGAGGTGAGTGAAGCAACATTGTTGGGACCATAGTTGGTACATATTACTACAGAAAAGATCTAAATGATTCGACAACGTATACAAACGGCACAAGATCGACAAAATATTTATGTGGATCTTCATCGAAAGGACGTGTAATTTAGTATTGGGGATCATGTATTGTTGCGTGTTGCTCCATAGAAGGGAGTTACAAGATTCGGCAAAAGAGGAAAGCTCAATCCACGATTTATTGGTCCATTTCAGATTCTTGACTGAGTAGGAAAGGTGGCCTATAAACTCGCGTTACCTCCAAGTATGTCTCGTGTTCATAATGTTTTTCACATATCTGTGCTTCGTAAATATATGAAAGACCTGAACCACGTTATGGAGTTAGAGCTAGACAAAATAGTTGAAGATTTAACGTACGAGGAGGTACCTGTCAATATCTTGGATATGAAGGAGCATGTCCTATGCACAAAGGTCATACCACAAGTCAAAGTTTTGTAGAGGAACCATGCTATAGAGGAAATGACCTGGGAGTTGGAAACGGAAATAAAAGCGAGGTATCTTCACCTTTTTGAAACACCAGGTACGTACATCAATTTTGAGGACGCAATTTCATAAGGAGGGGAGGTTGTAAGACCCCAACTTATTATAAATGAAATTTAATTTCCTCTATTTATTATTTTGAAATAGTAAGGGTTGATTTGATTAATGTGGTTAGTTATGGGTAAAAATGCCAAATATCTTAAATAAGCAAGTGGTTATAAAATATTCATTGTTGTCCGGGAATATTCGTTTGGTCGTGAAATATTCTTACTGTCGGGGAATATTCGTACGACGACGCAGCCTTATGTGGGCCCCAACACGAAAAGCGATTGGATGAAGAAAACGACAAGTATAAGTTTTTATAAATAACGACGTAGTTGTTATTGCTAACGCCGTTATTGTTGGAATACCCGGTGGTTAAAACACAGTATTACGCGGTATTGCACCAATTATTGATTTTTATGTAAGAAGGCACTACTCAATAATTGTTACAGTAATTACTGTTCAATATTTTATTGATTCAATAATTATTACGTTGATATTTTATATTATTGTTTTTTCAATAATTGTCACTGCACAGTATTTCCCATTATCAGATCAATAATTCATATTATTTGAATAATATTATTAGATAGCATTATTGGCAATGTCTAAGGAAGTTCTCTCTAAGGAGAGGTTTGGTCACCTAATTGCGCGCCAGTAAGGAAAAATCCTTATTGGAAAGCCCCCTCTTTCCTAGGAACGATCTGGTTGTCATTATTGTGATTCTGTATTATTATTTATAAATAATTAATTATTGATTTATATGATAAGGAAAATATTTATTTATGTGGATATAAATGGAGGAATTTTTAGAAAAGTGACAATTGTTGAAAATTATTATTTTATCTTTTCTGATAAAATAAATCATTTAAATATATTATTATATTATAATATATAATAATGGTGATATTTTTATAATAAATGTGGGATATATGAATAAATGAGGAGGAAGAGTATTTTTGTTACAAAAAATGTTTAACACATGTTTTGTGTGTTGGTGGGTCCCATTTTGTGACTGAAATTGGATTATAGGCCGTAAAATTGTTTGTATGCGGATTTCGGTCAATTTCTGCTTGGAATTTGGAAAAACTTAAACTTACAAAGTTGTAGAGAATTTAATTTCCTATGGAATGGACATAAGATTCGAATTTTCTGATAAAAGGGCTATTTATTATGAGTTATTGAAGTTCCGGAATAATTAATTTTTGAAGTTTAAATATTTTTGTTTAGAAAAATGTTTTTGTCATTATTGTGGGCCCCACTGGTGGCTGAATTCAGATTGTCAAGAGGTGGCCATGAATTTGTTTTATAAATATATTATTTTATTAAATTTTCTACTTTGGTGTTCTAAGCAATATCCTATAAATAGGGTGCTTAGGTTAGAATTATAAATCACACCAGAAACTAAAGTTTTCTCTCTCTATATTATCGAGCGTATTCTTGTGAGAATTTTGATACTTTGAGTGTTTCTATACGGTGCAAGTTTCCTTCAGCACAATATCCAGTATCCAGTCAGAAGTACTGTCCTTTTGAGGTAAGGGATGTTATTTTTTTTATATAAATGATATTATTTCTTTCAATATCATTATGTCGGAATATTGGTAAGATTTTTCTTGTGAAATTCTTGTCTTTTTGTGTCGGGGTTACTATTCACGTATACAACACTATTCACGAATACAACACTATTCACCAAAAAATAAAATTTTCTCTTCTTTGTCCCAGATGTCTATTTTTGTTACTAGCTTTGATTTTATCCATGTTTTGATCATTATTCTTGAATTTTACTCCACCATAGTATATTATGGGGTGTTTTTGAACATGGATAAACCGAAGTACGAATCCCTAATATTTGTTCTTTTGTCTCACTAGATTCGTATTCTTTAAAATATTTTTCATCATCCTCAGTCCTAAATGATGATATAATTGAATATCTTTGGCCTTTAGTGCAAAGAGTAATGATTTTTTGATGAATATCTTTGGCCTGTAGTGCAAAGATGAGCAGGTGTTGAGATGAACATGACCAACTAATGAATATCTTTGGCTGTAGTGCAAAGTTGAATATTTGATTCAAGATGTATATTGATTGATGTTACAGGAATAAAATATTTATGATAAACTTGTAAATCATAGAAGATAGTAGATTTCATTATCTACTTAACTCTTCTAATTGTTATTTCCGCTGCGAGTATTGATTTGAAACTTGTTGTTTATTATATTCTATCAGATTTTTCCCTGTTGAGGACTAACGATAATTTGTTCTATATTATCTTAGTCATAATGTTTTTTACTGGGCTAGTTGAGCTCACCCTTTTCCTTTTTGTTCCATTTTTCTTCTCAGGAGGCGAGAATGTAGCGAGTACTAGTCGGGGTATGGAATGATGGTTCTTGAAATTTGTTTTAGTAGTCCTCACTATTTTTATAAAATAATGTATCAATAATTGTAATGAGGACTTATTTGAGTGTGGATATTATCTAAAAGACAATAGTTGTATTTAAACTAACGTTGTTGAGACTAGAATTGGTACGCATGACTACAGAAAAAATCCAAATGATTCGGCAATGTATCCAAACCTCACAGGATCAATAAAAGAGTTATGCTGATCTTCATCGAAAGGACGTGGAATTTAATATTGGGGATCATGTATTATTACATGTTGCTCCATGGAAGGGAGTTACAAGATTCGAGAAGAGAGGAAAGCTCAATCCATGATTTATTGGTCCATTTCAGATTCTTGACCGAGTAGGAAATGTGGCCTATAGACTCGCGTTACCTCCAAGCATGTCTCGTGTTCATAATGTTTTTCACATATCTATGCTTCGTAAATATGTGAAAGACCTGAACCACATTATTGAGTTAGAACCAGATGAGATAGCCGAAGATTTAACATACGAATATGTACCTGTTAAGATCTTGGATAAGAAAGAGCATGTCCTACGCACAAAGGTTATACAACAAATTAAGGTTTTGTGGAGGAACCATGCTATTGAGGAAATGACCTGGGAGTTGGAATTGAAAATGAAAGCGAGGTACTCACCTTTTCGAAACACCGGGTACGTACGTCAATTTTGAGGACGAAATTTTTATAAGGAGGGGAGGTTGTAAGACCCCAACTTATTATAAATAAAATTTAATTTTCCTCTATTCATTATTCTAAATTAATAAGGTGTTGATTTGATATAATGCTTTGGTTATGGGTGAAATGTGCAAATTTTAAAAAATAAGCAAGTGGTTAAAAAATATTCATTTCTGTCGGGGAATATTCGTTTGGTAGTGGAATATTCTTGTTGTCGGGGAATATTCGTACAACGGCGTAGCCATTTGTGGGCCCCATAACGGAAAACGGTTGGACGAAGGAAAATGACAAGTATGAGTTTTTATAAATAACGGCATAATTATTACCGTTAACACTATTGAAATACCTGGTGGTTAAAATACGTAATGTCTGGCGTGGTTTAAAGAAGACACCAGTATTGCATAGTATTTTTGAATTATTGATCCTTACGTAAGAAGGCACTACTCAATAATTGTTCTGAAGAATTACTATTTAATATTTTATTTTATTGATTCAATAATTGTTCGTTGATAGTTTATATTATTGTTGTTTCAATAATTGTCATCGCACAAGATATTTCCCATTATCGGATCAATAATTCATATTATTTGAATAATATTATTAGATAGCATTATTGACAATGTCTAGAAAGTTCTGTCAAGGAGAGGTTTGGTCACCTAATTGCGTGCCAGTAAGGAGAAATCCTTATCGGAAAGCCCCTTCTTTCCTAGGAACTGCCTAGTTGTCATTATTGTGATTCTGTAATATTATTTATGAATAATTAATTATTAATTATATGATAAGGAAATATTTATTTGATGCGGATATAAATGATGGATTTATTTATGTGGTTATAAATGAAGGAATTAATGTTGAGGTGTTTTATCAGTATTTAGTTGGATTGGAGGTATAAAAAGATCAAATCGGTGTTCTTAAAGCTCTATTGCTTGAG
Source organism: Panax quinquefolius (assembly GCA_020205615.1). Lineage (NCBI taxonomy): Eukaryota > Viridiplantae > Streptophyta > Magnoliopsida > Apiales > Araliaceae > Panax > Panax quinquefolius. The sequence continues at coordinate 52,788,478 of CM035163.1, forward strand.
TTAAAATTTTAATCTGTCTGTTGGATCGTTGTGATTTTTGGATATGTTATACATATATAACTTGAGTATATATCCACCAATTTTGAACCGTTAAAAATTAACGTATGATTTGTTATGAATTTTAAGAGGTGTTGAAAATCATCCGTTTGTGGATTTCGGATATTTTCTGTCTGGAATTTGGAAAAACTTAAAACTACAAAGTTGTAAAGAATTCGATTTCGTGTGGAATGGACATAAAATTCGTATTTTTCTGATAAACGGGCTATTTTCTATGAATTACTGAAGTTTTAGAAAATAAAATGATTTTTATTAAAATTGGGTGGGACCCACTTTTGTTTTTGAAAACATGTGGGCTGCTAAAATCATCCAAGATGGCTGCTCAATTAATTTAATTGAGGCAAGCATAGAATTTGTATAAATAATAATAATATTTTATTATTTTAGACTCCTATGGCGTTCTAGCATTTTCCTATAAATAGGCGCTTAGGTTAGAATTGAAAATCACACCAGAAACAAGTTTTCTCTCTATATATATTGTCGAGCGTATTTTAGTGAGGATTTAGATACTTTGAGAGTTGCTATTCAGTGCAAGTTTCCTTCGGCTTTATATCCGATATTCCGAGCATAAGTACTATTATTTTGAGGCAAGGGATGTTATTTTTTTCGTAATGATGTTATTCTTTCAATATCATTATTCTGAAATATTGGTATGGATTTTATTGTGGAATTTCTACCTTTTTGTGTCGGGGTTACTATTCACGTATACGATTAATTATTCACGTATCTTGACTTATTCACGAATCTGTAGACTATTCACCAAAAATAAAAATTTTCCTTTTTTTCCAAGACATCTATTATGGTTACTATCTTTGATTGTATCCATATTTTTTTCATCATCCTCAGTCCTAAATGACTATATTACTGAATATCTTTGGCCTGTAGTGCAAAGATGAATGATTAACTGATGAATATCTTTGGCCCGTAGTGCAAAGATGAACAGGTGTTGAGATGAACATGACCGACTGATGATACCAATTAATATCTTTGGCATGTAGTGCAAAGATGAATATTTGATTAAAGATGTATATTGATTGTTGTTACAGGGATAAAATATTGATGATGGACTTTTAAATCTTAGAAGATAGTTGAACTCATTCTATACTTGACTCTTCTAATGAATTGTTATTTCCGCTGCAATTGTTGATCTAAAACTTGTTGTCTATTATATTCTATCATATTTTTCCTTGTTGAAGACTAAGGATAATTTGTTGTATATTATCTTAGTTATAATGTTCTTTACTGGGCTAGTTGAGCTCACCCTTTTCCTTTTTGTTCCATTTTTCTTCTCAGGAGGTGAGAATTTAGCAGGGACTAGCCAGGGTATGGAGTGATGATTCAAGATAGTTGTTTTAGTAGTACTCACTATTTTATAAAATAGTGCATCAATAATTATAATGAGGACTTTATTTGGGTGTGGATATTGTCTAGAAGACAATATTCGTATTTAAACTCACAGCATGTGTTGTCGTATTTTGTACGACAATTGTAATAATAAAGTTGTAGTTGTTCTCTGTACCATGTATTTGGAGATTTAGAATGGGTGATATATACCTATTTTGGGGGCGTCACACATTAATTCTCGGATTTCTTATTAGGGTTTTAAAAATTTAGTTTCTAAAAATGAAAATTAGAGTTTCTTAATTTGTTTAGATTTTCTAATTACTTAGACTTACAAATTAGGTTTTATAATTTACTAATTATCATTAAGCATACTAAATTAATAATTAGGGTTAATAACTTACCAATTAGGGTTCTTAATTTGACAATTAGGGTTTCTAGTAATTAGGGGTTTTAATTACTAATTAGGGTTTTCCTAATTAGCAATAAAATCTATAATATATCATTTATCACATAACACAACAACTTAACAAATCTTATAGTCTTATTTAGCTTTCATATTAGGGTTTATCAAATTAATGCTAGGGTTTTCTACTGTTACACCATAATTGACCAACCATAACCAATATACACATACAGTATATATTTATAGCACTGAAATATAATTAATATTATATTATTATTCTCATTTCTTATTCAAAATCCAAAATTAGGGTTTTGAATCCTTGTCAAACTTAACTTTCATATATACCATTGTTAATTAAGTTAAAATAATTAACTTAACTAATCTGAATAAATTCATATAATAAAATAGTTATTATAATAATTCTACTAATCATATCATATATTATTTAAATAATATAATATTCATATTTTTATAGAAAATAATTAATAAAATATTTTTACTACAAAATTAATTTATTATAAAATATAATTTATAATGATCAATAATTCCTTTAAAATTTATTTGCAATTATTCATGTAATAAATAAATTTTTATTTATCACTATATATACATACACTTTACCTTGCACATATTCCTACCTTTATTTTAAATGAAAAAAAATTATACATAATATTTCTTATTTAATTATATTAAAATATTTGGTTATTCTGGGTTGTAATGTTTATTACGTGAATTATCATTCCTTATGGCTTTTTGATAAATAAATGTCATACCTTAGGATTATTCTTTGTTATCTAAGTTATACACTCTTTGGTATTCCAAGAGCGATCATTCAATGTTAATATTATGCATTCATAGCTATTAAACATTTTACATTACCTCCAATTCATCTCTTACGATGTCTGGTTTATCTAACTCAGAATATTATTCAAGTTATTATAATTAGCTCGGCTTCATTACATTTACATGTCATTCATATTTCTTCACTACTATACGTTCAAACCATACACGGGTGTGTATGCTCAGCACGTTTATCTTTACGCGTACACGAACTGCGTTTCTCGGTTTACATGTTTTAACACTTACGTAGTTCATCTCTTAAAAATTTATTCAACCTTTACTTAAGGTTTAAATCACTTATTAAAGTGTTACATTATGTGAACTTTACATTCATTATCATTCCGTACATATCACCCAAGAATTGAGCAGTTAAAAGCTCATTTCAGGGTTCTCCCCTGCACCAGCATTGCGGCGCCGATTCCCCTTTGTTAAACTAAGCTCTCGGGGAGGCGCTGCAATGCCTCCTTTAAAGGCCTACCCGGAGCTGCAGCGCCAGGCCAATTTTCCAGTTTTTTTCTAGAAATTTCTTTGAGTGTTGGAACACGTACAAATCGCCTACTTTGTAATCTCGTAACTTCTTCGTTATAACTCGGACCAGATTCATTTCGAAGCCATTTTCTAACTTTCATTACATAGTCAAAATTCCCCCAGACATAAGTTTATTCTATGTGCTTAACGAGGATTTCTATTAGCTCAAATTTAATCGTTCGTTTGTTTTACGTTGTTAACGTTCTTCGTTCGTTCGTAATTCGATCATCCGAACTCAAAATTTGTTCATTCTTGAGCCTACGACTCATCCTTTCAATGTTCTCTAACATTGTTATGAAACCTTACTAATTAAGATTCATTAACTTACTTTTCAATTTCATTTGTCTTTTACGAAATTTCACTATAACTTCGTTATAGGCTAATTTCAATCTGTTCCAAAGGAACATTTCTTTCAATTCTACATTTCCTAACCAAACATATATCAATATATATATTGGTTTTAAACTTGTTCATTAACAACAAGCTCTAATGAGATGGTTTTAAATTTGTCCACCAACAACGTTCTTCGTGTTCTTCATTTTTAATAGATATTTTGATTATAAATTCACTTTTTTGTGGATTTTAGTGTTATAAAACACCAATTCTTCCTTATTACCCTGGATCGTTCATATGATTCATCTGGATCATCCATTAACATCAAGCAATTCATACTTCATATGAACGCTTTTAAAATAAATTTATAAATTAAACTTCAAATTCTTATTTCTTCATTTCCTTATGATTATACCATATGAAAATCATTTCTTAACATCTTTTACTTCTATAATCCATAAGTTAAATAATTTTATATGAAACTTAAAGGAAAAATGGATTAAGGTTAGGTTTTTGATACCTTTCTTCTTGTTTTTCTTCATTATTATTTTTCCTCTAAACAAAGCTTACAATTTTTTAGCTTTCCTATTCCTTCTTCTTCTTCTTCTTCAATCCGAGCTATCTAGCTCTGTTCCTTTTCATTTTGCTCTCTCTTCTCTCTTTGAAATAAGTTAGTTGAAAAATCAACTAACACACCAAATGAATTGCCTTATATAGAAAACCAAGAGTGAGTGCACTTTGGTCATTATATAACTTTTCATCAGTTTATAATTTGGTCACTTAACTTTCAGTCTTGTATAGTCCAAACCTTTAGGTATTCAAAACTTATAAAACACCCCTATTTTCACTATTCACACCTCCTCACCAACAAATATCAACCAAGCTTCTCCAAGAAGCTTGGTGACCCATTTAGGTGACCCATGACCCACCCACAACCCACGGTTCGACCACGGGTTTGGTTCTTAGTTTGGACTTAATTTTAATTCAAATTGGGCCAAACTTTGGTCTTGAATTTAACATTCTTTCGGCCTTGATTTAATTATTATTGGGCCTCCTAACATTTCCTATTGGGCTTTAAAAATCAAAGTCCAATAGCTAAATAGTAAATTTTGACTTTCTTATTCATACCGTATAATTTTTGTATTTATACGCGAATTCTACTCTGTATAATTTTTGTATTATACATTGTATTATTCTCTTACTGTACTAATAAAATTATTCATATTATACTAATACTCTTTTCTTTAATCTTCTTAAATTTATTACAGAGTGGAAAAACTACATGTCTCGAAATCCAAAACTTTTTGGACCTTCCGCCTTTCTTCGTCATTCTAACGTTAGTGCGTTCTTCGAAAAAATAAAAAATACTTTTTGATGAATAGCAGTTTCCACGATGTTTTCTCAAAATATAGCTAAATGATCGAAAAGTACATAACAATATTTGTTGTCGTTTTTATTTCGTCCGATTTCTACACGTTCTTTTAGGAAAAAATTTATCGTCTAACATAACTCTTCACGACATATTATCGTTAAATCTTAAAACTGAAAGTAATTTCGACATACCAATCTCTCTACACGAGCTAGGTTATTTATCGGATGAATAAAGCATATTTCGTCTTTTTCTAGAAAAAAATTATTTCCTCAGAAATTTTTTATTTTCGTCTTTAAAATTCTTACGTATTTATTCTAGCTCATAACTAGAATCCTCCCATTTTATAATCATCACAGGTTATAGAACGACTAATAAACACATAACACAGAATATTATTAATTAATAAAAATTTATTTTATTAAATAATAATTCTTTAAACTTATCCTACAATACAATCCAATTTTCTGGGTTGTCACATTCTTCCCTCGTTATAAGAATTTCATCCTCGGAATCAAAAAAACTTACATCCATATTTAGATGTCTTATTCTTATTACCTTTATCAAAGGTTTAATCTTACTTCTCCTCTTTCTTGTTGAATAACCTCAACATACTGTTTTGATTAGGTATTACCTAATTATTCTTTTCCTTAAGTCATTCACTTCCTTTTTTTAAGGATTATCTTCTAACATAATCGTCATTAGTTAAACTTCATACTTAACTATTCTTCCAATCATTCGGGTTATCACACAGATGATCCTGGAAGAGACTGTGGCAGATAGATGAAAAAATATAATGGATTAGTAGATAACATGAATAAAAAGACCCTATCAAAATAAGAGGTTCGGATGTGTTTACCCCGCCATGATACATAAAGGTGGCAAACACAAGATCTTTTATGCTTTCATTCTTGAACCAGGCTCGTCGGCTGGGAGAAAGAAGTTTTTAAAAAGCTTATGTGGGAAGTCTTTGGTGTATTGGAGCCAGAGCGTCATTGAGACTTGAGCCTCTCGGACTCGGCTTGGAGAGGGTTGTTTTGGTGGAGAATTAGGAATGTGCGCAAGAGTGTGTTCAAGAGAGGCTTCAGTGTTGGCTTTTGTGGCTTGTGGTTCGGATGAGAGGTCTTCGTTCTCTTTTCTTTTCTTTTTTTTTGGATTATCAGTCGGTTCGGTGGAAAGGGATCGGATCAGAGATATTTTTTTGAAGGTATTCAAAGATTAGAATTTCTTTGGTTGGGATGACTGGAACTTCGGACGCAACAGCCTTGGGCGTTTCGATGGTAGTGGTTTAGATAACAGGTTTATTATGCCTTTATTTAATCTGAAGGATTTTAGTCCTTTAAGAGTTAGGCATATCTAGTGGGATCTTCTTTTTCGTGAAGGGTGAAGTGGGAATTATTGTGGTGGATGGTTGAGGCACGCTTACTAGTGGGTTCAGTTCGATAATGATGGTGGGTGGTTAACAACCCCAAAATCTGGTCTATTTCTATTCTTGATCTTATGTGTTAATGTTATCTTGTTAGAGCATTCACCACAGTTTCCCAAATACATTCTTTATCCCCGGTTTTAAAGAATACATCAACAAATTATTATCCAACGGTTTCCCTATCCTTATTTAATTCTCTATCTTAATATCTAAATAGGATTTTACTCCTCAAGTTGAGGGAGTGAAAAGAGCGTTCTCTATATATGCAAAATGACATTTCACACCCTGACACGCCAGCTTTAGAAAGGGGTAAAGGAATTAACATCGCGAATCTTCTGGAGCCAGAGCTTCTTCAACCTATGATTTTCTTCTCCAAAATGGCGTTCACCAATTCTCCTTTTCACTGATTGTCTTCTTCTATAACACATGACATATCTAGGGTTCTCCTTTGATTTTTCAGTTCAACAAAAGCTTAGGAAGAGAAGAAGAAATGACTGCGGCGACATCTGAATGAGTTCCACTGAATTTGGTATTAATTCTTTCTTTGTAATTCTCTTTCTTTTTAGGTAATTTTGATAATTAATTTGCCATTTTCAAGAGTTATTGGAACAGTATGATTGCAAGACATGTTCTGAGTATTGCTTAAAATCTTTTCTTTTAACATGTATTATGTTAATTTCTTGAGTTATTTTTATGGGTAGAGATTAGAATTTAGAAAGGTAGATGTTTTTAATGTAGTTTAGAATTTAGCCTGTTTTTGAGTATTTTTTAATGGTCTTTATATAATTTTTCCCCTTTGTCCTTTTGTGTGTGATTGCTCTTAGTTATTTTTCAAAATTTATATTGCTTTACTTGATAGTTTCCTATTAGATTCACACGGGAAGGGAGAATTAGTTTTCCAATGTGTTTTATTAAATTGACTTGGTTGATTTGGTTAATTCTCAACAAAGTGTTATCAGGGGAGCTTTGCTAGCGGTTGTTGCTTTCTTGTGGTGAATGATATATGGAGATTAATCTGAATGGTTCAAACTTAATATGATTAATCTATCGGAATTTGATATTGAGAAATTCAATGATGAAAGTTATAGTTAATTTAGTTGTACTTATAATTCAATTATTTTTTTATTTTTTCAACATTTTTTCGGTGGTATAATTTGATTTATATAAAAAAGAGGGAATTACTTGTCATGTGTTTTGCTCAGTGGGTTCGGATTCAAAAGCATAGCTTTCTAACAATATATAGATTTATAATTTCTGATTCGTAATGAAAAAGTTGTGAACTCTTAAAAGTTAAAACTTGAATGGCATAAGAGAGAGAAAATATGTTCATAAGAGAAAAAGATGAATAAAATAGAAAAGAGAGAAAAAGAAGGATGTATATGAATTGTTATATTTTTAAGAACTGATATTAGATTCATGACTTGTGAGCTTGAGTCATGGATATATGATTACGGATGCATGGTGGATGATATAACTCATTGAACTGATATTAGATTATGTTTTGTCTGTCAACAATGTCTTTTGAATGTTGTGTTCCCTTTTATCTTGGGCTTGTCTACTTGGTCGATTTTATCCCTTTTCAGTTGTTCTGTTTGTTTGAAGCTTGCATTAGATATTACAGGGTAAAGCTTGAGCTAGATGTGTTTATGAATGAATGAACCGACTCATTGATAAATATGCTTAAGCTCAGGGTGATTTAAGACTCGAAAGATCAACTAAACAAACAATGTTTGTTCATTTTCTTTATGCTTTTCTAGCTAGTCTTAAAACACTGTTTTTTCCTGCCAATAGATGTGTTTATTTATATACATGTTATTTTGTTACATTTAATTTCAAAATTTTTTCTTATGATTATTTTATTATATATTTCTTTTTTTATGGAGGATATGAATTTATACATACGAACATACCTTGATCAAATGGAAAACAGAATGCTAGTGTGCTCAAAACTCATCCATATTGTCGTCTCTCTTTTCATCGAGCTAATTGAGGGATGTGGCTAAATAGATATATTTGTTAAGAACAAATAATAAAATAAAAGAAGAAGAAACACTTGAGTCGAGTTTCTCAGCTAGTGGTACTAAGAAAAGTATTTCTTTTGCCATTTAGTCACTCCACTTGGAATTTTTCAAGGAAAACTTTTGGATGTGAAAGGTACCACCTTTTTTCTGATAGTGTTCATTTGGTTGGAAGAAACGAACTATCACCTTCAAGTGTTTCTTTTGTCTAGTTATGCCATTATAATTCCTTAAATTACATCTTGTCCCAAACCATAAAAAGTAGAGAAATCTCTTCATTTCATTATTATACTAGCTGCCACCTCTCCCTCCCTGTCTTTCTTTCACAAATAGCATAACTTAAGGTTTATATATACATATATATGCAATAGATAGTGAAGCAGCCAAATGAGGACAAACTATTCAGCTGAAAAGTGTCAAAGTTTTTCAATTAAATCAGATCAACCAAGTCCTTGTACATAATTACTTCAATGTCAAATCTTTTGATACATTTTATCTTATAAAATACTTCTTTTTTATGAAGAGGAACTGAAACAGAAATAAGGCTAGCATAAATGTATAAAAAGAATAAATAATTGACATGAAGTACATTATGAAACAGACACTATTTTAAGGAAGGTAAGTAGGTAATTGCTCAATTACCAGAAATAAATATAAAAGATACATTGGCATCTATAGATCATACTACTTGTACTAATACATATCCATCGTGCTCTCCTTTATACAGTCTTACTTAGTGAGTCTAGATTTGAAATTATAGAGAAAGGTTTGAGGTTTATGCTTTAATTAATGTATGTACAGGAACCTTTATTGATATAACCAATGAAGGGGTTTTAATTTTAAAATTGCATATTATTAATTTTGTTCTCTTTGCTTGGAAGGTACATCAATATGGATTCTCAAATTGATAATGCAAGCATGGATAAGCCAAAAGTTAGAAAGGTAGAAAATTATACTGTAGCGGAAGACCTCATTATAATTGCGGCATGAGAGCATACTAGTGAGGATGTGGTGATTGGAACTGACCAAGCAAAAGAACAATATTGGACTAGGGTATGGAGAGAGTACTTGTCGAATGCAAGCAGCTATCCATATCGACCAGAGAAATCAATAATCAACTGATTCAGCATTATCAGGACTAAATGCTTAAAGTTTTCTGGGATTGGTCAGAGCATTGAGTATGTGAATCCGAGTGGAATGACTGACCATGACAAGGTAAAATTTCCTTTATTATAATAATCACTTTAATATATAAGTGATAGTTTCATATTTATTATTTTGACATATTGCACAATATTTTTATAGCTTAATCAAGTCATTAAAACATGGTCTACAGAGGAAAAGGAAAGAGGTGTTTTCATGTTTTTACACTATTATCAATGCTCAAGAATTCTCCAAAGTGGATTACTAATTTTAGCCGAAGTGTAGCTGCATCAGATTCGATCAATTTAGGAGACGATGTGAGTGCCTCTGGTCATGTAGAAATGGAAAGGCCAATTGGTAAGAAGGCCGGAAAAGAGCGACTGAAGAACAAAAAAATGAAGGTGGAAGATAGTGAAGAGTCTCAAACCAACATTCATTTCAAAAAGTCACAAGATTTAATGCAAAAGTTTCATGATCAGAAGATGGATGTCATTTTCCAGGATAGCCAAAAAATGGATGAATATATATAGTTGAAGAGGGATAAACTTGAAATTTATAGGGAGTATAAAGAGGAAAAGGTTATGACTATTGACATGTCTAGCTTGAATGAGATGCAACAAAAGTACATTGAAATGAAACAAGAAAAGATCTTTGAAAGAGCATTTAACAAGTAGACTATATAGTTGTCATATCTAACTTTCTATGGACTTGTAGCAATTGTAGTTTGTTTCTATTTCTTTAGATTTGCTCAAATTTTAATATCTCTTAACTTGTATTTTTTGAAGTTTGTTTGGACTTATGGTAATTGAAGTTTCCTTGGACTTATTTTAATTTGCAATTACTTTGGACTTATTTTAACCTACAATTGCTTTAAGAAATTTTATTATGATATTATATAAATGCTTGACATTATATTTAAACAAAATACAAATACTTGACACTACATTCCAAAATTCAAATAGAACAATAGAACTTAAACATTTATTACATAAGTAGAAACACAATTACTCAACATTTTTGTGCCTCTCCCATAGATGCTCAATTAAGTCTACTTGAAGACGACAATACATAATTTTATCTTGTAACTTTTCATGTCCCGCAATGAATTGGTTATAATCAAAGTGTTCATACCCGCAATCTACTATTGGAGAGGAAATTTCTTCAAATTAATAATAGTTACCTTTCTCCAATGACTTGTATAGGTCACGCTCGTCTTCTACAATCATGTTATGCATTATAATGCATGCCTTCGTGATATTCTTCAATGTTGCTAACCTAAAATACCTACAAGGTTGCTGAATTCCATGAAAACGTGATTGGAGAACTCCAAAGATATGTTCCACATCTTTCCGTGCAGACTCTTGAGCACTTGCATAATTTTTTACCTTTTAAGTTTGTGGGATTTGGATTATTTTTGCAATAGTAGACCATTTTGGATAGATACCATCTGCCAAATAATATCTCATATCGTATTGATGATTATTGATGACAAAGTTCAATGACGGAGCACGACCATTAATAACATCTGCAAAGACAAGAGAACGTTTAAGAACATTGATGTCATTGAGTGACCCTAGAAGGCCAAAGAAAGTGTGCCATATCCAAATATCACGTGAGGCCATTGCCTCTAATATTACTGTTGCATCACCACAATGGCCCGAGTAATGACCCTTCCATCCACTTGGACAATTTTTCCATGTCCAATGTATACAATCAATGCTGCCAAGCATTCCTGGGAATCCACGCTCCTCATGTAGTAAAATTAACCTACTTAAATTATTGGTAGTAGGTGACCTCAAGTATTGATCACCGAAAATGTTAATCAGTGCTTCAACAAATTTTTTCATTGCCTCATTTGATGTGCTTTCTGCAAGCCGAAGATACTCATCCACAATATCACCAGAAACTCTATAACACAACATTTTGAGTGCTTCAATAACTTTTTGTAATGAAGATAAGCCCTCTGTGCGTGCAGTATTTTGACGTTGCACAAAATATTCATTATAAGCCAAAACAGCATCATGAATGCGGAGGAATAAATTATGACTCATGCGAAATCATCTTTGAAATAGCCTGTGAGGAAATGTCGGGGTTGGGGAGAAGTAATCTCGTACAAAGTTTTCATGGCCCGTCTTACGATCACGATCGATGTAAACACGACCGAGAATAGAACCTCGATGTGTCTTCGCTTTTGTGACGCCCCCAAAACAGGTATACATCACCCATCTTGAGTCGCCAAATACATGGTGCATAAATCAAATACAAACTTAATTATACAACTGTCGGGTAATATATGACAAAACATAGCTGAGAGTTTAAACAAGAATATTGCCTTATAGATAATATCCACTCTCAATGGAGTCCTCATTAAAATTATTATCACACTATTTCACAGAATAGTGAGGACTAGTAAAGCCACATATCCTGGACCATCACTCCATTTCGCGACTCGTCCTAGCTATATTCTCATTTCCTAAAGAGAACAATGAAAGAAAAGGGTGAGCTCAACTAGCCCAGTAAAAAATATTATGACTAAGATAATTCAGAATAAATTATCCTTAGCCTTCAACAGTATAACAATTGATAGAATATAATAGGCAACAAGTTTTAGATCAACAACTGCAGCGGAATAAGCAATCCATTAAAAGAGTCAAGTAGAGCATGATATCTACTATCTTCTATGATTTAAAAAGCTTTTCATCAATTTTATCGCTGAGACTCAGCTTAACAAATAAACCACATCATCGAATCATCCTTGCACTATGGGCCAAGGATATTCATGTAATCATCAATGGTTATGATTATACCGAATAATCTCTGGTCATAATCATACCAACAACTATCCATCAATGCACTACAGGCCAATGAGGACTTTTACCACATCATTTGTAACATTACGGGTCATGATTATACCGAATGATCCTTGGTCATAATCATATAAATCAACAGTCCATCTATGCACGTAAGCCAAAGATGACTTTCATCACAATATAAGCATGAGGATGATGACAATGATATAATAATTCAATTAAAAGAAACAAAGGATAAATTTTAAAGATTTATAATTTAATTTATCCAGAATTCAATAACGTTCAAATTGCCAACACAATACTACTTAGTGGAGTAAAATTCATGAATGATATTGTATCAAAAATGATTTGGATAGAAAATAAATCAATTTTTATCATGAATAGTACTTCGGGTGAATAGTACCTCGTGAATAGTCCTTTGGGAATAGTACCCCGTGAATAGTACTTTGTGAATAGTACTTTATGAATAGTACCCATGAATAGTACTTTTGTGAATAGTACCGTATAAATGAATAGTACCCATGAATAATACTTTTGTGAATAGTACCGTATAAATGAATAGTACTCCGGCATGAAAAGCTTAAAATTTAACAAGAATATGCAGAAAATATCCTTGTGGAATGATACTAAATGAAGCGCAAATTTCAAAGATATTCTACTTATTTCATGGAGTATAGAAGCTAAAACTTTAACAAAATGAGTATAGAATTTCAAATCTGAAACGAAATAATATTACTTACATACTACAGAGTATGGAAGAAAATATTATTTCAAGCGAAAATTGAACAAAAACAACATCCCTTGAAAGAAAATAATATTCCAACGAATATTTAACGAAGATAATATTCCTACAAATATTGAACTAAGATAATATTCTTTATGAATATTGAACGAAAATAATATTCATATGAATACGACAAATAATATCTCTTCAGAATATGAAATAAATAATACCCCTTACGACTGTTGAACGAAAATAATATTCCTACGATTTTTTTGAATGAAATGATAATCCTTACAAATATTGAACAAAAATAATATTCATACGAATACGAAAAATAATATCTCTTCAGAATATGAAATAAATAATACCCCTTATGACTGTTGAATGCAAATAATATTCCTGCGAATATTGAACGAAATGATATTCCTTACAAATATTAAACAAAAATAATATTCATACGGATACGAAAAATAATATCTCTTCAGAATATGAAATAAATAATACCCATTACCTCAGAAGAAGACTTGATACTAGAATAGTGAAGTCGAAGACTTCTCTTCTTCTTTCTCTCTAGAACTTCTCTCTCTGTAGCTTTTCTCTTTATAGTTGCTCTTGTGAGTCTTAGTGAATTGGTGAGAATGAAGGAAGAATAAGCTTCTATTTATAGGAAAATATAGTTTCGATAATTGCACGTTTTGGGGCTCGAAATATTACAGTATAATACCTTCGTCTTTTCTTTCATTTTTAATTTAGTCCTGCAAGTATTATCGAACTTGCACCACCTCCCCTAATAGTATATCATGTGAATAAATAGTACAATCATGGGACTCAATAGTTCTATATGTAACGACCCCAAAATAGGTACATTCCATCCAACCCATTCTGAGTCGCCAAATATATGGTACGAAAAATAACTACAACTTTATTACAACAATTGTCGTGCAAAATACAACAACACATATGCTGTGAGTTTGGATACAAATATATACCAACTGTAGTACGTCACAATGACACCTTACATAAAAGTATAGTCAAAAACTGTTTTAGAAATTAGAATCTTTGGGAAGTGCTCAAGGAAACCTTCGTACATGGGAGGCCATGCTTTTAGGTTATGGTAGATATCATATGGCCACGAATTATCCTTGGTTGATTTAATAGACCCCAAAGAAAAACGAGAAGATTACAATCGTATTCTTCCCAATGGTGAGTCTTCTCTTGACATATCATTATCTCCACTGTCTCTAATTGGGTATTATACTCCAAACAAACACCAAGATTATATAGGTAAAGCGCTTGTAAATATACTAAAGCAAGTGGATGAGCACAACCCATGTCTTATGATAACACGAGTTTGTATGTCATTAGACATCTTGTATGATAGTGACAAAACACCCTTCCAAAGTTGGGTTCGCCTCACCTCTTTAGGGAGAACCTCAACAACTATAGACCACCGATTCTATTCCTTGTTATCCCCCGCTTTTGACTACACTTTTATTACGAAAGGAATTTGTGAAACAAAAGGGTGAGCACTAACTAGCTCGATAAAGAATATTATGACTAAAGATAAATAAATTATCAATAGTCTTCATCAGTAATGAATAGAAGATTTAGAACATATGGTAGATGATAAAACTTTTCAACCATAGTTGCAGCGGAACGAGCAATCCATTAAAAGAGTCAAATAGACTATAAAGTCTATTGTCTTCTCCACGTTAAAAGTCCACCAACAATATTTTATCCCTGTAACATCAATCAACAGTTCCTTTCCACAATCATATAAATAACTCATAATCATAATTGTGATTCTAAATTCCTCTTCTCATCCAGGACGAAGATAATTTTCATCACCTGTCTTTACCTGAAACATCAAATATCATGGTTATACCAAATCACAGTTCTTGTTCATAATCATACTAATAAATTCATCTTTGCACCACGGGTCAAAGATATTCATCAACAGTTCATCTTTACACTACAAAGCTAAAGATATTCAACAATGGTCATCTTTGCATTACGAGCCAAAGATATTCATCAATAATTCATCTTTGCTTTATAGGCTAAAGATATTCAACAACAGTCGTCTTTGCATTACGAGCCAAAGATATTCATCAATAATTCATCTTTGCACTATAGGCTAAAGATATTCATCAACAAGTCATCTTTGCATTACAAGCCAAAGATATTCATCAATAATTCATCTTTGACTACAAAAAGCTAAAGATATTCATATCTCAAATAAATACATAATCATTTTGGAAGTTATATAACAATAATTATAACCATGTTGATCAATTCACCTTTTGCACTTAAGCTAAAAATATTCAATTGTAAATTCAATGGTCATGATCATACAAATCAACAATTCAACTTTTGCACTACTGGCCAAAGAGAACCTATGGTCACGATCATACCAATAATCTACCCATCTTTACACTCAAGTCAAAGAGAAATGTCATCATTAGGGTTATAAGAATGTTATATAAAAACAATATAATCAAAACATAGTTTTAATTTCAAGAGTAAGATTCATAAATCAACGATAATTTGGTGGGAAGAAGAAACCAATTTGTTGTGAATAGTACCCGTATTAAACATAGTATCCGAGTATCATGCGTAATAATCCTTACTACTAAAAGATAAAGTTTCATAATAAAATTCATATCCATATTTATAACACCTTAATCCAAATGTTATAAATCACTTAGAAATCTCATAATCTAATATTATTAATATTATAATAATATTTTAATCATTTCTTAAACTTATAAACAATTTAATTAAATTGTTTACACTTTACTAATTAATGCATTTAATCATCATAAAATGCCAAACTCATAAAATTTCATCACCAATAACCAAAACCCTCATCAAAAATCTGCATATACCTCATATATGATTCTCAAACCATAAAATCATATTTTCTAATTTTCTTACTTCACATAACATATTTAATTCATTTACTCATAACTAGAACATTTTCATGAAAATACCAAATCGGGCCAAAAAATATTTCTTTTACGGGATTTAGCATAAAATAGTCCCATATTGAACATATATTTTCTCGAAATTTTAAAAATTCATTTCCTATTTTTCATATGGCCAAAACCAATAGAATATTTAAACATTTATCATAAATTGTACTTTTATCCAAAAATTTGAAATTCACAGTAGTACATCGATATTATATAGATGTACTCTCAATAAAATTTCATCAATTTTGGAGTTAACCGCAAGGAGTTATAAATAGTTACTTTTAAAATAGTCTTTTCTCATAAAATCCATAACTCCTAATCTATACATCCAAAAATACCTCAAAATAGTCATAGTGGTGTAAAATTCAAGAATGATCAAAACATGGATACAATCAAAGCTAGTATCCAGAATAGATATTTTAGACGAAAAGAAAAATATATAGTCTGAATCTTAAGCTCACCCCTTATCCAACTCACCCGAACTCACCTCCCTTTAGCGACGGACTCGACGACGGTTCGGACAAACAACCGTCGTCTATACTTTTAGCGACGCTATATGTTGTCCGTCGTTAAAAGTATGAGCGACGGTTGTATAATTCGGCAACTGTCGAAAGTCCGTCGCTAAAGAGGGGTGAGCTCGGGTGAGTTGAATAAAGGTGAGCTTAAGATCCGGATATATATATATATATATATATATATATATATATATATATCTGATCCGGATCTGTCAGGACTCTCGGATGAGTTTAAAATTCGGACTTTTTTTTTTTTTTTGGATACATATATAAAAAAATATGCATAGAGAATGCATAATCTGTAGAGACTGTATGCAGATGCATGCATATATATTTTGTTATATGTATTCAAAACACACCCAAAACTCTTGTATTATATAAAATTCAAGTTCTATAATTATTTATTTATTTTTTAGTTGTTTTAAAATAAAAATAAAATTTGGTCCAGATTTTAAGCCTTTGTCCAGAAAAGGCCAGGACGAGGATCGATTCTATATATATATATATATATATATATATATATATATATATATTAACGTGATTGTAGCGTTCTAAATGCAATTTTTTACAAATTATTATTTTACAAAACTCAACGAAGTAAAAATTAATTGATCATGTCTAATAAACTTTATAATTGAAAACGTATGTATTCTTTTGACGGTTGACAATATCGAAATATATGTAATTTGAACAAATACATATTTAGTGATATTTTAAATTTTCAATTAAATTTATTAATATGATAATATAATTATTGATCTCATATATTATGAATGATTTTTTTCCCTTTTATTTCAATAAGTAATTGTTAATTATTGTATTTGGCCGCATACAATTTATAAATTATCAAACTCGAGGCAATATAAAAAAAGGTCCTTTACATAAGTATAAAACAAATAAAAAATAATTACAAGAATAGTGCATCAACTAAATAATTACAAAAAGAGTGTAATTAGGACCCATATTACAAAAATAGTACAATTCACATTAATAAGGAAACCTAAAATCAAGGAGAAATAACTGTTATAATTAATAATTCAAATTCAAATTCAAATATTTGGGATCTAACAACAAAAATAAATTCAAATTCTGATTCAGGAACATCAGGAACTTTATAACTCTCTCACAAGCGTTATCTCAAAACAACCACAATCCAGAACAAGTGCTTGCAAAATTTTGGTTTCAAAATCATGTAATAACTAATCAAATATGTAACCATATTAATTACAACTATATATAGCAAGATATCAATGTATATACATATACAGACATTAAAATATATGTATCAGTTTTTACTTTTTTAGTTCTCTCTTTTCGCCAGCTTCTCTTCCGCTACACCGCCGCGAATCTCGGTTGTCCAAAACGCCAAGAAGAAGAAGAAAAAGATTCGCCCTACAAAAAGTTTAAAAATAGATAGATGTAACATTTACTGTTCTGAAATTTTTTTATGACTATTTTGTTACTCATAAATACTAAAATGGTTACCTTTGTATGAATGGTTGGCTACCAACTGCATCACATTCAAACAAAATTGGTAACTTACTAAAATTGAATTAGTTACCTTGGTTTGAAGGTTTGGCTACCAATTGTAATATGAAAAAACTGCAGGTGTGTGTATGTGTGAATTGGTTACCTTGGTATGAAGATTTTGTTACCTTGATATGAAGGTTTGGTTACCAACTACAATAAGAAAAAATTGAAAGTGTGGAGGTTGATTGGTTACTTTGATATGACAGTTTGGTTACTTTAGTATAAAGGATTGGTTACCTTTATGTGAAGGTTTGGTTACCAACTGCACTATATATTAATAAACCGGTTATAATATCTTCTGCGTATAAAAATAGAAAACAATTTCAGCAGCAAAGCAAATAGTATATAGATAGAGTAGTAGTAGTAATAAAAGGCTTCCACTGCT
Source organism: Panax quinquefolius (assembly GCA_020205615.1). Lineage (NCBI taxonomy): Eukaryota > Viridiplantae > Streptophyta > Magnoliopsida > Apiales > Araliaceae > Panax > Panax quinquefolius. The sequence continues at coordinate 52,806,875 of CM035163.1, forward strand.
TCCACATCCACACCTAAAGACACCAGTACTAGAAGACAAGGTGGGTGCCAAGAGATACATGAGAGTAAAATTCAAGATGGAACTCGTTGAGGCCAAAATTGGGACAAGAAGCCATGTCACCCAGCACACAGGCGCTGACACCCACAATCTCCTCCATGAGAACCTTGAAAGGGAATTCAGGATATGCGGCCACCCTTGATCTCCAACCGTTTAGAAAAATTCAATCGTCATCAGAAGAGGAGGAATCATCGCGGCCATCACCACCGCCTCCTCCTCCTCCGCTCCAACCACCAAAGCCACCATCACCGACGACAACAGTAGCATAAGGAATATGGGACTTGGGTGTGTTGAATTTATTAATTGGAAGATGAGAGATGAAATCCTAATTGCATACTAATTCCTTAAATTAAGGAATTTTAATTGCACTAATTATGTAAATAAAATTTTAAATGCATTAATTGTGTAAAAATTTTATGAGTGAATTATAATTGTAATTATTTTCAAAAATATAATAGAATATATAATTGTTCCTATAAAAAAATAGAATTGAATCATCCGTTTGGCGGACTGTACCAACTATTTAGCCCAAAAAATATTAAAACTGTTTGGTGCAGGACTACTTGTTTTTCTTCTTGTTTTTTTTTGGTGCAACACATGCGATGACACCTAAAGCTAACTAGTATATACTTACAAATGGGTGAAGGCGACGAATTTATATATATATATATATATATATATATATCTATAATATAAAGGAGAGCAGAGAGAGAAAATAGACAAACGTCCAATCCAAATCCACGTCAGCTACTCTCTCTTATTACTCCCATTTCAAATTTTAAACCCTTTATCTCTCCCTCTCTCCTTACACACACAGAGCTGAGAGATAACACAGAGCTTGAAAAACAAAAACAAAACACGCAAAGAGAAACGCGAAGCAGAAGAAGTTGAAGAGAGAGAGAGAAACACGATCTAAGACCTTCTCTTGGCTCTCCTCTTCCGCGGCTTCTTCTATCTCTCTATGTTCTCCTCTTCCGCGGCACCTTCTATCTCTCTCTGTTCTTATCTAAATCTCTTATCCCTCTCAACTCCCCTAAATCTTGATCTCTCATACCCAGCCCTAATTGGGTTCACTTGAAAAACGCAGAAACAGAAGAAGTCGAAGATCTAAGACTCCTCTTGGCTCTCCTCTTCCTCGGCACCTGATCGACTTCCTACGGACGAGATTTCGATACCCACCCACCAGCCCACTGGTCCAATAATCCTTATCTTGGTATTTCTTCCTCGGCACCTTATCTTGGTTTTTCTTCAATTTCAGTTTGGTTTCTTACAAAATGTATGAAATTGGGTTTATTGGGTTTAGCTTTATTGGTTTCTTCAATTGTCTGAGGGTTTAGTTTTATTGGGTTTATGGGGTTCTTTATTTGGTTTTTCTTTTTTTAGTGTTCCTTTTGATTGGTTTGATATTTACAATTGTGTTTCTTGGTTAAATTGATCAGCATTAATTTCGTCTTGGGCTTCCCTTGAGAATATAAGTTTCATCTCTAAGTGAGACATTTAACGAGTCCAGTTATAAATTTTTAGGCTTATCATTTCGGGGTTCTTTTATTATTCATCTGTTAGTTTTTTAGCTGTTTGTGTCGTTGTTATCAATTGTTATTTTTACCACTCTGTATTGCCTGCTTTTGTTTTTCTAAACTATGTTAGGCTTGAGTTTGTTATCAATCTTTCTTCTTTTTCTGTACAGCTGGTTGGTATAACTAATTGGTTTATGGATTTTGTTCATTCATTTTAACTGCCATCTTTATTTGATGAATACTGCATTTTTCATGACAGTTCTTTGGTTATTTAGCAACATTCCATTTATAATCTTTTTGCCTTCCATTTAAGTTGTAGTCTCATGCTTACATACAACATAAACTAAATGCGTCCATATTGTTGACATGGTAATTTCAGCTTCAGAACGTATCCCATCTAATGAGAGCTCAAGGTGCAGTAACTGTTAAATTTTGTTTTATTCATGGAGGGAGATAGGTGTCACCATCCCTAACCAAGAAGTGAAGGGCCTATGATTGTGATTATATGATTGTGAAAAATTTTGGATTCTATGTTTTGGATTCTACGTTATTAACACGTTTTTATGCCATAATATATCTATACTGTCAATTTATTCATATTGAAGTTATTGAAGTTATTCATATTTATTCATATTGAAGTTATTGTGAAAAATTTATCATGATTTTGGGATAAGAGGAGCAAAGTATAGATGTATGATGTATAAAGTCTGTTTTTGGTACTTTTGAGTCTGCTTTTGCAATTCAATTTTTAAAAAAGTTGACTGGTGAAAATCACAAAATATAGTGAACTTAGGTTCTGCTCAAGAGCTATTTGAAGAACTATAGAGCTTTTTTAACCATGTATAAGTTGACAATTTTTTTTTTTGTACTAAATATAAGTTGACAATTTTTTTATTTTTAACAATTTCTGTTAATGGTGTTAATCCTCACAGTTCTGATGATAATAGTAATTCTTTATATGGTTTATATTGGTGCTGAAAATGCTCTGTGCACCGAATCAGCAGTGCGATGCTTAATTCTGACCATGTATTTGGCATAGAATCACTAATCACTTACTTCTAACATTTGGTTTATTTGCTTGCGTCATCCAAGGTCATTCATTAATGCAATCTTGTAGATATGTAATCTATTTGTGGATAACACGGAAATTAGTTACTGCAAATCAGATGAAATGCCTCTAACGTGGGAAATAATTGTGGAAGGAGGCACCATATGTTAGAAGTGTTTATCTGAGAAAAAAAATATAAGAGAGATACAAAATCTTTTTGGCACCGGACAAAATCATAACTTTAATCTTCCGAGTAAATGAGCCAAAATTATATATAATACCTTTATTTCCTGCTTTTAGATTTTTTTGGGTGTTCTCTTTATTTTGTTGCTCCTTTGAACATCATTTACTAATCCTTAGGAGTTATTTACTTTTTCTAGCTGCTCGAATCACATCAGCTGCTGGTCTTTTGATGAAAAGATTTTCGTGCACTCACTTTACTAGGTTCTAACTATTCAGTGCCATTTCTTGTTTTGAATCTCCATTGAACACTGACGAGCAGGTTTGCCATCTTACCACAGGTTTTGGCTTCCATCTCTGAAACCAGTTCCATCATACTATACATCAAGGATGTTGAGAAGCTTCTTCTCCAATCGCTAAGGCTTTACAACTTGTTTGATAAAATGTTGAAGAAGTTATCGGGATCAGTGTTGCTTCTAGGTTCTCGGATATTCGAGTCAGATGGTGATTGCAAGGAAATGGATGAGAGCCTAAATAATATGGTTCCTTATACTATCGAGATCAGGCCACCTGAAGATGAGAATCGTCTTGCAAGCTGGAAAGCTCAATTAGAAGAGGACATAAAGACAATTCAGTCTCAGGATAACAAAAACCATATCGCTGAGGTACTAGCAGCAAATGGTACTCAGTAATAATAATATACCAGAATGGGAAGCTACTTATATCTACAAAGAGGTAGACACCAATTATTCTTAAGTTTTGACACGTAAATTTTGTCTTCTGATCCCTACTCTTACAAATTTATGTATACCCTTTTGTCCCTTGTACAGTTTGTCCCATGGATTGAGTTTCTTCCAGGAGGGAAAAAACAGTGGCAAAGACACTCTCAAGCTGGAGACAAATGCTGAATCTTCCAAGGTTTTTTATCTTTTATTTTTACTTTTGAACAGTCCATAACAAGGCTGTTGGGGTAATGGGTCTTGTGCAACATGTTGTTTCTCTATTTTCTGCACGTTTGTATTTTTTGTATTCCGTCTTTTGTAAAGTTAACTACTTATACATGGTTATGATGATATTTGGGTATGAAATGATGGTTTTTTTGGTGGTTTGGATATGTATTGATGATTGTAAGTTTTGTAGACAGGTTTAGAATTTTCTGGATATCTATTTTTAAAGGAAACTTTGTCGAAATTTCTTGAAATTAGTACCGACTAGCTCGATGTTTTGGTTGTTGGATATGTATTGATGATTGAGTATGTATGTCTTTAGACAGGTTTAATTTTTCGTTATGTCGTGCCTTCAGGCACGGGTTATAGCTAGTATATATATATATAAGGCCCGGATCTCACGCGGACCAAAATGACGGACCAAAGCCAATAAAAGACGCGCACAAGCTGAAAGGCAAAAAACACGCTAAAACAAAATCCATTTGAAATCCCTTTTTGCCATTCGTGAATCTATCACTGTCGATTCTCTCTCAAAGCCCCTTTCCCCGATTCTCATTCAAAGCGCAAAGCTGAAGCTAGATTCGCGAAATCGTCGGACATCTCAGCCATAATACATGAAAGAGGGGTTCAATCTCAGCCATAAAGCAATTGTTCAAAGAATTCAACCAAATCACAACAAGAAGTATAATAATTCTTTCTTTACTAATTTATAGAAATTGATTGAAGTTTAATGGTTAAATTGTCAGAAATTGTTGTGGAAGGTTGTATTATTCGTGAATCAGAAGGATTCAGAAGTTATAAGGATGGAATGGGTTATGGAGTTGAAATTTATACTTCAATATCCTTATAAAATCTTAACTTATGTATGTTAGGTGTTTGTAAAAATGTCTCAATAAGGTTAATTTGGTTAAAACATGAAAAATTAGTTTGTTTTCTCTGTAAAATTGTTGAGGAGATAATGAGTTATAGATTAACTCAGTTGAGTTACATATCAATAAATCTAATATACATATAGTAGCTAGTTGAGCCCATGATTGAAGATTGGGAAAAATTCGTTATATTAGTAGAAAAATGGAACAATAGGTGCTCAATACATCGGAAAAAAAAAAACTTGTTATTTTGGCCTTCTTGAATGTGCGGAGCTTTGTTGCTACCTGCTGCTGAAGAGGTAGAATCCTTATGGATAAAAAAATTTGGTTTTGGAAAGATACTATCAGAAAAGGTACATGTACTATTCTGGTTCTTGTTTTCTGCTTGAATAATTTTTTTTTTATCTTTCCTTGATTGTGAATTTTTCTTTATTGTCCTACCTTTTTTAGCTTAACAATTACAGAAAAAGGTGTTGGCAAATGCTTACCTTTAAAGGAACGTCTATGCTAGAGAAGGCAGTTCCCCAGTGTCGAATTACCCGCCAAGATGCAAAAAAGGTGTTGGGATAAGATTGTGATGAAGCGTTGAGTCTGTGCCTCTGTGGTACTTGGGTTATGTCGGTGCAACATCTTTTCATAAAGAATTTTTGTAAAGGAACGCACAATCTTATGCACTGCCTTGATGTGTTATGAATACCCGTTGCATTCACTGGCCAGTGCTGACTACGGAGTCGTAGTGTCATTGAGCTTATAGTTGAAGTAATTCTTGTACTTTCGTGTCTTCTTGTTTGCAATAATGGATAACTCATGACTAAATTACATAATACTTTTGTTTTTCATGCAGAGCTCAGTCTGTAATGTTGCTAAGAAGCCAAAAAAAGAGGTTGCCTCGGTTTTCAGCAATGATAGTGATGAGGAATAGAGTTTGGCATACTTGGAACAATTGTTGAACGTCTATGCTAGAGAAGGTGTTGGCAGAAAAAGGTGTTTTGGAGCAAGATGCAGCTGTTGTTGATCCATCTCAACGAGCAAAATGAAAAGCTATTTCTTGCAGTAGTTATAATATCCTTTGATATAGAAAGGATGCATATTGTTTATAAATTTCATTGGCATACTTGGAACAATTGTTGAAGAAAAATTTCTCGATCATTAATTTTAAGGTGGCTTTTTGTAGAGGAAATTATACCAGATTCTGTTTTTAATAGATGTATTATTTTCTTTTACATTCTGGGATAATAATTGGTTACTTTTACAAATTCTACTTTGGAGAAATTGAATTAACGTGCAACAGTGACAAGATCATTTATTTTTATCCAAGGAGTTGCCCGCAAATGTTTTTATCTATGGAAACCAAATCTTCGAAATCCACATAAATTCGCACACCCTTTGTTGGAGAACCTCCATTCAAGTGAGTTTTCATCAAGTGATTTTCCAATTCTTTTCACTCCAGCCGAAAAAATCAGACTATTAATTAGAAACTGCTATAATAAAATTACCCAGTTAGTCAAATTTTACAACCAAATTGGAATTTGTTATTTGTACTCTTTTAGATGTTTATGTAGCAGTGTTAAATATTTTCTAGATGTTTATGGAACGATGTCCTCGATTATAAATGTAAGATCCTGCAAAATACAAGTATAATACCAATGCCACTGCACTAAGTCTAGCAAATAGCCAATAAAAATACAAGTAATCAAGATGTCTGCGATTCTAAAAATCATTACATCAAAACAGGTCCTTACATCAAACAGGTCCTTAAAGAAGAGTGAATACATCACATGACATAGTGATTCCCTTGTGTAATTCATAAGAAAATAAACAACTACATTTACATAGTGATTCCCTTGATATTACATTTACATAGTGATTCCCTTGATATGACCATCTGGACCAATCTTTTCAATCTTAGTAGTATAATCTTATGTTGCTGTATCCATGTTCTTCATGTCTTTATCCATAGGTTTCTCTCCAGTTGTTGCATCATTTGCATCATGTATTGATGACATTGATTCCCGACCAAGTTTAGATTCTTGGAGCCGGTCATGCTTTTTGTGGTCTGGATTGTTGAGATACTTTTTCGACTTGAAAACTCTCGGATCAGTAGGATCAACTCCCTTACACCATATATAGTGCCCAAAGGCAAGGTTCAAGTACTCCAAGGTTCTTTCATCAGAACCTGAACGTCAGTACAATAAAAACTTTAGTGACACTGAGCCGGATATGACACTGAGCCGGAATAAGAGCAATCTTAAGCATGCCAAGTCAATGCAAATTGTTCCATAAGTATAACAAGGCACATAAAAAAAAAGCAGATAGAGACTTGAGTTAGATGGTTTCAGCTTGTAACTTTTGTAGTTTGTGTCCATATTTGGTGAAGGTTAGTAAATAGTAACATATATAATTAGAGTTGTGGATCCTGAGATGAAAGCTGAATTTAGATGACACAGATGATTATTAGAGAAAACAGGTGACAGTAATAGGGAATTTGATAAAGGGAATTCTCTGTTCTAAAAGGGAGTGCTGCAGTAAAGGGAATTTCATATGGAGTGTTGCAGTAAAGGGAATTCTCTGTTCTAATATGTGCCCATTACCATAGATAAAAATAAAAGGGAGTGCTGCAAAAAAGGAACTCACCAGCAACCTCCAGCTTGCCCATTACCACATATCCTCTGTTCTAATATGTGCCCATTACCATAGATAAAATAGCACCAATAAGTGATGTGGCCACAATAAGGCCTTCTATAGTGGGCTCACCTTCCAAATTTAATTCTTTCTTGATGTATAAACCAGATCCTGTAAAAATAAAATTAAAAAAAGAGTAAAAATACAAATAGACAGCAAGTCTTTTATTACCAGCAACAGTGGCGTTGTCCCATCATTGGAGTAAGTTACCAATAACAGAGCACTCGCACAAACATCAAATTCTAGAGGTGCCGAATAAATCCTAGATTTCGACTATGAAATTCCACAGTTGGTGCTATCAATAATGTAATCTTAAATCAAAACCCCCTAATAAACCCTAGATTTCATTTGGTTTAAACATAAATTACAGAAATTACCTTCCACTGACTGATAGTGTAAGACCCCAACTTTTTGAATAAAGATGAATTTTCTATAATTATCATTTTGAATATTATGGAATGAATTTAATATAATATTATAGTTGTGGGTAATATTTACAAATTTTGCAAAGTATTCAAGTTGTCATATTATATTCGATTGGTCGGGAAATATTCTTTTTATCGGGGAATATCAAATGCACAGCAAGACAATCATTAGGTGAACACAACAATGTAATTATTATCGGATTAAGAAAAGCGATAAAAATATCTTTTTATGAAAATAACGGCGGAAGTTTTACCGTTAACTCGTTGAAACACCGGTGTTAAAAGAATAAATGTCTGGCGTGGTTGCATAGTAGCTTTACGGTATTGATTATTGATCTTACACGTGAAGTCAACCGGTTTTATTCAATTATTCTTTATAGTAATTGTTGTGAATTTTGGCATATTTATGGACACACCATTTACCCATTTTTCAGAATAACCGGTAGAAAGTTATTCATTATATATATATATATATATATATATATATATATATATATAAGTTTTATATATATAATATATATATACTTTCGGTGGCTTGATTGATTGATTGGGTGGGGTGGGGTGGGGTGGGGGGGGGAATAAGGTTAGCAGGAGGATTTCAACTATAATGATTATATATATATTAATGTTTTGAAAGTGGTAGGGGGGTGCAATTATTATTATTATTATTATTATTATTATTATTATTATTATTATTATTATTATTATTATATATTTATATGTCTTGGTTTGGGATAATTGGCAGGGAGAGTCACGGGGTTTATAACCCGTGACTAATGTCACACACACACACACACACACACACACACACACATATATATAATATTATATTTTATTTAAAAGATTTTGCTTTAATTATGGAACGTCCGATTAAAAGTAAATCAATCTGGACCGTTCATGAATTAGTTACTATGTGACGCCCCCAAAATAGGTATACATCACCCATCTTGAGTGCATGGGATACATATGTATGTAATTCAAATACAAACTTTAATATACAACAAGAGAGCTGTGAGTTTTAATACAAATATTATCTTTTAGACAATATCCACTCTCAGAATAAGTTCTCATTACATTTATTGTCACACTATTTAACAGAATAGTGAGGACTACTAATACCATCATCTGGACCGTCACTCCATTCCCACACTAGTCCCGGCTACGTTCTCATTTTCTGAAGAGAACAATGAAAGAAAGGGTGAACTCAACTAGCCCAGTGAGAAATATTATGACTAAGATAATGCAGAATAAATTATCATTAGTCTTCAACAATGTTAAACTGATAAAATACAATAGACATCAAGTTTAACTGCAGAGGAACAAGCAATCCATTAAAAGAGTCAAGTAGAAAATAGAATCTACTATCTTTTATGATTTAAAAAGTTTTTCATCACTTTTATTCCTAGGACTCAGCTCAATAAATAATCCACATCATTAAATCATCCCTGCACTACAGGCCAAGGATATTCTTTAGTATCACGACCACGAATTATCCATGCACTACGGGCCAAAGATAATCGTGTTTTCATCAACGGTCCTGATCATGCCATAAAACAATTCATCTTTGCTCCTTGGCCAAAGAGAATCCATAGCCATAATCATACCAAAAACTGTCCATCAATGCACTACGGTCAAAGAGGACTTTTTCCACATCATTTGTAACATTACGGTCATGATTATACCGAATAATCCCTGGTCATAATCATACCAAGTCCATCTATGCACTACAGGCCACAGATGACTTTCAACAAAATATAAACATGAGGATGATGACAATGATATAAGAATTTAATAAAACAAGTTCAAGAATTAAATTATCCAGGTACTAATAACGTCCAAATTGTCAACATGATACTTCTTTGTAGAGTAAAATTCAAGAATGCTCAGAAGAATATTTCCATGAAAAGATACTGGATGAAGAGTAAATATCAAGGATATTCCACTAATTTCATGGAGTATAGAAGTCAAAACTTTAACCAATTGAGTATAATAAAGAATGGAATAACAAAAGAAATCACCATGCATGCGGTGCTTGGCATGTATGAGTTATTCCAATAGAATAATAAATGTAAACTAACTGTCGTCAGGCGTAATACTTGCAAGCGGGATATTCCAATGTAATAATAAAGAATGGAATAACAACGAAATCACCATGCATGCGCTTACTTGGCGTAGGTAAAGTTATTCAACGTAATAATAAAGAGGCGGAACCGGTCCCGCCGTAAAACTATGAGCAGGATATTCTAACGAATAATAAAGATTTTAACCAGTCCACAGTAAAAGCGATATTGAGGATATTCCAACAGAATAATAAAGAGCGGAATTCAGAATTAAAAAACGCATGATACATGATATTCCAACCGAATAATAAAGAATGGAATAACAGAATAATTTCACCAAGTATAGGTGCTTGGCAGCGTATCTGAGTTATTCCAACGGAATAATAAAGAATGGAATAATGAAGTTCTCTTCATGAATACAAAAGAAATAATACCCCTTATGTGTACAACAAATAATATCCCTTATCGTAAAAGAAACTTGATATCGAGATGGTAGTGAAGTAGCGAATATACTCTTCTTCTTTCTCTCTATAATTTCTCTCTGTAGTTTCAAGTGAATTCGTAAGAAAATAATGAAGGAATGAGCTTCTATTTATAGAAGAAACGGGTACAGATAAGTAACTAATTCATGAACGGTCCAGATTGATTTACTTTAATCAGACGGTCCATAATTAAAGCAAAATCTTTTAAATAAAATATAATATATTCTATTTATAATCTAATAAAACGAATAACTTTATAAAAGTTTTCTATTTTATATAAAAAGATTTTACTATGCAAAATACTATGCAACACTATATACGATCACTATGCAATACTACGCATAATAAAATATAATATAATCTAATTATTGTCTAATAAAGCGAATAACTTTATAAAAGTATATTACATTTTATATAAAAGATTTTACTATTAGCCAAATAAAATGAATAACTTTATAAAAGTATTACATTTTTGTATAAAAAGTTTTTCTGTTTTATTACGTTAATAATACTAATAAAACAAAAACCGAGTGACTTATCATATAAGCCTTAATAATCAATATCATGGTAATGCTACTTATGCAACCACGCGTATTCATACTTTACTACCGAAGTAGTTCAACAATATTAATGGTAAAACTTCCGCCGTTATTTTTATAAAATATTTTTGTCGTTTTCTCAATCCGACAATAATTATGTTGTGGGGTCCACCAATGATTGTACCATCGTACGGATATTCCCTGACAAAAAGAATATTTCCCGACCAATTGAATATAATATGACAACTTGCATACTTTGTAAAATTTGTAAATATTACCCACAACTATAACATTATCTCAAATCCACACCATAATATTAAAAAAAATATTTCGAGAAATTTAAATCTTTATTCATAAAATCTGAGATTTTACAATCTTCCCTCCTTATGAAATTTCGCCCTCGAAATTTACGTACGTACCTGGTATGCCGAATAGGTGAGGATACCTCGACTTCATTTCAAATTCTAACTCTTGAGGTATAACCTTTGAGTGTCGAATGTGATCCTTCTTATCTACGATTTTAACACGTATCTCCTCATACGTTAAATCATCCGCTATCTCGTCCGGTTCTAAATTAATAATGTGGTTCGGGTCATCCACATATTTACGTAACATCGATACGTTATGAACACGCGACATACTTGGCGGTAAAAGCAGTCTATAAGCCGCGCTCCTACCTCGTGAGGATTTCAAATGGGCCAATTAAATCGAGGGCTGAGATTTCCTCTCTTCGTCGATTCTTGCTTCTAGAATAACGCCCTCTTGAACCTTCTTCATTCATCAGCTCTGAGTATGTAGCTTGAGCAACTTTAACTTTATCGATTAAAGTTGATTCTAATCGTATATTCGTTATCTTCATGTGGGTTCGTATATTCGCACTCGTAAACGCATACGATCTTCTACTCAACACGTCAACTATCACGTTCGCTTTTCTACGATGATATTGAATAGTATGATCGTAATCTTCAACAGCTAGAGCCAACGTCTTTTGTGCATTATACGTTCGTTTTAAGTAAAGAAATATTTGAGGGTTTAAGAAATGGGTTTTGTACTGGGTCAATACAAAATTCGATTTTACGCTCTGGGGTAGGCCAATAAGTCTTCAAGAATACGTCAAGAATTTATTATCAATAGAAATATCATTCAAAACTGTGACCCTCATCCAAGACTTGGATAGTACGTCACATTGATACCTATCAACTTATCATCTTCATTCACAATGTCGCCTACAGAAAGACTGGTTTTGGTGCATTCCACACAAGGAAGTCAACAACGAAAGGATCGGGCTCTTTACTTATGGCTTGATATGACAATGATTGACTTTAGTGATTTGGTTACTTTGAATTCATATATAAGGTTGGTTGGTTAGAGTATGAAAGCTAACAACCTTCTTCTAAAAGCATGACGAGTAGTTATCCAATCGTTTCCAAAAATCACATCAAAGGCAAGTATTTTCAAAGAGATAATATTGACAGGTAATGTGAGACCCCAGATTTTATAAATAAAGATTTAAATTTCTTAAAATATTTTTTTTAATATTATGGTGTGGATTCGATATAATGTTATAGTTGTGGGTAGTATTTGAAAATTTTGCAAAGTATGCAAGTTGTTATATAATATTCGTTTGGTCGGGGAATATTTTTTTTTTGTCGGGGAATATTCAGACGACTAAGATAATCATTGGTGGACCCCAATAACGGAAGCTAATCGTCAGTAGTTAGAAAGCGCACAAAAATATTTTATGAAAATAACGGCGGAGGTTTTTACCGTTAATCTTGTTGAACTACCCGGTAGTAAAGTGCGAATCTCTGCTGTGGTTGCATAAGAGTTACACCAGTATTAATTATTGATGCATACGTGATAAGTCACTTTCGGTTATACTCAATTATTGCTATAGTAATTGTTTTGCATCATATCTCTCATATTATTGATTCGATTATTGTCACAAGATTATCATCGCATTATATGTTATATTATTAAATCAATAATTGAGACGACAAAGTTATTCATATTATTAAATTGCAATATTTACAATGTCTAGAAGTTACATCGAGGAGAGGTTTGGTCACCTAATTGCGCATGATAGGGAGAAATCCTTATTGGAGAGCCCCCTTCTCGGAAATACTTTGGTTGCTAAATATTGTGAGTTATAATATTAATGATGAATAAGTTCGTGTTGATTAAAGATGAATTTGATAGTTTCATTGTGTTGGAATTATTTGTGTTAGTAGAAATTGACATCTATTCCGATGATAACTGATGTCTGGAGGTTATATTATTCAATCGGGTATTCGGGACACTTTTCGTGTCAGAGTTACTATTCACGAGTTACTATTCATGAGTTACTATTCACGAGTTACTATTCACGAGTTACTATTCACCCGATTACTATTCACTCTAGTATTGTGCATTCAGGTATTTGTGTACAATATTATTCCATGAGGAGATGTGCTAATTTTTCAGACCGTTGGTTGAAGTTATATTAGTGAATCATTATGGACCGCTGCTGGAAAATTATAATAGTAAATCAATATGGATCGCTGGTTTAAAGTTTTAATAGTAAATCAATATGGATCACTGGTTTAAAGTTTTAATAGTAAATCAGTATGGACCTTTGCTTTAAGTTTTAATAGTAAATCGATCTGAACCGTTCGTTTAAAAGTAAATCGATCTGAACCGTTCATGAATTAGTTACTATTCATTCCATTCTTTTATAAATAGAAGCTCATTCCTTCATTATTTCTTACGAATTCATTGAAACTCTTGAGAGAGAAATTATAGAGAGAAAGAAGAAGAGTATTCTGCTACTTCACTACTTCACTACTCCAGTATCCAACTTCTTCTAAGGTAAGGGATATTATTTGTTGTACCTGTAAGGGGTGTTATTCTTTTTTATTCATGAAGAGAACTTCTGTTATTCCATTCATTATTATTCTGTTGGAATAACCTGTATACGAGACATACCCTATACATAACCTATATACGCGGCATACCCTATACTTGGTGAAATCCTTATGTTATTCCATTCTTATTTATTCTGTTGGAATAACCGGTATACGCGGCATACCCTATACTTGGTGAAATTCTTTTATTATTCCATTCTTTATTATTACGCCGGAATATCCTGGCTTGTGTGAATTTCACGACTGGTTCCATTATTTATTATTTCAGTATTTATTATTACATTGGAATAACCTATCATCGCAATCACCGCATGCATGGTGATTTCTGTTGTTATTCCATTCTTTATTACACTCAGTTGGTTAAAGTTTTGACTTTAATACTCCATGAAATTAGTGGAATATCCTTGATATTTGCGATTCATCCAGTATCGTTTCATGGAAATATTCTTCTGAGCATTCTTCAATTTTACTTTACAAAGAAGTATCATGTTGACAATTTGGATGTTATTAGTTCCTAGATAAACTAATTCTTGAACTTGTTTTATTGAATTCTTATATCATTGTCATCATCCTCATGTTTATATTTTTGAAAGTCATCTGTGACATGTAGTGCATAGATGGACTTGGTATGATTATGACTAGGGATTATTCGGTATAATCATGACCGTAATGTTACAAATGATGTGGTAAAAGTCCTCATTGACCCGTAGTGCATTGATGGACAGTTGTTGGCATGATCATGACCATTGATGAATACACGAATATCCTTGGCCGTAGTGCATGGATAATTTGTGGTCGTGATACTAATGAATATCCTTGGTAGTAGTGCGGGGATGATGTGGATTATTTATTAAAAGTCGAGTCCCAGTGATAAAAGTGATGAAAATCCTTTTAAATCATAAAAGATATAGATTTTATTCTCTACTTGACTCTTTTAATGGATTGTTTATTCTGCTGTAGTTAAACTTGATGTCTATTGTATTTTATCAGTTTAACATTGTTAAAGACTAATGATAATTTATTCTGCATTATCTTAGTCATAATATTTCTTACTGGGCTAGTTGAGCTCACCCTTTCTTTCACTGTTCTCTTCAAGAAATGAGAACGTAGCTGGGACGAGTCGGGGAACGGAGTGATGGTCCGGATGATAGTATTAGCTAGTAGTCCTCACTATTCTATTAAATAGTGTAAAAATAAATGTAATGAGGACTTATTCTGAGAGTGGATATTGTCTAGAAAACAGTATTTGTATTAAAACTCACAGCTCTCTTGTTGTATAATTAAGATTATATTTGTATTCTGTACCATGTATTTGGCGACTCAGAATAGGTGATGTATACCTATTTTGGGGGCATCACAGTTGGTATCAAAGCCATAGAAAAGAGCCCCGAGGCTTTATCTGGTGACTTCCAAGTCTTGGGATGCACCAAGCCGGATTTTAGTAGGGACACCAAGTGAGTAATTGATGGCAAGTTGATAGGTATCATTGTGAGCTGCTATGCAGGTTAAGGGATAGAAGTCACAGTTGGTATCAAAGCTTAGGGATATGATCCCTGGCTGAGATGTGAGATAAGAACTAAGAGGGGAGAGACAGGGAATTCTTTTGCTAGTATGACCTACCTAAGTTTATTTGGTATTTAATTGGTCGGTCAGAGTACAGGGATAATATGTGATATGTTATTTAACTCTTGTTTTATGGCAGTATTTGAAAATGACACTCGAGAATGTTGAGAATATCAATGGAGCACAGGAGACCATTGAGTCTCCACAGATCAATAGTCAGGATAATGTGCATCAGAAAGGCGACAATCTTCAGGCAAACAACAAAACTGACCAAACGATGAACGATGGAATGTTCATAGGCTTTATGCAATTCATGCAACATCAGGCAAGAGCGGCTCCTGTCCAAAATGCAGGTGGAAATACTGACAACTCTCGGATGGTCACCGCCAAGCAGTTTAAGGAACTGGGACCACCGGAGTTTTTTGGAGAGCCAAAACCACTTAAGGCGGAGACGTGGATAAAATAGATCAACAAGATATTTGATGTCTTGGGATGCTCCGAGGATTAAAAGGTTCCCTTTGCCACCTTCATGTTGCGTGCAGAGGCAGATTACTTGTGGGAATCTGTAAAGCGTACTCAACCTGCTGCACTAAAGATGTCTTGGGAGAAGTTCCAAGAACTATTCAACGACAAGTACTTTCCCGAAAATATTCGTCACATGAAAGAGGTAGAGTTCATCAAGCTGGAATAAAACAATATGACCAGTATCGCAAATCTGAAGCCAAGTTTGCTTAGAGTTGTTCGGTTTGCGTCCCATTTGGTTGATAATGAGGAGAGAATGACGCGAATATTTTAAGAGGTTTAAAACCCGAGATACGTCAATATCTTATCTCTCATAAACCGTGTTTGTATTCAAATGTTGTTAATAGGGCTCGATTATTGGAGCGTGATAATGAAGTCAACCTAACCAAAAAGCGGCCAAAGAAAGTGAAAATATCGGTGAGAACGATCATTGAAGCGGTGACAACAAGCGTGGAGGAATCAACGGGATGAAATGGTAACCACTTCAGTGGTAATCAGAGCCAAAACAATAAGAATGGACATTTCAAGAAGAGGAGATTCAACAGTGATGGAAAGACGTCAGCACCAGCACCCGTTGTTAAAGAATGAGAACGATCACCTATCATATGCTTTAAATGCGGAGGGGAGGGACACATTAGTCCAAACTGCGCGATGCCGTCCAAAGCATGTTATAATTGTGGAAGAGATGGTCACCTAGCCCGATTTTGTTGTTCACTGAAGACAAGTTTAGCTAGGATGGAGGCACCAAAGGCCGTCCCAGAAAAGTTAAAGCCTGTAGTTCAAGGGAGAGCGTTTGTTGTGACCTCCCAGAAAGCAAGGAACCCGAACGAGGTCATCACGGGTAAGCTTATCATAAACTCTAGCGAAGTATATACCTTATTTGATACCGGTTCTACCCATTCTTTTATTTCTCCTACTTGTGCTCAATGTTTGAATTTGACTCCGGAGAAATTGGACTTTAACTTATCTGTTGAAACTCCGTTGGGAGAAACCTTCATTACGTCCACTGTTTATAAGTCTTGTTTAGTTCAAATCGGCAATCGCACGTTACCTGTCGATCTTATTTCTTTGAAAATACTTGCATTTGATGTGATTCTAGGGATTGATTGGTTAACTACTCATCATGCAAAAATTGATTGTTTTCGTAAGGTTGTTAGCTTTTATATTCCTAACCAACCTATTATGCGAATTCAAGCAACCAAACCATTAAAATCAATCACTGTTATCTCAAGCCATAAAGCTATTCGTTTATTAAAAAATGGATGTCAATCTTTCTTAGCTCATGTCACGGATCTAAACAAAAATACGTCAGTTTTGAATGATATTTCTATTGTTAATGAATTTCTTGACGTCTTCCCTGAAGAACTTCGTGGCCTACCCCAGAGCGTGAAATTGAATTTCGTATCGACCTTGAACCCGGTACAAAACCCATTTCCAAAGCCCCATATCAAATGGCTCCTATTGAACTTCAGGAATTAAAGACCTAACTACAGGAATTGTTAGACATTGGCTTTATTCATCCTAGTACTTCTCCTTAGGGTGCTTCTATTCTATTCATGAAGAAGAAAGACGGGAGTATGCGACTTTGTATTGGTTATCGGGAGTTGAATCAAGTCACCATCAAAAATAGGTACCAATTGCCACGTATTGATGACCTGTTTGACCAGTTGCAAGGCGCCAAATTCTTTTCAAAGATTGATCTTCGTTTCGGATATCACCAATTGAAGATTAGAACCGATGACATTCCAAAGACAACTTTCAGAACTCGGTACGGGCATTATGAATTCCTAGTCATGTCCTTTGGATTGACTAATGCTCCTGTTGCCTTCATGGATATGATGAACTGAGTATTCAAGGAATATTTGGATCACTTTGTGGTCGTCTTTATTGATGACATCCTCATATATTCCAAAACCCGTGAAGATCATGAGCAACACTTGAGGCTGATAATCCAAAAGCTTCGTGAATATAAGTTTTATGCCAAGTTAAAGAAATACGAGTTCTGGCTTGAGGAAGTAGCATTCCTTGGGCACGTGGTATCAAGTCATGGAATATCTGTTGACCCAGCAAAGATTGAAGCTATTCAAAAGTGGGAGCAACCTAAATCGATGGATCAAAAACGTAGCTTTCTCGGTTTAAATTTGGTTATTATCGGAGATTCGTGGAAGGATTTTCCGAATCGCTACTCCACTAACTCATTGACTCGGAAAGATACAAAGTTCGGATTGAGCGAGGAATATGAGAAGAGTTTTCAAGAACTCAATAGGAGACTTATTTCAAAGACTGCTCGACAATACCATCGGCTCGGAGAGGATTTATCATCTATGATGATGCTTGAGCAAAGGGTTGGGATGTGTTCTCATGCAACATGGGAAAGTCATAGCTTTATTCCTCACGATAACTCAAAGAATATGAGAGGAATTATCCTACTCATGATCTAGAGTTGGCATTTGTTGTCTTCGTGACTTAAAATTTGGAGGTATTACTTGTAAGACCCCAGCTTTTATAAATAAAGATGAATTTTCTATAAATATTATTTTTGAATATTATGGAATAAATTTGATATAATGTTATAGTTGTGGGTAATATTTATAAATTTTGCAAAGTAAACAAGTTGTTATAAAATATTCGTTTGGTCGGGGAATATTCTTTTTGTCGGGGAATGTTCGTACGACGGCTCAATCATTGGTGGACCCCCTTAACGGAAGTATTATCGTAGTTAGAAAGCGACAAAATTATCTTTCTATAAAAATAACTACGGAGGTGTTACCGTTAAAAGCTGTTGAACTACCCGGTAGTAAAAGTACAAAGAATGTCTGGCGTGGTTGCATAGTAGTACACGGTATTGATTATTGATGCTTACGTGAGAAGTCACTTAGCTATACTCAATTATTGCACACGATAATTCACGCATCATATCTCTTATATTATTGATTCAATTATTGTCACAAGATTATCATCAGTATAATATGTTATATTATTAATTGAGACGACAAGTTATAAATGATTAATAATTGTTGAAAGATTAAAAATGTGTTGATTAAAAATAAAATGATTTGTGGTAATATTTATTCAATCCTTGATGTATATAAAGAGTCATTATGAGACGTTTGTGGTAAGTTTGATTATTTTTTATGGGGGCCCATATGTCATCATCTAAGAGTCTCTTCGTCAATAGTAATTACCTTTGTGAATAGTAATTACCTTTGTGAATAGTAATTACCTTCTTCAATAGTATTTACCTTCGTCAATAGTAATTACCTTCGTCAATAGTAATTACCCCTTTGCAAATAGTAGTTGTCCCTTCAATATTAACAAGAGTTAACTGCCTCTTCGGTGTTCCAAAGGTTAATTACCCCTTCGCAAATAGTAGTTGTCTCTTCAATATTACCAAGAGTCATTTTGACCCTTCGTTAAGACCAAGAGCCACCCTCATTTTTTCTATAAATATAAAGCTCATTCCTTCATTATTTCTTACGAATTCATTGAAAATCTAGAGAGAGAAACTATAGAGAGAAAGAAGAAAAGTATTCTGCTACTTCACTTTTCCAATATTGAGTTCTTCTAAGGTAGGAAATATTATTTGTTGTACCCGTAAGGGGTGTTATTCTTTCTTATTCATGAAGAGAACTGTTGTTATTCCATTTCTTATTATTTCATTGGAATAACTTTGTATACGCATGATCTACCCTATACTTGGTGACATTCTTCTATTATTCGTTGGAACATCACATGCGTGTGTTTTACACGGACTGGTTAAATCTTTATTATTATTCTGTTGGAATATCACATGCGTGTGTTTTACACGGCACTGGTTCCATTTTTTTATTATTCCGTCTTTATTATTCGGAATATCCTCAATCATCTGCTAGACATTGGGACCTGGTTCCATCATTTATTATTCGCATTTATTATTTCATGTTGGAACATCCCGCTTGTGAATTTCACACGACTGGTTCCGTTATTATTATTTTGTTGGAATAACTTTCGCCTGCAATGCGGTCTATCGCATGCATGGTGATTTCTTTTGTTATTCCATTCTTTATTATACCCGGTTGGTTAAAACTTTGACTTCTATACTCCATGAAATTAGTAGAATATCCTTGATATTTGCGTTTCATCCAAAGATCTTTTCATGGAAATATTCTTCCGATCATTCCGAATTTTACTCTACAAAACGAAGATCATGTTGACAATTTGGACGTTAATAATTCACGGATAAAATAATTCTTGAACTTGTTTTATTGAATTCTTATATCATTGTCATCATCCTCATGTTTATATTATGTTGAAAGTCATCGTGGTTTTGTAGTGCATAGATGGACTTGGTATGATTATGACCGAGAGATTATTGATTTGTAATCATGACCGTAATGTTACAAATGATGTGATAAAAATCCTCAAATGGTCAGTAGTGCATTGATGGATGATTGTTGGCATGATCATGACCATTAATGAATACACAACTATTATTGGCCCGTAGTGCATGAATAATTGTGGTCGTGATACTAAAGGATATCATTGGCCGTAGTGCAGGGGTGATTCGATGATGTGGAATATTTATTAAAGCTAAGTCTCAGCTATAACAGTGATGAAAAACCTTTTAAAATCATAAAAGATAGTAGATTTTATTTTCTACTTGACTCTTTTAATGGATTGCTTATTCACCGCAGATTAAACTTGATGTCTATATTGTATTTTATCGGTTTAACATTGTTGAAGACTAATGATAATTTATTCGCATTATCTTAGTCATAATATTTCTTCGAGCTAGTTGAGCTCACCCTTTCTTTCTTTATTCTCTTGTGAAATGAGAATATAGCCGGGACGAGTCGGGAACGGAGTAATGGTCCGGAGGATAGCATTAGTAGTCCTCACTATTTCGTGAAATAGTGTAATAATAATTGTAATGAGGACTCCTTTTGAGTTTGTATAATATCTAGTAGACAATATTTGTATTCAAACTCACGATTTATGTCATATTGTACACGATAGTTATATTAGTAAGTTGTATTTCAATTACGTACCATGTATCCGACTACCCAAGATGGGTGATGTATACCTAATTTTGGGGCGTCACGATTTAGTATCGTCGAGCTTAGGATATGATCCTGGCTAAGATGTGAGAATAGTATTAGGAGGGGAGAGCGGGAATACCTTTGCTAGTATGACCTACCTAAGTTTATGTGCTATTTTATTGGCTCGGTCGTAATATAGAGATAAATTGTTACATGTCAATTAACCTTTTGTTTTGTGCAAGATGTCAAAATGACATCCGAGAATGTTGAGAATAGCAATGGAGCATGAGCGATCGTTGATTCACCACATATCAATAATCGAGGATAATGTGCATCGTGAAGGCGACAATCCTCATGCAAACAACAACACCGACCAAATGATGAATGATCAAATGTTCGGAGGCTTTATACAATTTATGCAATGAAAGAGAGAGAGCGACCTCTGCCCAAAAGCGTAGGTGGAAACACGGAAAACTCTCGGTGGCGGTCACCGCTAAACAATTCAAGGAGCTGGGACCACGGAGTTTAAGGAGAACCAAAACCACTTGGCGGAAGCATGGATAAAGCAGATTACCAAGATATTTGATGTCTTGGGATGCTCCGAGGAGCGAAAGGTTCCCTTCACGCCTTTATGTTACGCGAGAGGCGGAGACATGGTGGGAATCGATAAAACGTACTCAACTCTTCAGATGAAGATATCTGGGAGAAGTTCAGAGGTGTTCAATGACAAATACTTTCCGAAAGTATTCGCCACATGAAGGAGGTGGAGTTTATCAAGTTGGAACAAAACAATATGACCGTGTCGCAATACGAGGCAAAATTTGCGGAGTTATCACGGTTTGCATCCCACTTGGTGGATAATGAAGAAAGAATGGCGCGAATGTTTTTAAGAGGTTTGAGGCCGGAGATACGTCAACATCTTATTTCTCATAAATTGTGTTTGTATTCAGATGTTGTAAATAGGGCTCAGTTAGTGGAGCGCGATAACGAGACAACGCAACTAAAAGAGAGCAGCCGGCAAAATTATAATACCAGCGAGAGTAGTCATCGAAGCGGTGACAACAAGCGTGGAGGAATCAATGGTGGGCGGATATGGTAACCACTTCAGTGGTAATCAGGGCCAAAACAATAAGAATGGACATTTCAAGAAAAGAAGATTCAACAATGATAGAAAGACGTCAGCACTAGCACCCGTTGTTAAGGAAGGAGAAAGACCATCTATCATATGCTTCAAATGCGGAGGAGAGGGACACATCAGTCCGAACTGCGCCATGTCGTCCAAAGCATGTTATAATTGTGGAAGAGAAGGTCACTTAGCTCGATTTTTTGCCATCAAGACAAATTCAACTAGGATGGAGGCACCAAAGGCCGTTCTTGAAAAGTCAAAACCGGTAGTGCAAGGGAGAGCGTTTGTTGTGACCTCCCAGAGAGCAAGGAACCCGAATGAGGTCATCACGGGTAAGCTTATCATAAACTCTAATGAAGTCTATACTTTATTTGATCTGGGTTCTACCCATTCTTTTATTTCTCCTACTTGCGCTCATCGATTAAATTTAACTCAGGAGAAATTAGACTTTGACTTATCTCGTGGAAACTCCGTTGGGAGAAACCTTCATTACATCCATTGTTTATAAGTCTTGTTTGGTTCAAATCGGTACCTCACATTACTCGGTCGATCTTATTTCATTAAAAATACTTGCATTTGACGTGATTACAAGGATTGATTGGTTAACTACTTATCATGCAAAAATTGATTGTTTTCGTAAGGTTGTTAGCTTTCATATTCCTAATCAACCTATTATGCTAATTCAAACGACCAAACCATTAAAATCAATCACGGTCATCTCAAGCCATAAAGCTATTCGTTTATTGAAAACGGATGTCAAGCTTTCTTAGCTCATGTCATGATTTAAACAAAAATACGCCGCTTTTGAACGATATTTCTATTGTTAATAAATTTCCGACGTATTCAAGAAGAACTTCTGGCCTACCCCAGGCGTGAAATTGAATTTTGTATCGACCTTGAACCGCAGACAAAACCTATTTCCAAAGCCCCATATCGAATGGCTCTATTAAACTTGAGGAGTTAAAGACCCAACCGCAGGAATTGTTAGACATTGGCTTTATTCGTCCTAGTACTTCTCCTTGGGGTGCTCCTGTTCTATTCGTGAAGAAGAAAGATGGGAGTATGCGACTTTGTATTGATTATCGGGAGTTGAATCATGTCACCATCAAAAATAGGTATCCATTGCCACGTATTGATGACCTGTTTTACCAGTTGCAAGGAGCCAAATTCTTTTCAAAGATTGATCTTCGTTCCGGATATCACCAATTGAAGATTAGATCCGCTGACATTCCAAAGACGGCTTTCAGAACTCGGTACGGTCATTATGAATTCCTAGTCATGTCCTTTGGATTAACTAATGCTCCTACTGCCTTCATGGATATGATGAACCGAGTATTCAAGGAATATTTAGATCACTTTTGTGGTCGTCTTTATTGATGACATCCTTATTTATTCCAAAAGCCGTGAAGATCATGAGCAACACTTGAGGTCGACACTCCAAAAGCTTTGTGAATATAAGCTTTATGCCAAGTTGAAGAAATGCGAGTTCGGCTTGAAGAAGTAGCATTCCTTGGGCACGTGGTATCAAGTCATGGAATATCTCATTGACCCAAAGAAAGATTGAAGCTATTCAAAGTTGGGAACAACCTAAATCGATGATCAAGTACGTAGCTTTCGGTTTATTTGGTTATTATCGGAGATTCGTGGAAGGATTTTCTCGAATCGCTACTCCATCGACTTCGGTGACTCGGAAAGATACAAAGTTCGGTTGGAGTGAAGAATGTGAGAAGAGTTTTCAAGAACTCAATAGGAGACTTATTTCAAAGACTGCTCGACAATACCATCCGCTCGGAGGGATTTGTCATCTCAAAGTGATGCTTGAGCAAAAGGGTTGGGATGTGTTCTCATGCAACATGGAAAAGTTATAGCTTTATGCCTCGCGACAACTCAAAGAATATGAGAGGAATTATCCTACTCATGATCTAGAGTTAGCAATTATTGTCTTTTGCACTTAAAATTTGGAGGCATTACTTGTATGGGGAGAAAGTGGAGATCTTTACGGATCATAAAAGCCTCAAATATTTCTTCACTCAAAAGGAACTCAACATGCGACAACGACGTTGGCTTGAACTATTGAAATATTATGATCATACAATCCAATACCATCTTGGAAAAGCGAACGCGTGGTAGGTGACGATTGAGTAGAAGATCATATCTGAAATCTGAATGCGTTATTGTCAACGTAAAGGCCCATTTTGTGTGACTTACAAAGGATGGAGATAGAGTTAAAGACTCAGGACGCATGTGATGATAGCGAGTATACGAGTAGAACCGACTTTAATCGATAAAGTTAAAGTCGCTTTCAAGCTACGACACTGGAGGTGATGCGCGTATGAGGAAGAAAGTGCAAGAAGGTGCTATCTTGGGAAGAAAGAATCGATGAAGAAGGAATACTTGAGTCAACTCCAGACTTTGTGTTCCTAACGACCACGATTTAAAGTATAATATCATGATGGAGGCGCACAACACACACCATTTGCAATCCATCTTGGGAGTACCAAAATGTATCATGATATTCGCCATACATTTTGGTGGAGCAATATGAAGAGAGAGATATAATACTGTTTATCTCAAGGTGTCTAACTTGTCAACGAGTTAAAGCGGAGCATCAAGTACCAAAAGGTCCATTGCAACCACTTGAAATTCCGAATGGAAGAAGGGAGCACATTACCATGGATTTTCGTTCACGGTCTTCCTAAGGTTTCTCAAGGCGTTGATGCGATTTGGGTCATTGTTGATAGATTGACCAAGTCTCGCTCATTTCTTGCCGATACGAGAAACTTATACACTTGAACGTCTTGTTCGTATGTACATAAACGAGATTGTAAGACTGCATGGTGTGCCAGTATCCATAGTTTCTGATCAAGACGCAAGATTCACTTCACGATTTTGGGTTAGTTTGCAAAAAGCTATGGGCACAGATTTACGATTTAGCTCGGCATATCATCCTCAGATGGACGGACAGTCGGAGAGGACAATTCAAACTCTTGAAGATCTATTAAGACTCTGTGTCCTTGATTTCAAGGGAGTTAGGACAAGTTCTTACCATTGGTGGAGTTTTCCTACAACAACAGGTTATCAAGCAAGTATTGGCATGGCTCCATTCAAGCGTTGTATGGAAGAAAGTGTCGTTCTCGGTATCTTTGGGATGAGGTGGGTGAAGCAACGTTGTTGGGACCGGAGTTGGTACGTATGACTACTACGGAAAAGATTCAAACGATCCGACAACGTATAAAAACCTCACAAAATCGACAAAAGAGTTATGCTGTTCTTCATCGAAAGGACGTGGAATTCGATATAGGAGATCATGTGTTGTTAAGAGTTGCTCCATGGAAAGGAGTTAAAAGATTTGGAAAGAGAGGAAAACTTAATCCTCGATTAATCGGTCCATTTTTAATCCTCGATCGAGTAGGGCGTGGCCTATAGACTTGCTTTACTGTGCCAAATATGTCTCGTGTTCATAACGTTTTTCACATATCCATGTTACGTAAATATGTGAAAGACCCGAACCATATTATTGAGTTAGAACCGGACGAAATAGCGGAAGATTTGACGTATGAAGAGGTTCCTATTCAAATTTTGGATAAGAAGGAACATATTCTACGCTCCAAGGTTATACCTCAAGTCAAAGTTTTGTGGAGGAACCACGATGTTGAAGAAATGACTTGGGGGTTAGAATCTAAAATAAAATCAAGGTATCCTTATCTCTTGACATACAGTGTACGTACCCTAATTTCGAGGGCTTAAATTTTATAAGAAGGGAGGTTGTAAGACCCAAACTTTTATAAATAAAGATGAATTTTCTATAAATATTATTTTTGAATATTATGGAATAAATTTGATATAATGTTATAGTTGTGGGTAATATTTATAAATTTTGCAAAGTAAGCAAGTTGTTACAAAATATTCGTTTGGTCAGGGAATATTCTTTTTGTGGGGAATATTCGCAGACGACGGCTCAATCATTGGTGGACCCATTAACGGAAGTATTGTCGTAGTTAGAAAGCGACAAAATTATCTTTCTATAAAAATAACTACGGAGGTGTTACCGTTAAAAACTGTTGAACTACCCTTAGTAGTAAAAGTACGAAGAATACGCGTGGTTGTATAGTAGCACGCAGTATTGATTATTGATGCTTACGTGAGAAGTCACTTAGCTATACTCAATTATCACTCTGAGAATTGTTGCATCATATCTCTTATATTATTGATTCAATTATTATCACAAGATTATCATCGTATAATATGTTATATTATTAATTGAGACGACAAGTTATAAATGATTAATAATTGTTGAAAGATTAAAAATGTGTTGATTAAAAATAAAATGATTTGTGGTAATATTTATTCAATCCTTGATGTATATATAAAAAGTCTCATTATGAGGCGTTTGTGGTAAGTTTGATTATTTTATGGGGGCGCTATATGTCATCATCTAAGAGTCTCTTCGTCAATAGTAATTACCTTTGTGAATAGTAATTACCTTTGTGAATAGTAATTACCTTTGTGAATAGTAATTACCTTCTTCAATAGTATTTACCTTCATCAATAGTAATTACCTTCGTCAATAGTAATTACCCCTTCGCAAATAGTAGTTGTCCCTTCAATATTACCAAGAGTTAAGCGCCTCTTGATTGTTCCAAAGGTTAATTACCCCTTCATGAATAGTAGTTGTCTCTTCAATATTACCAAGAGTCATTTTGACCCTTCGTTAAGACTCAAGAACCACCCTCGGTTTTTCTATAAATAGAAAGCTCATTCCTTCATTATTTCTTACTTAATTCATTGAAACTATAGAGAGAAAAGAAGAAAAGTATTCTGCCACTTCACTTTTCCAATATTCATTTCTTCTAAGGTAGGGAATATTATTTGTTGTACCGTAAGAAGTGTTATTCTTTCTTATTCATGAAGAAACTGTTGTTATTCCATTTCTTATTATTACATTGGAATAACTCAGTATACGCTGTGATCTACCCTATACTTGGTGACATTCTTCTATTATTCGTTGGAACATCCATGCGTCTGTGTGTGTTTTACACCGGAATTCGTTTCGCTTCCTTATTATTATTCTTTGGAATATCCCACATCGTGTGTTTTACACGGACTGGTTCATTTTTTATTATTCCATCTTTATTATTCGTGGAATATCCTCATTCGTCTTAGATTGGGACCGGTTCCATCATTTATTATTCGCATTTATTATTACATTGGAACATCCCGCCGGTGAATTTTC
This sequence comes from Panax quinquefolius, assembly GCA_020205615.1. NCBI lineage: Eukaryota > Viridiplantae > Streptophyta > Magnoliopsida > Apiales > Araliaceae > Panax > Panax quinquefolius. Next base: position 52,834,046 of record CM035163.1, read on the forward strand.
ACGACTGGTTCCGTTATTATTATTTTGTTGGAATAACTTGCTCGCATGCGGTCTATCGCATGCATGGTGATTTCTTTTGTTATTCCATTCTTTATTATACCCGGTTGGTTAAAACTTTGACTTTATACTCCATGAAATTAGTAGAATATCCTCGATATTTGCGTTTCATCCAAAGATATCTTTTCATGGAAATATTCTTCCGATCATTCTGAATTTTACTCTACAAAAGCAAGATCATGTTGACAATTTGGACGTTAATAATTCCGGATAAAATAATTCTTGAACTTGTTTTATTGAATTCTTATATCATTGTCATCATCCTCATGTTTATATTATGTTGAAAGTCATCGTGGTAGGTAGTGCATAGATGGACTTGGTATGATTATGACCAGAGATTATTGATTGTAATCATGACCGTAATGTTACAAATGATGTGATAAAAATCCTCGGTGGCGTCAGAGTGCATTGATGGACGATTGTTGGCATGATCATGACCATTAATGAATACACAACTATTATTGGCCGTAGTGCATGAATAATTGTGGTCGTGATACTAAAGAATATCCTCGTCAGAAGTAGTGCAGGGGTGATTCGATGATGTGGAATATTTATTAAAGTTCGAGTCTCAAATTTATAATGTTGATGAAAAACCTTTTAAAATCATAAAAGATAGTAGATTTTATTTTCTACTTGACTCTTTTAATGGATTGCTTATTAAACTGCAGCTTAAACTTGATGTCTATTGTATTTTATCGGTTTAACATTGTTGAAGACTAATGATAATTTATTCGCATTATCTTAGTCATAATATTTCTTCTTGAGCTAGTTGAGCTCACCCTTTCTTTCTTTGTTCTCGTGAAATGAGAATATAGCCGGGAGACGAGTCGGGAGCGGAGTAATGGTCCAGAGGATAGCATTAGTAGTCCTCACTATTCGTGAAATAGTGTGATAATAATTGTAATGAGGACTCCTTTTGAGTTTGTATAATATCTAGTAGACAATATTTGTATTCAAACTCACAGTTTATATCGTATTGTACACGACAGTTATATTAGTAAGTTGTATTTAAATTCTGTACCATGTATCTGACTACCCAAGATGGGTGATGTATACCTAATTTTGGGGGCGTCACATTACTTGTATGGGGAGAAAGTGGAGATCTTTATGGATCATAAAAGCCTCAAATATTTCTTCACTCAAAAGGAACTCAACATGCGACAACGACGTTGGCTTGAACTGTTGAAAGATTATGATCATACCATCCTATACCATCTTGGAAAAGCAAACATGGTAGCTGACGCATTAAGTAGAAGATCATATGCGGGTACGAGTGCGATATTATCAACGCAAAGGCCCATTTTGTATGACTTGCAAAGGATGGAGATAGAGATAAAGACTCCAGGGACCCACGTGATGATGGTGAATATACGAGTAGAACCGACTTTAATCGATAAAGTTAAAGCTACTCAAACTACAGACCTAGAGCTGATGCGTATGAGGAAGAAAGTGCAAGAAGGTGTTATGCCGGAAGCAAGAATCGATGAGGAAGGAATACTTCGAGTCAACTCCAGACTTTGTGTTCCTAACGACCCTGATTTAAAGTATAAAATCATGATGGAGGCACACAACACACCGTTTGTAATCCATCTTGGGAGTACCAAAATGTATCATGATCTTCGTCATATGTTTTGGTGGAGCAATATGAAGAGAGAGATAGCGCTGTTTATCTCAAGGTGTCTAACTTGTCAACGAGTCAAGGCGGAACATCATGTACCAAAAGGTCCATTGCAACCACTTGAAATTCCAGAATGGAAGTAGGAGCACATTACCATGGATTTCGTTACTGGTCTTCCCAAGGTTTCTCAAGGCATTGATGCAATTTGGGTCATTGTTGATAGATTGACCAAGTCTGCTCAATTCTTACCAATACGAGAAACTTATACACTTGAACGTCTTGCTCGTATATACATAAACGAGATTGTAAGACTGTATGGTGTGCCAGTATCCATAGTTTCTGATCGAGACCCAAGATTCACTTCACGATTTTGGGTTAGTTTGCAAAAAGTTATGGGCACGGATTTATGATTTATTTCGGCTTATCATCCTCAAACGGAAGGGCAGTCAGAGAGGACTATTCAAACTCTTGAAGATCTATTAAGACTCTGTGTCCTTGACTTCAAGGGAAGTTGAGACAAGTTCTTACCGTTGGTGGAGTTTTCCTATAATAACAGTTATCATGCAAGTATTGGCATGGCTCCATTCGAGGCGTTGTATTGAAGAAAGTGTCGTTCTCCAGTATGCTGGGATGAGGTGGGTGAAGCAACGTTGTTGGGACCGGAGTTGGTACGTATGACTACGGAAAAGATTCAAACGATCCGACAACGTATAAAGACCTCACAAGATAGACAAAAGAGTTATGTTGATCTTCATCGAAAGGACGTGGAATTTGATATAGGAGATCATGTGTTGTTACGTGTTGCTCCATGGAAAGGAGTTACGAGATTTGGAAAGAGAGGAAAGCTCAATCCTCGATTCATTGGACCATTTTTAATCCTCGATCGAGTAGGAACTGTGGCCTATAGACTTGCTTTACCGCCAAGTATGTCTCGTGTTCATAACGTTTTTCACATATCCATGTTACGTAAATATGTGGAAGACCCGAACCACATTATTAAGTTAGAACCGGACGAAATAGCGGAAGATTTAACGTATGAAGAGGTTCCTGTTCAAATCTTGGATAAGAAGGAACATATTCTACGCTCCAAGGTTATACCTCAAGTTAAAGTTTTGTGGAGAAACCACAATGATGAGAAAATGACCTGGGAGTTAGAATCTGAAATGAAGTCAAGGTATCCTTACCTCTTCGATATACCAGGTACGTACCCTAATTTCGAGGGCAAAATTTCATAAGAAGGGGAGGTTGTAAGATCCCAACTTTTTGAATAAAGATGAATTTTCTATAATTATCATTTTGAATATTATGGAATGAATTTAATATAATGTTATAGTTGTGGGTAATATTTACAAATTTTGCAAAGTATGCAAATTGTCATATTATATTCGATTGGTCGGGAAATATTCTTTTTGTCGGGGAATATTCGTATTTATGACAAGACAATCATTGGTGGAACCCACAATGTAAATTATCATTCGGATTAAGAAAAGCGATAAAATATCTTTTATGAAAATAACGGCGGAAGTTTTACTGTTAAGCTCATAAAAACACCGGTGTTAAAAAAATGATACTACTGCGTGGTTGCATAGTAGCACACCGGTATTGATTATTGATGCTTACGTGAGAAGTTCCTCGCTTTTGTTCAATTATTGCTATAGTAATTGATGTGAATTTTGGCGTATTTATGGACACCCCATTTACCCATTTTTCGAATAACCGATGAAAGTTATTCATATATATATATATATATATATATATATATATATATATATAAGTTATATATATATATATAATATATACTTTTATGGTGGCTTGATTGATTGGGGGGAATAAGGTTAGGAGGATTTCAACTATAATGATTATATATATATTAATGTTTTGAAAGTGGCGGGGGGGTGCAATTATTATTATTATTATTATATATATTTATATGTCTTGGTTTGGGATAAGATGGCGAGAGAGAGTCACGGGGTTTATAACCCGTGACTAATGTCACATATATATATATATATAATATTATATTTTATTTAAAAGATTTTGCTTTAATTATGGATGTCCAATTAAAAGTAAATCAATCTGGACTGATTCATGAATTAGTTACTATGCGATCCATTCTTATAAATAGAAGCTCATTCCTTCATTATTTCTTACTTAATTCATTTAAACTCTAGAGAGAGAAAATTATAGAAAAAAAGAAGAGAAGTCTCGCTACCTTTCTTTTCCTATATCCAGATTTCTTTTAAGGTAAGGGGTATTATTTTTTTGTATTCATGAAGAGAACTTCATTATTCCATTCTTTATTATTCTCTTTGGAATAACTCAGTATCTGGACTACCCTATACTTGGTGAAATTCTTGATTGTTTCATTCTTTATTATTTTGTTGGAATAACTTTTGTATCATGGGCTACCCTATACTTGGTGACATTCTTCTATTATTCGCCTTTATTATTACATTTGGAATATCTCGTCTAAAAGTGAGTTTTACACGGACTGGTTCCATCTTTATTATTATTACATTGGAATATCCTGCTCATGCATGCGTTTACGCTGCACTGGTTAAAATCTTTATTATTATTACATTGGAATATCCAAATGCTTTTACGCTGGGACACCGGTTCCGTCTCTTTATTAGTATTCATTGGAATAACTCATACATGTGAAGTACCGCATGCATGGTGATTTCGTTATTATTCCATTCTTTATTATTCATTTGGAACATCCCGCTTGCATGCAATTTACACCGACCTGGTTCCGTTATTTAGTATTACATTGGAATAACTCCGCTGGCATCGCAACCGCATGCATGGTGATTTCTTTTGTTATTCCATTCTTTATTATATTCAGTTGGTTAAAGTTTTGACTTCTATACTCCATGAAATTAGTAGAATATCCTTGATATTTGTGTTTCATCCAGTATCTTTTCATGGAAATATTCTTCTGAGCTTTCTTGAATTTTACTCTACAAAGAAGTATCATGTTGACAATTTGGACGTTATTGGTTCCTGGATAAATTAATTCTTGAACTTGTTTTATTGAATTCTTATATCATTGTTATCATCCTCATATTTATATTATGTTGAAAGTCATCTGTGGCCTGTAGTGCATAGATGGACTTGGTATGATTATGACTAGGGATTATTCGGCATAATCATGACCGTAATGTTACAAATGATGTGGTAAAATTCTACATTGGCCCGTAGTGCATTGATGGACAATTGTTGACATGATCATGACCATTGATGAATACACGAATGTCATTGGCCCGTAGTGCATGGATAATTTGTGGTCGTGATACTAAAGAATATCCTTGGTCGTGGTTCAGGGGTGATTCGATGATGTGGATTATTTATTAAAAGTCGAGTCTCAAATGATAAAAGTGATGAAAACCTTTTAAATCATAAAAGATAGTAGATTTTATTCTCTACTTGACTCTTTTAATGGATTGCTTGTTACGCTGCAGTTAAACTTGATGTCTATTGTATTTTATCAGTTTAACATTGTTAAAGACTAATGATAATTTATTCGCATTATCTTAGTCATAATATTTCTTCTTCGGGCTAGTTGAGCTCACCCTTTTTTTTCAATTTTCTCTTGAAATGAGAACGTGGTTGGGACGAGTCTGGGGAGGAGCAGTGATGGTGGGATGATAGTATTAGCTAGTAGTCCTCACTATTTACGTTAAATAGTGTGAAAATAAATGTAATGAGGACTTATTCGAGAGTGAATATATGCTCAGAAGGCGATGATTTGTATTAAACTCACAGCTCTAGTCTTGTTGTATAATTAAGATTGTATTTGTATTCTGTACCATGTATTTGGCGACTCAGAATAGGTGATGTATACCTATTTTGGGGGCGTCACAAATAGCGTCGGTCGGTCGTCGATCGGTCCCTTTCCGGAGCTTTACGTCGATTGCCTTGAGAGAGAGGGAGGGGAAGAGTTTGAGAGAGATTGGGATGGTGCAGTCTCAGATATTCGACCCGCGCTTCTGTTTTTCGTTCTTTTTTTCATTTGGTCCGTTGCCTGGTCCGTTGAAGAGGGTTGTTCCTGAGCGACTCTTGATATATATATATATATATATATATATAGCTCGGCTTTCTCCAACGAGCTGGAGAGAGAAAACTAAAAACGAACTGGCTATAGTGACGATTTTTTCCGTCGCTATAGCATAAAAACCGGCTTTCTATGTTATAACGGCGGAAAAATTGTCGCTATAGCCAATTCGTTCTTAGTTCTCTTTCTCCAGTTCATTGAAGAAGCGGACTATATACATATATATATATATAGAGAGAGAGAGAAACAGAAAATATATTGCGATAGACTTAAGGTTACTTTGAATTTCGTCGTCGGTATATATCTATAGTAATATATATTATATAAAATATCAAAAAATTTATAAAAATATCAATTTCTTAAAATTTAGTAGAGATTTCTGGTGCACACCCAAAAGTGTATCTATCGTGTGAGTCAAAAGTCACATATTAATTTTTCTAACTCGACTATAATATTGTCTAAAGAAAAAATTACTTGAAAAGAATTTTGATCAAACTAAAAAAAGAAAACAGAAAAGATGAAGAAATAATGAATTCAATAGCCTGAAAAGGGACATCTTTAAAAACTAAAATCAACCCAACTAAATTGATAACAAAGGAAAAAAGAGCTACTTTAATAACAACTATTGAATTACAACTACTGAATCGCAAGTAAAATTAAACTTTTCTTTTATATTCCCCTAAGCTTCTCAAGTATATTCAACATTTATGAGCTAAACCCCAATATAGTTATGACAAAGTGTAATACGATAACAATATTAAAATAATATAGAGGTTAAAAGACAGTAAGGTTGTGTTTGATTAACCTGTGAATTAAGATCTGAATGATTATGATGTCTTAATAGATTAGATTATCTGAATGGTTATGAGGTCTGAATCTAAAAAAATATTTGATAACTAAAAAGTAAGTTGTCTCTTAATGACACTATTTTACCATTTTAAAGGGTAAAATTTTATTTAATAATTTTAAATATTCAATTTAATAAAAATGAGTGCATAATATTGTTGAATATATTTATAAAAAAAAATTCAAAAAATCCCATACATGTTATGAGCTTAAGCGATGGACAATCCGTCGCTAAAGACTGGTCCGTTAACAGACCAGTCCGCTGGAGAACGGCTCCGATATATAATGATAAACAATATACATATATTCCTTTCGTTATCTAGTGCTTAACATGGTCGAATTGTGAGATTTGTGACTCATTTTAATAATTTTGTTCAACTTCTAGAAAACCAATAAAATGGAAGGACAAAACATGAAATTAATTAATTACTTTTGTTTGGGTGAGAAATAATTTGAAAAGATATGAAGGTGCCTAATTATTGTTGAAACTGTGTGAGTGTGTAAGAAGAAAAAGAAAGTTGCTTTTGATTAGTAATTTGTTCATAATAAAAAATGATTCTTTTACCAACTTAAGCAGAATTAATTATGAAAACTAGAGAAAAAGTTATGAAAATGATAAGGATTTGTCTTTTGATTGGCTTGTATATATGTGCATAATTTCTTGTCATAACTAAATGACAAGAAAATTACATAAAATTTGTAGGCTTGCATGTGAAGACATGAATATTAAAGAATAATTTTCTTTTAATCGTGACAAATTAGTGTAACTTTAGGTGTCATGGCATTGGCACCCATTAAATGCCCACGATCAACAAAAAAAGATGAATATATATATATATAAGGTTTCATCCACAGCAACAGCTTGTTGTGGATGAAATTCCATATATATATATATATGTATGTATATATAATCCTATTTTCTAGCGAATCGAAGGAAGAGAATGAGGCCATTATAATGATGTTTTTTCATCACTATAAAGATAAAAAAGCTGGCTTTTATGCTATAAATGACGGAAAAAAATATCATTTATAATGGATTTGATGTTTAGTTATTCCTTGGGATTCATTAAAAACGTTACTATATATATATATATATATATATATATATATATATATATATATACTGCTTTGTTCATCCAGTTGTTCATGTTAAATTGATTTAAAACTTTGAATTTCCAGCTTTTCCTACTTATTAACTGAAAGAAATTCATCTTTATATTATTTCCCTCGTTGGAAAATATATTTAGGATCAATAAATCTTCCACACTGTTTTCATAAAATTACAAGCCTTCCATTTTCTATAACCGCTTTCTACATAATCTAAAAGATAAATTAAAATTTGCGGTTGTAATTCCACTGTATTTCAAAGTGTATTGGCTAACTAACTTTGATTGACCTTGACTTATATGCTTAAATTGTCTTGTAATTTTCTTTTCTTTTTTTCAAAAGGCAAAAATTTATTTTATTACTGAAACATATTTCATAATTTTAAAGATTTAGATAATAGAATTTAAGATTACAAACAATATACTTTCACCCCTCGATCCCTCTTTTCAAAACTATAAGATCAAGCCAACATCACAAATAAACGTGATTTAATAAAAATTTAATTAATTAATTTTGTATTTTTAACAAAAAAAATTATTATATAGTCTAAAATTAAATCAATTCATATTACTTTTTAAATTAAAAAATATCTCAAAATATTCTTACAAAATCAAAATTAATCTTATATTTCTAAAACAAACGATAATTAAATAACCGTTTTCACTATTTTTTTCCCCTTTTAAATCTTGATAAAAGTGTTGTTCCTAAACGTGTTCTTCTTAGTTAAAATTAAGAAATTGATATTTGCACAACACTTTTTAATATTTACACAACTAAAATATCGCTATAAATAGAATCTATAGCGATATTTTTGTTGTCAAAATATCATTTTCCTAAAATTATATTCATATAGTGGTATATATAATAAGATTATTTAGATATATAACCTTTTCTAATATATATATATATATATATATATATATATATATATGGATACTTTTTTAGGTCTTTACTGACATGGGGTCTAAACAAAATAATTAGGATAGGACGGTTGTTAATCAGCCTTAAATCATCAAAACAAACAGTACTAGGTAGAGCTAGAGGAGATGGATCATCTAAAAGTGCTTTTTCCAAGTTAGAATAATCAAATAAATTAAAGTAGTGAGAACTTGTGAACAACTTTTGTCCAGCTTCTAGAAAATAAGCTGCCACTACTGCTAGTCAAAGAAGAAATAAGTTCCATTTAATTTGTTGCTTCCTTAATTTGCTTTAGAGCTCTTTTATGCGGACTGAAAAATTAGACATGATTATATTTAAATTTTGTTTATTTGTATTTTTATTTTTTATTGATGGTCAAAATATAAATAATTAAAATTTAAATACACTCGAATCCAATTTTTCTGTCCAATTTTCATATTCACAATTTTTATTTGCTTTATCCTTCCTTCCGAACATTGGATACCAGAAAAGGCTGGAAAAAAAATGGGAAAAAGGGACATTATTGCTGAGACTTGTAGGAAAAGGGAAATATATATGATATATATAATTGCATATATTCCTATTGATTAGTTGGTTGACAATTTGAAATTATTCTCCTCTACAAACTCATGAAGGCATGAGTATATTGCTTTTTAATTTTTGATTTATTAGTTTATTCCTTAAAAATGTATTTACTTATTGACAAAGGTAAAGAGCTAGAAAACGACCTAAAAAAAGTCACTAGTAAAGTAGAAATGTTGAGTGTGAATATAATGCTGATTTTTTTTAAAAAAAATTATATCATATATATATATATATATATATATATATATATATATATATACTATCGGATCAAGTCAGATACCCCTTATCTTACTCATCCGTAGCTCACCCCCTTTATCGACGGGGTGACGATTCGGTCATATTAATCGTCTATACTATACTTTTAATGACGCTAGATGTTATCCGATTCTTAAAAGTATTGTGAGAAGACTCAGATTTTATGAATAAATATTTAATTTTCTCGAAATAATTTTTTGAATATTATGGTGTGGATTTAATATAACGTTATAGTTGTGGGTAATATTTACAAATTTTGCAAAGTATGCAAGTTGTCATATTATATTCGATTGGTCGGGAAATATTCTTTTTGTCGGGGAATATCCAAATACGAATTGATACAATCATTAGTGGACCCCACAATGTAATTATTATCGGATCGAGAAAAGCGACAAAAATATTTTATTGAAAATAACGACGGAAGTTTTACCGTTATCATCTTGTTGAACTACTACTAGTAGTAAAAGTACGATAAAGAATACGTGTGGTTGCATAAGAAGATATTACCAGATTGATTATTGACGCTTATGTGATAAGTCATTTCGGTTTTGTTTTATTAGTATTATTAACGTAATAAAATGGAAAAACTTTTTATATAAAATGTAATACTTTTATAAAGTTATTATTCGTTTTATGAAATTTATAAGTAAAATCTTTTTATATAAAACAAAATACTTTTATAAAGTTATTAGTTTTATTGCATAATAATTAGATTATATTATATTTTATTACGATAGTATTGCATAAGTATCTCAGATAGTGTTGCGTAGTAAGATTTTGCATAGTAAAATCTTTTCATATAAAAACAAAATACTTTTATAAAGTTATTCATTTTATTAGATTATAAATAGAATATATTATATTTTATTTAAAAGATTTTGCTTTAATTATGGACCGTCGATTAAAGTAAAACAATCTGGACCATTCATGAGTTAGTTACTTATGCAAATCCATTCTTCTATAAATAGAAGCTCATTCCTTCATTATTTTCTTATTTAATTCAATTGAAACTCTGAGAGAGAAATTATAGTAGAGAAAGAAGAAAAGTATTCTTCTACTCTACTACTCCGATATCAAGTTTCTTTTACGGTAAGGTATATTATTTGTTGTACCCGTAAGGGGTATTATTTCTTTTGTATTCATGAAGAGAACTTCTGTTATTCTATTCTTTATTATTCTGTTAGAATAACTCAGATACGCTGCTACCTTATACTTGGTGAAATTCTTCTCGTTATTCTATTATTTATTATTACATTGGAATAACTTTGATATCTGTGACGACTATACTTGGTGAAATTCTTCCGTTATTCCATTCTTTATTATTCGTTGGAATATTCGTCACAGGTTTTACTTTGGGACCGGTTAAAATCTTTATTACTCGTTGAATATCCTATCGTGCGCTTTTACGCCTGACCGGTTCCGATTATTTAGTATTCGTTGAATAACACGTCATGCTGGCACCGCATGCATGGTGATTTCGTTGTTATTCCATTCTTTATTATTCGTTGAATATCCGCTTGGTGCGTATTACGCTTTGACACAGTTCCATTGTTATTATTATGTTGGAATAACCCATCTATGCGAAGTATCGCATGCATGGTGATTTATTTTGTTATTCCATTCTTTATTATACTCAGTTGGTTAAAGTTTTGACTTCTATACTCCATGAAATTAGTGGAATATCCTTGATATTTGTGTTTTATCCAGTATCTTTTCATGGAAATATTCTTATGAGCATTCTTGAATTTTACTCTATAAAGAAGTATCATATTGAAATTTTTGGACGTTATTGGTTCCTGGATAAATTAATTCGTGAACTTATTTTATTGAATTATTATGTCATTGTCATCATCCTCATGTTTATATTATGTTGAAAGTCATCTCGTGGGCCTGTGAAGTGCATAGATGGACTTGGTATGATTACGACAGGGATTATTCTAGATAATCATGACCAGTAATATTACAAATGATGTGGAAAAAGTCCTCATCGTACGTAATGCATTGATGGATAGTTTTTGGTATGATTATAGCTATGGATTCTCTTCGGCCAAGGGTGCAAAGATGAATTATTTTATGGCATGATCAGGACTATTGATGAAAATACGATTACCTTTTGGCGTGAAGTGCATGGATAATTCGTGGTCGTGATACTAAAGAATATCCTTCGCTTTATATAGTGCGGGATGATTTGATGATGTGGATTATTTATTAAGTCGAGTCCCAATGATAAAAGTGATGAAAAACTTTTTAAATCATAAAAGATAGTAGATTTTATTCTCTACTTGACTCTTTTAATGGATTGCTTGTTCCGCTACAGTTAAACTTGATGTATATTGTATTTTATCGGTTTAACATTGTTGAAGACTAATGATAATTTATTCTGCATTATCTTAGTCATAATATTTCTTACTGGGCTAGTTGAGCTCACCCTTTCGTTCACTGTTCTCTTCAAGAAATGAGAACGTAGCCGGGACTAGTCGGGGAATAGAGTGATGGTCCAGATGATATTATTAGTAGTCCTCACTATTCTGTTAAATAGTGTGACAATAAATGTAATGAGGTGTGACGCCCCCAAAATAAGTATACATCACCTATTCTAAGTCGCCAAATACATGGTACAAAATACAAATACAATCTTAAATATACAACAAAAGCTGTGAGTTTTAATACAAATATTGTCTTCTAGACAATATCCACTCTCAGAATAACTCCTCATTACATTTATTGTCACACTATTTAACAGAATAGTGAGGACTACTAATACTATCATCTGGACCATCACTCCATTCCCCGACTAGTCCCTGCTACGTTCTCATTTCCTGAAGAGAACAGTGAAAGAAAGGGTGAGCTCAACTAGCCCAGTAAGAAATATTATGACTAAGATATTGCATGATAAATTTATCATTAGCCTTCAACAATGTTAAACTGATAAAATACAATAGACAACAAGTTTAACTGCAGCGGAATAATCAATCTATTAAAAGAGTCAAGTAGAGAATAAAATCTACTATCTTTTATGATTTAAAAGGTTTTTCATCACTTTTATCGCTGAGACTCAAATTTTAATAAATAATCCACATCATCCCCGTGACTACTACCAATGATATTCATTAGTATCATGACCACAAATTATACATGTACTACAGGCCAAGGATATTCGTGTATTCATCAATGGTCATGATCATGCCAACAACTGTCCATCAATGCACTACGGGCCAATAAGGACTTTTATCACATCATTTGTAACATTACGGTCATGATTATACCGAATAATCCCTGATCATAATCATACCAAATCCATCTATGCACTACATGTGCCATGAGATGACTTTCAAAAATATAAACATGAGGATGATGACAATGATATAAGAATTCAATAAAACAAGTTCAAGAATTAGTTTATCTAGGAACTAATAACGCCCAAATTGTCAACATGATACTTCTTTGTAAAGTAAAATTTAAGAATGCTCGTAAGAATATTTCCATGAAACGACATTGGGTGAAGCGCAAATATCAAGGATATTCCACTAATTTCATGGAGTATATAAGTCAAAACTTTAACCAACCGAGTATAATAAAGAATGGAATAACAATGAAATCACCATGCATGCGGTATCAGACAGATAAAAGTTATTCCAATGTAATAATAAATACGTAAATAATAAATAATGGAACCAGTCGTGAAATTACATAAGCGGCTGGATATTCGACGTAATATTAAATGCGGAATAATAAATAATGAACCAGTCGTGAAATTACACCGAAGACGGATATTAAACTGTAATATTAAATGCGAATAATAAATGATGGAACAGGTCAAGTCGTGAAATTCACACCGATGGGATATTCCGACAGAATAATAAAGAACAAAATAATAAAAGAATTTCACCAAGTATAGGGTATGCCGCGTATACTGGTTATTCCAACAGAATAAATAAGAATGGAATAACATAAGGATTTCACCAAGTATAGGGTATGTCTCGTATACAGGTTATGTATATGGTATGCCTCGTATACAGGTTATTCCAACAGAATAATAAAGAATGGAATAACAGAAGTTCTCTTCATGAATAAGAAAGAATAACACCCCTTACCGTAAAGACACTGGATATCGAAGTAATGAAGTAGCAGAATACTCTTCTTCTTTCTCTCTATAGTTTCTCTCTCAAGAGTTTCAATGAATTCGTAAGAAATAATGAAGGAATAAGCTTCTATTTATAGAAAAATGGATTGAATAGTAACTAATTCATGAACGGTCCAGATCGATTTACTTTTAAACGAACGGTCCAGATCGATTTACTATTAAAACTTAAAGCAACGGTCCATACTGATTCACTATTAAAACTTTAAACCAGTGATCCATATTGATTCACTATTATAACTTTTCTACCAGCGGTCCATATTGATTTACTATTATAACTTTCCACCAGCGGTCCATATTGATTCACTATTATAACTTCAACCAACGGTCTGAAAAATTAGCACATCTCTTCATGGAATAATATTTTACCCAAATACCCGAATGCACAATACTAGAGTGAATAGTAACCGGGTGAATAGTAACTCGTGAATAGTAACTCATGAATAGTAACTCGTGAATAGTAACTCATGAATAGTAACTCGTGAATAGTAACTCGGATACCTAAAAGTGTCCCGAATAATTCGATTGAACAATATAACCTCCGGACATCAATTATCATCGGAATAGATGTCAATTTCTACTAACACAAATAATCCCAACACAATGAAACTATCAAATTCATCTTTAATCAACACGAACTTATTCATCATTAATATTATAACTCACAATATTTAGCAACCAAAGTTGTTCCTGGAAAGAGGGGCTTTCCGATAAGGATTTCTCCCTATCATGCCGTGTAATTAGATTATCTAACCTCTCCTCGATGTAACTTCTAGACATTGTAAATATTGCAATTTAATAATATGAATAATTTTGTCGCCCTCAATTATTGATTTAATAAAATAACATATAATGCAGATGATAATCGCAATAATCGAATCAATAATACGAAAGATATGATGCAAAGAATTCATCGTAGCAATAATTGAGTAAAACCGAGTGACTTCTTACGTAAGCATCAATAACCAATACCGCAGTGTTACTATGCAACCACGCCAGACATCTTTGTTTTTTACTACTAAGGGTAGTTCAACAAAGATCAACCAGTAAAACTTTCGCCGTTATTTAATAAAAAGATAATTTTGTCGTTTTTTAAATACGATAAAACTTTCGTCGTGGGGTCTACCAATGATTGTGCCGTCGTACGGATATTCCCCGATAAAAAGAATATTCCCCGACCAATCGAATATTTTATAACAACTTGCATACTTTGCAAAATTTATAAATACTACCCACAACTATAATATTATCTCAAATTCACACCATAATTTTTAAAAAAATATTTTGAGAAAATTTAAATATTTATTCATAAAATCTGGGGTCTCACATGAGGACTTATTCTGAGAGTGGATATTGTCTTGAAGACAATATTTGTATTAAAACTCATAGCTCTCTTGTTGTATATTAAAGATTGTATTTGAATTTTGTATCATGTATTTGACGACTCAAAATGGGTGATGTTTACCTATTTTGGGGGCGTCACAGTTGGTATCAAAGCTTAGGGATATGATTCCAGGCTAAGATGTGAGACAAGAACTAGGAGGGGAGAGACGAGAAATTCCTTCGCTAGTATGACCTACCTAAGTTTACTTGTTATTTAATTGGTCGGTCAGAGTATAGGGATAATATATGATATGTTATTTAACCCTTGTTTTGTGGCAGTATTTGAAAATGGCATCCGAGAATATTGAGAATAACAATGGAGCACAGGAGACCATTGAGTCTTCACAGATCAATAATCAGGACAATGTGCAACAAGATGGTGATAATCCTCTTGTAAACAACAACACTGGTCAATTGATGAACGATGGTACGTTTAGGAGCTTTTTAGAATTCATGCAACATAAGGCGAATGCGGCTCCTGTTCATAATGCAGGTGAAAATAATGGCAACCCACGGTTGATCACCGCTAAGAAGTTCAAGGAGCTGGGACCACCGGAGTTTTTGGGAAAGCCAGAACCACTTAAGGCGTAGACGTGGTTAAAGCAGATCACCAAGATATTTGATGTCTTGGGATGCTCCGAGGAGCAAAAGGTTCCCTTTGCCACCTTTATGTTGCGTGAAGAGGCGACATTGGTGAGAACTCAGAAACGTACTCCACGTGGACGCACTCAAGATGTCTTGGGAGAAATTTTAAGAATTGTTCAACGACAAGTACTTTCCTAAAAGTATTCGTCACGTGAAGGAGGTAGAGTTCATCAAGCTGAAGCAAAACAATATGACCGTGTCACAATACGAGGCTAAGTTTGCCAAGTTGTCTCGGTGTCGATAATAAGGAGCGAATAACTCGAATGTTTCTAAGAGGTTTGAAACCCAATATACGTCAATACCTCATTTCTCACAAACTTTGTTTATATTAGGATGTTGTGAATAGGGCTCCGATTATTGGAGTAGCGATAATGAGTCAGCACAACCAAAAGGCAACGACCAACAACACGATAATAATCATACCGGTGGCAACGATCATCGGAACAATGATAACCATCGTGGGGGAAATTATCATGCCAAGAATGGTAACCACTTTGGTGGTAATCATGGCCAAGATAATAGAGGTGGAAATTTCATGAAGAGGAGGTTCAATAATGATAGAAAGACAGCAACATCAGCACCCGTTTCAAAGGAAGAAGAGCAACCACCAGTCGTATGTTTCAAATGCGGACAAGAGGGACACATCCGTCCAAACTGTACGCAGCAATCCAAAGCGTGTTTAATTGCGGAAGAGAAGGTCACCTAGCTCGATTTTATCGTATGATAAAGTCAAGTCCAGCTGGGATAGTGATATCAAAGGATGTCCCAGACAAGCCAAAGCTGGTAGTTTAAGAGAGAGCATTTTTTTTTCTCGTGACGAGGAACCTAAATAAAATTATCACGGGTAAGTTAATCATAAGCTCTTGGAAAGTTTATACCGTGTTAGATACCGGTTCTATCTATTCTTTTATCTCTCTTGCTTGCGCTCAACGTTTAAATTTGACTCCGGAGAAGTTAGACTTTGATATATCTGTTTAAACTCAGTTGGGAGAAATCTTCATTACCTCCACTATTTATAAATCTTGTTCAAATCAACACTTTCACATTACCTGTTGATCTTATCTCTTTGAAAATACTTGCCTTTGATGTGATTTTAGGAATCGATTGGTTAACTACTCATTATGCTTTTTGTAAGGTTGTTAGATTTCATACTCCTAACCAACCTGTTATGCGAATTCAAAATAACCAGACCACTAAAGTCAATCATTGTCATATCAAGCCATAAGTAAAGAGCCCGATCCTTTCGTTGTTGATTTCCTTGTGTGGAAAATTGATGAAACCGGACTTTTCAGAAAGCTTACATCGTGAATGAAGATGGCAAGTTGATAGGTATCAATGTGACGTGTTATCCAAGTCTTGGATGAGGGTCACAGTTTTGAATGATATTTCTATCATTAATAAAGTTCCTGACGTATTCTTGAAGACTTCCTGGCCTACCCCTAGAGCGTGAAATCAAAATTTGTATTGACCCCAGTACAAAAAACATTTCTTAAACCCTCAAATATTTCTTCAACTAAAATGAAAGTAACATGCACCAAAAACGTTGACTCGAGCTATTGAAGATTACGATCGTACCATTCAATACCATTGTAGGAAAAGCAAACGTGATAACTGACGTGTTGAGTAGAAGATCGTATGCGTTTATGAGTACGAATATACGAACCCTTGTGAAGATAACGAATATACGATTAGAATCGACTTTAATCGATAAAGTTAAAGCCGTTCAAGCTACATACCCGGAGCTGATGAATGTGAAGAAGAAGGTTCAAGAGGGCGTTATTCTAGAAGCAAGAATCGACGAAGAGAGGAAATCTCAACCCTCGATTTAATTGGCCCATTTGAAATCCTCGATTAAGTAGGAGTTGTGGCTTATAGACTCGTTTTACTGCCATGTATGTTGCGTGTTCATAACGTTTTTAACGTATCGATGTTACGTAAATATGTGGACGACCCGAACCACATTATTAATTTAGAACCGGACGAGATAGCGAATGATTTAACATTTGAGGAGATACGTGTTAAAATCTTGGATAAGAAGAATCGTATTCAACACTCAAAGGTTATACCTCAAGAGTTAGAATCTGACAAGGTATCCTCACCTCTTCAGCATACCAGGTACGTACGTAAATTTCGAGGGCGAAATTCCATAAAGAGGGGAGATTGTGAGACCCCAGATTTTATGAATAAATATTTAATTTTCTCGAAATAATTTTTTTGAATATTATGGTGTGGATTTAATATAATGTTATAGTTGTGGATAATATTTACAAATTTTGCAAAAGTACGCAAGTTGTCATTATATTATATTCGATTGGTTGGAAAATATTCTTTTTGTCGGGGAATATCCATACGACGCAGACAATCATTGGTGGACCCCACAATGTAATTATTATCGGATCGAGAAAATGACAAAAATATTTTATTGAAAATAACTACGGAAGTTTTTAATTAATCACCGCTGAACTACTCGGTAGTAAAAGTACAAGAATACGTGTGGTTGCACAAGAGTAATACCAGATTGATTATTGATGCTTAGGTGATAATTCACTCGCTTTTATTTTATTAGTATTATTAAAGTAATAAAAAAAAAACTTTTTATATAAAAATGTAATACTTTTATAAAGTTATTACGTTTTATTAGCTAATAAGTAAAATCTTTATATATAATATGTAATACTTTTATAAAGTTATTCGTTTTATTAGATTATAAATAGAATATATTATATTTTATTTAAAAGATTTTGCTTTAATTATGGACCGTCCGATTAAAGTAAATCAATCTGGACCGTTCATGAGTTAGTTACTATGCAGTCCATTCTTCTATAAATAGAAGCTCATTCCTTCATTATTTTCTTACGAATTCACTGAAACTCTAGAGAGAGAAATTATAGAGAGAAAGAAGAAAAGTATTCTGCTACTTCACTACTCCGATATCAAGTTTCTTTTACGGTAAGGGATATTATTTGTTGTACCCGTAAGGGGTATTATTTCTTTTGTATTCATGAAGAGAACTTTTGTTATTCCATTCTTTATTATTCTGTTGGAATAACCTGTATACGCGGGCTACCCTATACTTGGTGAAATTCTTCTGTTATTCCATTCTTTATTATTCATTGGAATAAATCAGATACGCTGTGCTACCTTATACTTGGTGAAATTCTTCGTTATTCCATTCTTTATTATTACATTTGAATATCCGTCTGCATGCTTTTACGCGGACCGATTCCGTTATTTAGTATTTCGTTGAATAACTTGCCTACATGGGCACCGCATGCATGGTGATTTCGTTGTTATTCCATTCTTTATTATTTCATTGGAATATCCCGCTCATGCAGACATACTCGACCTAGTTCCGTTGTTATTATTCTCGTTGAATAACCTGTCTATGCTAATTACCGCATTTACGGTGATTTATTTTGTTATTCCATTCTTTATTATACTTAGTTGGATAAAGTTTTGACTTTATACTCCATGAAATTAGTGGAATATCCTCGATATTTGTGCTTCATCCAAGATCTTTTCATGGAAATATTCTTTCGAGCATTCTTAAATTTTACTCTACAAAGAAGTATCATGTCGACAATTTGGACGTTATGGTTTCTGGATAAATTAATTCGTGAACTTGTTTTATGAATTATTATGTCATTGTCATCATCCTCATGTTTATATTATGTTGAAAGTCATTTGTGGCTATCAGTAGTGCATAGATGGACTTGGTATGATTATGACCAGGATTATTAAAGATAATCATGACCGTAATGTTACAAATGATGTGAAAAAAGTCCTCATTGTCCGTAATGCATTGATGGACGCTTTTTGGTATGATTATGGCTATAGATTCTCTTCTTCGCCAAGGGTAAAAAGATGAATTATTTTATGGCATGATCAGACAGTTGATGAAAACACGATTATCTTTGGCCAGTAGTGCATGGATAATTCGTGGTCGTGATACTAAATAATATCCTTAGCCAGTAGTGCGGGGATGATTTGATGATGTGGATTATTTATTGTCGAGTCCCAAATGATAAAAGTGATGAAAAACTTTTTAAATCATAAAAGATAGTATATTTTATTCTCTACTTGACTCTTTTTAATGGATTGCTTGTTCACCGCAGATTAAACTTGATGTCTATTATATTTTATCGGTTTAACATTGTTGAAGACTAATGATAATTTATTCTCGCATTATCTTAGTCATAATATTTCTTACTAAAGCTAATTGAGCTCACCCTTTCTTTCATTCTTCTCTTGTGAAATGAGAACGAGCAGGGACTAGTCGGGAATGGAGTGACTATCCAGGATGATAGTATTAGTAGTCCTCACTATTCATTAAATAGTGTGACAATAAATGTAATGAGAACTTATTCGAGAGTGGATATTGTCTTCAAGATGATATTTATATTAAAACTCATAAATCTCTCTTGTTGTATATTAAAGATTGTATTTGAATTTTGTACCATGTATTTGGCGACTCAAGATGGGTGATGATATACCTATTTTGGGGCATCACAAATATAGACGATTGTATCAGATGATCAAACCGTCACGTATCCGTCGCTAAAGGGGGTGAGACGTGTGAAAGTAAAGATAAAGGGTATGACTGATGATCCTCTTCTCTCTCTCTCTCTCTATATATATATATATATATATATATATATATTCAAAATTACAAAATATTACAATCATAATGTATAGTATTATATATAAATATTAAGAACTTTCAATCTATCATGCATGAATATATTTCTATTTTTTATGGAACATATTGTACATATTGCAGATGAATTATATATATAATATATTCAACATATGATATGATATTATGTAATATTTTTCTAAATTTGAATATTCAAAGAATTTTACTGTGAACAATATTATTCTGTTTTAATATTAAGTATTCATGAATTTTGGATAGATAGATAGATAGATTGATAGATACATAGATAGATAGATAGATCCGCGCGTGTGGAACAAACATAGAATATATTCCCTTGAACTGCAATTTCAGTTATGGAAATGAAAAGAAGAAAATAAAACATAAGATTTTGTTTTATTTTCCGTGGGTGTCGTAGTTATCTTGGAAAAGAGAAAATCTGGAGCTACTATTATAAATAAAAGAATATTGTGAAACAGTCATGCATATTTCCTTAAGGTAACAGAGATATTTAACTATATTAATTAAAACACTATACAATGACTGATTTTTTATAATAAAAAATATTAAAAGGTAGTTTAATTTCTCGTTAAAAGTAAAAGTTTCACAGTAATTTCTTTTACAGAAAACATTATTTTCTCAAATTTTATCTTATATTTTTAACAAGAATTTGCGTCATTATTATAAGGTTTTTAAGTCTTATTTTCTTAAAATTGTAATATCAATTAAATATTTATAATTTTTTTTAGTGGAGAATGTTGTAAACTTTTCAAAATATCGAGTAATAAAATCTTTAAAATGATTTGAAAATTATAAATAAATAAATATTTTTACTATAATTTTTTTTATTTCAAAAGTACACTAATCAATCATTCGAATGCATTATTAACAAACACAGAAAACTTGTAAATCAATGGACATAACTTGTGAGTTCGAAAGACTTTGAGAATGATGAAGCCAAATATAAATAAAATGAGTTCGCGGTTTTCAGGTAACAGATTGTGTATATATATACAATTATAAATTTATTAGTCAAATTATATATAAAAAAAATTAAATGGAGGTGCACAGTTGAACAAGTTCTAAATGTACACAGTCTACGATCGTAGAGTTAAGTCATCTTAAGATCGTAGAGTAGTTACTGACTGATATTAGAATAGTCACTCTTTTATCGTAGAAACGTAGGATAAATCATCATATCGTAAAGTGACTTAACTCTAAGATAGTAGACTGTGTATATTTGGAAGTCTGCACAATTGTGCAACTCCATTAACCCCAATATATATATATATATATATATATATATATATATATATATAGAGAGAGAGAGAGAGAGAGAGAGAGTCCGGATCCAGTCCGGACTCCCGCATTTTCACATAATACAGTATTTTGAAACTGGAATTTTCACATAATACAATTTTGGATGATTTGGACACGATAACAAAAGCAGATATATGCATACCATGCAGCACTGTATATACATTTTTTAGTATAGGTATCCAAATCACGCCCAAAATATTGTATTATAGAAAAATTTCAGTTCCATAAAATATTAATTTTTTTTAGTTGTTTTAAAAAAAAAAAATAGGGTCTGGACTTTCTCCCATCCGAGAGTCCGGACCTGATCACTTCTCTCTCTCTCTCTCTCTATATATATATATATATGTATACAGTCCGGATAAAAAGTTTATCCCTCATTTTGCTTACCCAACTCACCTATAATAAACCCCCCTTATTTCTTCTCTCTCCTCATTTACGACTCGGGACAAAACAAAACAAACCCCCACCCATCTCTAGTGCTCTGTCGCCCATCTCCTCATGCCTACACTGTAAGAAATTTGTATTATTGGCATTGTGGTATATTGACCATGCCAAGTTGTTGACTCAAAGATTTTTGGGCAGCTGATACATTACGGTGCGATCGTAAAATATGTCTCCTATGTGGGGTCGACAATGAGTGACAATGGCCCTCCTCAGTTATAGTAACTACGTACAAGTCATTTCGTTTTACCACTACAATTCTTGCACTACAACCTTCTTTGGTAGATCTACGTTTTCTTTTTGCATCCACATTGACTAATAATTTACCATTTCCTTACTTATAACACACATACTCCTTCCTATAAATCTCACAATTTTCATCCCTTTTTTTCTCAGTATGCTTTCGCACACTAAACCAGCATGCATTGCATATGTATTGTAAAAAGTGTGAATTTCATTTAATGTTTAAAATTCTTGACCTAACTTAGGCGTAAACTCATCTGCTACTTGAGGATAGTAGACAATAGTTTTAATATTATTTACATCCAATCTTCACTCAAGTCATCCCTCTCCATTTCTATTTCAAAATTATAAATACAGACTAAATTTATTTCTGCATTATTTCCACAACAATCTATTTCATGGTTCATGTGATGCCCCCAAAATAGGTATACATCACTCATTCTGAGTCGCTAAATACGTGGTACAGAATACAAATACAAACTTAATTATACAACTATCGTGTAACATAAGTTGAGAGTTTTAACACGAATAATTGTCTCGTGTTTAATATCCAAACTCAAATGAAGTCCTCATTACAATTATTATCACACTATTTAACAGAATAGTGAGGACTACTAAAACAACCATCTGGACCGTCACTCCATTCCCCGACTAGTCCCAACTATATTCTCATTTTCTAAAGAGAACAATAAAAGAAAAGAGTGAGCTCAATTAGTCTAGTAAAGAATATTATGACTACGATAACACAGAATAAATTATCGTTAGCCTTCAACAATGTTAAACTGATAGAATACAAAAGACAACAAGTTTAACTGCAACGGAATAAACAATCCATTAGAAGAATCAAGTAGAGCATGATATCTACTATCTTCTATGATTTAAAAGTTTATCATCAATTTTATCGCTGAGACTCAGCTTAATAAATAATTCACATCACTGAATTATCCATGCATTACAGGCCAATGATATTCATTATTATCACATCCACGAATTATCCATGCACTACGGGCCAATGATATTCGTTATTATCACCAATGATCATGATCATGCCAACAACTGTCCATCAATTCACTACGGGTCAATGAGGACTTTTACCACATCATTTGTAACATTACAGGTCATGATTATACCGATACAAAATTTTTGGTCATAATCATATCAATCAACAGTCCATCTATGCACTACAGACCAAAGATGACTTTCATCACAATATAAGCATGAGGATGATGATCACAATGATATAAGAATTCAATTAAATGAGAGCAAATATAAATTTTAAAGATTTATAATTCAATTTATCCAGAATTTAATAATGTCCAAATTGTCAACATGATACTGATTAGTGGAGTAAAATTCAAGAATAATATTGTATCAAAAATAATTTGGACAGAAAAGAAATTAATTTTTATCATGAATGGTACCCCAGGTGAATAGTACCCCGTGAATAGTACCCCATGAATAGTACCCCGACATAAAAAGATTAAAATTTAACAAGAATATTCAGAAAAATATTTTTGTGAAAAAATATTAGATGAAGCGTAAATTTTAAAGATATTCTACTAATTTCAAGGAGTATAGAAGCAATACTTAACAAAATGAGTGTAAAATCTGGAATCTGAAATGAAATAATATTACTTACATACTACAGAGTATGGAAGAAAATATTATTTCTTACGAATATTGAACAAAAATAGCATCCCTTATCTTAAAAGGAGAGTACTTCTGACTGGTAGGGCGGGAATGTAAGACCCCAACTTATTATGAATAAAATTGAATTTCTTCTATTTATTATTTTGAAATAATAAGGAATTAATTTGATATAATGCTCTGGTTATGGGTGAAATGTGCAAATTTTGCAAAATAAGCAAGTGGTTATAAAATATTCATTGTTGTCGGGGAATATTCGTTTGGTCGTGGAATATTTTTGTTGTCGGAGAATATCCGTACGACGACGCAGTCATTTATGGGCCCCATAACGGAATAACTGTCGAATGAAGAAAACGATAAAGTTTGAGTTTTTATAAATAACAAAGTAATTGTTACCGTTAACACTGTTGAAATACCTGGTGGTTAAAATACAGTAATACGCGTGGTTGCATAAAGAAGATACCAGATTGTTTCAAGATTGTTGAATTATTGATTCGCACGTAAGAAGACACTACTCAATAATTGTTACGATGAGTTATCGCTCAATATTTTATTTAATTGATTTAATAATTCTTTGCGTTGATAGTTTATATTATTATTGTTTCAATAATTGTCACCATTGACAAGATTTTCCATTATCGATCAATAATTCATATCATTTGAATAATATTATTAGATAGTATTATTGGCAATGTCTAGAAAGTTCTGTCAATGAGAGGTTTGGTCATCTTTTGCGCGCCAGTAAGGAGAAATCCTTATTGGAAAGCCCCCTCTCTCTTGGGAACGGTCTGATTGTCATAATTGTGATTTTGTAATATTATTTGTGAATAATTAATTATTGATTTATATGATAAAGAAATATTTATTTGATGTATAATTGATGGATATATTTATTTTTGTTGTTATAAATAAAGAAATTAATGCTGAGGTGTTTTATCAGTATTTTGTCGGAAAGGAGGTATTAAAAATCATCCGTTTGTGAATTTCGGATATTTTTTGTTTGGAATTTGGAAAAACTCAAAGCTACAAAGTTGTAGAGAATTCAATTTCGTGTGAAATGGACATAAAATTTGTATTTTTCTGATAAACGGACTATTATTTATGAATTACTGAAGTTTCAAAAAATAAAATAATTTTTATTAAATTATGGGTGGTACCCACTTTTGTTTTAACATGTGGGCTGCTGGGATTTTTCAAGAATGGAATACTAGATGGCTGGTCCTTGCATGCATAGGAAAAAAGGAAAGAAAAAATAATATTTTATTATTTTAGTCTCTTATGGCATTCTAGAATTTTCCTATAAATAGGCGCTTAGGTTAGAATAGAAAATCACACCAGAAATAAGTTTTCTTTCTCTCTAGATTATCGAGCGTATTTTGTGAGTATTTTGATACTTTGAGAGTTGCTATTCAAAGGCAAGTTTCACAAGACTATATCCAAATTCAATCGTAAGTACGGTTATTTTGAGGTAAGGGATGTTATTTTCTTCAGAAATGATATTATTTCTTCAATATCATTATGCCAAATATTGGTCCGAACTTTTATCAAATTTAGAACTTTTTGTGTTCTGGGGTTATTATTTACGATATCAAGACTATTCACGATATCAAGACTATTCATCGAAAAATGAAAATTTTCCTTTTATCCAAGATGTCTATTATGGTTACTATCTTTGATTGTATCCATGTTTTGATCTTTTATTTTGAATTCTACTTCAAAATTGGTTATTATGGAGTATTATCGATCTTCGATAAACTACAATACGAATCCCTAATATTTGTCCTTCCGTCTCACCGGATTCGCTTTTTTTTAAAATATTTTCATCATCCTCACCCTAAATGATGATATTATGAATATCTTTGGTGTCAGAAAAGATGAATGATTAATCGATGAATATCTTTGAACCAGTAGTGCAGAAGATGAATAGGTGTTGAGATGAACATGACCAACTTGTGTTACAAATGAATATCTTTGGCCTGTAGTGCAAAGATAAATATTTAATTCAAGATGTATATTGATTGATGTTATAGGGATAAAATATTGATGATGAACTTTTAAATCTTAGAAGATAGTAGAATTCATTCTCTATGTGACTCTTCTAATGGATTGATGTTTCCGCTGCATTTGTTGATCTAAAACTTGTTTTCTATTATATTCTATCAGATTTTTCCCTGTTGAGCTCACCCTTTTCCTTTTTGTTCCATTTTTCTTCTTAGGAGGTGAGAACCTAGCAGGATCTAGTCGGGGTATGGAGTGATGGTTCTAGAAAGATGTTTTAGCAGTCCTCACTATTTCTGTAAAATAGTGTATGAATAATTGTAATGAGGACTTATTTGAGTATGAATATTGTCTAGAAGATAATATTTGTGTTTAAACTCACAATATGTGTAGTCGTATTTTGCACGATAATTATATTATTGAAGTTGTAGTTTGCTTTCTGTACCATGTATTTGGCGATTAAGAATGGGTGTCAGATACCTATTTTGGGGCGCCACAATTGGTATCGAGCTTAGGATATGGTCTCAAGCGGAGATCGGAATAGAACTAAGAGGGGAGAGATGAGTAAATCCTTCGCTAGTGTGTCCTATCTAAGCTTATTTGTTGGTCGGTCATAATATAGGAATATTATGTGATATATTAATTTGTTTAATTAACCCTTATTTTATGACAGTATTTAAGAATGGCTGCTGAGAATGTTAACAATGGAGTGTATGAGACTGTGGAACAACCTTTAGTCACAAACCAGGAGAACGTGCAACAGGAATGCAATATTCCTCCTGTAAACAACGCTACCGAGCAAACGATGAATGATGGAATGTTTAGGAGCTTTTTGCAATTCATACAAAATCAGACGAGGGAGACTCGTGTACAAAATACGGGTGGAAGTGATAGCAACGCGCGGTCTGTCACAACCAAACAGTTCAAGGAGTTGGGACCACCAGATTTCTGGGGAAATCCCGATCCGATTAAGGCTGAAAAATGGGTCAATCAAATTACCAAGATATTCGATGTCTTGGGATGCACGGAGGAACAGAAGGTTCCATTCGCCACCTTTATGTTCCGTGGAGGGCAGATTAATCGGTGGGAATCGGAAGCGCACTCAAACCCAACCGCACTCAACATGTCTTGGGAAAGATTTCAGAATCGTTTCAATGACAAGTACTTTCCGAAAGTATTCGCTATATGAAGGAGGTAGAGTTTATTAGATCGAATGAACAACATGACGATTTGTCTCAAAGACGAGGCGTAAGTTCGCATGGGTTATCCAGTTCAGATCTCATTTGGTAGAAAATAAAGAACGTATGACGCGGATGTTTCTGAGAGGTCTAAAACTCGAGATTCGTCAATACCTTATCTCTCATAAATTTTCTCTATATTCAGATGTTGTCAACAGGGCTCAATTATTAGAGCGAGATAATGAGTATTCTCAACCGAGGGACCACAACCAGGGTCATACCGGTGATAGCAGTCATCGGAGCGATGATAACCATCGAGGAGGGAAAAATACAGACAAAAGCGATAACCACTCGGGTGGTAATCGTGGCCATGATAATAGGAGAGGTGAGTCAAGTGGAAATTTCATAAAGAGGAGATTTAACGATGACGGGAAGATGTTAGCAGCAACACCAGCACCAGCAACAAATTTTAGGGGAGGAGAACGACCGCCAGTTAGATGCTACAAATGCGAAGAGGAGGGACACGTAAGTCCAAACTGTTCACAGCCTTCCAAGGTGTGTTTCAATTATGGAAAAAATGGTCACATAGCTCAATTTTTTCCTGTATCGAAATCAAGTCTAGCTGGGACGGTGGCACCAAAGATGGATACGGACAAAACAAAGTCGACAGTTTCTGGAAGAGCGTTTGTTGTGACTGTCCAAAATGCGAGGAACCCGAACGAAGGTATCACGGGTTAGTTAATTATAAATTCTTGCGAAGTCTATACCTTATTAGATATCGGTTCTACCCACCCTTTTATTTCTCCTGCTTGTGCTCAACGTTTAAACTTGACTCCAGAGAAATTAAACTTTGATTTGTTAGTAGAGATTCCGTTAGGAGAAACTTTCGTTACATCCACTATTTATAAATTTTGTTTAATCCAATTTGGCACCATCACATTACCAGTGGATCTTATCTCTTTAAAGATACTTGCTTTTGATGTGATTTTAGGGATTGATTGGTTAACCACTCATCATGCCAAAATTGATTGTTTTCGTAAGTTTGTTAATTTTCATATTCCTAACTAACCTGTTATGCGAATTCAAGCAACCAAACCATTGAAGTCAAACACTTTCATATCAAGCCATAAAGCCATTCGTTTAATGAAAAACAGATGTCAAGCTTTCTTAGCCCATTTCATGGATTTAAACAAAATACGTCAGATTTGAATGATATTTCTGTTGTTAGTGAATTTCCTGACGTATTTCCTGAAAAACTTGTTGGCCTACCCCCAGAGTGTGATATTGAATTTTGTATCGACTTTGAACCCGGTACAAAACCCATTTTCAAAAATCCATATCAAATGGCTCCTATTGAACTTCAGGAGTTAAAAAACAAACTACAGGAGTTGGTACCCAAGCCTCTATCTGGTAACTTCCTTTGTGGAATGCACTGAAGCTAGACTCTCCGTAGGGGAGGTCATATTCATGCGGTGGTAAACTGATAGGCGCCATTGTGACGTGCTATCCAAAATTGGGATATGAGTCACAGTTGAGAGAAACCTAAGTCAGTAATCAAAATATCTAGCTTTCTAGGCTTAGTTGGTTACTATCGGAGATTCATGGAAGAATTTTCTAGAATCAATACTCCGTTAACTTAGCTGACCCGGAGAGATAAAAAAATCGTATGGAGCGAGGAATGCGAGAAGATTTTCCAAGAGCTCAAGAGGCGACTCATTTTGGCATCTGTTCTGACCATACCATCCTGGAAAAGAGAACGTGGTAGCTGACGCCTTGAGTAGAAGATTGTATGCGAGTATGAGTACGATATTGTCGAACACAAAGACCTATTTTGTATAATTTACAAACGATAAAGATATTGTTAAAGACTCTAGGGACCCACGTGATGATGTCAAATATACGAGTAGAATCAATTTTAATCGATAACGTTAAAGTCGCTCAAGCTACACACCGGAGTTGGTGAATATAAAGAAGAAGGTGCAAAAAGGCGTTATTCTAGAAGTAAGAATCGATAAAGAGAAGAAAGCTCAAACCTTCGATTTATTTGAAATCCTCGATCGAGTAGGAACTGTGGCCTATAGACTCGCTTGACCGCCAAGTATGTCTCGTGTTCATAATATTTTTCATATAGCTATGCTTCATAAATATGTGAAAGACCCGAACCACATTATTGCGTTAGAACCAGACGAGATAGCCGAAGATTTAACGTATGAGGAGGTACCTGTTAAGATCTTGGATAGAAAAGAGCATGTCCTACGCACCAAGGTTATACCACAAGTTAAGGTTTTGTGGAGGAACCATGCTATTGAGGAAATGACTTGGGAGTTGGAATCGGAAATGAAAATGAGGTATCCTCACCTTTTCGAAACACCAGGTACGTACGTCAATTTCGAGGATGAAATTTTATAAGGAGGGGAGGTTGTAAGACCCCAACTTATTATGAATAAAATTGAATTTTCTCTATTTATTATTTTAAAATAATAAGGAATTAATTTGATATAATGCTCTGGTTATGGGTGAAATGTGCAAATTTTGCAAAATAAGCAAATGGTTATAAAATATTCATTATTGTCGGGGAATATTCATTTGGTCGTAGAATATTCTTGTTGTCGGGGAATATCCGCATTTGACTGCGCCAGTAAATGATCATTTGTGGGCCCCATAATGTAATAAATGTCTGATGAAGAAAATGACAAAGTTTGAGTTTTTATAAATAAGCACGTAATTGTTATCGTTAACAATCGTTGGAATACCCGTGGTTAAAATATAAGAATCTGGCGTAGTTATGCAAGGTATTACCAGTATTGACAGACAAGATTGTTGAATTATTGATTCGCATATAAGAAGACACTACTCAATAATTATTACAAAGAGTTATCGCTCAATATTTTATTTTATTGATTCAAGAATTGATGAGTTGATAATTTATATTATTGTTGTTTTAATAATTATCATCAAGACAAGATTTCCCATTATCATATCAATAATTCATATCATTTGAATAATATTATTAAATAGCATTATTGGCAATGTCTAAAAAGTTCATCGAGAGAGGTTTGGTCACCTAATTACGCTACCAAGAAGAGAGAAATCCTTATTGGAAAGCCCCCTCTCTCCCGAACTATGCAGTCATCATAATTGTGATTTCGTAATATTATTTGTGAATAATTAATTATTGATTTATATGATAAAGAAATATTTATTTGATGTATAATTGATGGATATATTTATTTTTGTGGTTATAAATGAAGGAATTAATGCCGAGGTATTTTATCAGTATTTTGTCGGAATGGAGGTATTAAAAATCATCCATTTGTGGATTTCGGATACTTTCTGTTTGGAATTTGCAAAAACTTAAAGCTACAAAGTTGTAGAGAATTCGATTTCGTGTGGAATAGACAAAAAAAATCATATTTTTCTGATAAACGGACTATTTTTTATGAATTACTGCAGTTTCAGAAAATAAAATGATTTTTATTAAATTATGGGTGGGACCCACTTTTGTTTTAACATGTGGGCTGCTGGGATTTTTTAAGAATGGCATGCTAGATGGCTGGTCCTTGCATGCGTAGGAAAAAAGGAAAGAAAAAATAATATTTTATTATTTTAGTCTCCTATGGCGTTCTAGCATTTTTATATAAATAGGCGTTTAGGTTAGAATTGAAAATTACACCAGAAACAAGTTTTCTTTCTCTCTAGATTATCGAGCATATTTTTTTGAGTATTTTGATACTTTGAGAGTTACTATTCAATGCAAGTTTCTGTCAGCACTATATCCGAAATTCAGTCAGAAGTACGGTTATTTTGAAGTAAGGGATATTATTTTCTTCGTAAATGATATTATTTCTTCAATATCATTATCTTTAGAAATATTGGTCCGAACTTTTATCAAATTTGGAACTTTTTGTGTAGGAGTTATTATTCACATATACTAAGACTATTCATTAATATCACTAAGACTATTCACCAAAAAATAAAAATTTTTCTTTTTGTCCAAGATGTCTATTATGGTTACTATCTTTGATTGTATCCATGTTTTGATCTTTATTTTTGAATTCTGCTTCAAAATTGGTTAGTATGGAGTATTACTGATCTTGGATAAACTGTAATACGAATCCCTAATATTTGTCCTTCTGTCTCACTTGATTCGTTTTCTTTAAGATATTTTTCATCACCCTCATTCCTAAATGATGATATTACTGAATATCTTTGGCCTGTAGTGCAAAGATGAATGATTAACTGATGAATATCTTTGGCCCGTAGTGAAAAGATGAATAGGTGTTGAGATGAATATGACTAATCGGTGTTATAAATGAATATCTTTGGCTCAGAAGTAAAAAAGATGAATATTTGATTCAAGATATATATTGATTGATGTTACAGGGATAAAATATTGATGATGGACTTTTAAATCTTAGAAGATAGTAGAATTCATTCTGTGAGAACCCATATTTTATGAATAAATATTTAATTTCTCGAAATATTTTTTTTAATATTATGGTGTGGATTTGATATAATAGTTGCGGGTAATATTTATAAATTTTGCTAAGTATGCAAGTTGTTATAAAATATTCGATTGATCGGAGAATATTCTTTTTGTTGGGAATATTCGTACGACAGCACAATCATTGGTGGACCCCACAACGGAAGAATTATCGTAGTAAGAAAACGACAGAATTATGTTTTTATAAAAAATAACTGCGGAAATGTTACCATTAAAACTGTTGAACTACCCGGTAGTAAAAGTATATTAATACGCGTGGTTACATAGTAGCACACGATATTGGTTATTGATGCTTACGTATGAAGTCACTCAGTTATACTCAATTATTGCTACAGTAATTGTTGCATCATATCTCTCATATTATTGACTCGATTATTGTCACAAGATCATCATCGCATTATATGTTATATTATTAAATCAAGAATTGAGACGACAAAGTTATTCATATTATTAAATTGCAATATTTACAATGTCTAGAAGTTCAGTCAATGAGAGATTTGGTCACCTAATTGCGCGCCAATAGGGAAAAATTCTTATTGGAAAGCCCCCTCTTTCCTGGGAACAACCTGGTTGCTAGATATTGTGAGTTATAATATTAACGATGAATAAGTTCATGTTGATTAAAGATGAATTTGATAGTTTCATTGTGTTGGGATTATTTGTGTTAATAGAAATCGACATCTATTCCGATGATAATTGATGTCTGGAGGTTATATTGTTCAATCGGGTATTCGGGGAACTTTTCGTGTCGGAGTACTATTCACGAGTTACTATTCACGAGTTACTATTCATGAGTTACTATTCACGAGTTATTATTCACCCAGTTACTATTCACTCTAGTATTGTGCAATCGGGTATTTGGGTACAATATTATTCCATGAGGAGATGTGCTAATTTTTCAGACCGTTGGTTGAAGTTATATTAGTGAATCAATACGGACTGCTGGTGGAAAGTTATAATAGTGAATCAATATGGAACGTTGGTTTAAAGTTTTAATAGTAAATCAGTATGGACCGTTGCTTTAAGTTTTAATAGTAAATCAATATGTACCATCCGTTTAAAAGTAAATCGATCTAGACCGTTCATGAATTAGTTACTATTTAGTCCATTCTTCTATAAATGGAAGCTCATTCATTCATTATTTCTTACGAATTCACTGAAACTCTAGAGAGAGAAATTATAGAGAGAAAGAAGAAGAGTATTCTGCTACTTCACTACTTCGATATCCATTGTCGTTTACGGTAAGGGGTGTTATTCTTTCGTATTCATAAAGAGAACTTCTGTTATTCCATTCTTTATTATTATGTTGGAATAACCTATTTATGCGAAGTACCGCATACATGGTGAAATTCTTCTATTATTCCATTCTTTATTATTCTGTCGGAATATCCTGTCGGTGTGTATTACTCCTCACCTGGTTCCATTAATTATTATTCTGTTGGAATAACATGTATACGCGGACTCCCCTATACTTGGTGAAATCCTTCTGTTATTCCATTCTTTATTATTTCGTTTAATATCACATGCATGCGTATTACGCCCGACCGGTTCAATTAATTATTATTCTGTTAGATAACTCAGATCACGCGAACTCCCTATACTTGGTGAAATCCTTCATTATTCCATTCTTTATTATTCATTGGAATATCCTATTATGGTATGCTTTTACTGGGACTGGTTAAAATCTTTATTATTCTCGTTGGAATATCCTCCGTCATGCATGCGCTTTACTGTGGGACAAGCTGTGATTTATTATTTCGGTTGAATAACTCGCATGTGCTATCTATCACATGCCCGGTGATTTCTTTTGTTATTCCATTCTTTATTATACTCATTGGTTAAAGTTTTGACTTCTATACTTGTGAAATTAGTGGAATATCCTCGATATTTGCGCTTCATCCAAAGATCTTTTCATGGAAATATTCTTCCGAGCATTCTTGAATTTTACTCTACAAAGAAGTATATCATGTTGACAATTTGGATGTTATTAGTTCTCGGATAAATTAATTCGTGAACTTGTTTTATTGAATTCTTATATCATTGCCATCATCCTCATGTTTATATTTTTGAAAGTCATATGTAGCCCAGTAGTGCATAGATGGACTTGGTATGATTATGATCGTGAATTATTCGGCAGATAATCATGATAGTAATGTTACAAATGATGTGATAAAAGTCCTCGTTGGCCCGTGAGTGCATTGATGGATGATTGTTGGCATGATCGTGACCATTGATGAATACACGAATATCCTCGGCACAGTAGTGCATAGATAATTTGTGGTCGTGACCCTAATGAATATCTTCGGTAGTCGTAGTAGCGGTGGATGATGTGGATTATTTATTGTCGAGTCTCAATGATAAAAGTGATGAAAAACGTTTTAAATCATAAAAGATAGTAGATTTTATTCTCTACTGACTCTTTTAATGGATTGCTTATTCACCGCAGATTAAACTTGATGTCTATTATATTTTATCAGTTTAACATTGTTGAAGGCTAATGATAAATTTATTCGGATATTGTTAATAGGGCTCAGTTACTGGAGCGCGATAGTGAGTCAATCCAACCAAAAGAGAGCAGCCGACAAAATGATAATACCAGTTATAGCAGTCATCGAAGCTGTGATAATAAGCGTGAAGGGAATCAACATGCCAAAAATTGTAACCACTTCGGTGGTAATCATGGCCAAAATAATAAGAATGGACATTTTAAGAAGAGGAAATTCAACAATGATGGAAAGGTCAAGATCAAACTTTTAGTTGTTAAGGAAGGAGAACGACCACCTATCATATGTTTCAAATGCGGAGGAGAGGGACATATCAGTCCAAACTGCGCGATGCCATCCAAAGCATGTTATAATTGTGGAAAAGAAGGTCACCTAATTTTGTCGTTCACCGAAGACAAGTTCAGCTAGGATGGAGGCACCAAAGACCGTTCCAAAAAAGTCAAAACCGGTAGTACAAGGGAGAGCGTTTTTCGTGACTTCTCAAAAAGCGAGTAACCCGAACGAAGTTAGCACGGGTTAGTTAATTATAAATTCTTGCAAAGTCTATACCTTATAAGATATCGGTTCTACCTATTATTTTATCTCTCTTGCTTGCGTTCAACGTTTAAATTTGACTCCGGAGAAGTTAGACTTTGACTTATTGGTTGAAACTTCGTTAGTAGGAGCCTTCGTTACCTCCACTATTTATAAATCTTGTTGATTCAAATAAACACTTTCACGTTACCTGTCGATCTTATCTCTTTGAAAATACTTTCATTGATGTGATTTTTGGAAACGATTGGTTAACTACTCATTATACTTTTCGTAAGGTGGTTAGCTTTCATATTCCTAACCAACCTGTTATGCGAATTCAAGCAATCAAACCACTAAAGTTAATCATTGTCATATCAAGCCATAAGTAAAGAGCCCCGATCCTTTCGTTGTTGACTTCCTTGTGTGGAATGCACCAAAGCCAGACTTTCTGTAGGCAATGCCATGAATGACGATGGCAAGTTGATAGGTATCAATGTGACGTACTATCCAAGTCTTGGATGAGGGTCACAGTTTTGAATGATATTTCTATTATTAATAAATTTCTGGGCATATTCTTGAAGACTTCTTAGCCTACCCCTAGAGCGTGAAATCGAATTTTGTATTGACCCCGGTACAAAAACCCATTTCTTAAACCCTCAAATATTTCTTTACTTAAAACGAACGTATCATACGCCAAAGACGTTGGCTCGAGCTATTGAAGATTACGATCGTACCATTCAATATCATCATGGAAGAGCGAACGTGGTAGCTGAAGTGTTGAGTAGAAGATCGTATGCGTTTACGAGTACGATGTTGTTAACACAAAGACTCATTTCGTATAACTTACAAATGATGAAGATAGAGTTAAAGACTCTAGGGACCTACATGAAGATAACAAATATACGATTAGAATCGACTTTAATTGATAAAGTTAAAGCCGCTCAAGCTACAGACTTAAATCTGATGAATGTGAAGAAGAAGGTTCAAGAAGGCGTTATTCTAGAAGCAAGAGTCGATGATGAGAGAAAATCTCAACCCTCGATTTAATTGGCCCATTTGAAATCCTCGATCGAATAGGAACTATGGCCTATAGAATCGTTTTACCGCGAAATATGTCGCGTGTTTATAATGTTTTTAACGTATCGACGTTACGTAAATATGTGAAAGACTCGAACCACGTTATTGAATTAGAACCGGACGAGATAGCGGATGATTTAACGTATGAGGAGATACGTGTTAAAATCTTGGATAAGAAGGAATATATTTGACACTCAAAGTTTATACCTCAAAAGTTAGATTATGAAATGAAGTCAAGGTACCCTCACCTCTTCAGCATACCAGGTACGTACGTAAATTTCGAGGGCAAAATTCCATAAGGAGGGGAGATTGTGAGAACCCAGATTTTATGAATAAATATTTAATTTCTCGAAATATTTTTTTTAATATTATGGTGTGGATTTGATATAATAGTTGCGGTTAATATTTATAAATTTTGCTAAGTATGCAAGTTGTTATAAAATATTCGATTGGTCGGGGAATATTCTTTTTGTCGGGAATATTCGTACAACGGCACAATCATTGGTGGACCCCACAACGGAAGAATTGTCATAGTAAAAAAATGACAGAATTATCTTTTTATAAAAATAACTATGAAATGTTACCATTAAAACCGTTGAACTACCCTTGGTAGTAAAAGTACAAAGAATACGCGTGGTTGCATAGTAAATACACGATATATTAGTTATTGATGCTTACGTGTGAAGTCACTCGGTTATACTCAATTATTGCAGCGATGAATTGTTGCATCATATCTCTCATATTATTGACTCGATTATTATCACAGTATCATCTGCATTATATATTATATTATTAAATCAGTAATTGAGACGACAAAGTTATTCATATTATTAAATTGCAATATTTACAATGTCTAGAAGTTCTGTCAATGAGAGATTTGGTCACCTAATTGCGCGCCAATAGGGAGAAATTCTTATTGGAAAGCCCCCTCTTTCCTGGGAACAACATGGTTGTTAAATATTGTGAGTTATAATATTAATGATGAATAAGTTCATGTTGATTAAAGATGAATTTGATAGTTTCATTGTGTTGGGATTATTTGTGTTAGTAGAAATCGACATCTATTCCGATGATAATTGATGTCTGGAGGTTATATTGTTCAATCGGGTATTTGGAGAACTTTTTGTGTCGGAGTACTATTCACGAGTTACTATTCATGAGTTACTATTTATGAGTTACTATTCACGAGTTACTATTCACTCTAGTATTATGCATTCGAGTATTTGGGTACAATATTATTCCATGAGGAGATGTGCTAATTTTTCAGACCGTTGGTTTAAGTTATATTAGTGAATCAATATGGACCGCTGGTGGAAAGTTATAATAGTGAATTAATATAGATCGCTAGTTTAAAGTTTTAATAGTAAATCTGTATAGACCGTTGCTTTAAGTTTTAATAGTAAATCAATATGGACCGTTCGTTTAAAAGTAAATCGATCTGGACCGTTCATGAATTAGTTACTATTTAGTCCATTCTTCTATAAATGGAAGCTCATTCATTCATTATTTCTTACGAATTCACTGAAACTCTAGAGAGGGAAATTATAGAAAGAAAGAAGAAGAGTATTCTGCTACTTCACTACTTCGATATCCAGTGTCTTTTACGGTAAGGGGTGTTATTCTTTCAGATTCATAAAGAGAACTTTCATTATTCCATTCTTTATTATTATGTTGAATAACTTTGTTTATGCCAATACCGCATACATGGTGAAATTCTTCTATTATTACATTCTTTATTATTCGCGCGGAATATCCGCTCGGTGCGTACACGCTTCGACTGGTTCCACTAATTATTATTTTGTTGGAATAACCTGTATACGCGGACTCCCCTATACTTGGTGAAATCCTTCTGTTATTCCGTTCTTTATTATTCACGTCGAGAATATCCCGTCGGTGCGTACGCCTCGACACGGTTCCATTAATTATTATTCTGTTGGGATAACTTTGTATCATGAACTCCCTATACTTGGTGAAATCCTTACATTATTCCATTCTTTATTATTCGTTGGAATATCACATCGTGGCGTTTCTGTTGGACTCGTTCCGTATTTATTATTCTGTTGGAATAACCTGCCTATCCTATCTATCATATGCCTGGTGGTTTCTTTTGTTATTCCATTCTTTATTATACTCAGTTGGTTAAAGTTTTGACTTCTATATTCCGTGAAATTAGTGGAATATCCTTGATATTTATGCTTCATCCAGTATCTTTTCATGAAAATATTCTTCTGAGCATTCTTGAATTTTACTCTACAAAGAAGTATTATGTTGACAATTTGGACGTTATTAGTTCCTGGATAAATTATTTCGTGAACTTGTTTTATTGAATTCTTATATCATTGTCATCATCCTCATGTTTATATTTTTTGAAAGTCATATGTGGCCTGTAGTGTATAGATGGACTTGGTATGATTATGACTAGGGATTATTCGGTATAATCATGACCGTAATGTTACAAATGATGTGATAAAAGTCATCATTGGCCCGTAGTGCATTGATGGACAGTTGTTGGCATGATCATGACCATTGATGAATACACGAATATCCTTGGCCTGTAGTGCATGGATAATTTGTGGTCGTGACCCTAATGAATATCCTTGGTCGTAGTGCAGGGATGATGTGGATTATTTATTAAGCTGAGTCTCAGTGCTAAAAGTGATGAAAAAACGTTTTAAATCATATAAGATAGTAGATTTTATTCTCTACTCGACTCTTTTAATGGATTGCTTATTCCGCTGCAGTTAAACTTGATGGCTATTGTATTTTATCAGTTTAACATTGTTGAAGGCTAATGATAATTTATCCTGCATTATCTTAGTCATAATATTTTTTACTGGGCTAGTTGAGCTCACCCTTTCTTTCATTGTTCTCTTCAGGAAATGAGAACGTAGCAGGGACTAGTCGGGGAACGGAGTGATGGTCCAGATGATAGTATTAGTAGTCCTCACTATTCTGTTAAATAGTGTGACAATAAATGTAATGAGGACTTATTCTGAGAGTGGATATTGTCTAGAAGACAATATTTGTATTAAAACTCACAGCTCTCTTGTTGTATATTTAAGATTGTATTTATATTTTGTACCATGTATTTGGCGACTCAAGATGGGTGATGTATACCTATTTTTGGGGCGTCACACATTCTCTACGTGAATATCTTCAGTTTATCATCCTCAGTCCTAAATGATGATATTACTGAATATCTTTGGCCTGTAGTGCAAAGATGAATGATTAACTGATGAATATATTTGGCCCGTAGTGCAAAGATGAACAGATGTTGAGATGAACATGACCAACTGGTGTTACAAATGAATATCTTTAACATGTAGTGCAAAGATGAATATATATGATTCAAGATGTATATTGATTGATGTTACAGGGATAAAATATTGATGATGAACTTTTAAATCTTAGAAGATAGTAGAATTCATTCTCTACGTGACTCTTCTAATGGATTGTTGTTTCTGCTGTATTTGTTGATCTAAAACTTGTTGTCTATTATATTCTATCAGATTTTTCCCTGTTGAAGACTAATGATAATTTGTTGTATATTAACTTAGTCATAATATTCTTTACTGGGCTAGTTGAGCTCACCCTTTTCCTTTTTGTTCCATTTTTCTTCTCAGGAGGTGAGAACATAGCAGGATCTAGTCGGGGTATGGAGTGATGGTTCTAGAAAGATTTTTTAGCAGTCCTCACTATTTCTGTAAAATAGTGTATGAATAATTATAATGAAGACTTATTTAAGTGTGGATATTGTCTAGAAGATAATATTTGTGTTTAAACTCACAATATGTGTTGTCGTATTTTGCACGACAATTGTATTATTGAAGTTGTAGTTTGCTTTCTGTACCATGTATTTGACGACTCAGAATGGGTGTTGTATACCTATTTTGGGGGCGTCACAGGGAATATTCTTGAAGAAAATTTATACTGTTTGCCACACTCAAAGCTTCCTTAAACTCAAAAGAAATACGCTCAATATTATAGAAGAATAATTCTCTGATTCTGGTGTGATTTTCAATTCCAAACTAAACATCCTATTTATAAGAGAATGGAAGGATACTTTTAGAGGAAAAAAATCACGGACTGCACAGTGATATATCACGGGCGCGCAAAAAATTCGGCCAAAAATAATTTTCTGATTTACTATGCAACACTATGCATAATAAAATATAATATATTTTATTTTTCATAAAAAAAACAAAACTTAATATAAATATATAATAATCATAATACTCCCCACGTGACAAGTTATCCCCGTGACTAATATTAAATATATATATATATATATAATACTTATATATATATATAAAACAAAACTAAGATAACTTTCTCCCGACAATTTTGAAAAATGAGTAAGTGGGGGTCCATATAATAAGCCAAATTTACAACAAAAATACTTCATAAAAATCTCCTCTATTTATTTTAATTCACTTGGCTTCACAAAATACATTTTTAACAATATTTATTCATCATTTATAACTCACAATATTAACAACCAGGTCATTCTCAGGAAAGAGGGGGCATTCCGATAAGGACTTCTCCTTATTGGCGCGCAACTAGGTGACCAAACCCCTTTCCTCAATAGAACTTTCTAGACATTGTCCATAATACAAATAATAATAACGTTGTCCTCTCAATTATTCATTTAATAATATAAAATATTGTGACAATAATTGAATCAATAACGTAAGATACTATGCCGCAATTACTGTGGCAATAATTGAAATAAACTGAGTGACTTCTCACGTATGCATCAATAATCAAAGATACTGTACAATACAATGTGCTACTATGAAACCACGTGTATTACTATACTTTTATCACTGGGTATTTCAATAGTTAACGGTAAAACTTTTGTTGTTATTTTATAAAAAAGTTATTTATGTCGTTTTCTAACTCCGACAGTAATTCCGTTGTGAGGTCCACCAATGATTGTGATGTCGTACGAATATTCCCTGATAAAACGAATATTCCCCGACCAAACGAATATTTATAACAACTTGCTTACTTTGTAAAATTTTTAAATATTACCCACAACTATAACATTATATCAAATTCACACCATAATATTCAAAATGATATTTAGAGAAAAATTAATCTTTATTCATAAAAGTTGGGGTCTTACAACCTCCCCTTATAAAATTTCGTTCTCAAAATTGGTGTACGTACCTGGTATATCGAAGAGGTGAGGATACCTTAATTTCATTTCAGATTTTAACTCCCAAGTCATTTCCTCAACATCGTGGTTTCTCCACAAAACTTTGACTTAAGGTATAACCTTAGAGCGTAGAATATATTCCTTCTTATCCAAGATTTTAATAGGTACCTCTTCATACGTTAAATCTTCCGCTCTCTCATCTGGTTCTAAATCAATAATGTGGTTCGGGTCTTCCACATATTTACGCAATATAGATATGTGAAAAACTTATGAACACGAGACATACTTGGCGGTAAGGCGAGTCTATAGGCCACAGTTTCTACTCGATCGAGGATTTCAAATGGGTCAATGAATCGAGGATTGATCTTTCTTCTCTTTCCAAATCTCTTAACTCCTTTCCATGGAGCAACACGTAACAACACATGTTCTCCAACATTGAATTCCACGTCTATTCGATGAAGTTCAACATAACTCTTTTGTCGATCTTGTGAGGTTTTTATACGTTGGCAGGTCATTTGAATCTTTTTGTTGTCATGTGTACCAATTCCGGTCCCAACAACATTATTTCAGCCACCTCGTCCCAACATATTTGAGAACTAAACTTGCATCCATATAACGCCTCGAATGGAGCCATGCCTATGCTTGCTTGATAACTGTTATTGCAGGAGAATTCTACTAATAGCAAGAACTTGTCCCAACTTCCTTTGAAGTTTAGGACACAGAGTCTTAATAGATCTTCAAGAGTTTGAATAGTCCTCTTAGAATGCCTGTGACGCCCCCAAAATAGGTCCACACAACCCATTCTGAGTCGCCAAATACATGGTACAAAAATAACTACAACTTCATTATTACAATTGTCATGCAAAATACGACAACACATATACTGTGAGTTTAAATACAAATATTATCTTCTAGACAATATCCAAACTCAAATAAATCCTCATTATAATTATTGATACACTATTTTACAAAATAATGAGGACTGCTAAAACAACTATTTCGAACCATCACTCCACACCCCGATTAGTTCCCATTATATTCTCGCCTCTTGAGAAGAAAAATGGAACAAAAAGGAAAAGGGTGATCTCAACTAGCCCAGTAAAAAATATTATGACTAAGATAATATAGAAAAAATTATCCTTAGTCCTCAACAGGGAAAAAAATCTGATAGAATATAATAGACGGCATGTTTTAGATCAACAATTACAGCGAAAACAACAATTCATTAGAAGAGTTAAGTAAATAATGAAATCTACTATCTTCTATAATTTAAAAGTCCATCGTCAATATTTTATCCCTATAACATCAATCAATATACATCTTGAATCAAATATTCATCTTTGCACTATGGGCCAAAGATATTCATTCGTATCACCAGTTGGTCATGTTCATCTCAACACATGTCCATCTTTGCATTACGGACCAAAGATATTCATCAGGTAATCATTTATCTTTGCACTACGGGCCGAAGATATTCAGTTATATCACCATTTAGGACTGAGGATGATAAATATATTTTCAAGAAAATTAATCCAGAGAGATAAAAGGACAAAGATTAGAGATTCGTACTTTAGTTTATCCAAGTTCAAAAATACTCCATAATAATCAATTGTGAATAATACTCCATGAAAAGATAAAAATTTCATAAGAACAATCATACTTCGTGAATAGTACTCATGAATAGTACTGTATTCGTGAATAGTGTCGTATACATGAATAGTATCATATACGTAAATAGTAACCTTGACATGAAAAGGTAAAAATTTCATAATAAAATTCATACCAATATTTTGGTATAATGATATTAAAAGAAATAATATCATTTACAAAAAAAATAAAATCTCTTACCTCAAAAGAATAATACTTCTGCTTGGAATATCGAATATAATGCTGAAAAAAACTTGCACTGTATAGCAATACTCAAGATATTTAAATACTCACAAAAATACGCTCGATATTATAGAGAGAAAATTTCTGATTTTGGTGTGATTTTCAATTCTAACTTAAGCACCATATTTATAGGAAAATTCTTAGAACACCAAAGCAGAAAATTTAATAAAATAATATTTTATAAAAAAAAATCCGCACACCTCCTTGAAAATCTGATTTCAGCACACCAGTGGGGCCCACCAACATAAAAAAACATTTTTCTTAAAAAAAATATTTAAAACTCCACAAATCAATTATTCCGAAATTTCAATAATTCATAATAAATAGCTCTTTTATCAGAAAAATTTGAATATTTTGTCCATTCTATAGGAAATTTAATTCTCTACAACTTTGTAGAAGAAAGTTTTTCCATCGAAATCTACATACGGATGATCTTGCAGGTTATAATCAAATTTCAGTCAAAATGTGGCCCACCAACATGTTTAACATATTTTTTTGTAACAAAATACTCCGAACCCAATTTGCTCTCTTTCTCCTCATTAATTCATATATCGTGCATTCATTGTAAAAATATCATCGTTATTATATTATTATATTATCACATTATAAATTTATAATATAATATAATAATATATATGAATGAATTATTTTATCAAAAAAGATAAAATATCAATATTCAACAATTGTCACTTTTCTAAAAATTCCTCCATTTATATCCCAATTGAATAAATATTTCCTTATCATTTTTATCAATAATTAATTATTCACAAATAATATTACAGAACCACAATAATGACAACCAGGTCATTCCC
This sequence comes from Panax quinquefolius, assembly GCA_020205615.1. NCBI lineage: Eukaryota > Viridiplantae > Streptophyta > Magnoliopsida > Apiales > Araliaceae > Panax > Panax quinquefolius. The sequence continues at coordinate 52,877,597 of CM035163.1, forward strand.
AAGAAAGAGTGGGCTTTCCAATAAAGATTTCTCCTTACTGGCGCGCAATTAGGTGACCAAACCCCTTTCCTAGACAAAAATTTCTTAGACATTGCCAATAATGTTATCTAATAATATTATTCAAATAATATAAATTATATATTGATCTGATAATAGGAAATACTGTGCAGTGATAATTATTGAAGCAACAATATAAAATATCAATGTAGCAATTATTGAATCAATAAGATAAAATATTGAACAGTAATTACTGTAACAATTATTGAGTAGTGACTTCTTACGTAAGAATCAATAATTTATGCAATACTGGTATTCTCTTCATGCAACACCGTATTCTTGTATTTTAACCACTGGTATTCCAAAAATTGTTAATTCGGTAACACTACGCCGTTATTTATAAAAAAACTCATACTTGTCATTTTTTTCATCCGACAATTTTTTGTTATGGGGCCCACAAATGGTTGTGCCATCGTACGAATATTGCCCAACAGAAAGAATATTTCACGATCAAACGAATATTCCCCGACAACTATGAGTATTTTATAACTACTTGCTTATTTAAAATATTTGCGCATTTTACTCATAACTAACCACATTAATCAAATCAACCCCTTACTATTTCAAAATAATAAATAGAGAAAATTCCATTTTATTCATAAAAGTTGGGGTCTTACACTGCCCGTCCGTCTGAGGATGATATGTCGAACTGAATCGTAAATTCTTGCACATAGCTTTTTGCAAACTAACCTAAAATCAGTAAGTGAATCTTGGGTTTCGATCAAAAACTATGGATACTGGCATACTATGCAGTCTTATAATCCCATTTATGTATATACGCCCAAGACGTTCAAGTGAATAAGTTTCTCGTATAGGTAAGAAATGATCAGACTTGGTTAGTCTATCGAAAATGACCCAAATTGCATTTATGCCTTGAGAAACCTTGGGAAGACCAGTAACGAAATCCATGGTAATGTGCACCCATTTCCATTCTGGAATTCTAAGTGGTTGCAATGGACCTTTTGGCACTTGATGCTCCGCATTGACACGTTGACAAGTTAGACACCTTGAGATAAACTCTGTTATCTCTCTCTTCATATTGCTCCACTAAAATGTATGTCGAAGATCACGATGCATTTTAGTACTTCCAAGATGGATTGCAAACGGTGTGTTGTGTGCCTCTATCATGATTTTATACTTCAAATCAGAGTCGTTAGGAACACAAAGTCTGGAGTTGACTCGAAGTATTCCTTCTTCATCGATTCTTGCGTCTGGGATAGCCTTTGGTGTCATCATTACCGCTGGAATTGACTTTCGTTATAGGGCATATTCTACCATCAACTTCTTCATCGTACTCCTGATCCATGATCTACATCATTAATCTTCGATCTATATCGAATTGGGGTTGACCGCAATGTACAGGGTAATTCAAAACTCGATGTTAGGTTATCCCAATTGTTGTCCAAAAAGAGAAATGCATATCATCTATTTTAGCCTTCTTGGATCGGACTTCTCTTTCTAAAATATCAACGCGTCGTGCGGCTTTTACCCATGCATTCTTCATTCTCACTCGTTAAGTTATTTTTTCTTTCAGTTGATCCTTGACATTTGAATTCTCAGATTCCAGCTTTATTATCTTATACTCTACCAAAGAGTGCTTATGTTCAAGCATCACATATCGGGTAACACAATCTTGAATTATTGCATCCCTTTCCTCCATGACAGCCTACCGTTCTTCAGCCTGCTCTTCTAACTCATGAATATGATTTTGCAGTTCTACATTTCGATCATAAAGTTCTCCTAATAAATCCTACTCAGGTTCTTCTTCTTCCTCACTCTCAGTTGATACCTCTACGACTAGCTCGGGTGCAACTATTAATTCTTCACTCACCACATGGATATCTCTAATTTCTTCTTCATCTGACATCCTACAATCAAGTTTAATAACTTAATTAGTACTCCCCAATAAAATCTTTGTTATAACAAAATATTATACTACAATATTTATTCTTTAAATGAATCTCCTCGATTCATCACTTAAAAATCTATATGAGTTCATCTCTTGATTTTCAGATGCCATTTTCAAACACTGCCACAAAACAAGGATTAATTGGAATGCCACATATTATCCCTATATTCTGACCGGCCAATGAAATAACAATTAAGCTTAGGTAGGTCATTCTATCGAAGGATTTACTCTTCTCTCCCCTCCTAGTTTTAGCCTCAAATCTCAGCCAGGGATCATATCCCTAAGCTTTGATACCAACTGTGACTCCCCTAAAATAGGTATACATCACCCATTCTGAGTCGCCAAATACATGGTACAGAATATAAATAAAAACTTAATTATACAACTGTCGTGTAACATAAGCTGAGAGTTTTAACACGAATAATTATCTCGTAGACAATATCTAAACTCAAATGAAGTCCTCATTATAATTATTATCATACTATTTCACAAAATAGTGAGGACTACTAAAGCAACCATTTGGACCGTCACTCCATTCCCCAACTAGTCCCAACTATATTCTCATATCCTGAAGAGAACAATGAAAGAAAAGGGTGAGCTCAACTAGCCCAATAAAGAATATTATGACTAAGATAATGCAGAATAAATTATTGTTAGCCTTCAACAGTGTTAAACTAATAGAATACAAAAGATAACAAGTTTAACTGCAGCGAAACAAACAATCCATTGGAAGAGTCGAGTAGAGCATGATATCTACTATCTTCTATGATTTAAAAGTTTATCATCAATTTTATCTCTGAGAATCAGCTCAATAAATAATTCACATCACTAAATTATCCATCCACTACGGGCCAAGGATATTCATTATTATCACATCCACGAATCATCCATACAATATGGGCCAAAGATATTCGTTATTATCACCAATGGTCATGATCATGCCAAGAACTATCCATCAATGCACTACGGGCCAATGAGGACTTTTACCACATCATTTGTAACATTACAGGTCATGATTATACCGATACATAATTTTTTGTCATAATCATACTAATCAACAGTCCATGATCTATGCACTACAGGTCAAAGATGATTTTTATCATAATATAAGCATGAGGATGATGACAATGATATAAGAATTCAATTAAATGAGAGCAATGATAAATTTTAAATATTTATAATTTAATTTATTCAGAATTCAATAATGTCCAAATTGTCAACATGATACTGCTTTGTGGAGTAAAATTTAAGAATAATTTTATATTAAAAATGATTTGGACAGAAAAGAAATCAATTTTTGTCATGAATAGTATCCCGGGTGAATAGTACCCAAGTGAATAGTATCCCGTGAATAGTACTCTGGTATGAAAAAGTTAAAACTTATCAAGAATGTTCATAATAATATTTTTGTGAAGAGACACTAGATGAAGCGCAAATTTCAAGAATATTCTACTAATTTCACGGTTTATAGAAGCAATACTTTAACAAAACGAGTGTAGAATTCGAAATTTGAAACAAAATAATATTACTTACATACTACAGAGTAGGGATGAAAATATTATTTCTTACGAATATTGAACAAAAATAAAATCCCTTACCTTAAAAGGAGAGTACTTTTGACTGGTAGGGCGGGGATATTCTTGAAGAAAACTTATATTATTTTCTACACTCAAAGCTTCCTTAAACTCAAAAGAAATACACTCAATATTATAGAAGAAGAATTCTCGAATTCTGGTGTAATTTTCAATTCTAAACTAAACATCCTATTTATAGGAGAATGGAAAGATACTATTTAGAAAAAAAATTCACGAACTGCATAATAAACTAAACATCCTATTTCACGGACTTACGAATACTAAACTAAACATCCTATTTCACGGGCGCGCGAAAAATTTGGCCGAAAATAATTTTTTGATTTACTATGCAACACTATACAGTACTATGCATAATAAAATATAATATATTCTATTTTTCATAAAAAAAACAAAACTTATAATATATATATATATATAATAATATTCATAATACTCCCCCACGTGACCAAGTTACCCCCCCCCCCCCATGACTAATATTAAATATATATATATATATATATATTTATATATACTGAGATAACTTTCTCCTGAAGATTTTGAAAAATGGGTAAGTGGGGGTCCATATAATAAGCCAAATTTACAACAAATACTTCATAAAAATCCTCTCTATTTATCTCAATTCACTTGGCTTCACAAAATACATTTTTAACAACATTTATTCATCATTTATAACTCACAATATTAATAACCAGATCATTTTCAGGAAAGAGAGAGTTTTTCGATAAGGACATCTCCTTATTGGCGCGCAATTAGGTGACCAAACCCTTTCCTCGACAGAACTTTCTAAACATCATCAATAATGCAAATAATAATATGAATAACTTTGTCATCTCAATTATTGATTTAATAATATAAAATATTGTGACAATAATTAAATCAATAACGTGAGATACTATGCAGCAATTACTGTGGCAATAATTGAAATAAACTGAGTGACTTCTCACGTATGCATCAATAATCAAAGATACTGTATAATACAGTGTACTACTATGCAACTACGCGTATTACTGTACTTTTATCACCGGGTATTTCAACAGTTAATGGTAAAACTTTTACCGTTATTTTATAAAAAGTTAATTCTGTCATTTTCTATCTCCCACAGTAATTCCGTTGTGGGGTCCACCAATGATTGTGTTGTCGTACGAATATTCCCTGATAAAATGAATATTCCCCGACCAAACGAATATTTGTAACAACTTGTTTACTTTGCAAAATTTATAAATATTTTCCACAACTATAACATTATATCAAATTCACACCATAATATTCAAAATAATATTTAGAGAAAAATTAATCTTTATTCATAAAAGTTGGGGTCTTACAGTTCATGTCATCTATTTTTGAAAATTTTGCACATAATAAATTTAAAAGAATGATTATGTCCACACTCAATAACATTGTCTCAAAAAATGTAAAATAAAATTTAATAATACTATTGTCTTTAGTTCTAGTTTGGCAACTGCATTTGGCAATAATATTGAAGGTATTGGTGTTTTTTTAGTCCTCGATCAAGCCTTATTTCAAGCTCGATAAATTCTATGAACCAAATTTAAATAACTCAATACTCGATTTGATTTACTTAAACCCCGTGAGTGTTAATAACACCCACTCGTGAGCCATCATTGTTTATTGTCTTTTCAGTATATGATGTTGGCTTTAGAATTGGTTTACCTGGAACAACTCTAACAGACGGCATGAAAAATGAGTAAAATGCACAACCACATTATTAACCCCAGCACAACAAAGGTTAGTCTAATATTGAAGGTTTGAATACCCCAATTTATACCAACACACCTCCATATATAAGGGGTTGGATTTGTTCAAATTTAGGGCCCAAATTAAGAGAGGAAAGAAGTTTGGTTTGTTTTGTTTGTGTTAGGGCTGAGATTTTTAGAGAGATGAACAAAATTGAAAATATATATAAGCCCTAGATTCATACTTCATTGTCGATTGCGAGGATCTCCGGTGGTGTAAGATGGGCTTGCAACACTTCGATCGAGGCTCCACGAGATAGCTAAGTCGCAAGGAGATGGGCGACAAAGCAAGAGAAATGGGCGGGGCTTTGTTTTGTTTTGTCCTGAGTCGTAAATGAGGAGAAACCCTGGTTTATATAGATGAGTTGGGTAAGCAAAATGAGGGGTGAGCTTCTGATCCAGACTATATATATATATATAACCATGTAAATAAAAAAATATAAATTGTTATTCTTTTGAAAGGGTTGAGTGCATGTAAAAACGAATACATTCTATTAGAGATGATAATTTGTCCCGATTCCACAATGATTCTTACGCCCCGTTCTGAATTGAAACATTAATTTTGATTCTGATAAGGGATGAGATCGGAGATGGGAATCACCGAATGTTATTTACAGGTATGGGGAGAGGATGATATTTGCTTCATCCATCTCAATTATCACATCATACTTAGCCCCAAATAGTTATATATTAAATAAATTAATATTTATGCTATTATATACTATATAATTAAAATATGTCCTTTTGTGTGTGCAGTGTGTGTGTGTGTGTATATATATATATATATATATATTATTTGATTTTTTCTTAATTTTATCATGTATGTACTCAAATGTGATTAATTTTTATGTAGGTATTATTATAAATATAATTAAAATTAATTATTTTTATTTAAAAAATTCACAAAATATTAATAAATTCTCGTTTAAATTTCTCATGCTAATAGAGAAGATTTATTAAATTTTAATTCTTGTGAGAAATAAAGTTGAGTATAGAGAATTTTAATAAGATAGAAGATAAAGATGAGATGTGTAATCTTGGCTCATACTGTCCGGTCCCCCTCGACTCACTGGCCACGGCCAGCCATTTAGCTTCCCTACATCCCACATGCTTTTGGCACCAAAACAATGTTGATATATATATATATATATATATATATATATATATAATGAATGAAATAAACCAATAGGTGTGACCTTTGGTTCATACCTTTTCAAAAAGGTGCGTCTTTTCAAAGGGATGTACTTTTTCAAAGAGATGTATCTTTTTAAAGGGATATAACCTTTCAAAAGGATGTGACCTTTCAAAAGGGTGTAACATTTCAAAAGGATGTAACCTTTTGAAAGGGTGTATATCTTCAAAGGGGTATTTAGAAACCTATAAATAGGTTCTCAATCTACCCAAAATAACGACTTCATCTTAAATTTTAATCCTTCTCAAGTTCTTAAAAAGTAATTTCATTCTTCATTCATATAAAAGTCATATAGAGTATTCATATAAAAGTCATAGAGAGTATTCAGAATTTTGTTGGTTCGTGGAACTCTTCTATTGAAGTGCTTCTTGTGAGAGTTGAAGACCATTTTATCCTGGGAAGTAGACGTCCATTGTTCCATTGTTCCATCCGTAAGCACCGATAGCGGGGACGAAATCTGCTTTAAGGAGAGACTGTCCAACAGTTGACTTGGTTTTAAAAGTTTGTCAATTGCATCTTGTAAGTCATTATTATAAAATTATTTATCTTATATTTCTATTTATATATTTAGTATATAATAACAATACTTTGGGAATAACAATCTTAAAGTAGATTTTTTGTTCTTCCTTGTATTATTCATTTTATACTAATAAAAAAATGCAATTTTTCGAGTACTTACTTTATATATATATATAGAGAGAGAGAGAAAGCGAGGATCAAGAAAGATTCTCCTTAAATAAGATTCTCCTTAAAATAAGATTTCCTTTATTAAAAGCTACGCTGTTTTGAGTCTTTTTAAAAAAAAACAAGTGTAAGTAGTGAGTGGCATTTTGTAAATAAAAAGAAAACAAGTGGGACCTCTCTCTTTAAAAGACTCAAAAGCAGCGTAGCTTTTTAATAAAAATATATTAAGCGAGAATGCTATTTTAGAACGCTTCGATCTCGCTTTCTCTATATATATATATATATAGAAAGTTTAAGCGTTAAAAAGCGAACCAAAGGCATTTAACCGTCGTCTTTTGGTGTCTATGTGACAGTCAATTGGCCGCCAAAGACTACATGGCTATTTATGTGCGACGGATCGAGGCAAATCGCCTAAAGACACACCAAGATTTATTTAAATTCTTTGATTTTGCTTTCTTTTTGAGTTCGTTTAAATGGAATCGTATATATATATATATATATATATATATATATATATATATATATCAGTAGTTAGTATATATATGATATATATATATCCGGTAATTGTGTTTCAAAGTGGTGTAGTATGCCTTCGAGTTGCATAAAATGCTAAATCACATAAACTGTATATTTATTCAATTCATGGTCAAGTTTAGTCCGGCCAACAAGGAGTAACACATGGGTGGCCAATATTCGCTAAGTAGAATATGTTCTGTCCTGATATAATATTGGTATGATTGTGATATTGTTGATATTTATGTTTATTGTGAGAGAATTATTGTAATATCATATATATATATATATATATTTAATAATTGGTTGGAAGGGAACTTCGGTTCTTTCTCTCTCTGCCTGGAAATTTATATGGTGATGATTTTATGAAACATTTGAAGTTAAGATCGAGTTAATGTTTATTCTTTTTTGTGAGATTAATAAATCTAAAGTTTGTGCATGGTGCTTTAGTAAAAGATTGTCCATGTCTTTAATATCTACCATGCATTTCTTCTTCTTTCTACATGCACACGAACAACAGCCACTTTATTCAGGTATACCTTCTTTGCAATATAATTATACAAGTTTTACTCTCCTGCTTGTAATACGAAGTGCTCTATGGTTGGACGGTAAGATGTAAGGCATACAAATCATATGGCATCTCATAATAGGTAATTGATGGGAAAACAATTACCTCTAATATTCTTGGTATTCGTAATAGTAATTGATACACAAATATCTAAAATGGGAAAACAGTTACATCATTGATGGTACCATCTCCATTTATCCAAGGCAATATTGGCCTACATAAATGGCAATATTCAATCAGTGATTGGTATTGCACAAAATAATAATTATATCGATAAGTCTAGACATATACGTCGATGACATGAAATTGTTAAATAATTATTCTCAAATGGTATAATATCTATTAACTATGTGAAGTTAAAGGATAATATTGCGGATCCACTAACGAAACGTATACCTGGAGAGCAAGTGAGAAGTTCATCAAGGGGAATAGGTTTAAAGCCTATAAAATCCTAAAGAGTCGCCATAATGAAAACCCAACCTAAATGATTGGAGATCCCAAGAAATAGGTTCAAAGGGACAACCTAATTATGTGTGATCTAGTAAGCTATTTGAGAAGATAAATACTTCTTCCCATTCCTATGATGATACAAACGGTGCATAAACCGCTAGGGTAAACAGGATAAACTTTGTTTTTAATAATTTCTACAACTTGAATATAAAAAGGTCGAGTGGGGTATTAGCAGGACACTCTTTATAGAAATTACCATATGTGGTGAGAAGGGCCACTTCTATGGAATGACGACGGGGCTAAATTCTCAAGCACACTCATGAAACTGGGAGGTGTCCAAGGCCAAAATGGACACAATAATGAGAACCAATAAAATAAATTGAAAAATACTGTGTGAATTCTATTGTCTCGGTTTACACTTAAAGGTTGAGCAGTTCAAGACATCACGTTCACTGATTGACCAGTAAATCCGATAGTCTTTCACTAGGAAAGGTTTAAGGCCACAAGCTACCTTTCACCGATTCGGTATTTTTGTTCACCGATACTCTCTCTAAGTACATTCGCATATTCATTTGCATTAATTTACCCAAATTTCATTCATGGGGATTGGATATATATATATATATATATATATATATATATATATATGAATGAAATAAACCAATAGGTGTGACCTTTGGTTCATCATACCTTTCAAAAAGTGCGTCTTTTCGAAAAGGATGTCTTTTTCAAAAAGATGTATCTTTTTAAAGGAATATAACCTTTCAAAAAGATGTGACCTTTCAAAAGCGTGTAACCTTTCAAAAGGATGTAACCTTTTGAAAGAATGTATATCTTCAAAGGGGTATTTGAAAACCTATAAATAGGTTCCCAATCTACCCAAAATACCGACTTCATCTTAAACTTTAATCATTCTCAAGTTCTTAAAAAGTAATTTCATTCTTCATTCATATAAAAGTCATATAGAGTATTCATATAAAAGTCAGAAAGTATTCGAATTTTGTTGGTTCGTAGAATCTCTTCCATCAAGTCTTTTTGTGAGAGTTGAAGACCATTTTATCTTGGGAAGTAGACGTCCATTGTTCCATCCAGAAGAGCGATATAATGGGACGAAATCTACTTTAAAAAGAGTCATCAACATGATTGAAACGATTTTAAAAGTTTGTCAATTACATCTTGTAAATCATTATTATAAAATTATTTATCTTATATTTCTGTTTATATATTTAGTATATAATAACAATACTTTGGGAATAACAAACAAATGGAAACATTAATCCCTGACATCTTTTTTGTCCTACCAGACATGATTCCAATTTAATCACAAGAAGTACTTTGAAAGTTTGAAGAAGTTTTTTACTCTTATAGAATTATTATTTTTTTTATATTTTTATAAATTATCTCCATTGTGAAATTCGTCTATTATTCATGTTAGACGAAATTTGTGGAACTATTATTTTTATTTGTGAAAAATAAAAAGTTTATACAGACAAAAATATTAGACAGAAATATATTTAATTTTCATGTTTTGACCCCCAATGGAGATAAAAATATAAATAGGTGAAAGTCAAATACATCTCCTGTCCAGTATTTATGTCCCATATTCCTGTCAGTCTAGAAGAACTCTGTGAAAAAATATCAATTCCCAAAAAAAATAACCAAAAATATAGTACTCTCTCTTCTACAAAAGAATTTCTTTTTCTTTTTATTTTGATTTTAGTAATTTCAAAATTTAAAATTTTAAAATTGATGTAATTTATTTATTTTGATTAATTTAATAACTAATCATTCAAATTATTAGAAAGTTTAAATTTATTATTTAAAAAATTAAAATAAAATTACATCATAATTCAAATTTTAAATTTTTACAAATTAAGTAACATCAAAATCAAATAAAAACACGAACACTTCCACTTCTATGATCTGCCAACTTTTTCACCTACCCAACAAATATGGATTCCAATTTAATCACAAGTACTTTAAACAAGTTTTAGAGTAAAAATATATATGTATTTTCACAATTCCACAAAAAAAGTCCTATTTTTAATTTTTTTTCCTTTGAAATATTATAAATTTTTAAAATTTGAATTTATGTAATACAATAGTTAATAATACAAATTACCCTATTTAAATTTTATAAAATAAAGTAAGATAAAAAATCAAATGAAAAAAAATTGTGAAAATAAAATAAAATAAAAAACTCAGAAGACTGTCATACTTGTGGGACTATTTGCACGTGATTCGGTACCATCACACAGTAAAAAAAGTAACAAGTATATGGGACCCACCAAGACTCTAATTTTGACTTTGAATAATCCATTCAAAACCAGTCAAATCCTTATAAGTGGCATTATCGTAATTTAACATTCAAATCAAATGATAAAACCAACCCCTTAGCTCGCCACATTTGAACTCAACGATACCGTCAATAATCACTTTTTTTTTTTCTACTCCTCCCAAAGTTTCCCGGCGAAAAAAGCGCCTCCACGGCGCTGCCATAACCACCACAAAATGACTGAACTACCCCAGCCTTATCAAGAATTCCCACTCATTTTCCTCACCATTTCCCTCGCCCTCCTGTCCTTTCAAGTAAATTCACAGAACTCCACGGCGGCGGAACTTGCCACCCTGCTGAACATCCGGCGTCAGTTCGGCAACCCATCCGCCCTCGACCACTGGAACAACTCCACGTCGTCGCCGTGTGACTGGACGGAAATTTCCTGCTCCGTTTCTGGGGCCGTCAACGGCCTGAATCTCACCAACAAAGACATCACCGAACCGATACCGGCGTCAATCTGCGACCTTAAATACCTCGAAGTCATCAATCTGTCCTTGAATTACATCCCTGGTGAGTTTCCTACGGTTTTGTATAATTGCTCAAAGCTCTTAAAACTCGACCTTTCTCAAAACTATTTCACCGGCAAAATTCCGGCGGATATCGACCGGATTCGCACTCTCACTTGGCTCCGTCTTGAAGCCAATAACTTTACCGGCGACATTCCACCGGCAATCGGCCGGCTACCGGAACTTCAAGTTCTATATTTGCAGGCAAACTTGTTCACCGGAAAAATTCATGCTGAAATCGGAAACTTGAGCAACCTTGAAATTTTGGGCTTGGCGTTTAATGATTTCTCGCCGTCGGCGATACCGCCGGAGTTCGGAAATTTGAAGAAGTTGACTTTTTTGTGGATGACGGAGACGCGTCTGATCGGAGAAATACCGGCAAATTTCTCGGGACTATCAAGTCTTGAGCATTTGGATTTGAGCTCAAATAATTTGGAAGGTTCAATTCCAAATGGGTTGTTTTTATTGAAGAATTTGACTGATGTATTGTTGTTCAAGAATCAATTATCAGGCTCAATTCCTTCAGCTATTGAATCACTCAACTTGATTCAACTCGATATTTCGAATAACAATTTGACTGGACAAATCCCGGAAGAATTCTCAAAATTACAGCAATTGAAGCTCATGAATCTGTTTTCAAATCAGTTATCCGGTGAAATCCCATCAAAAATAGCCCTAATTCCATCCCTGACAGACTTCAGAGTATTTCGCAACCATTTGAGCGGTGAATTTCCACCTGAATTAGGCCTGCATTCCAAGCTGGTAGCATTTGAAGCCTCCGACAACCGGTTCACCGGAAACTTGCCGGAGAATTTATGCGCCGGAGGGGCTTTATCGGGTATTGTTGCTTTTTCTAACAACCTGACCGGAGAAATTCCTAAATCATTAGGAAGTTGTGGGAGTTTGAGAAGTGTTCAGCTGTATGATAATAATTTTGTGGGTGAGGTTCCACTAGGTCTTTGGACATCAGCGAGTATGATAAGCTTGATGTTGAGCAATAACTCATTTTCCGGTGAGCTGCCGAGCAGGTTTCGGAATATGTCCCGGTTGGAGATTAATGATAACAAGTTTTCCGGGCAAATTCCTGGTGGGATTTCTACTTTGGTGAGTTTAGTTGTGTTTAAAGCTAGCAATAATCTGTTTTCTGGTGTTATTCCACTTGAACTCACTAATCTTTCTCAGCTGACCACCCTTTTTCTTGATGGAAATTTGCTTTCCGGTGAGTTTCCGCCAGAAATCAAATCATGGAAATCTCTCAATACCTTGAGTTTAGCACGAAACAAACTCTCCGGTCCAATTCCTCCGGTGATTGGTACTTTACCAAACCTTATTGATCTTGATTTATCCGAAAACCAATTTTCAGGTTCAATTCCATCTCAATTAGGCCATTTGAAGCTCATTTCATTGAATTTGTCCTCCAATGAGCTTACTGGGAAAATCCCGGGTGAGTTTGATAATATGGCATATGATAAAAGTTTCTTGAACAATTCCAAACTTTGTGCCATTACATCAGATTTGAATCTTGCTAGTTGTTACACCAAACTCCCCAACTCCAACAGACTGTCGAACAAAATCCTTGCCATGATTTTAGTCCTTGCAGTAATTGTTTTACTAGCTGCAATCGTATCGACTGTGGTTTTGGTTAGAGATTATCGCAGGAAAAAGCACAAACGCGATTTAGCGACATGGAAATTGACCTCATTCCATAGATTGGATTTTACTGAGGCTAATATTTTGTCGAGTTTAACAGAGAGTAACATGATTGGAAGTGGTGGCTCAGGAAAAGTTTATCAAATTCCCATTGGTCGAGTTGGAGAATATGTTGCTGTTAAGAGGATTTGGAGTAACCATAAACTAGACCACACCCTTGAGAAAGAATTTCTGGCTGAGGTTGAAATCTTGGGCTCTATTCGACATTCCAATATAGTGAAGCTTTTGTGTTGTATTTCTAGTGAGAACTCCAAGCTTCTTGTTTACGAGTACATGGAGAATCAGAGTCTAGATAAATGGCTACATGGGAAGAGGAGAATGGTGTCGAATAGGTCAGCTCATCATTTTGCATTGGATTGGCCGAGAAGAATGCAAATCGCCATTGGCGCTGCACAAGGTCTTTGCTATATGCACCATGATTGCTCCCCAGCCATCATTCATCGCGATGTGAAGTCTAGTAATATTTTGTTGGACTCCGAGTTCCAGGCTAGAATAGCAGATTTTGGACTGGCCAAGATTTTAGTCAAGCGCGGCGAGGATAACACTATGTCTGCTATTGCTGGCTCATTTGGTTACATTGCTCCTGGTAAGAACATTACCTTGTTTTGGATAATCTATTTTGAGTCTTCAAATTACCTTTTTGTGTTAATTTTTCTAGATCCTTACTGATTTTTAAGAAAATTTAGCATAACAATAATCTCCATAACATAAATATATCAAAAGTTTGTTTACATTTCAGGTTAACATTAGTTCAACTATGCAAGCTTTGTAACACTTAAAAATGTTGGAATGTTTTTCAACGACTAAAATGCAAAATAGTTCACTTTCTGAAGATATCGTACCTAACTTTACAATATAGCAAACTGCTTCCTCGTAGTACAATTAATACTGCAAAACTACACATTTTGGAATTTTGCACCACTAATTACAGTTTTACACTCATAATCGTACTTTGACAGGGAATTTTCTAATTAGTCAGACTCCAGGACGAAAATATCACACTCACACAAACATGAACATAGGGTAGAGTTTTGCATTTTAGTCTTTTCACCAGTTTTAAACCTATCTATACTGAAAACCCAACTTTCTTTAATCTTCTTTCATCATTGGCTTGTAATTATCATTTGATGAAATGAAGTTCTTATCGATTAACAGAAGAACTATCTATACTGGTATTTGTGTTAAAATTTGTAAGTTGTAATGATTGCAGAGTACGCTTATACAACGAAAGTGAATGAAAAAATCGACGTTTTTAGCTTTGGAGTGGTACTTCTAGAACTGGTGACAGGAAGAGAACCTAATTTGAAATGATAACAACAACATAAACCTCATGAGTGGGCGTGGAGGCACTTTTCAGAGGGAAATTCCATTGCTGAAGTCTTAGATAAGGAGATCAAGGAACAATGCTACTTGGAGGAAATGAGTGCTATTTTTAGACTGGGGCTAGCTTGTACTAGCACCTTGCCTGCTAGCAGGCCTTCTATGAAGGAGGTTCTGCAGATTCTTCATCATTCAAGTCCTCAGGAAGGTAATGACGGAAAGAAAGGAGGGGAGTACGATGTTGCACCGCTCCTCGGGAGTGGTGCTACCTGGGATACATACCTGTCCAGTTACCGGAAAAGCAAGAAGGTATCGAATGATGATGAAAGTAGTTTCGTTCACATACTATAATATTTTGTAGTACTCGTAAGTTATAAAGCATAATAGAGTAAAGAAACTGCTAGGTGAGACTAGACATAAGTTTTCTAGTATATCTAGACAAAACTTTAGTGGAGCCGTTATATATAGGGGACGTTATGGCATTTTCTGTGATGGCAAGAGCACGAGTACAGGCTGAGTTTGTCGTGCTTTGAGTGTATTGTGTTATAATCATGTCAAGTGTTGTTACATTGCAGGCATGTCAAATGAATCTTTATTTTAGGGCATTACTTGTGTGAATGTTTCAAGTAACTAGGGAGATTTGCTACTGTCGATGACAATAGATGCTGCTGCAGTGTACTGAAGATGTCATCTTTTTGGGTTGAAACCTGGATGGACATATATATATATGTAAAGATTTCTCAACTTTTAAGCATAGCACAAGTCCGGGAAGTGTAACCAACTTGAAAGGTAGACAAAACCTATTGTTTTAGCAACTACAAGATACAAGCACCAATATAATCTCAAATGGAACCTGGTACAATTTGCTAAGCCGACTCACAGATCAAGTCTTGCAATAATGTATAATGCAAAGTTGTATTGTAACATTAGAGTATCAAGTACAAAATAGAGGCATTTGCCATCCTTTACAACTCAACTCACATGTCACCCATTCTTCAGATTAGCTGTTCTGAATCCTCTGACTCAAAAATCCCACAACCCCCTTCATATTCTCCTTCTGGCTTTTTTTTTATTTCCCCTTTTCGACTTTTCTATTTTTTCATAATCAAAAGGAAAATAAAACATGAAGTCTCCAACACCAACAAATACATGGTAAACAGAGCTTATATAAGCCAAGCTCCCTTCAGAAAGCCAGAGCAGTGCTCAAAGTTTCAACAGTTCTTCAAAAACAACGTTCCCTTGCATCCCCCTTCACCAAGATGAAACGAGTTTGCAGATGTGTACCACCACGACAAAGTCGGGAATTCACGAGGGATCCGCCAAAGAGGCTGCCTCTCTCTCCTTCAAAGTTGAATAATCCACCTTTGCAGCCTCTATGCTGAAGATTCCAAACTCAACCTGCTAGGAGAAATTCAAACCAGACAAGACAGTATAATTAGGGAAATGACATTTCCACAAATGAAAATGTTAGTTCCACAAGTTCCTCTCTCCAGAGGGTGGACCCCCACTTACAGATCTTGTTAGGGGAACTTGTGGAACTAACAATTTTACTTGTAAAAATATCAATTCCCAATTAGGGTATAACATGTATCAAAAATAATTCAAGGTTTTAGAGAACATGCCTTATCACTGGCTGTTGCACCGGTTCAGAACTTGATCCATCATGCGACTCCCTGACCATCCCGAGTGCAATATTTGGCTTAGACAACATAAATAAAAAGAAGATGAGCAAGTTTAGTGCCAAAAAAAATGGGTATTTTAAGAGAGGAGAAATCATGAACCCAAGCCCGGAAAACAAAGTATGGTCAAGCACTTGAGCCATAATCATTGGAGATGAACACCATGCATACACAAAGTTATGACTTATGAGTGCACAGAAAATTAATAATTTAATATGAACATTTTGAAAACATCTACTCAAATGAAGTGGCAAATTTGGTGCAAAAGAAATCGGCACATTAAGGATTTTACTAAAGTCAGACTATGTTCCAAAATCATCTGATATCCTTGCTCTTCCAATCCTAAGATCCTGTTGATGTGACAAACAAGGCTCACTCTGCATACTTATAAAATCTAAGCACCAATGTTCATTTTTTTTCCCAATAATCTTCATCACTGCCAAATTGATTCCTCATATAATAGGAAGAATGAAAAAGAAAAATCAAGCAGTAAATAAACAACAGTATTTCTCTGCACGAAAAGTAAAGAATAAACTAAGAAACCAAGGGTTAAATGCACAACCTTCAACTCTTCTGCCAAGCCATTTTTCGATACTCCAATCCCCCGCAAACATCCATTTCCCAGTGACAACTCTGGATTTGACATGCTTCCAGAACCCTGCAAGTACCCATGGTTCTCACTACCTTCAAAACATCCAGAATGCTCATGGCCATCTGCTAATTTCTAACCTAAAAATCTTCAAAATGAAGAAACTCACCTCGCAACTGAGATTATGAATCTTGTAATTTGATCCAAATACACTTTCAGCTCCTAAAGTTCGCTTACATGGATCAGCCAGCTGTCTGTCACCCTGAACAACACCTTCTCTCTGTTTTGCCGTTTTCCTGCAATATTTACTTTCAGCATTATCAAGATCAGCGGATGCCAGAGGTCCCAAATTCTCATCAAGTCCCAATTGATTTGTTCCCATAATCCTAGTAGATTTTAGTTGACAAGGAACAAGTAACCCCCGGCAAAGAGGGCTCTGTCTCCCAGGTTCTTCAGGGTCTTGTTCTTTTGCATCACTTAAGAAATTAGATCCATTTAAAACAGTTTGTCTGTTTATCTTAGCAGGTGTATGATCGTTGGTTTCACCAGTACAAACATTATTTCCCACAGCCCCTTTTTCAGTCTTTAATTGTACACCAGTTACTATCCACATCACAATCTGCCAAGCTTTCCACTTTACCTTCCTCGGTGATGCTGATCCTAGCAGCTCCACCAGAAATACTTGAATCACTTTCTGGAGAAAATGATATAGTTCGTTGTGGGCTAACAGAGACCCGCTTCTCTGGTTTGTCTGGCTTCACATCAACCAATTCAGAATCCTGTTTCCTCTTAAGCTGCTTTCCTACAGATGCAGTCCTGCAGCATTCGGCATCTGCCTTGGAATTTTTGACAGACTGCTGG
Source organism: Panax quinquefolius (assembly GCA_020205615.1). NCBI lineage: Eukaryota > Viridiplantae > Streptophyta > Magnoliopsida > Apiales > Araliaceae > Panax > Panax quinquefolius. The sequence goes on from CM035163.1 coordinate 52,895,322, forward strand.
GTTGTGTACCTTGGTGGACGTGACCGCTTATACCCATCAGGAAAAACGTACGAAGGAATTTGCTTCCAACGAACATGAGAAACAAAAATATCCATCCCTGGTTTCCAGAAGGTGTACATACTAACCTCAATCTTAAACTCATCAACTGTTCCGCGGATATCAAATTGCTGTCCTTCTTCAACTTTCACTCCCTGCTTTCTCTGCAGGCCCATGAAAAAAGAACAATGTGGACATGGTTTGGACGTGTCCGAGTATTCGTTCGGACAAGGGTGGCACTGCAACATCCCATATGTATCTCTTTCTATCTGCAGAGACCACAGATGAGAAATGAAGAAACATTGCATCTTTTATCATTTTGTGCTTGAGATATCGGTAAATAATTTGTTCCGAGTACACAAACTAGCTCAACTTTTACCTTCAAAGTAAGTTGCCTAAGCCGGGATTCCACCCAACCTTTCCAAGCTAGCAAATCATCATCATCTGCTGCAACAATGTCAATCTGCAGGTAGTTTTTGTATGCCTCAAAGAAGATATAAGGCTCAAACAGAGTACTCCATTGCGCTTTGTTCAACTCAATCTCCTGGATACACAAGAGAAACATAATTCGGAACCAAAGAAGCTTGGTAAGAAAAGAAAAGGAAAAAAATAATATTATATGAATTACCGCTTTATGTCTCACCTCACATATCTTATTACCACTATGAAACTGGTCCATCATAACCCGAAGTGTACTAGTTGAGACATTGTAACTAGAGTTCATACAAGGGTATGCAGGTGTGATGATTGGCATATGATGTGTGCGGTCCCGAGCGTTCTTACGAGGATCCCACACAGGAAACCCAAGTTCTTCCTCTTCAATTGGGCATAACATCACAGGGTTTGGCCAACGCCATTGTGTATAGACTCTGAAAAAACGGGAAACCAGCATGCTAGGGATTGCATTCGGATAAAGCTGGCAAACCCGAGCAACTAAGAGAGCCCAATTTACCCCGCCAAGAAATCCTGTAACCTAAATGCAAGGATGAATAGAAAAGAAAATGTCATGGATGAATGAGAAAATATAGAACAAAACAAAATGTAGATGATAATTTATAGCTTACATTTGAATAAACACCTCTTCTTTTTGCCCAAAATTTCAAACATCTAAGGGTTTTGCGGAAGTGCTACAATATTTAAAATCAATTAATGTTTAAGTCCGTAAAAATTGTTAAAAGAACCAAGGTGAAGAATAGACTATATCCACCTCAACATTTGGAACAAGCTTAAGAATTTGATCAGCAACCCGGCATCCATTAAAACTTCTCACAGTTTTCTCATCAACATTGTACAGCACAGAACCATGTGAGATGTCCAAGTCCTGTCCAGAACAATAAAGAAAAATGAATTAGATATTACCAACAATAGATAAATGTTAAAAATATGTAATGACTTTTCAACTACACAACATTTTGAAATGACAAGATATCAATCACCAAAAAAATTGTTGAGAGTCAAAATTAGATCTGACAGGCATGGAGAACATCAACCTTCACTTATTCCAAAAATAGTTGCATACACAGTAATGGCTGCTAGATTTAAAATAGGAACAACACATCATGACAATTACACATTAGCAACCACTAGATTTTACATGGGAATAGAAATCCCGTACATATAACTATACAAGCAACCACAGAGATCTCATACTTTTTCCCGTCAATCTCCTTTAGTAGATTCCATACTGAACTTATAATTATAATTAGTTATTTATATCATCCAAAAAGACTCCATGAAAAATGACTACAATGCTGTGAAACTACTGCATCTAATATATACATGTAGGTTCTGGTTCAACATATTAATGTGTCGAGGGTCTTTCAGAATGAAGATATGAATGGCATACATCACGGGTACAATACTCCGCAAAGGTAATGATTGTCAAAAAAAATCCAGCTCAGACTCAAACCAAAGACCATTGTCGAATCACAGAAAATTGAGGCCTGGCACCAGGAAAAATATAAAATATTTGATGAAAATAAAAATAACATATAAACATGTTATGTGAATTAAATTGCAACTCTACTAGACAACCCATAGTAATAATAATATACTAAAATTTTCTTGAGGAAATCCTATCATCAAAAATGAGCTCATCCCGAAACCACCAAAAGATGTCAAATGTCAGAGTAATAAGTACCTCCAAACAGCTCTCAAGAAGGGTCAATCTTCAACCAACATACCAATTCTATGGCATGACTCAATCTATATGTGTGTGTGTGTGTATATATATAAAGAAAAAAGATAAAATTCACATACTAGAAAATTTAGTGACTGCAGAAAAGGAGGGAGCCATGTTTTATGATTTTTCCTTTATTGTATGCATTATAATCTAAGTAAGGATTCGAGTGCGGCAGGGATACCGCATATTTAATTAATAATTTATTAAAAAAATACAAGTATATGTGTATATATTATAATCTAATAGTACATTAATATTTTACTAGTTGATGAAAGTCTTGTATTATATATTTATATTTAAGTTTGTACACAACTAAAGTGTCGGGAGTGATGTGCAAAAACATAAAAATATGGGACTATAATCTGAAATGTATAAAGCATAAAGGATTTAACTAATTTTGTTATTTAATAAAAAAATGGCCCATATATCAGATACATATCTTGTACAGAAGAGAGTAAAAAGAAAAGAAAGAGAGGGAAAGAGCAAAGCCATGAAGAGAGAGAAGAGTCGCAAAGAGAGAAAGAAGAAGATTCGGGAAGAGAGAGAAAGTGATGACGCTCCTTTGTAAGAATCTATGATATACGTTATTGCCCATCAGCCGCACCCCTGCTTCATAGATTATAATTAACTTAGAAACAAAGTACACAGCTAATCAATCAAGTGCAAACACAAACATAAGATGCATTTCACAAAACAAAATATAGATACTTTTTTTCTTCTGTCAATTACCCAAAAGGGGACATCACCCATTTTACATTCATAATAGAGTGCTTTCTGTCTGCATCCAAAAGTACAGTATCCAATTAACACGTTAAAATAGAGATTCTCAATCTATCTAGTACTGCCGTATATTTTAATCATTTACTGTGTGTTTTCTCATCTTGTGCATTACAAACATATCCTCCGTGTCAGCTGATTTATGATTCATATTGGACTATGTAAGTTTCAAAAACTTTCTAGGTTTTTCCAAGAAGTGTTAGTCCCACAATCAGATTAAACACGATGATATTTATTAAAAATTTATTAAGCATTAAAGTAACTGATTAAAACAAATAGACATACTAATTAATGGACCAAGTAAGTAATAGTAGCTTGAAGGGATTGTCTTGGAACTTACTTCTGGAACAACTAAAAGAGATATACCAGCATAAAGGAGATCAATTGATATTCCCTGGAACTTGAATTTCATTACTGGGACGTGAGCATCCGACACTGGTTGAAGTTCGGTAACTTCATCCATTTCAGCCAAAATATCATGCAAAATAATGAAGAAATCTTCCTGAGGAAGAAACGCATAGATTAGCAAAATGTTTAAACAAAAGGTTGGATTCACCATGATGACTAAATAAAATTTAGGAAGTTTATAATTCACCTCTCGATTCACATAAGAAGGCCCAACACACAAGGTGTCCATGTCAGCTCCAGGCCCATGTACCTGGTACAACATGCATTGTCAATCATATGCCAAATTTTACTATTTAAAAAAAACAAAGTAGAACAGAAGCCATTTCACAAAGGTCAACACTCCCGCCTTCCCGGAGTGGGGGCGGGGGGGTATTTCTATTTCTTGCATTATTTTTGGTTAACATCACTTTGCTTGTCATCTTAATGCCTGAAACCCCATTGGCTACAGCTAATGCAACTGACCTATTACAGTCAACACTCTCAACGTTAACACAAGTTTAATAATATCTAGGGCTAAATACACTTATGTTACACCAATTATCACTAAATTCATAATTTGGCCCCCAAAGTAATTGGCATTGCAAATTGCTACATAAACTACCTAATTACATACAATGTCAACCCCAAAATCATTTTTCAGCGGAAATTGGCCGGAATACTCCATTTTCCAGCAACTCATTTGATTTTCTACGGTTTGACCGTTATTTAGATACGGTTTGACTTCATTATACAATAAAAATACTAACTTAAGGAATTATTTTTATAATAACTAATTTAAAGACTTAATAATGTAAAAAAATAAAATAAAATATCACCACACAACCGTCGCCCCTTATCACCACTGTCGTCTGTCGCACAACCACTAACACCACCAACATCACCAACGCCATTACCAACTCCTCCATCTCCATCATCAATCAAGCACCCCTTTCTTTCCTAAACTCCAATCGTATCTCGAATTACTTCACAAGCACAACACAATCTTCAAAATTTTCACCTTCAAATAAATACATCTGAGCACAAAATTGAAAGCAAAGTGGGTATCAAAACAAAAAATTTGAACCCACCTCTTTGATCTTCTCCCGTCGTCAAAATTGAACCCAGATTTGGATGATTTTCTTCTTTCACGATGTGAAATGTTTGGATGGTGGTGAGAACTGAAAGAGATTTCATGAAAGGTGAAGAAGAAATTAGAGCTCATAAGGAGAAGATGAAAGATGAGGAGGATGAAGAGGATTTCTAGAAATTTTACCCCTCATATCAATAAGCGCATTCTAGATGAAGAATAGGATGTGATGGCCGTCATGATTGAATCTGAACGATGTGAATCTTTCCGTCACTGCAAATGGGTCCTCTAACAAATTCCTCCATAAGCACAAAATCGATTTTGTGGATCATGATTCTCTCCCTTACAAGATTCTAATGGAACTGCAAATGATGTTTACGATTTTGTCCAATCAATCAGTAAAATTTAGTATATGATTTGGATTATAATCATTATGTGATTTCAAATTTGGATATGGTGTATTCGAGAAAGGAGCTTGGAGTTAGCTATGTGAAAAAGAAGAGCTTGGAGTTACCATAAAAAAATTAGGAAGCAAATGATTTAATTATATACAGTATTAATTACTATTTTTTGTTTTTTTAGGGCTAAATACACTTTTGTTACACCAAATTTATAATTCAGCCCTCAAAGTAATTGAGCTTACAAATTGCTACATAAACTACCTTGTTGCATACAATTCCAACCCCAAAATCATTTTCCGATGGAAATTGGCCGGAGTACTCTATTTGTCGGCAACTCATTTGATTTTATACAGTTTGACCCTATTTAGATACAATTTTGACTGCATTAAACAATAAAAAACTAATTTAAAGAATTATTTCTATAATATCTAATTTAAAGACTTAATAAAGTCAAAAAAAATTAAAAAACCACCATAATCACAACTACCATGGAGGTGGGAGTTGACGAAATGGTTTGAGATTAGGGATTTTTAAGGCTTTCAAACAATACGGAATTGGAGGAGAGATTTAGCAGGCAATCGTGAGAGTGATTTGCACCTCTTGAAACACTTAAAATCACAACCACCATCATCCCCGCCATCAAAACTCTTAAAATAGAAATCACCATCATCCCCACCTCTTGAAACCCTTAAAATCACAACCACCATCATCCCCACCATCAAAACCCTTAAAATAAAAATCACCATCATCCCCACCTTTAGAAACCCTTAAAATTAAAACCACCATTATCACAATCTCCACCTTAAGATTTGCAAAATATATGCGAACATAGATCTCTCTCTCCAATCTTATCTACAACTTCACAATCACAACACAATATTCAAAATTTTCACATTTAAATAGATAGATCTGAGCACAAAATCAACAATCTAATTCTAGAAAATATAGATCACTCTCTCCAATTGAGTATATGAGAGACTTAACAGTAGAGAGAGAAGAGAGAGGAGCTAGCATATACGGGTTAAGGACAGAAGGCAAAGGAAGGGGATGGTGTTGGTGGTGCATGGCTGGACTATGCTTGTCAAGTCGTCGACTGGTCGTCGCCTAGGCGACGACTAGGCATCTAGTCGGTAATAATTTTCGAGGCCTCGGGACGACTTGGTGGGTGAGCAGAAAGGCGAGCGCTCAGTCGTCGACCTAGACAACTTGGACGAAAGACGATCGACTTGGACGACTATATTGATAAGCGGTCAACTTGCCGGAGTGGGTTTGGTCCGAGCCGAAGCTGTTAATAGGGTAAAAAAAAAAATAAGCCTAAAGTTCGAGACCTAATCGATCCCTCACGAGTCACAACTTTGGAACTTCAATTCATCAGAGAGGAGAAACGAAAAGAAGAGAGACTTAACAGTAGAGAGAGAAGAGAGAGGAGCTAGCATATACGGGTTAAGGACAGAAGGCAAAGGAAGGGGATGGTGTTGGTGGTGCATGGCTGGACTATGCTTGTCAAGTCGTCGACTGGTCGTCGCCTAGGCGACGACTAGGCATCTAGTCGGTAATAATTTTCGAGGCCTCGGGACGACTTGGTGGGTGAGCAGAAAGCGCGGCGCCTCGATCGTCGACCTGTATAACTGGACGAAAGACGATCGACTTGGACGACTATATTGATAAGCGGTCAACTTGCCGGAGTGGGTTTGGTCCGAGCCGAAGCTGTTAATAGGGTAAAAAAAAAAAATAAGCCTAAAGTTCGAGACCTAATCGATCCCTCACGAGTCACAACTTTGGAACTTCAATTCATCAGAGAGGAGAAACGAAAAGAAGCCATACCCAATCGATTGGCGACTAACTCCAGCGACTCAACCGATTTCGGAGACTTACAGGTCTTCTTCTTCTTCTCCATCTATTTTTCTATGCTTCTGTTCTTCAGAAAGAGGGAGTGCTCTGCTTCGTTGAGTGATTGCTCTACTTTTTTTTTGTGGGTATTCTGAGTCCCTTACTTCTTTTTGGGGTAGGGGTATTCTGACTTCTTTTAAAAAAAATTATATGATATGATATGGTTTGGTTTGTTGATTGTATTCTATGCATATGCTTAGACCATCGTACACGTGGCAATCTTGTGGTCCTATTATACGGATGCATGAAGTAGTAATTGCTTATTGCACAATTGAATTAAAATGAAGTAGTAATAACTTTATTAGTTGAGTTGGAGGCATGTGATGCTGCCTATATACTGCTATTACTTTATTACATAACTTTATTACTTTATATAGTGCATAACTTTATTACTTGTCAGTACTATATTATATTATAATTTGTACTATATTATATTGTAATTCGTACTGTATTATATTATCTATAATACAAGTTATCACTGCTGTCTACTGCCTATACTGCTATATTATATATATAGTACATAACATAATTCTCGCCCCTTTTGTAAAATTAATGTAACATCTTATTGTAAAATTATAATAGGATGCTTAATTATAAATTTATGGTATTCTATATATATAATATTATAACTTAAAAACTAAACATAAATTTAAAAATTATATTGAATTAAAACTAAATATTGCAAATGTATCACCATTTATATAATTTGAAGTTGGTAAGTTTAAAAAATTACAAGTTTACAACTATAATAAAATTATCCATTTTGACTTGATCTTGTTCACTTCTTGTTGTGATTTGATATGCTACAACATACATTATGAATATTCATTAGAAAAATAAATATATCAATATTCATATAAATATTAAATATATATAATTTTATTCGTATAGAATTTACATTGTTAACGACTTGTGGACGACTAGTTGGGCACCTTGTCGCCTAAGCGCTTAAGCTCCCAGATATCGACTCGCCTCGACTTATCGCCTAGATAACTATGGGCCGGACTGGTGGGGATGGTGTTGGGTGGACTGATGGTGATGGTGTTGGCGGTGTATGGCTAAACCGGTGGTGTTGGTGAGTGAACTGTTGCTACTGGTGATTGGGTTGATAATTAATTAGACAAGCAGCACTAATGGTTAAAAGGATAAAACCAATTTTGTTTATATAATTTCATCTAAATGTTATTTAGTTTTGTTGTAATTTATTTTTATATACAATTTGGTTTTAACTAATTCAAATTTAACGTTAATGATCATGAAATATATTGGTTAAGTTATTATTCTTAATGATAATTGTATTTAGAAGTATTTTAATTTAGGGTTACTTGTATTTAGAAGTATTTTAATTTTTTAATGAAGTCAACATGTATCTAAATATGGTCAAACCCCATAAAACCAATCGGATCCAATAGGGTTGCTTGTCGTGTCGGGTATTCCGATCAATTTTCACCATAAAATGATTTTGGGGTCGACATTGTATGCAATTAGGTAGTTTATATAGCGATTAGTAAGCTTAATTACTTTGGGGGCTGGATTATGAATTTGGTGACACTTTGCGTCACGTGTATTTAGCCCTTTTTAAAATTTGTTTTTTTATTTGTTAAACATTATGAGGTATAATCTTATATTTTATATTTTAAAGTCAACATTATTTGGGGTGAATTGTATTTAGAAGTATTTTAATTTGGGGTCAATTGTATTTAGAAGTATTTTAATTTAAGGCTAATTGTACTTAGAAGTATTTAAGTTTTTAATGAAGTCAAACCATATTATGAATACAGTCAAACCGTATAAAACGGTCAATTTCCGCAAAAAAACTAATTTTGAAGTCGACATTGTATGAAATTAGGTAGTTTATATAGCAATTTGTAAGCCCAGTTACTTTGGGGACCGAATTATGAATTTGGTGATGCTTGGTGTAACAAATGTGTATTTAGGCTTAATATCTATTAATAGGAAAAATATCTATTGAATCAATAATAATTTTATTACCTCATAATTTATAGAATTTCTAGAAAATTGATGATTAGATCAAAATATTAGGTACCTTAATAGATATCCAAGACATTTTCCATACATTGTGAATGTAAGTACTTACAGTCGAGCTAGAATCTCCACAGCTGATTTTAGATATTCAAAAGAGCGCAATAGTTGCCAGATCTTTTACAATTGGATTGTGATCAGCAGGGGTGCAGATCGTTGGAGGATGATTACCTTTTTGGTGTTAAATTATGGAAAGTTCAGACCATATTTCTGATGTTGGCTGTTAAGTATATATAAGTAAAAACATTTTGGGGCTGGGGGGCAGGTGTTTTGAATATGCTCCATTATATAACAGATTTCCAGAATTATACAGGATCGCTATGTAATGTGTATAAAGGGCAGGCAGTCGCTGATTGCAACTCAAACCAAGGGGCCAAGCTCACTTGGAAAAGGATAAGAAGATAGTTTCAGGACAGGGAGGCAACATTTCGAATGAGTTGTATAAGGTGAATTTACCAGTGGGGCAGGAATATTCTGAGGTGGTTAGATCATGCAAGTGGCACTTTTCTGTCAAATCAGATTATGTTTTTACTTTCTGATGGTTCACACTAGAATTTCCCATGGGAAAAATATGATTTCTTTATCTAGAGTTTGGACAGCAGCGCACGGAGCTAACCTGAACATTAATAATGGGTCACTTCTTACTGACATCTATCTGTAACATGTGGAGGAGAGTAGAATAGTAGATTATCTTTTTTCTTTTTCATTGTGTAGTGGCTAGCAGTTGTGGTAGTTCATTCAGTATTTTGGCATGCAGTGGGTCAGGTTCCTGTGTGCAAAAAGAGCTCAAAAGAAGAGGAACACTATTCCTATTTGCCTGATGTTGTCTATTTGGAGGAGAAGAAATGACTAATAGGATGAATTTCGCAGCAGTGGAGTTATTAGCAACACATTTGCATTCATCAATGTCAAAACTACTTTTTATTTCTTTTTTTTTTAGAAGGATTTTCCTGAATATGATTTTTCTTTTCTTGATTTTCAAGGAATTCGGTGATGTAAGACGAGCCCGTGAAAGTTGGTTAGAACAAAATAAGAGGCTTTGGAAGCCCATGAATTAGAAGTTGTTTAGTTTGCAATTATTTATTTAATTTGTAGTTATCTTATTAGTCCTAGTTAAGTTAGGAAAGTTGTCTAAAAGTATAATAAACAGTGATGTACTTTATTTTGATACATTGAATGATTAATTGATTAAGTTTTGTGTGAGAATTATGTTTGTGATATTTATCCTGTCCCCATCAATTTGGTATTAGAGCCCAACCCTAAACCACCTTTAGCCGCCCATACCTCTGTCCCAAAATCATTGTCCCATCCATCATCATCATCATCATCATCATCATCATCATATATATATATATATATATATATATAAAAAGCCAGTCAAACGAAGCCTTATCCAATCCCTAAACCATCTCCCAAACCCAAAATGTAACATCACATCATCGCCTACAACGTACTACCATCGTTAACCTTCATAATCCCTAAATCCAAATTTCAGCCCCCATCCAAATCAAGGAATCCGAGATTGCAGCCCACCTCTTTAGTTTTAAAAGAGAAAAAAAAAAAGGTGAGAGGAAGTGAAAACTCGTCGCGGTTGCACCTCGCCATCTTTATTGCTGCTTCCCGCCGCTACTTCCTGTCGTCAAAGTCATCCATCTTCGTTGTTAGTCTTTTATCTACTGCTTGCCAAACTCACGCTAATAATATAAAGTTAAGAGACCAGTTCTGGGACTTTAAAATATCTCCTGGCATATTATAGTTAAATACCCTATAGTTTTTATAGTTTTTTAGTTTAATCCCCCAAGTTTTCTTAAATTTTAAAATACCCTTGACAATTTTACATATCAGTCCTTGTACTTTCATCTTCAATTTCAGACCCTGAAGTTTCATTAGTTTCAATTCAGTCACTGTTTCTTTATACTTTCTACACTTAATCCCTAAAGCAACTCCAAAAAAAAAGTCTATATTTTTATTAGCAGTAACCATGGTAAATACCGAAAAAATCAACGCCAAACCTGATACTTATATGTTACAACAAGATGAACGTCTTAAAAAGATTGAAGATTCAATCACAACACTTATTGCAAATGCGACAAATGTTCAAATTTCTATTATAGCACTTGCAGTAAAAGTTGAAGTACTCACGGAACGCGTAAATAAGGGACAAGAAGATGCTCATAAGAATTTTGAACACCCTATCCCGAATCTTAATCATTTGAGACTACAGCAACATGACCTTGATCCACGAGTTAATCCTCATGTTCCAGATCCTAGGATAAATGCAGCGGATAGAGGAACAAAATTAAATGTTGGGAGATTTCAATGGAGATAATGGTCCCGAAACATTCTTTAATTAGATTAACAGCTTGGAGAGCTAATGAAAGAAAATTGTTCTTTGCTGAAGCGAAATTGAAAGGGACAGCTCATATTTGGTGGGATCAACATCGGCGAAATTTATATACAGATGTGAGGAGATGAGAAGATATGAAAGCTACATTGACACGGCGTTTTGTACCTCCGGAGTATAAGCAACGAGCATATTTGCAGTTAACTGAGTTGGTACAAGAAAGTAAATCTATAGCCGAGTATACTTCAATGTTATACAATTTGGTTACAAGGTCTGAATTCTCTTGGGTTGAAGAACTTTTAATCTCCATGTACCATCGAGGATTGAATCTAGAAATTGCAGGTGGCGTAGCTTCGGGAAAACTCTTACGCTTGGATGATGTTGTTCAAGTTGCCACCCAAGTAGATAATTTGAAAAGGAATTCTGTTAGGCCTCCAATACAAGTTCAAACTCGGAGGTAGCGTACTTTTGTGGAGCCTATTTTAAATAAGTTAGTGGCCCTTCAACTACTAGCAGGTCTAATCGTACCCCAAATTCTTCTAATGCTAGCAACAACCATATGTCTATGTGCTATAACGAGTTTTGGTCATGTCTTTTGATTGTCCTTACCCGAATATGAATGTTGTCTCTTCTCCCTCTACGCAACTTGCTATTGTTGACAAAGAGTGCAAGAAAACTAACTTAAACGAAGAGGTTTGCAAGCCGTTGGATGTCGAATATGAGCCCGATGAGCAAGATTTGGAAGTTGTTGATACTCATTTGGAAGGATGTCTAGGTGTTCTTCGAACCTTTACCTGTTGCTCAGAAACACAAGGATGATCCTAAAATTCATCGTGGGCAAATTTTTCAGACGAGCGTCATGTGCGAGACAAGTGTGCGAGACAAGTGAGAGTAATACGAATGAGGAAGCAGTTAAGAAACTTAGGTTAAAAGTTGAGTCTCACCTGGAGCCGTATGATGTTGCATGGATTACCAATACAAGGTAGCGAGTTACCCAGAGATATTTGGTTACATTTTCCGTTGGTAAGCTTAAGAATACCGATATGTGTGATGTTCTACCCTTTAAGGTTTGTCACATTATCTTAGGGCGTAAATGGCTATGGGATCATCAAGCGCAACATGATGCTCGTGCTAATATCTATTCGATTATCAAAGGCAATACCAAATTCACTCTTATTTATGCTCTCGACATGCCAAATTTGAAGCTTACAAAGACTTCCTTAGTGATCCGACGTGATTGTTCTTGTGTTTATGTTCATAACTCGATGGAGTAGAGTTTTTTTCAGCGAAGAACTGATGTAGGATGACCAATCAAAATTGGTTAGAGCTTAGAACAATATAAGAGGCTTTGGAAGCCCGTGAATTAGAAGTTGTTTAGTTTGCAATTTAGTTACCTTATTTAGAGTCTTGGTTAGGTTAGAAAAGTTGTCTAGGAGTATTATAAATATTGATGCACTTCATTATTTTGATACATTGAATGATTAATTGATTAAGTTTTGTGTGAAAATTATATTTGTGATATTTATTCTTCATCCCAAAACCTCCGGCCCCATCATTCGGCATTGGACTACGATGATGTATTAGTAATAGGAGACGAACAGATTTATAGTTTTAGTAAAACTTCCATAAGAAGCACAGGTGTTTTTGTTTCCAGTTTTCAGTATACATCTTGTGTACATTAAATATAGTGTCATATCACTATATCAGTAACCATTCTTCACACTTAATCAACTATGGGAACAATCAGTAACACACAACAAAATAACTTTACAATTAGATCAGCCTTGTTACTATCTTTTGGGATATTCAAAATGTATTTTTAGCATGATCAATATGCTCCCAAAAAAAAGTTTTCCAGATTTCTCAGAAATTTCAAAATCACATGCAATTGCTTGATTAATTAACTATGTATTGCAGGTTACAATGGAACACTCAAGAGAGTTCGAAACTGCTTAAAGATCCAGGCAGATCATGCACTGCTTCCGCTTAACTCAGTCTTATTCAGTTCACAAAATGAGAAAATACTGCCAAAGTTCAAACTTTACCACTCCCAACTTGTATCCCATCTGAGCTATAATACAGTGCCATATTGGATTATGCAACTAATTAGCTTCATTCTGCGTCCCAACTCACTTTTAATTCTTGTATGAAAAGCTAGATTTATGGATTTTTACAATCCACCAGAATGAAAACATATTACTTCCAGAACCTATTTGATAATGTGTCACATATCCATGCAATGACAAGTATAGAATTAATCATCAGATCCTTACTAGAACAACTAAAAGGCCTGCATCCATTCAAAGTAATGCAAATTTTCACTTACCCCTAGGCGATAAGACCCAAAAGTATATATGACAGCATTTGCATCTTCCACCATTTGACCCGTGTACCCTCTCTGGCGGGTTAATTGCTTCACCCAATATTTTACAATCTAAAGTACAAATTTAACCATTATTATAAACATATGGTACACAACTGAAATTCCAGTTAATACATCAAAAAGCAAGATCATAAAAGCCACCCACAGGTTTAATGAAAATTCAGTGTAGAGCATGCAAAGAAGTGAATATATTTAGAGTGAATAAAGATGGCCAAAGAGCATCAACATTGAAAAAGTTGTAAAACTGTAGTTTGTTATCAACAACAATACAAAATAACCGTTTGACTTTTTATCTTCCCATACTTAACGAATTCAGACAACACAAATTACAGGATATAAAATAATCCAGCAAGCCAGTTATCTTTACAAAGCTATACAATGCCAAGGAAAATGAACAGTCATCGTTAAAAAGCACAAGAAAATTTGAAGGAACCACTATTGAGCGAAGACCAGATATATACACCCTCCATCCCCAAAAGGACGACTTAAGTGTTAAAAAATCTTGTCCTCGAAAGAATGACCAAAGTACTACATAAACTTTTACTTGGACAAAATTACCCTATACTTACTATCATATTTTACTTACCTCAATAGTCAACCACTCAAATCACTAATTCTCTCGTCCAAAACCCAATTAAATATATTAACGCATACAAATATCAACTCATCACACTGCTCGAGGACAAGGTTAGATTGAGAAAAAATATATGCTCTCCTAATTTTTTCACTACCTTAATTTGTTTGAAAATTGTACTTCCGTCATCCTTTTGGGGACAGAGGGAGTACTTACTTGGCACCACATATATCTAGAACAAAGAAATGAAAAGGAAATAAGATGTTGGTAACTATTTCAGACAACAAGAAAAATGTTACTATAGAGAGAAAGGGAAATACACAGATGGTGGACAAGGAGTCCTCCAAGAAATACACGGTGGAAAGAAATGAAAAGAACAACCTTCCAATCTCTACGGACTAATATGACATAGGACGGGGTAGAAAAGAATGAATAATAGCACCTAACCACGCAGAGAATCAGTAAAGAAACACACAAAAGCACACAACTTCAATCTCAAATCAATTCATTCAATAATCCTTAATTTAAAAACTCAATACTTGGAGACCAAGTTAAAACCCTAATTTAAAAAGGAAACAATTTCCTAATTAAAATCTACTTCTATAATTAAAACTCTCCTAATTAAAATCTACTACTATAATTAAAACTTCTAGAATATCCTACTAAAATAGTTACATTAATAATCAAATATTTATCTCTAAATAACAATACACAATTAATAATAAATTTCTTAATTTTCGTCTTCTGTGCCGCATCATCATGTGCTCACATAATGACTGAAAATTAATATTAGTAAGTAAAGGGGAAAGAAAAAAAAATGTGATGAAGAACTCTCAGCAAATGAGACAAAGAAAACAATATATATATATATATGAGACAAAGAAAACAATATATATAGAGAGAGAGCAAGGATCAAGAGCATTCCTCTTAAATAGCATTCTTCCTTAAATAGCACTCCTTTATTAAAACTACGTCGTTTTGGAGTCTTTTAAAAGAGAGTGGTCCCACTTACTTTCCTTTTATTTACAAAAATACCACTCACGGCCCCACTTGTTTCTTAAAAAAGACTCCAAAACGACGTAGTTTTAATAAAAGAGTGTTATTTAAGGAGGAATGCTATTTAAGGAGAATGCTCTTGATCCTTGCTCTATATATATATATATATATATGCATATTGAATGTTTAAAGTTGTCATATTAGAATATTAATAAAACTTACTATAACTAAAAGTTTGGTTGTTATTTTCGGTTTTACCAAACAGGCCTCAAGTATGTTCAGCATTAAGCCTAATATTTTGACTTTAAATTTTAGTTATTTTTAGTTCAAGATTTTAGAAGAGCTTAATTTTTTAAAGGATATGCTTAAAACTTATCAAACGAGCTTAATAACTTAAATCACTTAATGCATTAAGTTTTAAGACTTAATTCACTTAACAAACAAGCTCTAATTGATGTGCAATACAAAAAGTATGGCAAGTACTACCTAGAGGTGGCAAACGGACCCGGCCCGACGACGGGCCGGGCCAAATTGGCCCGACTTTTGGCGGGCTGCTAAAGTGAGGCCCGTGGCCCGGGTTGGGACGGGCCGGCCCGCCGGCTTCTTCCTCTATTTTTTTTTTTTTTTACAAAATCTTATTACACCAAAAAATAGTAATAATAATAAATATTAAAAATAATAAAATAATTTATAATAAACAATAATTCTAATTACCTACATAAACTACATATCTCAATCAATTAAAATTTTAATAGTATTATAAATTACTTTCAAAGTATATAATCAAATTTGATTTTTTAAAATTATACTTTAAAATTAATATAATTTATTTTAACTTTTAAAAATGCAATCATGACTACACAAATATTGTTCCAAGAGATATCTAATTAATTTCCAAGATTTACACGGTTGGAACTTGGAGATGCCAAGATTTTAGCACTTTGAATATTTAAATTGATTTTCAGAAGATTTGCATGACATGATTTTAGGCATTACCCAATATCTCATTATTAACAGCCACATCAATTAAGAAATTTCAAACTACAATTATTATTTACTACAACTATAATAGTTAAATACCGTATTAGCATATGATATTTTGTATAAAATATATTTTTATATGAAGATTGCATTAAAATAAGCAGTTGTTGTAGCTCAGTTAGTTTGAACTCTTATTTATTTACTTACAAGTCTTGTGTTCAAACCTCATAACCCACAAGTAGCAACATTTTGTTAAAAAAAAAAAAAAAAAAAAAAAAGAGTCGCAATACTGGCGTAGGCCAAAAAACAGCCCGAGAATTTGTGGGCTAAAAATTACTTACTAAAGCCCAATGGTGGTGGTGCAGTTTACCGACCACTTACCGGGCTAAGGCCATCTTTGTCAGGTACCCACATACCCAAATCAATTCTTTAAGCGAACAACTCAATTACCCAAAACCTTAAATGCCTTAATATAACCTCTTAGGTTGATCAGTTGTTACCCCGAAATATCGGCGTATTAGTTAGGTATCGCCTCAGTGGGTGCCAAACCGCAACTTTGACACAAATTGCAAAATTAGAAAATTATTCATGTAGAAGGTAACTTTCAACGAAATTAACCAAATAAAGGGGGAGAAACGCCACACAAAAAAAAGCGAATATGTTGGAAGCTATAAAAGGGAGCCAATAAAAGAGAACGAATATTTCTCTATAAATTATACTTAGGTTGTACATATGTAGTACCTAATTAATTATACCTTAAAAATATTGTACTTTAAATATGACTAATTAAGTTAAATTGTACTTAAAATGCACCTATATAATGACTAGTTAAGTATAACTTAAAAAAATACAATATGAACTTAATATATAATTAGTTAACCTAAATTATACTTAAATTGTATATATATATATATAGTACATATACAACTTGAAAAAATTGCACTTAAAATATTCTTGGTTAACAACAAGTGTGCTCTACAGAACATGTGTGTTCAACCATTTGAGCTAAGACAACATCAATATCAACTTCATTCAAAAGTTAAATTGATTAAATGTATCTACGAGATGTCTGTTTTTATCATTTGGATAATGTTATGTGCACTAAATAGTGTTTTTCGTGTGACCTAATTGGTTCATCTTGTTATTATTAAGAATTTTTTAAACCTTTTTTAGAAACTCCTAACTAGCTAACGGTGCGTATCGCCCAAAACCGATACCAAAATTGATACCGAGTCAAAAAATAACCTTTCGAGACATAAGTCGCTGCCGCGATTTTAAAGGATAAGTTAATCATACCCAATTCAGAGACAATACGCATTTATTTATTTTTATAACTAATTCCAAAGAAAACATATAACAAAGTAAATGTAACGCACATATGTGATCCTATAAAAATGTAAGATAAAAGTTGCACCCTTTTCACCCATCTCGGTTTGAGACTTTGAGCTACACAACAAGCCAGTTACCTCGTTAATTCGCGAAAGAACTTCTTCTCTCCTCGCAGTCTCTTCTGTACTCTTGTATAGACCCGAAGCAACCAAAAACTTCAAAATATTCAAAACAACAAATCAGAAAAAGATGCAATTGTAGCAACAATAAACTACAAATTTCCTCCATAAAAGTAAAAAATATCTACCTTTTCCAACTCTGCATTTCTCTGAATATCCGACTCAGTCGACCCAGCAAGCGATATTGGCTTCGTCACCCCATACTTGATTTCTGGGGTCAGTTGAGGCAGGGGCCGTGAAGCCCCAATTATACACTCAGAGTCCAACATTTCAGTACCACAAATACCCTAACACAAACCTTTTCATCACAAACAAACAATTTTATATAAAAACCAAAAATTAATCAAAGTAACATAAGCTAAATTTAGTTAAAAATTTGAGGCGATTAGAGCTAATATAGTAAACCCTTAAACAAAAGGCGCAAAATCAAAGATTGAATTTTACGTAAAACCCAAAAAATTAAACAAAGAGAACAAACTCAATGTGTAAGCTAAATTTAGTTTTACAAAATGAGAAATGGTGATTATAACTAAAATAACAAATCCTTACCAAAAGGTACTAAATCAAACAGTGGAACAGTTGTACAATAGGAAGAAAGATCAAACTTTATGAATAATAAAACAAAATCAAAAACCTAAACCATAAAAGGGAATAAAATTTTGGAGATATAAATACAATTTAAAGAACAATGAGTGATCGATTAGATAATCTACCTGATGGCAGAAGCAGGGTTGAACATCGGAGGAGAATTGGGGGAATCGAAGTGGGGTTTGTTTGAAGCGGATTCCAGCTAAATGGCCTACCTATTTAGGGACTGTTTGGGGGTTTGCTTATTCAAGTCAAAGTGTATATTTATTCAATTTTATTTTATTTTTTTCAATTAATAATTTTTCCGTCTCTTAATATATGTCATTTTAAAATTGTTACAGTCTTACAGAAATTAAAAAAATAATTATATAACATTAAACATAATATCAATTATTTATAATACCCTTAAATTTTCATAATTATCATACTTATCTCATACTCTCTCTTATCTGTAATATTTTTCAATGAAGGGTAATTTTAAAAAGATTATAATTCTCCTAATTTATATAAAACGACAAATAATTAAGAAAAAATGAAATCATCTAAAACAACATATATTAAGTGACGGAGGAAGTAATACATTATTCTCTATTTTCTCTTTAATTGATTTTTTTATAAGAAGTTGGGCCCCACTTTAGCGACAGATTAATTTTGTAAAATTAACAACAAAAATACACGTGAAAATAGTATTTTCGTATAAAATCTCTTTTGTTTTGATATTTTTATTTATGTATAATTATTTTTCTTTCAGTATTTTAAATTTTTAAAATATAAAAACATATAAGTGTGTCCTAAAAAGTTTATAGGAAATAAGTGGATTAAAACTTTGTCTTTTTTATTCTTTATATATATTTTTTCTTAATAATAATGACATTTTAAGATATATTTGTTTTAGTGTTTAATATTTCTCGTATGCAGTATTTAAGATTCTTATTTTAACATTTTTCCTAATAATAATGTAACAGGGACCTACATTCAAATTGTTCTATTTTCAAATTATGAAGAAAAAAAAAAGAATTATCAAGAGAGACAAATAACTAGTGAAGCCCAATAGAAATATTATTAATGGAAAAATGAAATTATCATCGGGATAAATAATTAATTACTAACAAATTTATTTTTCCACTAAACATTAAATGCATATTTGCTTATCTCTCATTTTACAACTAATTTAACTCCAACAAGATATTTTCTCACATGATATTGCATATTTAATGTAATTAATTAGTCTATATTAATTGTATTCATAATCTATGTGCTTACCTCTAAAAAGATACTCCCTCCATTCTGATTTTATTTTCCCAAGTTATTTGAGGTTTTATATAATTTAAGAAGAGTAATATAACCATGCATAGCTGTGTATATTTTATTTGTGCACAATCTGTCAAAATTATGTCGTTTTGGCATAGTTATTTTGTGACGCCCCCAAAATTAGGTATACGTCACCCATCTTGGGTCGCCACTTACATAGTACATAAATTCAAATACAAACTTAATTATACATCCGTCGGTGTAACATACTGACAATACATAAACCGAGAGTTTAATAGAAATATTGTCATTTAGACAATATCCATACTCAAGGAGTCCTCGTTACATTTATTGGCACACTATTTAATGTAATAATGAGGACTACTAATGCTATCTTCGGGACCATCACTCTTTTCCCGACTCGTCTCAAATTTTATTCTCATTTCTGAAGAGAAGGTGAAAGAAAGGTGAGCTCAACTAGCCAAGTAAGAAATATTATAACTAAGATAATGCAGAATAAATTATCAATAGTCTTCAACAATGTTAAAACCGATAAAATACAATAGACAACCGGTTTAATCTGCAATGAATATGCAATCCATTAAAAGAGTCAAGTAGAAAATAAAGTCTACTATCTTTTAGGTTTTAAAAGGTTTTCATCAATTTTTTATCACTAAGACTCGGTTTAATGAATAAACCACAATATCTAATCATCCCCGTACCACTGGCCGAGGATCTTCATCAAATTATCAATGGTCATGACTATACCGAATCACCCCTCGGTCATAATCATACCAAAACTATCCATCATCGCATTACAAGTGCCATCGAGGACTTTTTGTCACATCATTTATATCAAGCCACGATTATACCGAATGATCCCTAATCATAATCATACTAAGTTCATCTATGCACGTAAGCCAAAGATAACATAATATAATATGAGGATGATGACAATGACATAATAATTCAATAAAACAAGTTCACTTAATTAATTTATTCAGGAACTAATAACGCCCAAATTGTCAATACGATCATTGCTTTTGTAGAGTAAAATTCAAGAATGATCGGAAGAATATTTTCATGAAAAGATCTTTGAATGAAACGCAAATATCGAGGATATTCTACTAATTTCATGGAGTATAGAAGTCAAAGTTTTAACCAACTGGGTATAATAAAGAATGGAATAACAAAAGAAATCACCGTGCACGCGATAATCGCACAGCAAAAGTTATTCCAATGAGAATAATAAATAACGGAACCAGTCGGCCAGAAAGCATGCAGACAGGATGTTCCAACAAAATAATAATAAAGCGGAACCAGTCCTGTAAAACACATGCATGGATGTTCCAGCGAGAATAATAATAAAGGCGGATTTTAACCAGTTGTAAAACACATGCATGTGATGTTCCAACAGAATAATAATAAAAAAGCGGAACCAGTTAGGTGTAAAACACATGCAGCAGGATGTTCAAGCAGAATAATAAAAACGATGTAATTATATAAGGATTTCACCAAGTATAGGGGAGTCCTCAGATATACGAGTTATTCCAATGTAATAAATAAGAATGGAATAACATAAGGATTTCACCAAGTATAGGGTATGCCACAGATACAAAAGTTATTCCAATCGAATAATAAAGAATGGAATAATGAAGTTCTCTTCGTGAATAAGAAAGAATAACACTTCTTACAGGTACAACAAATAATATCCCTTACCTTAGAAGAAGTGAATATTGGAAAAGTGAAGAAGAAAATACTTTTCTTTCTTCTCTCTATAGTTTTTCTCTGTAGAGTTTCAATTGAATTCGTAAGAAATAATGAAGGAATGAGCTTTTATTTATAGAAAAAGCGAGGGTGGCTCTTGGTCTTAATGAAGGTGAAATGACTCTTGGTAATATTGAAGAGACAACTACTATTTCATGAAGGGTAATTAACCTGGAACAATCAAGAGGCGATTAACTCTTTGTAATATTGAAGGGACAACTACTATTTCATGCGAAGGGGTAATTACTATTGACGAAGGTAATTACTATTGACGAAGGTAATTACTATTCACAAAGGTAATTACTATTCACAAAGGTAATTACTATTATCGATTGAAGGTAAATCTTATCGATTGAAGGTAATTACTATTCACAAAGGTAATTACTATTAATGAAGGACTCTTAGATGATGACATATGGGCCCCCATAAAATAATCAAACTTACCACTTACATCTCATAACAGACTCTTTATATACATCAAGGATTGAATAAATATTACCACAAATTATTTTATTTTTAATCAACACATATTTAATCTTTCAACAATTATTAATCATTTATAACTTGTCGTCTCAATTAATAATTTAATACTATAACATATTATATGATGATCTGTGACAATAATTGAATCAATAATATAAGAGATATGATGTAGCAATTCTGCGTTAATAATTAAGCATAGATGAGTGACTTCTCACGTAAAGATCAATAATCAATATCGTGTGCTACTATACAACTACGCCAGACATCGTACTTTTACTACTAGGGGGTAGTTCAACAGTTTTTAATGGTAACACCTCTGCCAAGTTATTTTTATAGAAAAATAATTTTGTCGTTTTCTAACTACGATAATACTTCCGCCATGGGGTCCACTAATGATTGAGTAGGTCGTATCGAATATTCCCAAACAAAAAGAATATTCCCAGACCAAACTAATATTTTATAACAACTTGCTTACTTTGCAAAATTTATAAATATTACCCACAACTATAACATTATATCAAATTTATTCCATAATATTCAAAAATAATATTTAAAAAATTCATCTTTATTTATAAAAGTTGGGGTCTTACAACCTCCCATTCTTATGAATTTTCGCCCTCAAAATTAGGGTACGTACCTGATATGATAAAGAGGTGAGGATACCTTGAATACCTTTATCGTTAAAAATATTAAATTCATCTTCGCAATCCGGGCAAAGATATTCATTAACAATTCATCTTTGCACCTTTCTGGCCAAAGATATACAATCAGAAACCAATAATAATGAGAGACGCAACTTAATAGTATCACCACCATTAATTATCCATGCACTCATTGGCCAAGGATATTCGTGTTTTCAATTACTGGCCATGATTATACCGAATAATCCTTCGTCATAATCATACCAAGTCTATCAATGCACTACTACCAAAGATGATTTTTACCACATCCATGAATTAATATTTCATTCTTTGAGACTCAAATTTCAATAATTAATCCATATCATCGAATCATCCCTACACTACGTGCCAAGGATAGGATATTATTAGTATCACGACCACGAATTATCCATGCACTACGACCAAAGATAATCGTGTATTCATTAGTATCACGACCACAAATTATCCATGCACTACTACCAAAGATAATCGTGTATTCATTAGAATCACGACCACAAATTATCCATGCACTACTACCAAAGATAATCGTGTATTCATTAGTATCACGACCACAATTATCCATGCACTACGTGCAAAGATAATCGTGTTTTCAATTTACGGTCATGATTATACCGAACAATCCCTCGGTCATAATCATACCAAGTCCATCTATGCACGTGAGCCATGTGATGACTTTCAACATAATATAAGCGTGAGGATCGTGTCGATGATATAAAGAATCAATCAAAAGAGATAAAGGATAAATATTAAACATTTATAATATAATTTATCCAGATTCAAGAATATCCCCATGTTATCAATCACTTAATAATCTTATAATCTAATATCATTAATATTATAACAATATTTTAATCACTTCTTAAATTTATAAACAATTTATTTCAATTGTTTACGTTTTACCATATAATGCATTTAATCATTCAAAATGCCATACTCATAAGATATCATCACCAATGATCAAATCCTCATCAAAAATATGCATATACTCTATATAGGATTCTTCAGCCATAAAATCATATTTTCCAATTTTGTTACTTCACATAACATATTTAACTCATATGTTCAGAATCAAACTATTTTTATGAAAAATATCAAATCAGTTCCAAAAATATTTCTTTTCTGGGATTTAGCATAATATAGTCCCATAATGAAAATATATTTTCTCGGAATTTTAAAATTCATTTACTATTTTTCAAAAATCAATTTCTAATTAATTCCTTAAGAAATTAGCTACCTCAAGTTTAACTCCAAAATTCCCAAATCTTGGCAGGACCTTACACATGTTAATGTGAGCCTCGATTTAAATTTCATGGTCATCTGAGTTATAGAACTCCGGTTATAGCATTTTTCGTCAAAAAACCTAAATATTGAAATGGTCATAACTTGTTCATTTTAAGTCGAGAATGAGCTCATTTTTGGACAGGAGGTACTTTATAAAATATATTTTCATGTCCCAAAAGGCCAGAATTTTTCACATAAATTTAGTGGTCAAAAAGCCCCTTAAAGTTTCTGGGCGAGAACGTTTTTGTAATTTGCGACTTTGGACTCTTTTGCTAAATTCAAA
Source organism: Panax quinquefolius (assembly GCA_020205615.1). NCBI lineage: Eukaryota > Viridiplantae > Streptophyta > Magnoliopsida > Apiales > Araliaceae > Panax > Panax quinquefolius. The sequence continues at coordinate 52,919,244 of CM035163.1, forward strand.
TCCACACGAAAATCTCACAAGACACCTTTCCGGTGATTCCACTTGGATAAGCTACAAAACTCATAGATCTAACTCTAGGACTTGACCACACTCAAAAATTCAAAATATAATAGGAGATATGGTCAATTGAATTTCATGTTACGTTTTTACCAAAATCGATTTTTTCAACCCTTTGTGATTTCTAAGAAACTTTCATGTTTTCACATAATAACCACATAACTCATCATAACACTTACTAATACTTCATATACCCATGATTTTCATTAGTCCAATGCTTTTATTATGACTTTCATCATAATCCTCGTAAAATGATCCTTTTAGTTGAAGAAATATTTGAGGGTTTAAGAAATGAGTTTTTGTCTCGGGTCAATACAAAATTCGATTTCACGCCTAGGTAGGCTAGAAATCTTCAAGAATACGTCAAGAAATTTATTAATGATAGAAATATCATTCAAACTCGCTACTCTTATCCAAGACTTGGATAAGACGTTACATTGATACCAATTTGTGACTTCTATCCTTTAACCTAGAGCAAGACCTCACAATGATACCTATCAACTTGTCATCGTCATTCACGACGTCGCCTCTGTAAAGTCCGGCTTCGATGCATTCCACACAAGGAAGTCAACAACGAAAGGATCGGGGTTCTTTACTTATGGCTTGATATGACAATAATTGACTTTAGTAGTTGGTTACTTGAATTCGCATACTGTCAGTTGGTTATGAATATAAAAGCTAACAACCTTACGAAAAGCATGATGAGTAGTTAACCAATTGATTCCTAAAATCACATCAAAGGCAAGTATTTTCAAAAGATAAGATCGGCAAGTAACGTGAAAGTGTTTATTTGAATCAAACAAGATTTAAAAATAGTAAGCAGAACGAAGGCTCCTACTAACGAAGTTTCAACCAATAAGTCAAAGTCTAACTTCTCCGAGTCAAATTTAAGCGTTGAACGCAAAGCAAGAGAGATAAAATAATACGTAGAGAACCAGGTATCTTATAAGGTATAGACTTATGATTTATAATTAACTAACTTGCAAGCTAACTTCGTTCGGTTTACTCGCTTTTTGAGAAGTCGGGAAAAATGCACTTCCTAAAACCAACGACTTTGTTTTGTCCATTTCCACCTTTGGTGCCACCGTCCCAATTAGACTTGACTTTGGTGCACAACAAAATTGAGCTAAATGACCTTCTCTTCTTGCAATTTCCACTTATTATCTTTGCCATGATTACCACAAGAAGTGGTTACCATTCTTAGCATGATAATTTCCCCACGATGGTTATCATTGTTACGATAAATTGCCACCAAAGATGATTATTATCGTATTGTTGGTCGTTACCTTTTGTTTGAAATTTGAATCAACACTCTCATGTGCTTCATTGCTTATCTCGGCATTTTTAGGATGTCATTCTCAAACACTGCCACAAAACAAGGGTTAATTAACATATCACATATTATCCCTATACTCGTGACCAATTAAATAACAAATAAACTTAGGTAGGTCATACTAGCGAAGGAATTCCCAAAATCTCTCCCTCCTAGTTCTTATCTCGCATCTTAGCCAGGATCATATCCCTAAGCTCGATACCAATTGTGACGCCCCAAAATTAGGTATCGTCACCCATCTGGGTCGCCACTTACGTGGTACATAAATTCAAATACAAACTTAATTATACATCCGTCGTGTAATATATCGACAATACATAAACCGAGAGTTCTAATAGAATATTGTCATTTAGACAATATCCATACTCAAGGAGTCCTCGTTACATTTATTGTCACACTATTTAATGAGAATAGTGAGGACTACTAATGCTATCTTGAGACCATCACTCTTTTTCCACGACTCGTCCGGCTATATTCTCATTTTCAAGAGAAAACGGTGAAAGAAAGGGTGAGCTCAACTAGCCCGAAGAAGAAATATTATAACTAAGATAATGCGTAATAAATTATCAATAGTCTTCAACAATGTTAAAGCGATAAAATACAATAGACAACCGGTTTAAGCTATGACGGAATATCTAATCCATTAAAAGAGTCAAGTAGAAAATAAAGTCTACTATCTTTTAGGTTTTAAAAGGTTTTCATCAATTTTTTATCACTAAGACTCGGTTTAATGAATAAACCACAATATCTAATCATCCTTGTACCACTGGTCAAGGATCTTCATCAAATTATCAATGGTCATGACTATACCGAATCACCCCCCGGTCATAATCATACCAAAAACTATCCATCATCGCATTATGTGCCATCGAGGACTTTTGTCACATCATTTATATCAAGTCATGATTATCTTAGAATGATCCACAGTCATAATCATACTAAGTTCATCTATGCACGTAAGCCAAAGATAACATAATATAATATGAGGATGATGATAATGACATAATAATTCAATAAAACAAGTTCACGAATTAATTTATTCAGAGGAACTAATAACGCCCAAATTGTCAACATGATCATTGTTTTGTAGAGTAAAATTCAAGAATGATCGGAAGAATATTTCCATGAAAAGATTTGGATGAAACGCAAATATCAAGGATATTCTACTAATTTCATGGAGTATAGAAGTCAAAGTTTTAACCATTTGGGTATAATAAAGAATGGAATAACAAAAGAAATCACCGTGCACGCGATAGACCGCATGACAGCAAAAGTTATTCCAATGAATAATATAAATAAGGAACCGGTCCCGTACAGAAACGCATGCATGTGATGTTCCAACAAAATAATAATAAAGAGCGGAACCGGTTAGGTGTAAAACACATGCATGAGGATGTTCCAATGTAATAATAATAAAAGACGGAACCAGTCCGAATTGTAAAACACATGCATGCAGGATGTTCCAAATGAATAATAAAAGGCGGAATAATATAAGGATTTCACCAAGTATAGGGAGTCGCGATATACTGAGTTATTCCAATGAATAAATAAGAATGGAATAACATAAGGATTTCACCAAGTATAGGGTATCTGGCGTATCTGAGTTATTCAATCGAATAATAAAGAATGGAATAATGAAGTTCTCTTCGTGAATAAGAAAGAATAACACCCCTTATGGGTACAACAAATAATATCCCTTACCTTAGAAATTTGAATATTGGAAAAGTGAAGAAGAAAATACTTTTCTTCTTCTCTCTCTATAGTTTCTCTCTCTGAGTTTCAAATTGAATTCGTAAGAAATAATGAAGGAATGAGCTTTCTATTTATAGAAAAACCGAGGGTGGCTCTTGGTCTTAACGAAGGGTCAAAATGACTCTTGGTAATATTGAAGAGACAACTACTATTCATGAAGGGTAATTAATCCTTGAACAATCAAGAAGAGTGCAGTTAACTCTTGGTAATATGAAGGACAACTACTATTTGCGAGGGGTAATTACTATTATCGAAGGTAATTACTATTGGCGAAGGTAATTACTATTCACAAAGGTAATTACTATTCACAAAGGTAATTACTATTCACAAAGATAATTACTTATCGATTTAAGGTAAAATACTATCGACGAAGGTAATTCTTATTCACAAAGGTAATTACTATTGAAGAAGGGACTCTTAGATGATGATATATATGGGCCCCCCATAAAATAATCAAACTTACCACAAACATCTCATAATGCACTCTTTATATACATCAAGGATTGAATAAATATTACCACAAATCATTTTATTTTTAATCAACACATATTTAATCTTTCAACAATTATTAATCATTTATAACTTGTCGTCTCAATTAATAATTTAATACTATAACATATTATACAGATGATACTGTGACAATAATTGAATCAATAATATAGGAGATATGATGTAGCAATTACTGTAGCAATAATTGAGCATAGCTGTGTGACTTCTCACGTAAGCATTAATAATCAATATCGTGTGCTACTATACAACTACGCCAGACATCGTACTTTTATTAGGGTAGTTCAACAGCTTTTTGTGAATAACACCTCTGCAAGTTATTTTTATAGAAAAATAATTTTGTCGTTTTTAACTACGACAATACTTGGTTGTGGGGTCCACTAATGATTGAAAGTCGTCATTTAATATTCCCCGACAAAAAGAATATTCCCCGACCAAACGAATATTTTATAACAACTTGCTTACTTTGCAAAATTTATAAATATTACTCACAACTATAACATTATATCAAATTTATTCCATAATATTCAAAAATAATATTTAAAAAAAATTCATCTTTATTTATAAAAGCTGGGGTCTTACATATTTTTTTCAAAATAGCTTCTCTCCTCCCAAGTCAGAAATCAAAAACAAATATGCCAAAACTATGTAGTTTTGATAGACTATGCACAAATAAAACATACATTGTTGTGTATGGCCATTATTCTCATTTAAGAAAATTAGCCACAATCTTTCTAAAATTATTACTCATGGGAAAATGTTAGAGATGAGAGAGAAAGAGCATGAGATAACCATGTTAAAGGATATTATAATCAGGATTTGGTTATCATGAAGTTAATTTCATGGTAAGTTGGTCAATTGATTAATACAGTGCTGACATGCAAAGATCACCTCCCGGTGTGAGACCCCAGATTTTATCAATAAAGATTTAAATTTTGTCGAAATAATTTTTAATATTATGGTGTGAATTTGAGATAATATTATAGTTGTGGGTAGTATTTATAAATTTTGCAAAGTATGCAAGTGGTTATATTATATTCGATCGGCCTGGGAATATTGATTTAGCGAGGAATATTGATAACTACCAATCATTGGTGGACCCTAATAATGTAATTATCATTCGGATCGAGAAAACGATAAAAATATTTTTTATCAAATAACTACGGAAGTTTTACCGCTGATAATCGTTGAACTACTCCTAGAAGAAAAGTACAAGAATAATACGTGTGGTCGCATAAGAAAGACACACCAGATTGATTATCGACGCTTATGTGAGAAGTCACCCATTGATTCCATTATCGTCGATTAATAATATGAATTATTATAAGCGATAATGACGTTTTGTTTTATTCATTATTAACGTAATAAAAGCGAAACATCTTTTATATAAAATGTAATACTTTATTAAAGTTATTCATAAATAGAATATATTATATTTTATTACGCATAGTGTTGCATAAGTATTTTTGCATAGTGTTTTGCATAGTGTTGCATAGTGTTTGCATAGTAAAATATTTTTATATAAATAGAATATATGATATTTTATTTAAAAGATTTTGCTTTAAATATGGACCGTCATATTAAAGTAAATCAATCTGGACCGATTCATGGATTAATTACTATGCATTCTATTTTCCTATAAATAAGCTCATTCCTTCATTATTTTCTTACTTAATTCAATGAAACTTTAGAGAGAGAAATTATAGAGAGAAGCTATAGAGAGAAAATTTATAGAGAGAGAAAAAGAAGAGTATTCTCGGTACTTCACTACTTTGATATCCAAAGGTCTTTTTACGGTAAGAAGGGGTATTATTTGTGTTGTAGTAAGTGGGTGTTATTCTTTCTTATTCATGAAGAGAACTTACGTTATTCCATTCATTATTATTCATTGGAATAACTGTAAAAGTGGTATACCCTATACATAACTCGGAGTATGCCATGATACCCTATACTTGGTGAAATCTTATGTTATTCCATTCTTATTTATTCTCATTTGAATAACTCAGATATGCTGTAATCCCCTATACTTGGTGATCTTCTTACGTTATTCCATTCTTTATTATTCTCGTTGGAATATCCTCGTCGTGTGTTTTACACGCACACGGTTCCATTGTTTATTATTCCGCATTTATTATTTCATTGGAATATCCTGCTTGTGTGTTTTTTAGGACCGGTTCCATTGTTTATTATTCAAACATTTATTATTACATTTGGATCATCATCCCGATTGTGAATTTCACGACTGGTTCCGTTATTATTATTACGTTGGAATAACTCATCTATGCTAAGTAATCGCATGCATGCGTGGTGATTTCTTTTGTTATTCCATTCTTTATTATACCGGTTGGTTAAAACTTTGACTTATACTCCATGAAATTAGTAGAATATCCTCGATATTCGTTTCATCTAAGTATCTTTTCATGGAAATATTCTTCCGATCATTCTTAAATTTTACTCTACAAAACAAAGATTCTTGTTGACAATTTGGACGTTATTGGTTCATGGATAAATTAATTCTTGAACTTGTTTTATTGAATTCTTATATCATTGTCATCATCCTCATGTTTATATTATGTTGAAAGTCATCGTGGCTGTAATGCATAGATGGACTTGGTATGATTATGACCGTGGATTATGCTTGTGTAATCGCTTAATCGTAATGTTACAAATGATGTGAAAATTAAAAGTCTTCATTCGTCTGTAGTAGCATTGATGGGACGCTTTTTGGTATGATTATGGCTATGGATTCTCTCTCGACGAGGAGCAAAGATGAATTATTTTATGGCATGATCAGACTGGTTGATGAAAACACGATTATCTTTGGTAGTAGTGCATAGATAATTCGTGGCCGTGATCTTAAAGAATATCCTGGCCACGTAGTGCGAGGATGATTTAATGATGTATTATTTATTGAATGAGTCTCAAATGATAAAAGTGATGAAAAACTTTTAAATCATAAAAGATAATAGATTTCATTCTCTACTTGACTCTTTTAATGGATTGCATATTCCGCTGCAGTTAAACTGGTTGTCTATTGTATTTTATCAGTTTAACACTGTTAAAGGCTAATGATAATTTATTATGTATTATCTTAGTCATAATATTTCTTATTGGGCTAGTTGACCTCACCCCTTTCTTTCAATGTTCTCTTCGTGAAATGAGAATATATTTGGGACGAGTCGAGAAGCGGAGTAATGGTCCAGAGGATAGAATTAGTAGTCCTCACTATTCTGTGAAATAGTGTGATAATAGTTGTAATGAGGACTCCTTTTGAGTTTGTATAATATCTAGTAGACAATATTTGTATTCAAACTCACGCTTTATGTCGTATTGCATACTAGCAGCTTATATTAGTAAGTTGTATTTGAATTTATGTACCATGTAAGTGGTGACCCAAGATGGGTGACGTATACCTAATTTTGGGGGCGTCACACCTGGCCTGCATGTCGGCATTGTATTGTTCAATTGACCAAAGTTAACTTCATGTTAATCACTCCCTTATAAACAATTGATACTATATTTAATACTATATAATCATTTCTTTAATTCTTGTGCACAACTTTAAAACTTCATATATTATGGGACAGAGTAAGTATTTAAAAAGGAACGAAGAAAATAATTAATTTTCATTAGAAATTTGACACATAAAAAAACAAAATATCTAAAATGACAATTAAAAAGAAATAGAGGGTAAGTATGCAAACATTAGTATCTCCATGTCAATCGTAAGTCATCATTTGGCTATTTTATATTTATTTTTAGGTAGTAAATAATTTCAAGAGAATAATTATTTTCATATGAAGACCTAATCTTTTGCATCTAGTATTTTTATTTATAGGTATCTTTTTTATTATTAATGTAAGGAGAGTTTTTGAAATTATCATATTTTTATTTAAAAAATACCAAAGTATCCCATTTTAATTGCTATTATAAATTGTCATATTCAAGATAGTAAGATGTATTCCTAAAGTCTCAAGAGTTTTAATCCCAAAAAATGTTGGAAATGAGATTTGAATTGAATGGGAAAATTGACTTCAAAGTCCGATCGGATCGGATCGGGTTGTGGACGTGACGGGCGGGTTCGTGATATATATTTTTATCATCACAATACTACGTCGTTTTGACGACGGTTACATGCAAATTTTTCCTATAAATAAATGGTGTGGGAAAGCATTTGAGATAACAAATTTTCCCTTCTCAAATTTTCCCTCCCGTTCCGTTCTGCAGAAAATTCCCGTTCCCCGTTCTATCAGTAAATTTCCGTTCCATTCTTAAGAATATTCCCGTTCCCGTTCTGCAAAATCCCGTTCCATTCTGCTTTTTCCGTTCCATTCTTTGTGTTGAAAAAGTGCAGTGTGTTCTTCATTTTCTTACTGTAAGTACATGCATCATTACTATAGAAATAATTTCTATTTCTATTTACATGCATCATTATTGAAAAGTTCTGTACATAACAAAAATTTTGGTTCGATGAATTCTTAATTTTGTAATGCTACTAATTAAGAATTGAAATCTGTTTTATCTTGGGAAGCAATTATTCAATTAACCCTTAGCATCTGTAGGGGAATAAATTTGCTTTAAGGAGACTTTGTGAATTCAAAGGACTCGAATTTATATTTTTCATTTTACAAATTGTTTCTATTTTGCATAATTTATTATTATTATATTTATATGCATTATTAAATAATACTATATATTACAGATAACAATCTTAAAGCAAATTTAATTTTTCTGTAATTATAGTATTGTTTAAGTTAACAGAAAATTGTTTTATGTGAATAGGAAATTATTTTATAGAACAAATTTTTTGTTTTATAAAAAGTGCATTTCTGGAAACTCTGTTTTTGTTTTAGTTTTCTGCAATTCATTTTTGTTGCACTCAAATTGGAAAATCGTGATTCTGCACTCAAATTGAAACGTGATTCTGGAAATTGCTGCATGCATATTACAATGATTGTGCATGTTAATTAATGTTCCTGCAGTATGTTAGAAATATATATTCTGTTTATATATATTGTATGTTAATATGTTTGAGTTTTACATGCACAACAAGTATGTTAATATGGTTGAGTTTTGCATGTTAATATGTTAAATTGTTTTATTTGAAATAAGTCAGAATATTCTACATGCAAAGTTCACTCATTGCATTCTCTAATTTAATAGTTTTTGTTCATATTCGGTTATAAAGTTACCGTTAGAGTGTAGTATATTAATTACATAGCATTAATTACATATTACCTATAAGTGCAGTATATTATTACATCTCGGTTTTTGTTTTAAAAGTTAATGAAGTGCAGTAAGTATTCTGCAAAAATGATTACATCATCATTATAGCGGTACTTGTGTAAATTCCTTTGGTTTGAAATTCTTTTTCTTTTCGGAAATCAAGTCACCAAAGTAGAATTTTTGTAACATAATTACATGTTGCATATATTTTATAATAATGATTGCATGTTTGTATATTATTCTTTTGCAATTTGATTTCAAATTTTTAGAAAGTTTGAATTCTTGAAAGAATTGAATTGATAATTTCTATCACTTGTAAATATCCTGCAACAACATCACATGAAACTATACTTGTTGAAATACACTTGTTGTTATTAGTAGGTAACATAATTTCCTGTTTATTATCTTGTCTTCTTATACTATCCATATGAGTGCATGTTTTGTTGTGATTTACACGTGTATGACATTTATTATTGCATGTTCTGATTTCCTGCAATAAAGTGCAGTAAGTTTAAATAGTAAATATATATTGAATTTAATATTGCATGTTCTGTTAATCACATAAGTCTGAAAGGTATTAATATATTATAATATATTATAATATACTATAATGTGTTCATTTTGGCCAGAGTAAATATATACTGAATCAAGATATTTTATACCAAGTATATCGTTGATTCTAATTGTGACTTATATTAAACATAAGTCGGTAGTTCTTATATTGTGTAAATTGAATATTCATATAGGATAACATATATATATTGTGTTCATTTACTTACGTAATTGATGTATACTGGACTTAATAATTAGCAGTTATGTTATATTAGTAGGTTACTTACTATTTATAAATATTGCATGTTAATAGATATATAATATTTTGTTTATATATATTTTGTTATTATATATAAATTACATGTTAAAATTGCATGTATTTCTAATATTGTTTAAATATATACATGTGTAGTATATATAATATTTTGTTTTATGTAAATGTAAAATTGTTTGCATATTAATAGATATTATTCATTATTGTTTTCAAATTCATATAATGATTTATTTTTATTACTAATATATATTATTGTGTTATATATAATTATTATTTCAAAAAACAAATTTGTAAACAAAATTTGTTACATCTTGTCATAAACAGAAATTTGTTTCGCTCATCGATGATAGACTTTATTTGTATAATAGAAATGGCTTCTACAAGCACCATTCTCGCCGTGAGTATGTCTCATGGAGAAAAGCCTAAAAGGTTCAATGGAACTGATTTCAAGCGTTGGCAACAAAAAATGTTATTCTATCTCACAACATTGAATTTGGCTCGGTTTCTACAAGAGGACTGTCCTACTCTTGTTAAAGGGGAAACTGACAAAGAGAAAGTGGCTGCTGTTGATGCATGGAAACATGCAGATTTTATTTGCAGGAACTATGTGATGAATGGATTAGATAATACTTTGTATAATGTGTATTGTACAATCCAAACTGCAAAAGAAGTGTGGGAATCTTTAGACAAGAAATATAAAACTGAAGATGCTGGCATGAAAAAATTCATAGTCGGTAGATTTCTAGTTTATAAAATGGTAGATTCCAAAGCAGTTATCACTCAGATTCAAGAATTACAAGTAATTCTATATGACATTCATTCTGAAGGAATGTCATTAAGTGATTTATTCCAAGTTGCAGCAATGATTGAGAAGCTTCCACCATCATGGAAAGACTTCAAGAATTATCTGAAGCATAAACGCAAAGTAGAGAATGCAAACTACTATCTTCTATGTATGAATTTAAAAGTTCATCGTCTATCTTTTATCCCTGTAATATCAATCAATATATATCGGAATCAAATATTCATCTTTTGCACTATGTGCCAAAGATATTCATCGATTGGTCATGTTCATCTAAACACTGCATTCATCTTTGCACTACGGCCAAAGATATTTATCGAAATCATTCATCTTTGCACTACAAGCCAAAGATATTCAATAATATCATCATTTAAGATCGAGGATGATGAAAATATTTTTAAAGAAACGAATCCAAATTGAAACAAAATGACAAGGATTAAGGATTAAGGATTCAGTACTTTGTTTTATCTATGTCCAAAAATACCTCAAAAATAATCATAGTGGTGTAAAATTCAAGAATGATCAAAACATGGATACAATCAAAGCTAGTATCCACAATAGATATTTTGGGACTAAAAGGAAAATTTTATTTTTCGATGAATAGTCCGTATTCGTGAATAAGATCAGATATCGTGAATAAAGGCAGATATCGTGAATAGTAACTCAGACACCAAAAGTTCTAAATTTGATAAAAACTTCAAATCAATATTTTAGCATAATGATATTGAAGAAATAATATCATTACTGAAAAAAATATCCCTTACCTCACAAAGACAATTTCTTAGTAAAAAACAGGATATAGGCTATGACTTGAACTTGCCGAGTATAGCAATACTCAAAATATACTCAAAATACTCACAAGAATACGCCGATAATATAGAGAGAGAAAATTTGATTTACGGTGTGATTTTCAATTCTAACCTAAGCACCCTATTTATAGGAAAACGCTTAGAACATTCAAAGTAGAAAATTTAATATAATATTAATATATATAAAAATTTTCCCACGCACACTCTTATAAACTGAAATCAGCTCATTTCAACAACCAACCAAGCCCACCAAACATATCAAAAACGTTTTTCTAATTTAAATTATTTTAAACTTCCAAAAGTCAATTATTTCGGAGCTTTGGAACTTCAATAATTCATAATAAATAGCCCTTTTATCAAAAAAATTTGAATCTCGTGAGTTTTTATAGGAAATCCAATTCCCTACAACTTTACAGAAGAAATTTTTTCCAAATTCCAAACAGAAATTGACCGAAATCCACAAACGGGCGATTTTACATGCTATAATCAAATTTCGATCAATAAATGGGATCCATGACATGTTTAACATGTTTTAAACATTTATTGCAACAAAAATACTCTTCCTCCTCAATACTCATATATCCCACATTCGTTGTAAAAATATCACCATTATTATATTATTAAAATAATATATTTAAATGAATTATTTTATCGAGAAAAAGATAAAATATTAATTTTCAACAATTGTCACATTAAAATTTTCTCCATCAATATCCACATAAAATCAATATTTTCCTCATTATATAAATCGATAATTAATTATTCACAAATAATATTACAGAATCACAAGATCTTGCAACCGTGCCGTCCTCAGGAAAGAGGGCTTTCAATAAGAATTTCTCCTTCTTGGTAGCGCAATTAGGTGACCAAACCTCTCCTTAGGCGTAACTTTCTAGACATTGCCAATAATGTTATCTAATAATATTATTAGGATAATATGAATTATTGCTTCGATAATGAAAATCTTTGTGTAATGACAATTATTGAAACAACAACAATATAAAATATCAACGCATCAATTATTAAATCAATAAAATCTTGAATAAGGTAATTATCGTAACCATTATTGAGTAGTGCCTTCTTACGCAAGAATCAATAATTGGTGCAATACCTAGTGTCTTCTTGTGTTTTAACCACCAAAGTATTTTAACAAAGAGATAATCTGTAACAACTAAGCCGTTATTTTTAAACAACTTATATTTGTCGTTTTCTTCATCCAATCGCTTTCAAGTTATGGGGCCCACAAAAGACTGCTAGGTAAATGCACGAATATTTCCGATTGCAAGAATATTCCACAACCAAACGAATATTCCCCTAACAACAATGAATATTTTATAACCACTTGCTTATTTTGAAATATTTGCGTATTTTACCCATAACTATCCACATTAATCAAATCAACCTTACTATTTCAAAATAATAAATAGAGAAAATTAAATTTCATTAATAATAAGTTGGGGTCTTACAACCTCCCTCCTTATGAAATTTCGTCCTCAAAATTGACGACGTGCACGGTGTTTGAAAAGGTGAGGATACCTCGCTTTCATTTCCGCTTTCCAATTCCTGTGTCATTTTCTCTATAGCATGATTCCTCCGTAAAACTTTAACTTGTGGTATGACCTTTACGCGTAGGACATGCTCCTTCCTATCCAAGATTTTGACAGTACCTCCTCATACGTTAAGTCTTGGCTATCTCATGGGGTTCAACTTTCTATAACGTGGTTCGGGTCTTTCACATATTTAGGAAGTACAGATATGTGAAACACATTATGAACACTGAGACATACTCGGAGGTAACGCGAGTACATAGGATACATTTCCTACTCGGTCAAGAATTTGAAATGGACCAATAAATCGTGGATTGAGCTTTCCTTTCTTCCCAAATCTTGTAACTCCCTTCCATGGAGCAACTCGCAACAATACATGTTCCCCTATACTAAATTCCACGTCCTTTCGATGAAGATCCGCGATAACTCTTTTGTCGATCTTGTCTTGCTTTGTATCGTTGTCGAAACATTTGGATCTTTTAGGTGAGTCATACGTACTTAACTCGGGTCCCAACAATGTTGCTTCACCTACCTCATCCCAACATATTGAGAAGCGACACTTTTCGTCCATTTAATGCTTTAAATGGAGCCACACCTATACTTGCTTCGATAACTGTTGTTGTAGGAGAATTCCACCAATGGTAAATACTTATCCCAACCGCCTTGAAGTTCAGGACATAGAGTCTTAATAGATCTTCAAGAGTTTGAATAGTCCTCTCGATTGTTCGTCCGCTTTGAGGATGGTATCTTAGAACTAAATCGCAAATCCGTGTCCATAGCTTTTTGCAAGCTAACTCAAAATCTTGAAGTGAATCTTGGGTCACGATCCAAACTATGGATACAGTGCATGCCATGCAACCTCACAATCTCATTCACGTATATACTAGCAAGACGTTCAAGGGAATAAGTCTCCGTATCGCAAGAAATGAGCGAGACTTTGGTTAATCTATCAACAATAACCCAAATAACATTGATGCCTTTAAGAAACCGTAGGAAGACCGTTAACGAAATCCATGGTAATGTGTTCCCACTTTCATTTCGGAATCTCAAGTGGTTACAACGGACCCTTAGGTACTAGATGCTCCGCCTTTACACGTTGACAAGTTAAACACATTGAGATAAACTTTGCAATCTCTCTCTTCATATTGTTCCATCAAAATGTATGTCGAAGATCATGATACATTTTGGTACTGAAAGTAGTATGCACACAAGCCAATCATGTTTGATGATAAAGCATATACTTTGTAACAATCTTATTCATTTATTAATAAAAAGTATTAATTTATTAAAGGCTTTTAATTATCTACATGATGCTGTTTTATAATATGTGATAAACCCATAGTTTTAAGCAATGCTTTTAGAATAATGATGATGATCATTCTAATGAGATCTAAATTCTTAGAAAGCTTAAAACTAAAATAGTTCCCAATCATTGGATTACTAAATTGGGGATTAGTGAATCCAGGATAGATTGGTACATACGTTGCTTCTGCTCATTGGATGAGGATGATTGATCTCTCGTGATCATTTGTGTGGAGACACTAAAGCAAGTATGTAGGTGCTTATTAGAGAATAAGTTCATCGAAGCGTGGCTCACTAAGGAATACCTAATGGAGTTTTACTTCTTTTCGTCAATAGGAATTCTCAAGTGATAGTAGACAAGTGATCCTTGGACTTGAGATCATCATAGTATCTTGTGTATGATGAGTTATACTTTGACTTATTCCTTAAGACCCTTAGGGTATATCAAAGGGTATGCTTGGGTATAATAAGTTGTACATGGAGATAATATATGATCAATAAAGAATCTACCACTTTATTAAAAGAAGAGAAATGTCCTATGTGATTCGATAAATGACAACCCAAAGAGTCCTTGGTTAAGGAGAATGAAATTAGAAAGGAGTTTCTAATTTGCATTATTTGGAGTCATGTGCATTTAAGGATCGAAATATATATAATTAAATAAAATAAGACTTGACAAGTAATTCCATGTCTTATATTTAATTGGGACATTGTATGGTGGAAGGAATGAATTGTCTGGTAACTATTTACTCAAAGGTTCTTTAATGATTAATGTTGAAATCTATATTATCCGGAAAGTCGTTGATCGCTAGAGAGGCTTATCCCTATTGTAGAATAAATATTATTTATTTAAATAAATTAATTATTTAATTTATTTATTTAAATAAGATTAGAATTGTTCTAATTGATTTATTCACAACCTAGGTTTAATATGGAGAACCTAAAGGGTCACACCATAAAAAAGAAGAATAATTTTTTAAGAAGTTAATGGCATAATCGTAATAATATGTTATGTATATTTAATTTAATCTATGGTGATAGAATAAATTAAATAGCTTAATATTTATTATTTAATATTTTAGAAATATTAAATATAAATTAATAAGAGGAGTCTTATTAATATTATTACAATTATTATTATTTTAATTTCTAAAAGAGTTTAGGAATTAATTTAATAAAAAGTACTCTCATTTATTCCTAATTGGATTAGGAAGGAAAATTAGTTAAAGGAGTTTAATTAATTATCCCTAATAAGATTAGGGAGCTTAATTAATTAAAAGAATTTAATTAATTAAATAAATCCCAATTCCTTAATTGTTAAGGTGGGTTGCCCACATCTATAAATAAGAGGAGTCTTATTATGGGTGAGGTGGTTGTTGACTTTTTACAACATACGTAATTCCAATAGTTGGGAGAGTACTCCTTTCTACATAGAGATAGAAAAACTAGGGTTTAGCCAACCACCCATCTTCTTGAATCTTTATTTTTCCTGGTGGATCACCTCTGAGGCCAAACATATGGGTATTAACGTTGATCAAAGGAAGGAACAAAACCACGGTGGATTCAAGTTGAACGCGAAAGGATTTGGAGGTGAACTTCAGACGAAGAAGCTCGATCTTCAAGGGTATGATTTTATTCTTTATCTTTTCGTTTAATTAATAATTGTGCATAAAGGGTGATCCGTATATGGTTTGTAAATTTTTTAAACTCGATTTTCACGTTTCCGCTTAATTTTGCAATTTGATTGCGTTCTTGAATATTACAAACCCAATGGGTACTTCCAAGATGGATTGCAAATGGTGTATCGTGTGCCTCCATCATAATCTTGTACTTCAAATAAGAGTCGTTAGGGACACAAAGTGCAGAGTGGACTCAAGTATTCCTTCTTCATCAATTTCGCTCGAATAGCACCTTCTTGTACTTTCTTCTTCATAAGCATCATCCCGGGTCGGTGGCTTGAGCAACCTTAACTTTTCTATTAAAGTTGGCTCTGTCGTATACTTGACATCATCGCACTCATTCATTCCTGCATATGATCTTTCTACTCAACGCATCACTACCACTTTCGCTTTTCCAGGATGGTATTGAATAGTGTGGTCGTAATCTTTCAACAACTCAAGCCAACGTCGTTGCTTAGCGTGTTGAGTTCCTTTGCGTGTGAAGAAATATTTGAGGCTTTTATAGTGCGAATATATCTCCACTTTCTCCCCATATAGATAGTGCCTCCATATCTTTAGTAGCGAAAACGATCGCTACTAACTCTAGATCATGAGTAGGATAATTCCTCTCATACTCTTTAAGTTGTCGTGAGGCATAGGCTATGACTTTTCCACGTTGCATGAGAACACATCCTAACCCTTTCGCTCAAGCATCATTTACAGATAACAAATCCATCCGCATGCGGATGGTATTGTTAGAATATATATATATATATATAATTTTTCCTATGCACACTCTTATAAACTGAAATCAGCTCATTTCAACAACCAACCAAGCCCTCCAAACATATCAAAAACATTTTTCTAATTTAAATTATTTTAAACTTTCAAAAATCAATTATTTCGGAGCTTCGGAACTTCAATAATTCATAATAAATAGCCCTTTTATCAGAAAAATTTGAATCTCACGAGTTTTTATAGGAAATCCAATTCTCTACAACTTTACAGAAGAAAGTTTTCCAAATTCCAAACAAAAATTGACCGAAATCCACAAACGGGCAATTTTTTAAAGTTATAATCAAATTTCTATCAATAAATGGGGTCCCATTGAGCATGTTTAACATGTTTTAAACATTTATTGCAACAAAAATACTCTTCCTCCTCGTATACTCATATATCCCACATTCGTTGTAAAAATATCACCATTATTATATTATTAAAATAATATATTTAAATGAATTATTTTATCGGAAAAAGATAAAATATTAATTTTCAACAATTGTCACATTAAAATTTTCTCCATCTATATCCACATAAAATCAATATTTTCCTCATTATATAAATCAATAATTAATTATTCACAAATAATATTACTGAGAATCACAAGATCTTTGTGCCGGTCCTCAGGAAAGAGGGGCTTTCAATAAGAATTTCTCCTTATTGGCCGCAATTAATTAGGTGACCAAACCTCTCCTTAGATGCGAACTTTCTAGACATTGCCAATAATGTTATCTAATAATATTATTAGGATAATATGAATTATTGCTTCGATAATGAAAAAAATCGTAATGACAATTATTAAACAACAAAGAATATAAAATATCAACGCATCAATTATTAAATCAATAAAATATCGAAGCGGTAATTATCGTAACCATTATTGAAAGTGCCTTCTTACGTAAGAATCAATAATTGGTGCAATCTGGTAATCTTCTTGTGTTTTAACCCACCAGAGTATTTTAACAAGATTAATCGGTAACAACTAAGTCGTTATTTTTAAACAACTTATATTTGTCGTTTTTCTTCATCCAATCGCTTTCAGTTATGGGGCCCTAAAAGATCGCATGGTTGTCACGAATATTCTGACAATGAAGAATATTCCACGACCAAACGAATATTCCCAAACAACAATAAATATTTTATAACCACTTGCTTATTTTGAAATATTTGTGTATTTTACCCATAACTATCCACATTAATCAAATCAACCCTTACTATTTCAAAATAATAAATAGAGAAAATTAAATTTCATTAATAATAAGTTGGGGTCTTTCATCTTTGGCCCGTAGTGCAAAGATGTACAGGTGTTAAGATGAACATGACCAACTGATGAATATCTTTGGCCTGTAGTGCAAAGATGTACAGGTGTTGAGATAAATATGTCCGACTGATGAATATCTTTGGCTTGTAGTGCAAAGATGAATATTGATTGATGTTACAGGGATAAAATATTGATGAAGGATTTTTAAATTCATAGATGATAGTAGATTTCATTCTCTACTTAACTCTTCTAATGAATTGTTGTTTCACCGCGATTGTTGATCTAAAACTTGTTGTCATTGTATTCTATCGATTTTTCCACATTGAAGACTAACGATAATTTGTTGTACATTATCTTAGTCATAATATTTTTCTTGGGCTAGTTGAGCTCACCCTTTTCTTTTTGTTAGTTTTTTCTTCTCGGGAGGCGAGAATATAGCGGGAACTAGTGAAAGTGTGGAGTGATGGTTCAAGATAGTTGTTTTAGTAGTCCTCACTATTCTGTAGAATAGTATATCAATAATTGTAATGAGGACTTTATTTAGGTATGGATATTGTCTAAAAGACAATATTTGTATTTAAACTCACAGTATATATGTTGTCGTATTTTGCACGACAAATGTATTAATAAAGTTGTAGTTGTTTCTGTACCATGTATTTGGCGACTCAAAATGGGTTGGATGGAATGGACCTATTTTGGGGGCGTCACATACTCCCTCCGTCCCATAGTTATAGGCTGATTTCTTTTGGCAAATAGTTTAAGAAAATTAGTTCAAGTGACAATTTTAACACACATTTTCCACATATACCCCTTAATATGGAATTAATGAATAAATTAATTACTCCTTACTTATCACATTGGAACTCTTAACTTCATTGATTGTTGGTATAATTGTCTTTTATACACAAAATATGTTAAACTAGTAAAGCCTAAAAAGTTGAATTCTTTTATTGAGAATACAACAACATTAAATGTGGTGATAAAAATAATGACATTGAAGATTGTTTATTCAAAAAAAGAGTAATGGTTGAATATTTATTATAAGGGCATAAAAGTAAAATAATGAACCAACTAAATTTTATAAATAGTAAGTAGCTTATATATTGGGACATCTCAAAATGAAAAATCAGCTTATAACTATAGGACGGGGGGAATATTTTATAGTCTCTGTTATAGTGTTTACATATATACAAACACAACAAAATTAACACAAGGATATAATAATAGTATATATGTTTAAAACTAGATATCTTTTAATTTTTTAAAATTATAAACTCAATAACAACCTGAAAAATTAGCATTAATCTAGATTTTCTTTTTTCCATTCCTTTTTTTTTTTTTTTTTGGTCCAAAATCCATAAACATTGTGGAAGCATGACAAATAATTAATTATTGATATTTAAAAAATAATTTGTGACATTTTAAATTTAAAATTAACATAATTCACTTAAATTTTCAAATAATTAATTTTGAAAACTAGTACTCATAATTATATTGACATAAACTAAAAATAAATAATTGTCTTTTAATCTTAAAATAAATAATTAATTTTAAATAAAATAATTAGTTTTAAAAATAAAAAAAAAAAAATTAAAATAATAAAATTGAAATAAATATTTGGAATTAATGATTAATAATTAATCATTAATTCCAAATACTTATTTTAATTTTATTATTTTAATTATTTTATTTTAAAATTAAGTATTTTATTTTTATTTTTAAAACTAATTATTTTATTTAAAATTAATTATTTTATTTTATTTAAAATTAATTATTTTTGCCAATTTTTAAGACTAAAAGACAATTTGCACCCCAAACTTGTGTTATAGTTTTAGTCGGTCACTTTTGACCGGTTAAATGAAGAAAGTGTGCGTTTTATTACGTATAATGAAGTTTGAGGTGTACTTAAACACCTTTTTAAGTTTAGGGTGCAAAAATAAATAGACAATAAAATTTAGGGTTCAAAATGTCTTTTAGTCGTTAATTGTGTAAACTAACATAACTTCATTTCATTAGTTAAAAACAGTTGCAAAAACAGAGAATCAATCCCTGCATTAATCTAATCAATGTCTTTCACCTTTCATATTCATAAAAATCAGCTTTTATATGTAGAATTGAAGTTAAGGGGCTACACGGACTAGGATAGAGTGTCGGGTTACACGCGGTATTTTGAAGAGTCCGACACGAATAATTCTCAATTTTGTCATTTTTTACATTAGTGTCCATTATCCATACCCTTATCTAAATGTTAAGTGTCAAACTTAAGTACTTTAGGATAAGTTTAAGAATCCGTGTAACAGAGCATGGGGGTGATATTTAACAGGAATTTCCCAGCTAAGTGAATTTCCCAGACAAGGTAGTCCAGTGTCTCTCTGGTAAGAGATAAAAGAAAGGAATGAAGATAAAATGTGTTGGTAATATAACCCTCCATGCCACACTCTTTCCAAATTCTCATTCACATTCTTCATGCGAATGATGTTAAAAACTAAAGAACATAATGCAAGATGCAAAGCTGTGCAATAAATTATCCGCCAGCAACAAGACAGACCAAACAAAATAACCAACGTGTTCAAGTACCGTATCAAATTAATATTGATAGATGCATTTAGGAAGAATGGCAAACACTTGCAGGCAAGAATATACTATTAATATGGCCCCACTGGACTTAGGCATCCTATGCATGTACATGATATACATGTAAATTCCAAAATATAGATAAACCCACAGCCATCTTATTTTTAAAAAAAATGAGGATATCCCTCAACCCCTTGTAGAATAGCCAAGTTTGAACCTTGGGGATCCTCCAAATGAGGTTTTAAGGGTTCATCTTGTACCTTGTGGCTTATATATATAGATTAGATTATTTAAATTACTTTCCACAGTTAAGGCAATACACCATAAGTCATGTTACAAAATCAAGACTGCATAGTAAAAACAAAAGAAAAAGATAAAAGCAGGTCTAAACAGTTTTCATCACATACAAAAGCCCAAACCTCAAATTGCTTCAGCATTGTAGAACCAAATCTCACATACCATGAGATACAATCAATGAAGACATAGCTCCTATCAGGTTTCAACATTTCAGCTCTCCACTCAACAATGTTCCATGGGTTTATGGTATGATGTCAATTCCATAACCATATTCATGCCCCAATTGTATAGCTAAAGCTAAGCTAATCAATAAAGAGAATCTATATAGAATACTACCATATTCATGTGGAACAGAAGGGTGCCAAACTTGGTAGTAAATAAGATTTGTAAAATAAAGCAGAGGTGTAATAATCTTCAACAAAAAAAATCAAGAAAGTAAATTGAACCATCAATTAAGAATCCTGAAGAAATCTGGCAAAGAATTTACAAATATCATGCATGTAACTGTTACAATGTCATGTTAATATCAACAACAGTGTTGACCTCAATCTGCCATAGCGCCACATATTGATACATAAACTTTCCCCATTTCTTTTAACATACAGCATCCTAATTTCTGTCCTCGTTGCAAATCCGAAGGTCATCCAACCAGCTGAATTCACCCAAGATAGACCCGTGGTTATCAATAATCACCGGACCAACTCTCAGTAGAAAATCATCATCTTTACAACTTGAAGATGGTAAAACTTCCCCAATTAAGGAACCTGCACTATTGTTTCCTTCCTCATTCACAGCTTCAGCGCTTTTTCCAAGCACCGAGGAAAAAGACTCGGTCACTGATTCACTTCCAGATTCATTGGCACCACCAATACCCAGTTGGGTTTTCAGTAAATTCTGAGAGGCAGCCGCAAGTTCTTCACTGTAAACAGGCTTCCTAATTTGGGGGACAATTTCCTCATAAGAAACAGATTCTCATGTGGCTAGTTCATCATAAACATCAGACAGTACTGAAGGAGACTCATTCAGTGATTCTCTTTTTGACTCCTTAGCCCTAATACCCATCTGGGTTTTAACCCGATTCTCATAATCACCCACAATTTCTTTACAGTAAACAGGATTTTTCTTTAACTGGGTTTCAATTTCTTCACCAAAAACATTAATGGGTTTGTTTCTTTTTCTGTGGGAAGCAACCATAACCATACCTCCTTCTAAAGTAGTTTTAACCCAATTCTCATAAGCACCGACAATTTCTTCATTATAAACAGGATTTTTAATTTCTTCAAGAAAAAATTCAATGGGTTTGTTTCTTTTTTTGTGGGAAGAAGAAACCATACCTCTTTTACTTGCATCCAATTCCTTCTTCTTGGCAGCATCCAATTCCTTCTTCTTGGCAAGATAAACCGCGGAGGCTTCCTCGGGAGTTCGGAAAGTGCCCAGCCAAATCCTGCGATTGTTGGGTCCATCCTTAATCGTAGAAGTCCACCTGCCCGACTTTCTCCGATGAGCCCCTGGGTATGGATTTGATTTTGTTGAGGTCATGTTCTTGAGATTCAGATGAATTTCACGGACAATACGTTTTGATGAAGTATTTTTTTCATCGAAAGAAGAATCATCGGTGGTATCTGGGTCGGAGCATATGATTCTGATGGTTTTCAAGCTCTCTCCTCATTCTTACCAGTTACAGTAATTATGCTCCCCTCTCTCATCCCTGCTACTGTTTTGCAGCCCATATTTAAATTTTAGAGAATACTGGCAATATTTTTGCACTTCAAACCGAAAAAAGTGTTGAAGTACACTTCAAACTTCAATTTACTTAACAAAAGGCACAATTGAATCACTTAACCGGTCAAAAATGACCGGCTAAAGCTGTAATGTTTATAACAGAGGGGTAAAGTTGGTAGTTCTCCATTTCCAACTAAAGACCTTCCTCTCTACATCAAACTAACAATGTCTTGAAGTATACTGTAAGTTACCAAAATTAGCAACTCCCTCTTTCTCTCTCCAAATCTAAAAACTGCCCTGAACTGCAAATTTCATCATCAATGGCGTAAAGCAAAATCTATAATCACTAAAATCCTTGCGTGCCCGAAACAATCAGTCATTTGGGTTGCCTCAAAATCTAAATACTTCATATCTTATATCAACTTTTTTAGGAATTTTGATTTAAAGAGTGAAGAAGAGTGAGAGTGATTTTGGAGAGAGAAAATAGAAAGAGTGGTATGTGTATGAAGACAAAGAGAAGGAGAGAGTGGTGTGTTCTGTTTTTGTTCCTAAATTAATATCTTTTAAGTAGCCCAGAAAATAAGAATTTTGAGTAACCTCGATGCTAAATTGTCTCTCCTAAGTATGGAACCGTACCGTCCCCTCAGAGTAGCTCTTGTGGCGGGGTTCGTCTGAGAATTGCTAGTTGCAAACCACGTGGATTCTGAAATTCGCACCTTCATCAAATGCGATGGCGTCTCCCCATTTACTAAATATAATTGTGGGGTATGTATAGTGAAAGAGTGAAATGACGTGGCAAGTTAAATACCAACTTTAGCAGCAGGACTAACCTTCTCTCCAAAAAAGATTTTGGGCCATCTCCAACTCACCTTCTCTGCAACAAGCAGCAACACAGCGAGATAACTAACACTGTCGGGAACCACACCGGCTAGACCCATTCGCTCAAAAAGTTCAAGTGCTTTAACTCCATCTCCTTGCATTACCAATGCCATAATCATAGTGTTCCATGCGACAAGACTCTTTTTACAACTCATATTACTAAAAACCCAAAAAGCTTTATCCACAAGCCCACATTTTGCATACATATCTATAACAAAGATTACACTTGGACATTATAATTTAGTTTCTCACATATTATATAATTATAAACTTTTTTCTCCTCTTGTCCAAAGACCTAATCTAGCTGCGAAAGTGCAGACAGAGCTCAAGCATAAGTAACCTCACTCGGCTTCAAATTCATTAAGCATTACGGTGATCAGTAAACTCATCAATTTAAACTTCATCTCTCTTCGATCGCATTTCAAGAAACAATTTAACCACCTCACTCTCACACCAATCGAATTTACATACCCGGATAACATTGAATCAGAGGTGACTAAATCTTTAACTTAGGAGTTGCATTAAAGAGAGCTTGTGCTTGTGTAAAATTTTGAGCTTTAATGTATGCCAAAATAATGGTATTCCAAGTGAATACATTTCGATTCGAGCATTTCATCGAACATCGTGATATATAGCGACTTCATTTGGGCAAATTGATCACTTACTTTTTAATCGTGCGTTAATTGCGAACATTTCCTTCAAACTCATTCGTCGGAGATCTAAGAACTTTAATTTGGGTAATTCAAGTAAGGGAATTCTGCGTGAACTGTTATTCTTGACGTCCGGTCAGAGTATAAAATTCTTAAGTCCTTGAACTTCACAGGAATAGTACTACACAGAACCTATTGGAATTGATATGAAACAATGCGAGATCCAAGTGAAAAGCCCAAGTTCCTCTGGCAAATACCCAAAGAATGTCGTCGTGATTGAGGTCGTCTCTACCACAAGATCAATCGGAAGATTGTATTTGTATACAAATTTGTCATTGCTTGATGTAAAGGGTTTTTGGCGTCGGTGAGGGGCCATTGGTAATGCTTTCAGCTTGAAGGAAGAAGAAACAAAACAAAGTGAAGTTGGTAAGGAGAGAGAATGAGAAGAAACTCTCTACTGAACTGCTCTTCTTCTTCATCTCACACTAGTTAGGACTTAAAAGACTTAAACACCCCTCCAGATCCACACGTGTGACTTAGTCGGTCATTTTTGACCGGTTAACAATTGAAAGTGTGCTTTTTGTTAAGTAAATTGAAATTTGGGGTGTACTTAGACACCTTTTTCGATTTGGGGTGCAAAAATCAACAGTGGTATAAAGTTTGGGGTGCACATTGTCTTTTAGTCAT
This sequence comes from Panax quinquefolius, assembly GCA_020205615.1. NCBI lineage: Eukaryota > Viridiplantae > Streptophyta > Magnoliopsida > Apiales > Araliaceae > Panax > Panax quinquefolius. The sequence goes on from CM035163.1 coordinate 52,943,913, forward strand.
ATTTTCTCTTCTTAAACTCTTTAAGATTTAGGGTTTTAAGGGGAGTGTATTTAATTAAGATTTTTAAAGATTTTTTTTAAGTGACATATTTTTGTAGAATTTGTGGGATTTTAATGACTTTCAAAGACTTTAACACTCTGTTTCTGAGTTTTGAACAGAAAAGAAAAGAATAGAAAATTTAAATTAGAACAGAAAAGAAAAGAATAGAAAACTTGAAGTTTTCCTTTGTGTTGTTTCTGAGTTTTTAATAGAAAAGAATAGAAAATTTAAAATTGAGGACATGAGTTGTAACTTAAAATTTATTATATTAAAAGTTGAGGATAATATGGGAATTATAAAAATATTACTTATTCCAATTTCTTTTCCGTCCAAATCAGGACAATTTTGGACGAAAAACTTTGGCAGGAAAAGTGGCCAAGTTTTCTATTCATTTCTTTTCTTTTCCGTTTATTAAAAAACTCAGAAACATAAGAATTGGAAAGAAAACTTAATTTTTCTGTCCATTTCTTTTCTTTTCTGTCCATTTTAAAACTCAGAAACAGAGCATAAAGATTTTTTTTAAATGACTTTTATAGACTATGAAATAAGTAACAGACTTTTATAAACTTTTTATCAAGACTGTGATGAACTTTTGTATACTTCTAATATCTCTTGCAACTTATATTAATTGTTAATTAGTCCATGTGTACAACATCTCTTTCTTTTTTCATGAACTAGAGTAAAATCTCATTATATTATTGTGACGCCCCCAAAATAGGTATACATCACCTATTCTGAGTCGCCAAATACATGGTACAGAATGCAAATACAATCTTAAATATACAACATAAACTGTGAGTTTTAATACAAACATTGTCTTCTAGACAGTATTAAAACTCAAAATAAGTCCTCAATACATTTATTAACACACTATTTCACAGAATAGTGAGGACTACTAATGTTATCCTCTGGACCATTATTTCGTTCCCCGACTTGTTCCAGCTATATTCTCATTTCCTGAAGAGAACAGTGAAAGAAAGGGTGAGCTCAACTAGCTCAGTAAGAAATATTATGACTAAGATAATGCAGAATAAATTATTATTAGTCTTCAACAATGTTAAACTGATAAAAATAATAGATATCAAGTTTAACTGCAACGGAACAAGCAATCCATTAAAAGAGTCAAGTAGAGAATAAAATCTACTATCTTTTATGATTTAAAAAGTTTTTCATCACTTTTATCGCTGAGACTCAGCTTAATAATTAATCCACATCATCGAATCACCCTTGCACTACGGTCAAGGATATTCTTTAGTATCACGACCACAAATTTTCCATGCACTACGGGCCAATGATATTCGTGTATTCATTAATGGTCATAATCATGCCAATAACTGTTCATCAATGCACTACGAGCCAATGAGGACTTTTATCACATCATTTGTAATATTACGGTCATGATTACATCGAATAATCCCTGGTTATAATCATACCAAGTCCATCTATACACTACAGGCCACATATGACTTTCAAAAAAAATATAAACAAGAGGATGATGACAATGATATAAGAATTCAATAAAACAAGTTCACGAATTAATTTATTCAGGAACTAATAACGTCTAAATTATCAACATGATACTTCTTTGTAGAGAAAAATTCAAGAATGCTCAGAAGAATATTTCCATGAAAAGATACTGGATGAAGCGCAAATATCAAGGATATTCCACTAATTTCATGGAATATAGAAGTCAAAACTTTAAACAACTGAGTATAATAAAGAATGGAATAACAAAAGAAATCACCATGCATGCAGTACTTCGCATAGACAGGTTATTCTAACAGAATAATAAATAACGGAACCAGTCAAAGAAATTACATGCAAGCGAGGATGTTCCAACAGAATAATAAAGAATGGAATAACAACAAAAATCACCATGCATGTGGTACTTCGCATAGACAGGTTATTCCAACAGAATACTAAATAACGGAACTAGGTCAGGCATAATACGCACCGACAGTGTAAGACCCCAACTTATTATTTAATGAAACTAAATTTCCTCTATTTATTATCTTGAAATAGTAAGGGTTGATTTGATTAATGTGGTAAGTTATGGGTAAAATGCGCAATTATTTCAAACAAGCAAGTGGTTTTAAAATATTCATTGTTGACGGGGAATATTCGTTTGGTTGAGGAATATATTTCTTTGTCGGGGAATATTAAATGCTGACAAGCGACCTGTGGGCCCCATGTGAAGCGATTGGATGAAGAAAGCGACAAGAATAAGTTGATTATAAATAATTGGTATGTAGTTATTACAATTATCTTGTTGGAATACCGGTGTTTAAAAACACGATTACACTGCGGTATTACACTGTGTGACGACCCCAAAATAGGTATACATCACCCATTACGAGTTGTCAATACATGTGCGAAACAACTACAACTTTATTATTACAACGAGTAAAGCGTGAGTTTAAATACAAATATTATCTTCTAGACAATATTTATACTCAAATAAATCCTCATCACATTTATTGATACATTATTTTACAAAAATGGTGAGGACTACTAAACAATCCTTTCTAAAACCTTCATTCCATACCCAGGCTGCGTACTACATTTATATTCTCGCCTCACGAGAAGAATGGAACAAAAAGGAAAAGGGTGAGCTCAACTAGCTCGATAAAGAATATTATGACTAAGATAATATCTGACAAATTATCGTTAGTCTTCAAGGGAAAAATTTAATAGAATCTGATAGACAACAAGTTTGAGATCAATATTATTGGTGAAATAATAATTCATAGAAGAGTTACGTAGAGAATGAAATCTACTATAATCTATGAATTTAACGGTCCTCATCAATATTTTATCCTGTAACATCAATCGATATTCATCTCAAATCAAACATTCATCTTTTTACTTCTGAGCCAAAGATATTCATTAATCGGTCATGTTCATCTCAACACTTTGTTCATCTTTGCACTTCTGGGCCAAAGATATTCATCGATTAAGTCGTATTCATTTAAACACTGTTCATCTTTGCACTACAGCCAAAGATATTCTTGAAATCATTCATCTTTGCACTACTGGGCGAAGATATTCAATAATATCATCATTTAAGGCGAGGATGATGATGAAAATATTTTTAAAAAGCGAATCCGGTGAAACAAAATGACAAGGATTAAGGATTAAGGATTAGTACTTTGTTTTATCCATGTCAACAATACCTCAAAAATAATCATAGTGGTGTAAAATTGAGAATGATCAAAACATGGATCTGATCAAAGCTAGTATCCAAAATAGATATTTTAGACGAAAAGAAGAAATTTTATTTTTCGATGAATAGTCTTAGTATATCGTGAATAGTCTTAGTATCGTGAATAGTGCCGATATCGTGAATAGTAACTCAAACACCAAAAGATAGAAATTCTGAAAAAAAAAAAAAATATTTTCGCGCTTCATGAATAGTACTCGTGAATAGTAACTTCGTGAATAGTAACTCATGAATAGTAACTTCGTGAATAGTAACTTATAAATAGTAACCCCCGACATGAAAAAGTTCCAAATTTGATAAAAACTTCAGATCGACATTTGGTATAATGATATTGAAGAAATAATATCATTCTGAAAAAAATAATATCCTTACCTCAAAGAATCGATTGCCGGAAGGAAAGGTCGGAGTGATCTTTGAATGAAACTTATCTTGAGCAATGACAACTCTCAAAGTATCTAAATACTCACAAAATACGCTCGATAATATAGAGAGAAAGAGAAAACTTTGTTTACGGTGTGATTTTCAATTCTAACTTAGCCCTCTATTTATAGGAAAATGTTAAGCAAAAGCGGACTTGACACTGCTACACGATGGCTTTACACGCTACTATTGCCACCCACCACATTTGAAATAAAATTCAGCACATTTCTTCACCAACCACAAGTGGGGCCCACTCAATTCTAGAATTTTCCACCAAAATCAATTATAAACCTAATTTAGAATCAATCACCTCTTAAAATTCATAACAAATCATTCGTTCTTTTTAACGGTTCAAAATTTGTGGACATATACTCAACTTATGTATGTATAACATATCCAAAAATTACAACGATCAATGGTCGGATTAAATATTATAACTCATACAATAAAGCTATAATAACACAGGATTTGATCTTTTAATACCTCGATCAAACAAAATACAAATAAAACATCTCAAACATTAATTCCTTCATTAATAACCACATAAATAAATCCATCATTTATATCCACATAAAATAAATATTTCTTTATCATATGAATCAATAATTAATTATTCACAAATAATATTACGAGAATCCTGATTAATTATGACGGTAGTTCGAGGAAGAGGGCTTTCAGATAAGGATTTCTCCTTCTTGACGGCATGATTAGGTGACCAAACCTCTCCTTGTGAGAACTTTCTAGACATTGCCAATAATGCTATCTAATAATATTATTCAAATAATATGAATTATTGATCGATAATGGAGATAATAATGCGGTGACAATTATTGAACAAGCAATGATAATATAAAATATCATCAATGACAATTATTGAATCAATAAAATAAAATATTGAGCGGTAACTCTTGTGAAAATTATTGAGTAGTGCCTTCTTACGTAAGGATCGATAATTCAACAATTACATGTGCAATCTGGTGTCTTCTTTGTGCGACCCCAGCGTATTCATCGTATTTTAACCACCGGGTATTCAGTGAGATACTTGAATAACAACTTCGTAGTTATTTTTAACCAACTTATATTTGTCGTTTTCTTCATCCAATCGCTTTTAGTTATGGGGCATTTGCATTGGGCTTGGCAAGTAAATACGAATATTCCCGAAGCGATCTGAATATTCCACGACCAAACGAATATTCCCAGACAAAAATGAATATTTTATAACCACTTGCTTATTTTGAAATATTTGCGTATTTAACCCATAACTATCCACATTAATCAAATCAACCCTTACTATTTCAAAATAATAAATAAAGGAAATTCCTTTTTATTTAAAAAATTTGAGGGGTCTTACTGACCTCCCCTCCTTATGAAATTTCGTCCTCGAAATTGGCGTCGACGTACTGCAGTGTTTGAAAAGGTGAGGATACCTCGCTTTCGTTTTCCGTTTCAATTTCGGTCATTTCCTCTATAGCATGATTCCTCCACAAAACTTTAACTTGTGGTATGACCTTTCTTAGCGTAGGACATGCTCCTTCCTTCTATCCAAGATCTTGATAGGTGTACCTCCTCATACGTTAAGTCTTGGCTATCTCGTGGGTTCTAACTTTCGATAGCGTGGTTGGGTCTTTCACATATTTGAAATACGGATATATGAAACACATTATGAACACGAGACATACTCGGAGGTAACTTGCAAGTCTATAGGCTACATTTCCTACTCGGTCGAGAATTTGAAATGGACCGATAAATCGTGGATTGAGCTTTCCTCTCTTCCCAAATCTTGTAACTCCCTTCCGTGGAATGACTCGTAACAATACATGATCCCTACATTAAATTCCCGTCCTTTCGATGAAGATCCGCATAACTCTTTTTGTCGATCTTGTCTTGGTTTGTATCGTTGTCGAATCATTTGGATCTTTTCGGTAGTCATATACGTCTTAACTTTCGGGTCCCAACAATGTTGCTTCACCCACCTCATCCCAACATATTGGAAGCGACATTTTCGTCCATATAATGCTTGAATGGAGCCACACTATACTTGCACGATAAGCTTTGTTGTTGTAGGAGAATTCCACTGATGGTAAATACTTATCAACTACCCTTGAAGTCAGGACCACGAGTCTTAATAAATCTTCAAGAGTTTGAATAGTCCTCTCGATTGTCCGTCTGGTTTGGGGATGGTATGCGAACTAAATCGCAAATCCGTGCCCATAGCTTTTTGCAAGCTAACCCAAAATCTTGAAGTGAATCTTGGGTCACGATCCGAAACTATGGATACTGAGGCATGCCATACAACCTCACAATCTCATTTACGTACATACTAGCAAGGCGTTCAAGTGAATAAGTCTCCGTATCGGCAAGAAATGGCGAGACTTGGTTAATCTATCAACAATAACCCAAATAGCATTGATGCCTTGAGAAAGCGAAGTAGGAAGACGTGTAACGAAATCCATGGTAATGTGTTCCCACTTCCATTAGGAATCTCAAGTGGTTGCAAGCGGACCCTTAGGTACTAGATGCTCGCCTTTACACGTTAGCAAGTTAAACACATCGAGATAAACTTTGCAATCTCTCTCTTCATATTATTCCACCAAAATGTATGTCGAAGATCACGATACATTTTAGTACTTCGAGGATGGATTGCAAATGGTGTATTGTGTGCCTCCATCATAATCTTGTACTTCAAATCCAGTCGTTAGGAACACAAAGTCTAGAGTGGACTCAAAGTATTCCTTCTTCATCAATTCTCGCTTAGGAATAGCTCCTTCTTGTACTTTCTTCTTCATACATATCGGCTCAAGATTCGGTGGCTTGAGCGACCTTAACTTTTTCTATTAAAGTTGGCTCTGTCGTATACTTGACATCATCGCTTTTCGTTCCGCATATGATCTTCTACTCAATCGTCGTCATTACCACGTTAAACTTTACCGGGATGGTATTGAATAGTGTGGTCGTAGTCTTTTCAATAGCTCGAGCCAGCGTCATTTGCCGCATGTTGAGTTCTTTTGAGTGAAGAAATATTTAAGGCTTTTATGGTGCGAATATATCTCCACTTTCTCCCCATATAGATAGTGCCTCCATATTTTTTAGCGAAAGCGCATTGCTTTGCTTGACTCTAGATCATGAGTAGGATAATTCCTCTCATATTCTTTAAGTTGTCGCGAGGCATAAGCTATGACTTTCCCACGTTGCATGAGAACACATCCTAACCCTTTGCTAAAGCATCATTTGTAGATAACAAATCCATCAAGAACCGGATGGTATTGTTAGAAACAGTCTTAGAAATAAGTCTCTCTTAAGCTCTTGGAAACTTTTCTCGCATTCTTCGCTCCAAGCGAATTTTGTATCCTTTAGGAGTTAGGTGAGTTAATGGAGTAGCGATTAGAAAACCCCTTCCACGAATCTCCGATAATAACCAATTAAGCCCAAAAAGCTTCGTACTTGATCACAAACTTGGTTGCTCCCAACTTTGTATTGCTTGATCTTGGCCGGATCAGCAGATACTCCATGTTTTGACACCACATGCCCAAGAAATGCTACTTCCTCAAGCGAACTCGCATTTCTTCAATTTGGCATATAGTTGGTTTTCACGAAGCCTTTGGAGTACCGACTTCAAATGGTGCTCATGATCTTCACGACTTTTGGAATATATAAGGATGTCATCAATAAAAACAACAACGGCCGATCAAATATTCCTTGAATACTCGGTTCATCATATCCATGAAAGCCGCGAGGAGCATTAGTTAGTCAGAAAGACATGACTAAAAATTCATAATGCCCATCTGGGAGTTACGAAGGCGGTCTTTGGAATATCCTCGGTTCTAATTTTCGGTGATGATATCGAGCGAAGATCGATTTTGAAAAGAATTGTGCCCCCTTGCATTGGTCAAACAAGTCATCAATACGAGGTGAGGATACCTATTCTTGATGGTGACATGGTTCGATTCCCGATAGTCAATACAAAAGTCGCATACTCCGTCTTTCTTTTTACAAATAAAGCAGAGCACCCCGAGGAGATGTCTTAGGGCCGAATGAAACCGATGTCCAACAATTCACGTAGTTGGACCTTTAACTCTGAAGTTCAATAGGAGCCATTCGATATGGGGTTTTAGAAATGGGCTTTGTGCGAGTTCAAGATCAATAAAGAATTCAACTTCACGTTACGGGGTAGGCCGGGAAGTTCTTTGAAATCGTCGGGAAAGTCGATAACAACGGGAATATTATTCAAATTTGGCGTGTCTTTATTCAAATCCATAACATGGGCTAAGAAAGCTTGACATCCGTTTTTCAATAAGCGAATAGCTTTATGATTAGATATGAGCGGTGATTGATTTTAATGGTTTAGTTGCTTGAATTAAATACAATGGGTTGGTTAGGAATATGAAAACTAACAACCTTACGAAAACAATCAATTTTGGCATGATGAGTAGTTAACGATCAATCCTAAAATCACATCAAAAGCAAGTATCTTTAAAGAGATAAGGTCGGCGGGTAAGGTGATGGTGCCAACTTGAATCAAACAAAATTTATAAGCAGTGGATGTGATGAAAGTTTCTCTAGCGGAGTTTCCACGAGATAGGTCAAAGTCTAATTTCTCGAGTCGAGTTTAAGCGTTGAGCACCTGGCGGGAGAGATAAATGAATGGGTAGCACCGGTATGAGTAAGGTATAAACTTTGAGAATTTATAAATAGCTTACCGTGATCACCTCGTTTGGGTTCCTCGCATTATGACCCGATCACTGACAAAAGCGCTCTTCCGGAATCGTTGACTTTGACTTTTACGGGGCGATCTTTTGAGTCACCGTCCCCATTGAACTAGGTTTTCACTCTGCGTCTGATCTCGGCGATATGTCCTTCCTCCACAACTATAGCATACCTTGATTTGTTGTGGGCGGTTTTGGTGATATGTCCCTCTTTTCGCATTTGTAGTATATATGGGTGGTGGTTCTCCTCCCTTAGAACCGATTCTTTCTTAAGCCTTTATCGTCTTCACATAGTCGTTGTTAAATCTCCTCTTTTAAAATCTCCTCGACTCGCTTCTTACATTTTCATGACCATGATTACCACGAGTGGTTACCATTTACTGTCCGTCTGTTTCTTTCTCATGAGTTATCATTATTCATTATTTGCTATCTACAGTACGATCCTAGTTATGGTCCTCGGTTGGTAGTACTCGTTATCTCGCTCTAATAATTGAGCCTATTTTACAACATCTCGAATAAAGAGAAAGTTTATGAGAAATGAGATCTTGGCGTATCTTGGGGTTTCAAACCTCTAAGAAACATCCGCGTCATCGTTCCTCATTCTCCACCAAATGAGGTCTGCAAACACGGATAACTCTGCAAACTTTGCCTCGTCTTTGAGAGACCGTCGTGTTGTTTTGCTCTAATCGATGAACTCCACTTCCTTCATATAGCCGAACACTTTCGGAAAGTATTTGTCATTAAATAGTCTCTGAAAGCGTCTCCCGAGACATCTTTGAGTGCGGTGGATGGAGTGCGCTTCCTGAGACTCCCACCGATGTCTGCCTGCCACGGAACATAAAGGTGGCGAATGGAACCTTCTGTTCCTCCGTGCATCCCAAGACATCGAATATCTTGGTAATTTGTTTGACCCGTGTTTCCGCCGTGATCGGATCTGGCTTTCCCTTAAATTACGGTGGTCCTGACTCTTTGAAGCTGCTTGCATTTGTGACAACCCGTGAATTGCTATCATTTCCTCTCGTATTTTGAACACGAGTCTCCCTCGTCGATTTTGCATGAGCTGCAAAAGGCTTCTAAACATCCCTCGTTCATCATCGCTTTCGGTGGTGTTGTTCGCGGGAGGAACATTGCCGACTGTTGCACGTTCTCCTCGTTGGTAAATCTGAGGCATCTCCACGGTCTCATTTACTCCTTTATTAATATTCTCGATCGACATTCTCAAATCTTGTCATAAAACAAGGGTTAATTAAGGAAATCAATATATCACATAATATCCCTATATCTTGACCAACTAACAAAATAAGCTTAGGTAGGACACCTTTAGCGAAGGATTTACTCGTCTCTCCCTCCTAGTTCTATTCCCGATCTCATGGAGATCATATCCTAAGCTCGATACCAATTTGTGGCGACCCCAAAATAGGTATACATCACCCATTACGAGTTGTCGATACATGAGTGCGAAACAACTACAACTTTATTATTACAACAAATAAAGCTGTGAGTTTAAATACAAATATTATCTTACAGACAATATTTATACTCAAATAAATCCTCATCACATTTATTGATACATTATTTTACAAAAATGGTGAGGACTACTAAACAATCCTTTCTAAAACCTTCATTCCATACCAGAGGCTCGTGCTCCATTTATATTCTCGCCTCACGAGAAGAATGGAACAAAAAGGAAAAGGGTGAGCTCAACTATTTCGATAAAGAATATTATGACTAAGATAATATACAACAAATTATCGTTAGTCTTCACGAGGAAAAATTTAATAGAATCTGATAGACAACAAGTTTCGGATCAATATTCGCGGCGTGAAATAATAATTTCATAGAAGAGTTACGTAGAGAATGAAATCTACTATAATCTATGAATTTAACGGTCCTCATCAATATTTTATCCCTATAACATCAATCGATATTCATCTCAAATCAAACATTCATCTTTTACTTCTGGGCCAAAGATATTCATTAATCGGTCGTGTTCATCTCAACTTTTGTTCATCTTTGCACTTCAGGCCAAAGATATTCATCGATTAGTCGTATTCATTTAAACACTGTTCATCTTTTGCACTTCTGGGCCAAAGATATTCTTGAAATCATTCATCTTTTTTACTGAGGCCGAAGATATTCAATAATATCATCATTTTAAGGAGAGGATGATGAAAAATATTTTTAAAAAGCGAATCCGGTGAAACAAAATGACAAGGATTAAGGATTAAGGATTAGTACTTTGTTTTATCCATGTCAACAATACCTCAAAAAATAATCGTAGTGGTGTAAAATTGAGAATGATCAAAACATGGATACAATCAAAGCTAGTATCCAAAATAGATATTTTAGAAAAAGAAGAAATTTTTTTTTTCGATGAATGATGTATCGTGAATAGTCTTGAGTATCGTGAATAGTGCCGTATCGTGAATAGTAACTCAGACACCAAAAGATAGAAATTCCACAAAAAAACATTTTCACGCTTCATGAATAGTACTCGTGAATAGTAACTTCGTGAATAGTAACTCATGAATAGTAACTCGTGAATAGTAACTTATGAATAGTAACCAGACATGAAAAAATTCCAAATTTGATAAAAACTTGGATCGACATTTTGACGATAATGATATTGAAGAAATAATATCATTCTGAAAAAAATAATATCCCTTACCTCAAAGAATCGGTACCGGAAGGAAAGGTCGGAAGTGATCTTTGAATGAAACTTATCTTTGACAACAACTCTCAAAGTATCTAAATACTCACAAAATCGCTCGATAATATAGAGAGAAGAGAAAACTTTGTTTACGGTGTGATTTTCAATTCTAACTTAGCCCTCTATTTATAGGAAAATGTTAGCCTTGCAAAAGCAGACTTGACTTTACTACTACTGATGGCTTTACACGCTACTATTGCCACCCACCACATTTGAAATAAAATTCAGCACATTTCTTCACCAACCACAAGTGGGGCCCACTCAATTCTAGAATTTTCCACCAAAATCAATTATAAACCTAATTTAGAATCAATCACCTCTTAAAATTCATAACAAATCATTCGTTCTTTTTAACGGTTCAAAATTTGTGGACATATACTCAACTTATGTATGTATAACATATATCCAAAATTACAACGATCCAGCGGTCGGATTAAATATTATAACTCACACAATAAAGCTATAATAACACCGATTTGATCTTTTAATACCTCGATCAGGCAAAATACAAATAAAACATCTCAAAGCATTAATTCCTTCATTAATAACCACATAAATAAATCCATCATTTATATCCACATAAAATAAATATTTCTTTATCATATGAATCAATAATTAATTATTCACAAATAATATTCGAGAATCACAATTATAATGACGGTAGTTCCGGAAAGGGGGCTTTCAGATAAGGATTTCTCCTTCTTGGGCCTTGATTAGGTGACCAAACCTCTCCTTGTGAGAACTTTCTAGACATTGCCAATAATGCTATCTAATAATATTATTCAAATAATATGAATTATTGATCGATAATGGAGATAATAATGCGGTGACAATTATTGAGCAATGATAATATAAAATATCAACGCAGACAATTATTGAATCAATAAAATAAAATATTGAGCGATAACTCTTGTGAAAATTATTGAGTAGTGCCTTCTTACGTAAGGATCGATAATTCAACAATTACAATATGCAATCTGCAGGTATCTCTTCTTGTGCGACCAGCGTATTCTTGTATTTTAACCACCGGGTATTCCAGCGGTGATTAACTTGGTAACAACTACTGTAGTTTTTTAACCAACTTATATTTGTCGTTTTCTTCATCCAATCGCTTTTTAGTTATGGGGCCCACACATGCATTTCGGCCGTAAATCACGAATATTCCCCACAAGCGATCTGAATATTCCACGACCAAACGAATATTCCAGACAAAAATGAATATTTTATAACCACTTGCTTATTTTGAAATATTTGCGTATTTAACCCTTAACTATCCACATTAATCAAATCAACCCTTACTATTTCAAAATAATAAATAAAGGAAATTCCTTTTTATTTAAAAAAATTTCGGGGTCTTACAACACCAATTATTGATTCTTACGTGTGAAGGCACTACTCAATAATTATTATGATAATTATTGTCAAAGATTTTATTTTATTGATTCAATAATTGATGCGTTGATTATTTATATTATTGTTGTTTTAATAATTGTCATTACGCATATATTTTCTATTATCAGACAATAATTCATATTATCTGAATAATATTATTAGATAACATTATTGGCAAAGTCAGAAAGTTACATACAGGAGAGGTTTGGTCATCTAATTGTATGCGCCAGAAGAGAGAGATCCTTATTGGAAAGCCCCTCTTTCTTAGGGCGCACGGTTGTCGATAATGTGATTACGTAATATTATTTGTGAATAATTAATTATTGATTTATATGAAGAAGAAAATATTGATTTTATGCGAATATTGATAGAGAAAATTTTTTAATGTGACAATTGTTGAAAATTAATATTTTATCTTTTTACGATAAAATAATTCATTTAAATATATTATTTTTACAATGAATGTGAGATATATGAGTATATAAGGAGGAAGAGTATTTTTGAGGCATTAAATGATTAACACATGTTTTTGTGTGTCGGTAGTATTAGGTTTTGTGAAAATCAAAGTAGCAATCAAATTGCAAAATATAAGCGGAAGCGAAATAAAATCGATTTTAAAATTTTTCACAAACCAATTACGGATCATCCTTTATGCATATTATTAATTAAGCGAAGAATAAGAAATTATGAAATCATACCATTGTGAAAGCGAGCTTCCTCGTCAGTGCGAGTTCACCTCCTACTTCTCATGATCTCCTTGAATCTCGGGTTGATTCCTTCCTTTGATCGATGTAAGCCACCCAAGTGTATGGCCTCTATAGGTGATCCACCAAAGAAGAATAATTATCAAGAAGAAGGGATGTTGGCTCAAACCCTAGTTTTCCTATCGTATAAGAAAAAGGCGTCTCTCAAAATCTAGGAATTACATTATATTAGATATCTAATATAAGACTCCTCTTATAAAGATATCATGTAACCTATTTTAATTAAAATAAGGTATTATTTATTTAATTAAACTCTTTTAATTAAATGGGCTCCCTAATCCTATTAGGGGTAATTAATTAAACTCCTTTAACTAATTTTCCTCCTAATCTATTAGGAATAAATGAAAGTACTTATATTAAATTAATTCCTAAACCTTTTAGAAATTAAAATAATAATAATTGTAATAATATTAATAAGACTCCTCTTATTAATTTATATTTAATATTTCTAAAATATTAAATAATAAATATTAAGCTATTTAATTTATTCTATCACCATAGATTAAATTAAATATACTTAACTATATTATTACAATTATGCCATTAACTTCTTAAATAATTATTCTTCCTTTTATGGTGTGACCCTTTAGGTTCTCCATATTAAACAGGTTGTGAATAAATCAATTAGAACAATTCTAATCTCATTTAAATAAATAAATTAAACAAATAATTTATTTAAATAAATAATATTTATTCTCTGATAGGGATAAGCCTCCCTAGCGATCAACGACTTTCCGGATAATATAGATTTCAACATTAATCATAAAAGAACCTTTGAGTAAATAGTTCTTAGTACAATTCAATCCTTCCACCATCTGATGTCCCGATTAAATATAAGACATGGAATTCTTTGTCGAGTCTTATTTTATTTAATTATATGTATTTCGATTCCTAAATGAACAACTCTAATGAATGCAAATTAGAAACTACTTTCTAATTTCATTCCACCTTAACCAAGGATTCACTGGGTTGTTATTTATCGAACCACATAGGACATTTCTCCTTTTACTAGAAGTGGTAGATTCTTTATTGATCATTCATTATCTTCATATATAACTTATTACACCCAAGCATACCCTTTGATATACTCTAAGAGTCTTAAGGAATAAGTCAAAGTGTAATTCATTATATATAAGATACTATGATGATCTCAAGTCTAAAGATCATTTGTACTACTATCACTACAGAATTCTATTGACGGTAAGTAAAACTCCATTAGGTATTCCTTAGCGAGTCACGTTCAATTGAACTTATTCTCTAATAAGCACCTACATACTTGCTTTAGTGTCTCCACACAAATGATCATGAGATCAATCATCCTCATCCGATGAGCAAGCAGCGTATGTACCAATCTATCCGGATTCACTAATCCCCAATTTAGTAATCGATGATTGGAAACTATTTTAGTTTTAAGCTTTCTAAGAATTTAGATCTCATTAGAATGATCATCATCATTATTCTAAAAGCGTTGCTTAAAACTATGGGTTTATCACATATTATTAAAACAATTACCATGTAGATAATAAATGCCTTTAATAAATAATTCTTTTATTAATAAATAAATAAGATTGATTACCAAAGTATATGCTTTATCATCATACATGATTGGCTTGTATGCATAATACTTTCAATCTCCCACTTGCACTAAAGCCGATCGTAGTGGTATCTCATACCCATCTTCTCTAAGTGACGATCAAGCTAGCTTTTGTTGTGTTAACGCTTTAGTAAATGGATCTGCAATATTGTCTTGAGAGTCCACACGCTCAGGGTGGCGTCTCCTCTTTCAATGATCTCTACGATCAAATGAAATCGCCGCAACACGTGTTTGGATTTACGATGAGACACAGGTTTCCTTAGCTTGCAATGCGGCTCGGTGTTGTCACGAGAATAAAAGCCTTTGGTCCTTTAATGCTAGGAACCACACCAAGTTGGTAATGAACTTCTTCATCCAAACGACTTCCTGCGACTTCACTTGCGACTATGTACTACGCCTCTATCCTTTGAATCAACAAGCCATTTCTTTGCTTGGAACTTTTCAACTCATTGCGCCACCGTTTAAGGTAAACACATACCCAAAGCAGTTATTTGTCATCTTGGTCGTTTGAAAACTTGAGTGCGTGAAGCCCTCTGGTTTTAATTCGGACCACCGTAGAAAAGAAATACATCCTTAGTTCTTCTTAAGTACTTTAGGATTTTTCAACGCCTTCCGGTGTTCTTCTCACGGATTCGATGATATCGCTTGTTACACTAAGTGCATGAGCGACATCGGTTTAGTACATATCATACCGTACATGATGGATCCTATTGCTGAAGCATAAGGAATCTTACTCATGCGGTTTCTCTCCTCAGGTTTCTTTGGGGCTTGTTTCTTGGAGAGATGTATTCCATGGCTCATCGGCATGAGACCTCTTTTGGAATCTTCCATGCTAAACCTTTTTAGCATCATGTCGATGTCGTTCCTTGGGATAAGCCAAGCATCCTATTAGATCTATCTCTATAGATCTTTATCCCCAAAATATAGGATGCTTTTCCAAGTCCTTCATGGAGAAGTGTTTAGATAACTTGATTTTAATTGTTTTGCGGCATAGAATATCATTCCCTATCGGTAATATATCATCAACATATAATACAAGGAATGAAACAGTGCTCCCACTAACCTTCTTGTACATACATGGTTCATCCTCATTTTGATAAAATCAAACTTTTGATTGTCTCATCAAAAGCGGATGTTCCACCTACGAGAAGCTTGCTTTAATCCATAAATGGATCGTTGTAGTTTGAGACTTGATTTGTTCCAACCTTTGAAACAAATCCTCTACGGTTGTGTCATATACACATCCTCCTTAAGTTTTCAATTGAGGAAAGCCGTTTTCACGTCCATCTCGCGATTTCGTAGTCGTGGTAAGTAATCGCATAAGCAAAATCCGAATGGACTTGAGCATTACTCTTGGTGAGAAGGTTTAAATCATAGTCAACTCCTTGTCTTTATTTGAAACCTTTTGCAACCCGATCGGGCCTTATAGGTCTCTACCTTGCCGTCTGCTCGGTCTTTCTTTTAAAGACCCATTTACACCCAATAGGCTTAATGCCTTGGTGGTGAGACCAAAGTCCATACTTGGTTCTCATACATGGAGTCCATCTCGGATTTCATGGCTTCTTGCCACTTCTACGAGTCTTTACTACTCATGCTTTGTTAAGTAATTCAATGGATCATCATCATCTATGATCGTACCTCATTGTCATCTTCTATGACAAGTCCATACCTGTCTGGTATCTTTGGTACTCTTCCAGTTCTGAATAGGGTGTGAGTCTGAAGGAATCTCTACTTGGTTAGGTACCTCACTTTGATCTCGTAGTATTTTGTGGTTCTTGAACTTCTTCAAGATATATCTTACTCTCCTTGACCCCTTGAGGATAAACTCCTTTTCAAGAAGGCGGCATGTTTCGCAACAAACACCTTTTGATCGGTTGGATGATAGAAATAATACCCGATGTTTCTTTAGGATATCCCACAAATCTATATTTGTCGGATCTAGTCTGCAACTTATCGTTTTCAAACTTTTTTGACATAAATTTGGACAACCCCAAGTCTTAACATGCTTAAGATTTGGTTTCCTCCTCAATCCATGCTTTCGTATGGGGTCTTGGGGCCATGATTTTGTAGGTACCTTGTTAAGTAGGTATGCGGTAGATTCTAGGGCATATCCCTGAAGGAAGCTGGAAGGTCGGTAAAAAGCTCATCATAGATCGAACCATGTCCAACAATGTTCGATTTCTCCTTTCGAGATACACCATTCATTTGTGGCGTCCACTGGTGGAGTCCATTGTGAGATTATACCATTTTCTTTGAGACAATTGAGAAACTCACCACTTAAGTATTCTCCTCCTCGATCGGATCGAAGAATCTTAATACTCTTACCGGTTTTGCTTCTCAACTTCACTTACGAACTCTTTGAACTTTTCAAATGATTGATTTGTATTTCATTAAATACACATATCCAAATCTTGAGTAGTAAATCGGTGAATGTAATAAAATAAGAATACCCTCCTCGTATGCGATCGTTGTCATAGGTCCACATACATACGTATGTGTACCAACGCTAACAACTCTGTAACTCTTTCTCCTTTTCCACTAAAAGGAGATTTAGTCATTTTACCCATAAAGACAAGATTCACAGGTTGGATATGATTCATAATCGAGATAGCTCTAGGAGCCCATCTTTATGCAACTTGGATAATCTTGTTTCATTAATATAATAGAGTCTACGATTGCCACATGAAGGTATAATTAACATCATCTCTTTTCCTTTTCTTAGTTTGTTCAATTTGAAATATATTTTCATGCAAGTCAAGTATATAAAGTCCATTTCGCAAATTACCAACACCATATAAAACATTATCATTATAAATGGAACAAATTTGTTGTTCTTTATTATAATATTAAAACCATCCATATCAATACGAGAGATAGAAATAATGTTTCTAATGATATTTGGAACAAAATAACAATTATTTAAATTAATGAACTTGCAGTGGCGATCTGCTAAACAATAAGTCCCTACTGCCTAATGCACGTGACCTTTGCTCCATTTCCACTCGTAGGATGACCTCATCCTTGCTTTCGACTTTCTACTTGACCGGTCCTGCATATTATTACATATGTGAGAACCACATCCGGTATCCAATACCCAAGTAGAAGATTGACTTTCGGAAAAATTAATTTCAATCATAAACAAACCTTGATTAGGATTGAAGCTTCTCCAAGCTTCTTACGCTTTTATTCATGAGATAATCCTTGCGGTTCCTCTTCCCGATGACCGAACTTATTGCAATGGAAGAAAATTCCTTTGCTAATTTGGATCAGGTTTCTTTTGATCCTTCACTTTCTCCTTTCCTTAGCCTTCTTGGATTTCTTCTTTTCATAAGATACCTTGGGCCTTTTCCTTTTCTTGGAAGAATCATCCACCGATAAGACATGGTTCTTCTTGGATGGGAAGTGACCTTGACGATTTTCAACATGTTAAGTAATTGAGCAAGGTGACATCCAACTTATTCATGTGAAAATTCACAACAAATTGTGAGAAGGTGTGCGGGAGTATTGCAAGACTAAATCTTGACTCAACTCCCCATCCACGAGCGAACCCAATTTGTCCAAGGCGTTCAATCGATTGATCATCTTTAGGACATGAGTCTCAGCGGTAGTGCCCTCGGTCATCCAGAGATCGGAAGAGCTCCTTAGATATTTCATATCTAGCAGATCCTACTTTGTTCACCATACTGACTCTCAAGGTGCGATAGCATAGTAGGAGCATCCATGTTTTCATCTTGTGGCTGAAGCTCGTTACTCGTGGATGCGAGCATGATGCATTGAGCCACAGATGCATCATCTTGCCCTTTGTTTAAAAGTAGCAATCTCTTCCTCGGAAAGGTCTCTACGCAACTTTTGCAGAATGCAGGCGAATTTAGGACATAAGAAATCTTTTCAAAGTGATGAGAACAATTCTCGATTCCTTAACGGTCAGTGTAGTTCGATTAAATTCGGTTTGTTAGCATCAAGTATGCTTCAGTAGTGAAATTAGTGAATGTGACATTTTCAAAATTCTGCATGTAAAAGACAATATTTTAGCAAACATTCATTTAATTAATTACCAAAATAAATTAGGTCTTATTTTATATTGGTATCTCCCACTATTTTCTTCAAACTATATTACCCTCATTTATATAGTTCGGGCAAAATCTAATTAAAGTTTTTGCTAGTGAGAATAAGGATCCCATTTCAAATATATATAGCCTTGTGGTGACACAACAAACTATATATAAATAAATAGGTAGACAACTTCTTGTCAATTACATCAACATGTAACTCCTTATGTTTTGCCTCTTAGATTATTTTGATCAAGTGGTGGCACATCCAGAATCAAAATTATCTAAGTTAAGTCAACCTAGCACTTCCGTATATTCAAAAAGAAAAATATCGCCCTTGTGGTGACCAACAAAACAATATTGTTCAATTTTCTTTATAAGCATCAAATGTGATAAATTAACATCTTAAATACTTAATACTTGCCTTGTGGTGACACAACAAACTCATATTAAATATTTAATACTCTATTAATTTTATCATGCTAGAAAGCGACGTTCGATATTCTAAATATCTTTGAGCGCTTAAGACTTAATAAAAACTTTGAGGATTTGTTATTATTTGTCTCATCTTGTTTAGCTGCATTGCAAATATATATATATAAAATCGCGTCATATTATTAAACATCGCGAAGCATGTTTGCATAATATATAATATATATAATACTAGCATGCACATATAGAATACTATATTCTACTAGGATTGATTATGGACTTTTATTCTAGTTTGGTTCACTAGAGCCACCAAGTGAACCAAAATTCAAACCCTAGGGTGCATAGAATAAACATTTAAATATAACTATTACATTTAAACTTGGGCTCCATTACAAAGCGGGTCTTCAAGCGCTCCTTGATCTCCGGTTCTTCAAAAAATTCTAACTAATCCTATTACATAAACTATTTAATTTAAATAGAAACCTTGATCGACAATCGAGGGAAGTACATAGGAGAGAGATAGAATTTACATCGAAGAAAAAACCGAGAAAAGGCAGTCTGTGAGACCCCATTTAATAAAACCCATTCATTCAAACATCCAACTAAAATAAATCAATCATATTGGTCGATTGTCCATAATCAATCCCATTTATTATCATACATATCATCATATGTATCAATAAATAAAATCATTCCATATATATATGAGTATCATTTAATGGGCAATTTTATGTTGCATGAAATCAATTTCAAGATTAAAATAAACTCTTTTATTTTAATTATAAAATTATTAAGATTAATATATATATATATAACAATTATATATATATATATATATATATAATAAAAGTCTACTTTTGCTAAATGGCCGGACCTTGCTTTGCACCTCGGTCAACGTGATGGCCTTGTAAGTAATCCGTGAGTGTTCAAATCAATTAGCAGGTGCCACGGTTTTTTTTTTTTTTTTTTTTTTTACGATCATGCCTTTAAAAAAAAATTCTGTGATTTCCTGAATTAAGATACAACACCCACGAAAGCATTCAAAAAAAAAATATTTCCGAAACCACGGATTGCATAAAAAAAATTCAAAAACTTTTTTTTTTTTCTTTTTTCGGCAATCATGACAAGAGGTGCTGTGCTATAAGCATATATATATATATAATTCTATATTATAACAGCCACGTGTAACAGCAACACGGAAAACTTTCAAATTTGTTGAAACAGTTTTTCCAAAAAAAAATGATTTCGTTTTTTTTTTTTTTTTTCATAAAATAATAATTTTATACAACAAATTATGCCCAATAAATTATTCTAAATACATACCCATACATATATGGAATCAAAATAATTAATAATTCACATAAAGTTTAGCTCATGATACCACTATTAGGTTTTGTGAAAATCAAAGTAGCAATCAAATTGCAAAATATAGCGGAAGCGAAATAAAATCAGATTTTAAAATTTTTCACAAACCAATTACCCAGATCATCCTTTATGCATATTATTAATTAAGCGAAGAATAAGAAATTATGAAATCATACCCTTGTAGAAGCGAGCTTCCTCAGTGCGAGTTCACCTCCCTCTTCTCGCGATCTCCTTGAATCTCAAGGGTTGATTCCTTCCTTTGATCAATGTAAGCCACCCAAGTGTATGGCCTCTATAGGTGATCCACCAAAGAAGAATAATTATCAAGAAGAAGGGATGTTGGCTCAAACCCTAGTTTTTCCTATCTGTATAAGAAAAGGGGGCGTACTCTCAAAATCTAGGAATTACGTATATTAGATATCTAATATAAGACTCCTCTTATAAAGATATCATGTAACCCTATTTTAATTAAAATAAGGTATTATTTATTTATGTAAGACCCCAGCTTTTATAAATAAAGATGAATTTTTCTATAAATATTATTTTTGAATATTATGGAATAAATTTGATATAATGTTATAGTTGTGGGTAATATTTATAAATTTTGCAAAGTATGCAAGTTGTTATAAAATATTCGTTTGGTCGGGGAATATTCTTTTTGTTAGGAATATTAAATATAATAGCTCAATCATTGGTGGACCCCTAATGTAATTATTGTCGGATTGAGAAAGCGACAAAAATATTTTATAAAAATAACGGCCGGAGGTGTTACTGAATTAAAGCTGTTGAACTACCGGTGGTAAAAAGTACGATGTCTGGCGTGGTTGCGTAGTAGCACACACGGTATTTATTATTGATCTTTACGTGAGAAGTCACTTTCGGTATGCTTCAATTATTGCTACGATAATTCTTTGCATCATATCTCTTATATTATTGATTGATTATTGTCACGGTATCATACGTATAATATGTTATAGTATTAAATCAATAATTGAGGCGACAAGTTATAAATGATTAATAATTGTTGAAAGATTAAATATGTGTTGATGAAAAAAAATGATTTGTGGTAAGTTTGATTATTTTATGGGGGCTCGTATGTCATCATCTAAGAGTCTCTTCGTTAATAGTATTTACCTTCGTCGATAGTAATTACTTTAAATCGATAGTAATTACCCTTGTGAATAGTATTTACCTTCGTCGATAGTAATTACCTACAACAATCGATAGTAATTATCCTTGTGAATAGTATTTTACCGTCGATAGTAATTACCTTCGTCGATAGTAATTACCCTTGTGAATAGTATTTACCTTCGTCGATAGTATTTACCCGTTAATAAGTAATTACCTTTACAGACGTCGAACCACTTGTCGTTTTTCACATTACAGCGTCGAACCACTTGTCGTTTCACATTCTGAGCGTCAAACCAATTAAATCGAAAGCCACTTGCCTTTTTTCACACGGCGGTGCTAAGCTAGAAATCTTCTATAAATAGAGGCTAGGGCTTCATTATTTTTCACGAATTCATTCAAGCTATAGAGAGAGAAAGTATAGAGAATAAGAGAGAAAGAAGAAGAGTATTTTGTTACTCTACTTCTATGCGGTATTCAATCTCCTACCAAATGTAAGGGGTGTTATTCTTTCTTATTCATGAAGAAGAAGCATTGTTATTCCATTGCTTATTATTCTATTGGAATAACTCAGATATCATGATTTTACCTATACTTGGTGACATTCTTCTATGATTACATTGGAACATCACATGCGTGTGTTTTACACAGGACTGGTTAAAATCTTTATTATTCATTGGAACATCACATGCATGTGTTTTACAGGACTGGTTAAAATCTTTATTATTACATTGGAACATCACATGCATGTGTTTTTACGGACTGGTTAAAATCTTTATTATACTGTTGGAATATCCTATCGTGTGTTTTACACCGGATCTCGGGTTCCATCTTTATTATTACATTGGAACATCCATCGATTGTGAATTTCACGACACTGGTTCCGTTATTTATTATTACATTGGAATAACACATGCATGCGATCTATCGCATGCGTGGTGATTTCTTTTGTTATTCCATTCTTTATTATACCCGGTTGGTTAAAACTTTGACTTCTATACTCCATGAAATTAGTGGAATATCCTTGATATTTGCGTTTCATCCGATATCTTTTCATGAAAATATTCTTACGATCATTCTTGAATTTTACTCTACAAAAAGCGATATCATATTGATAATTTAGGCGTTAATAATTCACAGATAAAATAATTCTTGAACTTGTTTTATTGAATTCTTATATCATTGTCATCATCCTCATGTTTATATTTTTTTAAAAGTCATCATGGTGGCTGTAGTGCGTAGATGGACTTGGTATGATTATGACCGAGAGACTATTCGATTGTAATCATGGTAGTAATGTTACAAATGATGTGGTAAAAATCCTCATTAGTAGTAGTGCATTGATGGACGATTGTTGGCATGATCATGACCATTAATGAATACACAAATATTCTTGGCCGTAGTGCATGAATAATTGTGGTCGTGATACTAAAGAATATCCTTGTCAGAAGTAGTGCGAGGGGTGATTCGATGATGTGGAATATTTATTAAAGTGAGTCTCGGCTATAATGATGATGAAAACCTTTTAAAACCAAAAGATAGTAGACTTTATTTTCTACTTGACTCTTTTAATGGATTGTATATTCATTGCAGATTAAGCGGTTGTCTATTGTATTTTATCGGTTTAACATTATTGAAGACTATTGATAATTTATTATGCATTATCTTAGTCATAATATTTCTTCTTGGGCTAGTTGAGAGCTCACCTTTCTTTTTCTTTGTTCTCTTGAAATGATAATATAAATTTGGGACGAGTCGGAAAATGAGTGATGGTCTGAAGATAGCATTAGTAGTCCTCACTATTACGTAAAATAGTGTGATAATAAGCTGTAATGAGGACTTTTTGTTTGAGTTTGTATAATATCTAGTAGGCGATATTTGTATTTAAACTCACGGTTTATGTAGTATTATTATACTGACAGTTATGTTAATAAGTTGTATTTAAATTCTGTACCATGTAAGTGTCGACCCAAGATGGGTGATGTATACCTAATTTTGGGGGCGTCACAATTTAATTAAACTCTTTTAATTAAATGGGCTCCCTAATCCTATTAGGGGTAATTAATTAAACTCCTTTAACTAATTTTCCCTCCTAATCCTATTAGGAATAAATGAGAGTACTTATATTAAATTAATTCCTAAACCTTTTAGAAATTAAAATAATAATATTTGTAATAATATTAATAAGACTACTCTTATTAATTTATATTTAATATTTCTAAAATATTAAATAATAAATATTAAGCTATTTAATTTATTCTATCACCATAGATTAAATTAAATATACTTAACATATTATTACAATTATGCCATTAACTTCTTAAATAATTATTCTTCCTTTTATGGTGTGACCCTTTAGGTTCTCCATATTAAACAGGTTGTGAATAAATCAATTAGAACAATTTAATCTCATTTAAATAAATAAATTAAACAAATAATTTATTTAAATAAATAATATTTATTCTACAATAGGGATAAGCCTCCTAGCGATCAACGACTTTCCAGTTAATATAGATTTCAACATTAATCATAAAAAAAGAACCTTTGAGTAAATAGTTACCGCATAATTCAATCCTTCCACCATCAATGTCCCAATTAAATATAAGATATGTAATTCATCAAGTCTTATTTTATTTAATTATATGTATTTCGATTCCTAAATGAACAACTCTAATGAATGCAAATTAGAAACTACTTTTTAATTTCATTCCACCTCGCCAAGTGTAAGACCCCACTTTTATAAATAAAGATGAATTTTTCTATAAATATTATTTTTGAATATTATGGAATAAATTTGATATAATGTTATAGTTGTGGGTAATATTTATAAATTTTGCAAAGTATGCGAGTTGTTATAAAATATTTCGTTTGGTCGGGGAATATTCTTTTGTTAGGGAATATTAAATACAATGGCTCAATCATTGGTGGACCCCTGTGAAATTATTGTCGGATTGAGAAAGCGACAAAATATTTTATAAAAATAACTTGGCGGAGGTGTTATTCAGATTAAAAGCTGTTGAACTACGGTGGTAAAAATACACGATGTCTGGCGTGGTTGCGTAGTAGCACTGCGGTATTTATTATTGATCTTACGTGAGAAGTCACTTTCATTTATGCTCAATTATTGCTACACGATAATTCTTTGCATCATATCTCTTATATTATTGATTCAATTATTGTCACAAGTATCATACGTATAATATGTTATAGTATTAAATCAATAATTGAGACGACAAGTTATAAATGATTAATAATTGTTGAAAGATTAAATATGTGTTGATGAAAAAAAAAATGATTTGTGGTAAGTTTGATTATTTTATGGGGGCTCATATGTCATCATCTAAGAGTCTCTTCGTTAATAGTAGATTACCTTCGTCGATAATAGTAATTACTTTCGTCGATAGTAATTACCCTTGTGAATAGTATTTACCTTCGTCGATAGTAATTACCTTCGTCGATAGTAATTATCCTTGTGAATAGTATTTACCTTCGTCGATAGTAATTACCTTCGTCGATAGTAATTACCCTTGTGAATAGTATTTACCTTCGTCGATAGTATTTACCTTCGTTAATAGTAATTACCTTTACCAGACGTCGAACCACTTGTCGTTTCACATTACAAAGGCGTCGAACCACTTGTCGTTTCACACATAAGGCGTCAAACCGATTCGTCAAGCCACTTGCCCTTTTCACGGCGGGGTGCTAAGCTAGAAATCTTCTATAAATAGAGGCCTAGGGCTTCATTATTTTTCACGAATTCATTCAAGCTATATAGAGAGAGAAAGTATAGAGAATAAGAGAGAAAGAAGAAGAGTATTTTGTTACTACCTGCTCTTTGCGATATTCAATCTCCTACCAAATGTAAGGGGTGTTATTCTTTCTTATTCATGAGAGAAGCATTGTTATTCCATTGCTTATTATTCTATTGGAATAACTATATCTGTGGTTTACCTATACTTGGTGACATTCTTCTATGATTACGTTGGAACATCACATGCGTGTGTTTTACAGGACACGGTTAAAATCTTTATTATTACATTGGAACATCACATGCGTGTGTTTTACAGGACTGGTTAAAATCTTTATTATTATTACATTGGAACATCTATACATGTGTTTTACAGGACTGGTTAAA
Source organism: Panax quinquefolius (assembly GCA_020205615.1). NCBI lineage: Eukaryota > Viridiplantae > Streptophyta > Magnoliopsida > Apiales > Araliaceae > Panax > Panax quinquefolius. Next base: position 52,969,864 of record CM035163.1, read on the forward strand.
ATCTTTATTATTACATTGGAATATCCTATCGTGTGTTTTACAGGATGCGGTTCCATCTTTATTATTACATTGGAACATCCGTCGGTGTGAATTTCACGACATTTGGTTCCGTTATTTATTATTACGTTGGAATAACACATGCGCTTGATCTATCGCATGCATGGTGATTTCTTTTGTTATTCCATTCTTTATTATACCCGGTTGGTTAAAACTTTGACTTCTATACTCCATGAAATTAGTGGAATATCCTTGATATTTGCGTTTCATCCGATATCTTTTCATGAAATTATTCTTCCGATCATTCTTGAATTTTACTCTACAAAACGAAGATCATATTGATAATTTGGACGTTAATAATTCTGGATAAAATAATTCTTGAACTTGTTTTTTATTGAATTCTTATATCATTGTCATCATCCTCATGTTTATATTTTTTAAACCTTTTAAAACCAAAAAGATAGTAGACTTTATTTTCTACTTGTCTCTTTTAATGGATCAGAATATTCAGCGCATGATTAAAGCGGTTGTCTATTGTATTTTATCGGTTTAAAATTATTGAAGACTATTGATAATTTATTACGCATTATCTTAATCATAATATTTCTTCTTTGGGCTAGTTGAGCTCACCCTTTCTTTCCTTTGTTCTCTTGAGGAAATGATAATATATATTGGCTGGGACAGTATGGGAAGCAGTGATGGTCTGAAGATAGCATTAGTAGTCCTCACTATTACGTAAAATAGTGTGATAATAAGCTGTAATGAGGACTTTTTGTTTGAGTTTGTATAATATCTAGTAAGCGATATTTGTATTTAAACTCACGGTTTATGTCGTATTGTATACGACGAGTTATGTTAATAAGTTGTATTTAAATTACATGCCATGTAAGTGTCGACCCAAGATGGGTGATGTATACCTAATTTTGGGGGCGTCACGGTCAGTATCGAGCTTAGGGATATGATCCACAGCTAAGATGTGAGAATAGTACTAGGAGGGGAGGCAGGGGAATACCTTCGCTAGTATGACCTACCTAAGTTTATGTCTATTTTATTGGTTGGTCGGGAAGATAGGGATAATTTGTTACATGTCAATTAACCTTTTGTTTTGTGGCGATGTCGAAAATGACATACGAGAATGTTGAGAATAGCAATGGGCCTTGAGCGATCGTTGATTCACCACATATCGATAATCGAGGATAATGTGCATCGAAGGCGACAATCCTCATGCAAAACAACAACCTTGACCAAATGACGAATGATCAAATGTTCGGAGGCTTTATGCAATTTATGCAACAATGAGCGAGGCGACTCTGTCCAAAAGCGTAGGTGGAAACACGGAAAACTCTCGAGGCGGTCACCGCTAAACAATTTAAGGAGCTGGGACCCACCGGAGTTTGGGAGAGCCAAAACCACTTGGCGGCGGAAGCATGGATAAAGCAGATTACCAAGATATTTGATGTCTTGGGATGCTCAGGAAGCAAAAGGTTCCCTTCACGCTTTATGTTCTTGCGTGGAGGCGGATTCTTGGTGGGAATCGGTAAAAGCGTACTCGACCAATTTGTCTTGAAGATATCTTGGGAGAAGTTCGGGGAGGCTGTTCAACGACAAATACTTTCCTAAAAGTATTCGCCACATGAAGGAGGGTGTAGTTTATCAAGTTGGAACAAAACAATATGGCCAGTGTCGCGATACGAGGCAAAATTTGCGGAGTTATCACGGTTTCGTCCCACTTGGTGGATAATGAAGAGAGAATGGCGCGAATGTTTTTAAGAGGTTTGAAGCCGGGAATCGTCGACATCTTATTTCTCATAAAGCGTGTTTGTATTCGGATGTTGTAAATAGGGCTCGATTAGTGGAGCGCGATAATGAGTCAATGACTAAAAGAAGCGGTAAGCAAAATTATAATACCGGTGAGAATAGTCATCGAGGCGGTGACAACAAGCGTGGAGGAATCAACGGGCGGATATGGTAACCGCCGGTGGTAATCGGGGCCAAAACAATAAGAATGGACATTTCAAGAAAAGGAGATTCAACAATGATGGAAAGGCGTCGACACCGGCACCCATTGTTAAGGAAGGAGAAAGACCACCTATCATATGCTTCAAATGCGGAGGAGAGGGACACATCGATCAAAGCTGCGTCATCTTGAGTCAAAGCATGTTATAATTGTGGAAGAGAAGGTCACTTAGCTCGATTTTTGTCGTTCTAGAAGATAAATTCGACTAGGATGGAGGCACCAAAGGCCGTCCGGAAAATTCAAAAGCCAGGTAGTCTGAGGAGAGCATTTGTTGTGACCTCCCAAAGAGCGAGGAATCCGAATGAGGTCATCACGGGTAAGCTTATCATAAACTCTAATGAAGTCTATACTTTATTTGATCTGGGTTTTACCCATTCTTTTATTTCTCTACTTGCGCTCATCGATTAAATTTGACTCAGGAGAAATTAGACTTTGACTTATCTGTGGAAACTCCGTTGGGAGAAACCTTCATTACATCCTTTGTTTATAAGTCTTGTTTGGTTCAAATCGGTACCCTCACATTACTGTCGATCTTATTTCATTAAAAATACTTGCATTTGGCGTGATTCTAGGGATTGATTGGTTAACTACTTATCATGCAAAAATTGATTATTTTCGTAAGGTTGTTAGCTTTCATATTCCTAATCAACCTATTATGCGAATTCAAACGACCAAACCATTAAAATCAATCACGGTCATCTCAAGCCATAAAGCTATTCGTTTATTGAAAAACGGATGTCAAGCTTTCTTAGCTCATGTCATAGATTTAAATAAAAATACGTCGGTTTTAAGCGATATTTCTATTGTTAATAAATTTCTGGCGTATTCACGAAGAACTTCTGGCCTACCCCCAGGCGTGAAATTGAATTTTGTATCGACCTTGAACCGGTACAAAACCTATTTCCAAAGCCCATATCGAATGGCTCTATTGAACTTGAGGAGTTAAAGACCCAAGCTGCGAGGAATTGTTAGACATTGGCTTTATTCGTCCTAGTACTTCTCCTTGGGGTGCTCTGTTCTATTCGTGAAGAAGAAAGATGGGAGTATGCGACTTTGTATTGATTATCGGGAGTTGAATCATGTCACCATCAAAAATAGGTATCCATTGCCACGTATTGATGACTGTTTGACCCGATTGCAAGAGGCAAATTCTTTTCAAAGATTGATCTTCGTTAGGATATCACCAATTGAAGATTAGAAGCTGCCGACATTCCAAAGGCGGCTTTCGGAACTCGATGCGGGCATTATGAATTCCTAGTCGTGTCCTTTGGATTGACTAATGCTCCCTCTTTGCCTTCATGGATATGATGAGCCGAGTATTCGAGGAATATTTAGATCACTTTGTGGTCGTCTTTATTGATGACATCCTTATTTATTCCAAAAGCCGTGAAGATCATGAGCAACACTTGAGGTCGACACTCCAAAAGCCGTGAATATAAGCTTTATGCCAAGTTGAAGAAATGCGAGTTACGGCTTGAAGAAGTAGCATTCCTTGGGCACGTGGTATCAAGTCATGGAATATCATTGACCCGGTGAAGATTGAAGCTATTCAAAAGTGGGAACAACCTAAATCGATGGATGAAGTCACGTAGCTTTCTCGGTTTATTTGGTTATTATCGGAGATTCGTGGAAGGATTTTCTCGAATCGCTATTCCATTGACTCGGTGACTCGGAAGATCTGAAAGTTCGGTTGGGGCGAAGAATGTGAGAAGAGTTTTCAAGAACTCGAGAGGAGACTTATTTTAGCACTTGTTACGACAATACCATCGGCTCGGAGGATTTGTCATCTCTGATGCTTGGGCAAAGGGTTGGGATGTGTTCTTATGCTGACATGGAAAAGTTATAGCCTATGCCTCATGACGACTCAAAGAATATGAGAGGAATTATCCTACTCATGATCTAGAGTTAGCGGTATTATCTTTACACTTAAAATTTGGAGGCATTACTTGTATGGGGAGAAAGTGGAGATCTTTACGGATCATAAAAGCCTCAAATATTTCTTCACTCAAAAGGAACTCAACATGCGACAACGGACGTTGGCTTGAATTGTTGAAAGATTATGATCGTACCATCGATACCATCTGGAAAAGCGAGCGTGGTGGCGGCGCATTGAGTAGAAAATCATATGCTGAAATCACGAGTGCGATATTGTCAATATAAAGGCCCATTTTGTGTGACTTGCAAAGGATGGAGATAGAATTAAAAAGACTCGAGGGGACGCGTGTGATGATAGCGAGTATCTGAGTAGAGCAGACTTTAATTGATAAAGTTAAAAATTTGCTCGAGCTACGGACACGGAGGCGATGCGTATGAGGAAGAAAGTGCGAAGAAGGTGCTATCTTAGGAAGCAAGAATCGATGAAGAAGGAATACTTGAGTCGACTCGGACTTTGTGTTCCTAACGACCACGATTTAAAGTATAATATCATGATGGAGGCACTGACACACCATTTGCAATCCATCACAGGGAGTACCAAAATGTATCATGATATTAAATCATACATTTTGGTGGAAGCAATATGAAGAGAGAGATAGCGTTGTTTATCTCAAGGTGTCTAACTTGTCAGCGAGTTAAAGCGGAGGATCAAGTACCAAAAGGTCCATTGCAACCACTTGAAATTCGAGAATGGAAGTGGGAGCACATTACCATGGATTTAGATTCTTGGTCTTCCTAAGGTTTCTCAAGGCATTGATGCGATTTGGGTCATTGTTGATAGGTTGACCAAGTACGCTCATTTCTTACCGAAATCGAGAAACTTATACACTTGAACGTCTTGCTCATATGTACATAAGCGAGATTGTAAGGCTGCATGGTATCTGCGGTATCCATAGTTTACGATCGAGACCCAAGATTCACTTCACGATTTTGGGTTAGTTTGCAAAAAGCTATGAGCACGGACTTACGATTTATTTCGGCATATCATCCTCGAGACGGACGGACGATCGGAGAGGACTATTCAAACTCTTGAAGATCTATTAAGACTCTGTGTCCTTGATTTCAAGGGGAGTTGGGACAAGTTCTTACCATTGGTGGAGTTTTCCTACAACAACAGGTTATCAAGCAAGTATTGGCATGGCTCCATTCGAGCGTTGTATGGAAGAAAGTGTCGATTCTCGATTATCTTTGGGATGAGGTGGGTGAAGCAACGTTGTTGGGACCAGGAGTTGATACGTATGACTACGGAAAAGATTCAAACGATCAAACAACGTATAAAAACCTCACAAAATCGACAAAAAGAGTTATCTTGATCTTCATCGAAAGGGCGTGGAATTCGATATAGGAGATCATGTGTTGTTAAGAGTTGCTCCATGGAAAGGAGTTACAAGATTTGGAAAGAGAGGAAAACTTAATCCTCGATTCATCGGTCCATTTTAATCCTCGATCGAGTAGGGGCGTGGCCTATAGACTCGCTTTTTTCTGAAATATATCTCGTGTGTTCATAACGTTTTTCACATATCTATGTTACGTAAATATGTGAAAGACCCGAACCATATTATTGAGTTAGAACCGGACGAAATAGCGGAAGATTTGGCGTATGAAGAGGTTCTGTTCAAATTTTGGATAAGAAGGAACATATTCTACGCTCCGAGGTTATACCTCAAGTCAAAGTTTTGTGGAGGAACCACGATGTTGAGGAAATGACTTGGGAGTTAGAATCGAAATGAAATCAAGGTATCCTTACCTCTTGACATACCGGTGCGTACCCTAATTTCGAGGGCGAAATTTCATAAGAAGGGAGGTTGTAAGACCCGACTTTTATAAATAAAGATGAATTTTTCTATAAATATTATTTTTGAATATTATGGAATAAATTTGATATAATGTTATAGTTGTGGGTAATATTTATAAATTTTGCAAAGTATGCAAGTTGTTATAAAATATTCGTTTTGGTCGGGGAATATTCTTTTTGTTAGGGAATATTAAATACAATAATGGCTCAATCATTGGTGGACCCCCACAATGAAATTATTGTCGGATTGAGAAAAGCGACAAAAATATTTTATAAAAATAACTACGGAGGTGTTACCGATTAAAAGCTGTTGAACTACGGTGGTAAAAAATGCGATGTCTGGCGTGGTTGCATAGTAGCACACGATATTTATTATTGATCTTACGTGAGAAGTCACTACCTATGCTCGATTATTACTACGATAATTCTTTGCATCATATCTCTTATATTATTGATTCAATTATTGTTACGAGTATCATCGTATAATATGTTATAGTATTAAATCAATAATTGAGGCGACAAGTTATAAATGATTAATAATTGTTGAAAGATTAAATATGTGTTGATGAAAAAAAAAATGATTTGTGGTAAGTTTGATTATTTTATGGGGGCTCATATGTCATCATCTAAGAGTCTCTTTATCGATAGTATTTACCTTCGTCGATAGTAATTACCTTCGTCGATAGTAATTACCCTTGCGAATAGTATTTACCTTCGTCGATAGTAATTACCTTTCGTCAATTGTAATTACCCTTGTGAATAGTATTTACCTTCGTCAATAGTAATTACCTTAAATCGATAGTAATTACCCTTGTGAATAGTATTTACAACCGTCGATAGTATTTACCTTCGTTAATAGTAATTACCTTTACCAGACGTCGAACCACTTGTCGTTTCACATTCTGGTGCGTCGAACCACTTGTCGTTTCACATTACAAAGGCGTCAAACCAATTCGTCGAGCCACTTGCCTTTTCACACGGCGGGTGCTAAGCTAGAAATCTTCTATAAATAGAGGCCTAGGGCTTCATTATTTTCACGAATTCATTCAAGCTATATAGAGAGAAAGTATAGAGAATAAGAGAAAGAAGAAGAGTATTTTGTTACTACTTTCTTTGCGATATTCAATCTACTACCAAATGTAAGGGGTGTTATTCTTTCTTATTCAAAGAGAAGCTGTTGTTATTCCATTGCTTATTATTACATTGGAATAACTTTGTATATGTGGTTTACCCTATACTTGGTGACATTCTTCTATGATTACATTGGAACATCACATGCGTGTGTTTTACAGGACTGGTTAAAATCTTTATTATTTACATTGGAACATCACATGCATGTGTTTTACAGGACTGGTTCCGTCTTTATTATTCTGTTGGAACATCACATGCGTGTGTTTTACAGGACTGGTTAAAATCTTTATTATTACATTGGAATATCTATCGTGTGTTTTACAGGATGCTGGTTCCATCTTTATTATTACTGTTGGAACATCACATCGGTGTGAATTTCACGACGACTGGTTCCGTTATTTATTATTACATTGGAATAACTTTTATGCATGCGATCTATCGCATGCATGGTGATTTCTTTTGTTATTCCATTCTTTATTATACCCGGTTGGTTAAAACTTTGACTTCTATACTCCATGAAATTAGTGGAATATCCTTGATATTTGCGTTTCATCCGATATCTTTTCATGAAAATATTCTTACGATCATTCTTGAATTTTACTCTACAAAAAGCGATGATCATATTGATAATTTGGGCGTTAATAATTCTGGATAAAATAATTCTTGAACTTGTTTTATTGAATTCTTATATCATTGTCATCATCCTCATGTTTATATTTTTTTAAAGTCATACATGGCACGTAGTGCATAGATGGACTTGGTATGATTATGACGAGAGACTATTGATTGTAATCATGGTAGTAATGTTACAAATGATGTGGTAAAAATCCTCGATTGGTAGTAGTGCATTGATGGGCCGATTGTTGGCATGATCATGACCATTAATGAATACACAAATATTCTTGGCCCGTAGTGCATGAATAATTGTGGTCGTGATCTTAAAGAATATCCTTGGTAGTAGTGCGAGGGGTGATTCGATGATGTGGAATATTTATTAAAGTTTGAGTCTCGGCTATAATGATGATGAAAACCTTTTAAAACCAAAAAGATAGTAGACTTTATTTTCTACTTGACTCTTTTAATGGATTGCATATTCATTTGATTAAACTGGTTGTCTATTGTATTTTATCGGTTTAACATTATTGAAGACTATTGATAATTTATTACGCATTATCTTAGTCATAATATTTCTTCTTGGGCTAGTTGAGCTCACCCTTTCTTTCTTTATTCTCTTCTTGAAATGATAATATAAATTTGGGGACGAGTCGGAAATGAGTGATGGTCACGAAGATAGCATTAGTAGTCCTCACTATTACGTGAAATAGTGTGATAATAATTGTAATGAGGACTTTTTGTTTGAGTTTGTATAATATCTAGTGAGGCGATATTTGTATTTAAACTCACGATTTATGTCGTATTATATACGACGAGTTATGTTAATAAGTTGTATTTAAATTACATACCATGTAAGTGTCGACCCAAGATGGGTGATGTATACCTAATTTTGGGGGCGTCATGGATATACTCTAAGAGTCTTAAGGAATAAGTCAAAGTGTAATTCATTATATATAAGATACTATGATGATCTCAAGTCTAAGGATCATTTGTACTACTATCACTCTGAGAATTCCTATTGACAGTAAGTAAAACTCCATTAGGTATTCCTTAGCGAGTCACGTTCGGTGAACTTATTCTCTAATAAGCACCTACATACTTGCTTTAGTGTCTCCACACAAATGATCGTGAGATCAATCATCCTCATTCAACGAAAGCAAAGAACGTATGTACCAATCTATCCGGATTCACTAATCCCCAATTTAGTAATCCAATGATTGGGAACTATTTTAGTTTTAAGCTTTCTAAGAATTTAGATCTCATTAGAATGATCTCATCATTATTCTAAAAGCGTTGCTTAAAACTATGGGTTTATCACATATTATTAAAACAACACCATGTAGATAATAAATGCCTTTAATAAATAATTCTTTTATTAATAAATAAATAAGATTGATTACACAGTATATGCTTTATCATCATACATGATTGGCTTGTATGCATAATACTTTCAGGTAGACCCCAATTCTTGACCGAAATTTGATTATAGCCTGTAAAATCGCCCGTTTGTGGATTTCGGTCAATTTCTGTTTGGAATTTGGAAAAACTTTCTTCTGTAAAGTTGTAGAGAATAAAATTTCCTTTGAAAAGGACACGTGGTTTGAATTTTTCTAATAAAAGAGCTATTTATTATGAATTATTGAAATTCCGTAATTCCAAAATAATTGATTTTTGAAAGTTTTAATTATTTTTAATTACAAAAAAGTTATTTTTTACTTGGTGGGCTGCATTAAACATGTGCAAGGTGGTGAATTTGATTCAAGAGGTGGGCTTGACAATTTTGTAAATATAATAATATTATATTAAATTTTCGCTTTGGTGTTCTAAAGCATTTTCCTATAAATAGGGTGCTTAGGTTAGAATTGAAAATCACATCGTAAATGAAATCTTCTCTCTCTTCTCTCTCGATATATTGAGCGTATTCTTGTGAGTATTTTAATACTTTGAGTCTTCTATATACGGTGCAAGTTCAAGTCATGCTTTATATCCAGGTGTTTCAACTAGAAATACTTATCTTTTCGAGGTAAGTAAGGATGCTATTTTCTTTTTAAATGATATTATTTTCTTCAATATCATTATGCCAAAATATTGGTTTGAACTTTTAATCAAATTTGGAACTTTTTTGTGTCGGGGTTCTTATTCACGATACTCTGAGACTATTCACGTATACGACATTATTCACGAATCACGCAAGACTTATTCATCAAAAATGAAATTTTTTTTTTTCGTCAAAATATCTATTATGGATACTAGCTTTGATTGTATCCATGTTTTGATCATTCTTGAATTTTACTTCACTATGATTATTTATGAGGTATTTTTGGACATGAAATAGCTTAAATCTTAATCCTTGATATTTATTCTTTTGTTTTCATTGGATTCGTTTCCTTTAAAATATTTTTCATCATCCTCGGTCCTAAATGATGATATTATTGAATATCTTTATTTTGTAGTGCAAAGATAAATGATTTTATAATGAATATCTTTGGCCCGTAGTGCAAAAGATAAAGCAGTGTTGAGATAAACATGACCGAATCGATGAATATCTTTGGCCTTTGTAGTGCAAAAGTGAAAATTTGATTCAAGATGAATATTGATTGATGTTACAAGGATAAAATATTGACGATGGACTTTTAAATTCATAGATAATAGTAGATTTCATTCTACGTAACTCTTCTATGAATTATTATTTTCATTGCGAATATTGATGCGAAACTTGTGTTATCTATTGTATTTTATCGATTTTTTTCCCCGTTGAAGACTAATGATAATTTGTTCTATATTATCTTAGTCATAATATTCTTTACTGGGCTAGTTGAGCTCACCCTTTTCCTTTTTGTTCTATTTTTCTTCTCAGGAGTCGAGAATGTAGCGAGTACTAGTCGGGGTATGGAATGATGATTCTAGAAGTTGTTTAGTAGTCCTTACCATTTTTGTAAAATAATGTATCAATAATTGTGAGGAGGATTTATTTGGGTATGGATATTATCTAGAAGACAATATTTGTATTTAAACTCAGCTTTTTTTATGATGTATTAATAAAGTTGTAGTTGTTTACATGTACCGTGTTATTGATGACCTAAAATGGTGATGATATATACCTATTTTGGGGCGCCACGATTGGTATCGAGCTTAGGGATATGATCTCCGGCGGAGATCGGGGAATAGAACTAGGAGGGAGAGACGATCAAATCCTTCGCTAGTGTGTCCTACCTAAGCTTATTTGTTAGTTGGTCAATATATAGGATATTATGTGATATGTTGATTTTCTTAATTAACCATGGAGACGCTCTGTACTCACCAATAAGGAGAACGTCAAAGAGGTTGGCAATGTTCCTCCTGTGAACAACGCTGAACGCGAGATGATGAACAGCGATGATGTTTAGAAGTTTTTGCGATTCATGCAAAATCGACGAGGAGACTCGTGCACAAAATACGGTGGAAATGATAATAACGCACGATTTGTCACGCCAAGCGATTCAAAGAGTTGGGACCACGAGTGCTGGGAAAGCCGGATCCGATTAAAGGCGGAGACGTGGGTCAAACAAATTACCAAGATATTCGATGTCTTGGGATGCACGGAAAAAACGAAGGTTCCATTATTTACTTTTATGTTCAGTAATGAGGCGATTCTTGGTGGGAATCGTGAAGCGTACTCCATCCACCAAGACACTCAAAGCATGTCTTGGGAGACGTTTTAGAAACTGTTCAATGACAAGTACTTTCCTGAAAGTATTCGTCATATGAAGGAAGTGGAGTTTATTAGACTAGAACAAAATAACATGACGGTGTCCCAATACGAGACAAAGTTTGCAGAGTTGTCCAGGTTTTCACCTCATTTGGTGGAGAATGAGGAACGTATGACGCGGATGTTTCTGAGAGGTTTGAAACTCGACATATGTCAGTATCTCATTTCTCATAAATTTTCTCTCTATTCAGATGTTGTCAACAGGGCTCAATTATTAGAGCGAGATAACGAGTACGTTCAACCGAGGGACCATAACCAGGATTATACCGGAGATAGCAGTCAACAGAATAACGATAACCAGCGGAGAAAGAAAAAGACGGACAAAAATGGTAACCACTCTGGTGGTAGTCATGGCCATGAGAATAGAAGAAGCGAGTCGGGAGGAGATTTTAAAAAGAGGAGATTTAACAATGACCATGTGAAGACGCCAAGACCAAAGAAAGAAACTAGTTCCAAGGGAGGAGAAGCGACCACCGGTCGTATTTATAAGTGTGGGAAAGAAGGACATATCACCAAAGCGCCCACAATAGTTCAAGGTATGTTATAATTGTGGAAAGGAATGACATATCGCTCGAGATTGTACGATAGCGAAACCAAGTCCAGGGGGGATGGTGACTCAAAAGGCTGTCCCAAAAAAGTCAAAGTCAACGGTTCCTGGAAGAGCATTTTTCGTGACTGGTCAAAATGCGAAGAACCCAAACGAGGTGATCACGGGTAAGCTAATCATTAATTCTTGCGAAGTTTATACCTTACTGACGATACCTGGGGTACACCCATTCATTTATCTCTCCTGCTTGTGCTCAACGCGTTTAAACTTGACTTTGGAGAAATTAGACTTTGATTTATCTGTGGAGACTCAGTTAGGAGAAACTTTCATCACATCCATCGTTTATAAATCTTGTTTGATTCAAGTTGGCACCATCACCTTTACCATTGACCTTATCTCTTTAAAGATACTTGCTTTTGATGTGATTTTAGGGATTGATTGGTTAACTACTCATAATGCCAAAATTGATTGTTTTCGTAAGGTTGTTAGTTTTCATATTCCTAACCAACTTGACTGTTATGCAATTCAAGCAACTAAGCCACTAAAATCAATCATTTGTCATATCAAGTCATAAAGCTATTCGTTTATTGAAAAGCGGATGTCAAGCTTTCTTAGCCCATGTTATGGATTTGAATAAAGACACGCCGATTTGAATAATATTTCTGTTGTTATTGATTTTTTCGACGATTTCTGAAGAACTTTCGGTCTACCCCAGAGCGTGAAGTTGAATTCTTTATTGATCTTGAACTGCGTACAAAGCCCATTTCTAAAACCCCATATCGAATGGTTCCTATTGAACTTGAGGAGTTAAAGGTCCAACTACGGGAGTTGTTCGACATCGGTTTCATTCGCCCAAGTACATCTCCTTGGGGTGCTCTGTTTTATTTGTAAAGAAGAAAGGCGGAGTATGCGACTTTGTATTGACTATCGGGGAATTGAACCATGTCACCATCAAGAATAGGTATCCACTACCTCGTATTGATGACTGTTTGACCCGATTATAAGGAGCACAATTCTTTTCAAAGATCGATCTTCGATTACGAATATCATCACCAAGATTAGGCGAGGATATTCCAAAGCGCGCTTGAGAACTCGATGCAGACGGGCATTATGAATTCTTAGTCATGTCTTTTGGATTGACTAATGCTCCTGCGGCTTTCATGGATATGATGAACCGAGTATTCAAGGACTATTTAGATTGGTTCGTTGTTATCTTTATTGATGACATCCTCATATATTCCAAAAGCCGTGATGATCATGAGCACCATTTGAATTCTCGGTACTCAAAGGCTTCGTGAAAACAAGCTATATGCCAAGTTGAAGAAATGCGAGTTCTGGCTTGAGGAAGTAGCATTCCTTGGGGATGTGGTGTCTAAACATGGAGTATCTGTCGACCCGACGAAGATTTAAGCAATACAAAGTTGGGAGCAACCGAAGTCGATGACCGAAGTACGTAGCTTTCTGGGCCTAGCTGGTTATTATCGGAGATTCGTGGAAGGGATTTCTCAAATCGCTACTCCATTAACTCAGCTAACTCGGAAGGATACAAAATTCGTTTGGAGCGAGGAATGCGAGAAGAGTTTCCAAGAACTTAAGAGGAGACTTATTTCGGCACCTGTTCTAACAATACCATCTGGTTCGGATGGATTTGTTATCTACAGCGATGCTTCGGGTAAAGGGTTAGGATGTGTTCTCATGCAACGTGGGAAAGTCATAGCCTCTGCCTCGCGACAATTTAAAGAATATGAGAGGAATTATCCTACTCATGATCTAGAGTTAGCGGCCGATGCCTTCTTAGCGCTTAAAGATCCGGAGGCACTATCTATAAGGGGAGAAAGTGGAGATATATTCAGACCATAAAAGCCTCAAATATTTCTTCACTCAAAAGGAACTCAACATGCGGCAACGACGTTGGCTCGAGTTGTTGAAAGATTACGACCACACTATTCAATACCATCCTGGAAAAGCGAACGTGGTAGCTGACGCGTTGAGTAGAAGATCATATGCAGGAACGAGTGCGATGATGTCAACTTTAATAGAAAAATTTAAGGTTGCTCGCCAAACCAGGCCCGGGTCGATGCGTATGAAGAAGAAAGTACAAGAAGGTGCTATTCCGGAAGCGAGAATCGATGAAGAAGGAATACTTCGAGTCCACTCCAGACTTTGTGTTCCTAATGACTCTGATTTGAAGTATAAGATTATGATGGAGGCACACAATACACCATTTGCGATCCATCTTGAAAGTACCAAAATGTATCGTGATCTTCGACATACATTTTGGTGGAACAATATGAAGAGAGAGATTGCAAAGTTTATCTCGACGTGTTTAACTTGTCAACGTGTAAAGGCGGACCATCAAGTACCTAAGGGTCCATTGCAACCACTTGAGATTTCGAAATGGAAGTGGGAACACATTACCATGGATTTTGTTACGGGTCTTTCTACGGTTTCTCAAGGCATCGATGCTATTTGGGTTATTGTTGATAGATTAACCAAGTCTGCTCATTTCTTACCGATACAGGAGACTTATTCCCTTGAACGTCTTGCTCATATGTATGTAAATTAGATTGTGAGATTGCATGGCATGCCAGTATCCATAGTTTCGGATCGTGACCCAAGATTTACTTCAAGATTTTGGGTTAGCTTGCAAAAAGTTATGGGCACGGATTTACGATTTAGTTCGGCATACCATCCTCAAACGGACGGACAATCAGAGAGGACTATTCAAACTCTTGAAGATTTATTAAGACTCTGTGTCCTAGACTTCAAAGGGAGTTGGGATAAGTATTTACCATTGGTGGAATTCTCCTATAACAACAGTTATCAGACAAGCATTGGTGTGGCCCCATTTGAAGCATTGTATGGACGAAAGTGTCGCTCTCCAGTATGTTGGGACGAGGTGGGTGAAGCAACATTGTTGGGACCCGAGTTGGTACGTATGACTACGAAAAAGATCCAAATGATTCGACAACGTATACAAACGGCACAAGATCGACAAAAGAGTTATGCGGATCTTCATCGAAAGGACATGGAATTTAGTATTGGGGATCATGTATTGTTGCGTGTTGCCCCATGGAAGGGAGTTACAAGATTCGGGAAGAGAGAAAAGCTCAATCCACGATTTATTGGTCCATTTCAAATTCTTGACCGAGTAGGTAATGTAGCCTATAGTCTCGCATTACCTCCGAGTATGTCTCGTGTTCATAATGTGTTTCACATATCTGTACTTCCTAAATATGTGAAAGACCCGAACCACGTTATTGAGTTAGAACCAGACGAGATAACCGAAGACTTAACGTACGAAGAGGTACTTGTCAAGATCTTGGATAGGAAGGAGCATGTCCTACGCACAAAGGTCATACCACAAGTTAAAATTTTGTGGAGGAACCATCTTTATAGAGGAAATGATCCGGGAGTTGGAAAGCGGAAATGAAAGCGAGGTATCCTCACCTTTTGAACAACACGTGTCGACGTCAATTTCGAGGATGAAATTTCATAAGGAGGGGAGGTTGTAAGACCCCAACTTATTATTTAATGAAATTAAATTTCCTCTATTTATTATCTTGAAATAGTAAGGGTTGATTTGATTAATGTGGTAAGTTATGGATAAAATGCGCAATTATTTCAAACAAGCAAGTGGTTTTAAAATATTCATTGTTGACGGGAATATTCGTTTGGTCGTGGAATATTTTTTCTTTGTCGGAGAATATTAAATGCGACAGTGCGACCTTATTTTGTGGGCCCCATAACTGAAAGCGATTGGATGAAGAAAGCGACAAAAATAAGTTGGTTATAAATAGCTTGGCGTAGTTATTAATTATTATCTTGTTGGAATACCGGTTGGTTAAAACACAAGAAGACACGGTATTACACCAATAATTGATTCTTACGTAAGAAGACACTACTCAATAATTGTTACGATAATTCTTTGCTCAAGTATTTTATTTTATTGATTCAATAAGCGATCGTTGATTATTTATATTATTGTTGTTTTAATAATTGTCATTGCACGATTATTTTCTATTATCAGAGCAATAATTCATATTATCTGAATAATATTATTAGATAACATTATTGGCAATGTCTAGAAAGTTACATCAAGGAGAGGTTTTGGTCATCTAATTCTGGTATTTAGTAAGAAGAGATCCTTATTGGAAAGCCCCCTCTTTCCTAGGAACTGCCTGGTTGTCAGTAATGTGATTCTGTAATATTATTTGTGAATAATTAATTATTGATTTATATGATGAGGAAATTATTGATTTTATGCGGATATAGATGGAGAAAATTTTTTTTAATGTGACAATTGTTGAAAATTAATATTTTATCTTTTTCTGATAAAATAATTCATTTAAATATATTATATTTACAATGAATGTGGGATATATGAGTATATAAGGAGGAAGAGTATTTTTGTGGCATTAAATGATTAACACATGTTTTGTGTGTCGGTAGACCCCAATTCTTGACCGAAATTTGATTATAGCTTGTAAAATTGCTCGTTTGTGGATTTCGGTCAATTTCTGTTTGGAATTTGGAAAAACTTTCTTTTGTAAAGTTGTAGAGAATGAAATTTCCTATGGAAAGAACATGTGGTTTGAATTTTTCTGATAAAAGAGCTATTTATTATGAATTATTGAAGTTCCGTAGTTCCGAAATAATTAATTTTTGAAAGTTTTAATTATTTTTAATTACAAAAATGTTTTTTTTGCTTGGTGGGCTGCATTAAACATGTGCAAGGTGGCTGAATTCAGATTCAAGAGGTGGGCTTGACAATTTTGTAAATATAATAATATTATATTAAATTTTCTGCTTTGGTGTTCTAAGCATTTTCCTATAAATAAGGTGCTTAGGGTAGAATTGAATATCACACCAGAAACTGAAGTCTTCTCTCTCTTTCTCTCTCGATATATTGAGCGTATTCTTGTGAGTATTTTAATACTTTGAGTGTTGCTATACGGTGCAAGTTCAAGTCATAACCTATATTCGGTGTTTCAACTAGAAGTACTATCTTTTCGAGGTAAGGGATGTTATTTTCTTTTTAAATGATATTATTTTCTTCAATATCATTATGCCGAAATATTGGTTTGAACTTTTAATCAAATTTAGAACTTTTTGTGTCGGGGTTACTATTCACGATATCTGACCTTTATTCACGGATCTGATACTTTATTCATCAAAAATGAAATTTTTCCTTTTCGTCAAAATATCTATTATGGATACTAGCTTTGATTGTATCCATGTTTTGATCATTCTTGAATTTTACTTCACTATGATTATTTATGAGGTATTTTTGGACATGAAATAGCTAAAATACGAATTCTTGATATTTATTCTTTTGTTTCACTGGATTCGTTTCCTTTAAAATATTTTTTATCATCATCAGTCCTAAATGATGATATTATTGAATATCTTTGGCCTGTAGTGCAAAGATAAATGATTTTATAATGAATATCTTTGGCCCGTAGTGCAAAGATGAACATGTGTTGAGATGAACATGACCGACTGATGAATATCTTTGGCCTGTAGTGCAAAGATAAAAATTTGATTCAAGATGAATATTGATTGATGTTACAGGGATAAAATATTGACGATGGACTTTTAAATTCATAGATAATAGTAGATTTCATTCCCTACGTAACTCTTCTATGAATTATTATTTCCGCTGCGAATATTGATCTGAAACTTGTTGTCTATTGTATTTTATCAGATTTTTTTCCCCGTTGAAGACTAACGATAATTTGTACTATATTATCTTAATCATAATATTTTTTACTGGGCTAGTTGAGCTCACCCTTTTCCTTTTTGTTCTATTTTTCTTCTCAGGAGGCGAGAATGTAACGAGTACTAGTCGGGGTATGGAATGATGATTCTAGAAGTTGTTTAGTAGTCCTCACCATTTTTGTAAAATAATGTATCAATAATTGTGAGAAAGATTTATTTGGATATGGATATTGTCTAGAAGACAATATTTGTATTTAAACTCATAATTTTTATGATGTATTAATAAAGTTGTAGTTGTTTCTGTACCATGTTATTGACGACCTAAAATCGGTGATGTATACCTATTTTGGGAGCGTCATAGACAGGATGTTACAACAGAATAATAAAGATGGAACCAGGTCCGGCATAAAACGCACAGACAGGATATTCCAACAGTATAATTAAGATGAAACAAGGTCCGGCGTAAAACGCACAGACAGGATATTCCAACAGAATAATAAATAATGGAATAACATAAGAATTTCACCAAGTATAGGGTAGCAGCGATATCTGAGTTATTCCAATGAATAATAATAAAAATGGAATAATGTAAGTTCTCTTCATGAATACAAAAGAAATAATACCCTTACCTTATAAAGAAGAGTACTTTAAAGCGGTAGAGGCGGGGATATACTTGAAGAAACTTGTACTACGCTTAAAACTTTCTTAAACGCTAAAGAAAGACGCTCAAGATTATAGAAGAAGTATTCTTTCTACAATTTCTCTCTCTAGAGTTTCAATGAATTCATAAGAAATAATGAAGGAATGAGCTTCTATTTATAAAAGAATGGATGCAAGATAGTAACTAATTCATGAAGCGGTCCAGTTGATTTACTTTTAATCGGACGATCCATATTTGAAGCAAAATCTTTTAAATAAAATATAATATATTCTATTTATAATATAATAAAACGAATAACTTTATAAAAGTATTACATTTTTTATATAAAAGTTTTTCTGTTTTATTACATAAATAATACTAATAAAATAAAACTTCATCATCATTATTATTATTCACACTATTAATTGACAGTGTCGCTCCTCAGAAAGAGGGCTTTCAATAAGGATTTCTCCCTATTGGGCATGCAATTAGGTGACCAAACCTCTCTTGGCGTAACTTCTGACATCGTTAATATTGCAAATAATAATATTAATAACTCATCATCTCAATTATTAATTTAATAATATATAAAATATTGATAATAATTGAATAAAACCGAATGACTTCTCACATAAGCATCGATAATCAATACAAGTGTGCTACTATGCAACCACAGCGTAGACATCGTACTTTTACTACTGAAAGTAGTTCAACAAGATTAATTCAGTAAAACTTCCGTAGTTATTTTTTAATAAAATATTTTTGCCGTTTTCTCAATCCGACAATAATTCTGTTGTGGGGTCCACCAATGATTGTGCCGTCGTACAAATATTCCTTGTTAAAACGAATATTCCCCAACCAATTGAATATTATATAACAACTTGCGTACTTTGTAAAATATATAAATATTACCCAGAACTATAACATTATATCAAATTTATTCCATAATATTCAAAAATGATATTTATAAAAAAATTATTTTTATTCATAAAAGTTAGGGTCTTACAATTATTGTGGCATGAGATTTTATATATGTTAAAAGCGTTCATATTATTCTACTCATTTAATAATATATGTGGATACTCGGATACCAATAAAACTTTAGAAATTACAGACGCAATACAAAAATTAAACTCACTTTTCATTGAGCTATATATACTTTACACATATGCGTACGCTTATTTGGAATTATTATTTTTCATTTCAGTCTACAAAAGTTGTCATCAATACTTATTTACGTAATTAGCAATTAAAAAATTAATATAAACATTTGCAATATATATCGATTTCCATTCAAATATTTGAATATTACCTCATCTTAGTTTCAAAATTTGCAAATAAAAATAATATATATTTGTTTCATGTATATTTTAAATTAACAAGTTATTTTTCAAATAAAAAAAATATTTTTTATTTATATTCTTTTTAATAAATTTTAGTTTAGTAATGTAACATATAATAAAATTATGATAAAAAGCTTGAAGAACTTATATATTTTATACAACTATATATCACTATAAAGTACGTACTTCTATATAAATTACTTTTCCTCTCTCACTTTTTTTTTTCTTCATTTAACTCGATTCTAAGTTAATTTACGAAATTATAAAATTTTAAAATATTGTGTATTTATTTTTATTTTTGAAATAATAACGTGTTTATTATTAAATAACAAATAAATTCAAAATTTAAAATTTTTGAATTTTAGACGTTGATTACAAAAACAAAATAAATATTTTATTTTTGTGGAGTGCAATGATATTAATTATTCTAGATTATAAAGTAATTAGGCATGTTGGATTCATGTGAAGTAATTAGAAATATTGGATTCATGTGAATTGTATTTTAAATTTATTTAGTTTATTAAGATGAGATATGAAGTCTTTAGAAATTTTTTAGAGATAAGGTCGGGACTTTGGATATGGGTTGATAGTTATAATTCTTCTTCTAAAGTCTGTCAAACTCTACCATTTAATAGAAATTTGAAAAGTCTATGACTTTTTGAATACCAAAATACTTTTATAGACATTGTAAAATTCTTAATTCAATACCACCTAATTTTTAAAGACGTTAAAAAAGTTGTAATTGAATACCACTAAACTTTTATAAACTATTTAAATGTCTTGATTGAATACAACCAAACTTTTAAAATCTTTAAAAGTCTTTAAAAATCTTAATTGAATACACCCCCTAAAGTATTTAGAAACTAAATAATTTATAATAATAATAAAACTACTCTTATTAATTTATAATTAATATTTTAAAATACTTAATTATAAATATTAAGTTATTTAATTTATTTCACCAATAAATTAAATATATTTAACTTATTATTATTAAGTCAATTACTTCTAAAATTATATTTATTTTTTCATGGTGTGACTATTTAGGTTCAATATTATATCGTAGTAGAAAAATTAATTTGAATCATTCTAATATTATTTATAATGAATTAAACTTCTTTACGTATAATATGAAATCAACGTTTAATCACAAATAACCTATAGAGTAAATAAGTACCATATAATTTAATTCTTCTACCATACAATGTCCCGATCAAATATAAATATGAATTTTCTGTCAAATTTTATTAATTTGATCATATGTATTTTGAATTTAAAATGCACAACTCTAGTTAATGTAAATTAAAAACTCCTTTCTAATTTTTATTTCTAATTTACATTCACCCTAACCAGGGATTTCCGAGTTATCACTTATCGAATCACATAGGACATTATAATCATTTGTTTATCATTTATCTACCTTCATGTACACTTTATTATACTCAAACATACCGTTTTATATATACCCAACTAGTCTTAAGAAATATGACAAGTATAAGTCGTAATACACAATATATTAAGATTATCTTAAATCTAATGATCACTTATACTACTATCATTATAAAAATTCCTACTAGTGACAACTAAATAAATTTTATTAGGTATTTCTTAAGTGAGTCACGTTCAGTGAATTTATTCTTCAATAAACACATATATACACAAATGATTATGAGAATCGGTAACCAGTGATTCAACGATTATAAACATTTTAATTTTGAACTATCTTGAATTTAAATCTCATTAACATGATTATTATCTCCAAAACTATTAGTTTATCACATTAATTAATTCAACCAATTAAACATAAAAAAATAAATGAACAAAATTACAAGAGAATCCCTGTGCATTAATCCCCATCAATGTCTTTCACCTTTCATATTCATAAAAATCTGCTTTTATATGTAGAATTGAAGTTCAGGGGGGCTACACGAACTCGGATAGTGTCATGTTGGACGCGAGTCCGACACGGATAATCCTCAATTTTGTCATTTTTTACACTAAAATGAAGTGTTCATTACCCATATGTTAAGTGTCAAACTCGAATACTTTAGGGGTAAGGTTAAGAGTCCATGTAACAGAGCATGGGGGTGATGTTTAACTGGAAATACCTTTGCTACTAGTGAAAAATAAAAATTAAAAAAGACAGCTTCAGCCCCTCGTTCTTCGAGAATGAGAAAGATGTTTTTCAAATTTGAATTTGTTCATTTGGAATCTAACACATTTCAGAAAGTATCCTACAATCTTGAAGCTTTTGCAGCTTAAAACCCTGCAGTTGACAGAATATACATGCATATCAGAGCACTCAAGAAAGCTATTTATTTGAAATCAGAGGAAATAATTACATGAACAATACAGTGAAAAGCAATTATTATGTTTGGGATCAGATATGTGCTCAAGAAAGTTCTGAACAGGTCATTTACCAGTTAGAGCCGCTTGGGAGTAAAAACCAAGCCAGACAATCATAGCAAAGTGCTCATTTTTGAATTCTTTCACTTTCGGTTCTTCAAAAGCTATAGGGTTTTTAGAAAGACTCGAGAGATCAAAAAGGGCACCTCCTTGATAATTAATGTCACCTGGCAAGTATATTCCTATATTCCTAACAAAGGTTCAAGAGCTTCAGTCCTGCAGTATCTCACATGAAAAACAGCAAGTTCCAAGAAACATTTTGCTCTAGGCCAAACTTAAATATTGTGTAGCCATGTAAATCATATTTCCTATTATATTGTGGCGCTCATTTAGTTAACCTATTTGTACAAGTAACTCAAGGAATTCTTTAATTCTTTTATACGTTTAACATTCTTGCAGTTCAAAATACAAGACTTGACCAATATCAGGGGCCATCCTAATATGTTATGCTTACTGAAACCGACTCTAACACGACCTTCTTGTGTTTTGGGACAGAACAAGTATCGTTTAGCTTCAGAGAACATGGTAACAAATAAAATCCCACAAATATCTCCCATAATCTTGTTATAATCCAAAATCATCAAAGTTCATCAAGGAAAAACACAAGAAACTAAAACTAAAACTAAGAAACCAAAAAAATAACTTAATAAAAATCATATTTTAATGCTTACTAAACATTAAAAAGATACCTCTAAGAATGTCTGCTATGCTCTAACAAAATAAAAGAATGTCACATAGTGTGTATGATATATTGTGCAACAAAATGAGTGTCCCAAAAGTTTGACACATTATGTAGTCTATGTCAACTTATCAAAAACAAGATACATCAAAGATAGTAGACCAAAAAACTTGGGATTATTACCAGCAGAAGGGTTTGCCAGATTGCTATGATGACGATCACACCTTGAGTCCCAGCTAAGTGGAGTACAGGGATGCCAAGGTAGTCCAGTGTCTCTCCCTGGTAAGAGATAAAAGAAAGGAATGAAGATAAAATGTGTTGGTAATATAACCCTCCTCGCCACACTCTTTCCAAATTCTCATTCACATTCTTCATGCGAATGATGTTAAAAACTAAAGAACATAATGCAAGATGCAAAGCTGTGCAATAAATTATCCGCCAGCAACAAGACAGACCAAACAAAATAACCAACGTGTTCAAGTACCATATCAAATTAATATCGATAGATGCATTTAGGAAGAATGCCTAACAAACAGTTGCAGGCAAGAATCTACTATTAATATGGCCCCACTGGACTTAGGCATCCTATGCATGTACATGATATACATGTAAATTCCAAAATATAGATAAACCCACAGCCATCTTATTTTTTTAAAAAAATGAGGATATCCCTCAACCCCATGTAGAATAGCCAAGTTTGAACCTTGGGGATCCTCCAAATGAGGTTTTAAGGGTTCATCTTTTACCTTGTGGCTTATATATATATAGATTAGATTATTTAAATTACTTTCCACAGTTAAGGCAATACACCATAAGTCATGTTACAAAATCAAGACTGCATAGGCATACTTCATACAAAGGATATCTGGAATACAATTTACTTATCAAATGTCATAGCCAGAAAATAACTTGGGGAAATAGGATGTTCCTACTAAATGGAGGTAAGAGGATTACAAAATGACTTTTCCCCATCGTAGTAATCTTTACCCCTGTTTGTTTTCTTTAGGAGTGGTATATTGAATCAACAAGGTATTAATGGCCTAAAAGGCAAAAGAAATCTCGAGCTTGCAGCTCTGAAGGGCTATTAAAGAGGCTGGTAGTTGTTCAATTTGTCAGAGAACAATGGAAAGGTGAGGGGAATATAAATCATTCATTCAATACTCTACTCCGTATGTCAACACGATAATATGTTTCTTTTGAATCTATTAATTTTCTCTAAGTACCTTCAAAAGATTTGTTTTGGAGTTTATAATAGGTTTTCCGCTCCAAATCTCCTATATGCTGATTGTGTTAGGAATGTCTTAAAATGGGTACATTGGCTTCAATAATTTTCTTTTTTGATAAGTTGGGCATCTATTATGCTAGAGAAAGAAAATATGGAAAGTCGAGTCTCCAAGATGCCATTTGCTTTCTTATAAAATTGGCTTCATTATTGGAATTTCAGTCTAGATGCCCAAGTTATTGTTTTGATCTTATTAGCAAAATTCTTCACAAAGAACTACAACTACAAAATTTATTATTGCAAGTGGTTCCTAACTACATAGACAACTGAGATCTCTCGCCATTTAAGTCATGAGAATCAATGTGCGGATAAATTAGAAACCAAAGAAGAATCCACGCAGAAGTTTTAATTATTCATGCTTTTTACCAAGTTTATAAAACTAATATTACACATGCCGACATTAGGGGTCTATACAGTACCAAAGATAATATGTAAAGGTACTTCATTTCCCTTATGCATTTGCTTTCTATCAAAAGGTGAAAAAATGTAAAGTTCTACAGACCTTTAGTAATCATCAAAGCTGATGCATGCATAAAAATAATTAGGAGCTGAATTTTTTTATATCAAAAGTTCAAAAACCAAAGGAAAGCCTTAAATTCCACATACCTTGCAAATTGCAAAGGATAGAACTCCTCCACCAAATCAACACGTAGACCAAGCATTAACAATCACAGCTAATTAGGGATAACAAAAACAAAGCTCGAACGCACTCACAACGAGAAATATTGTACATTCCTGCAGTCAACCTACTTTCATAAAGCACATTCGATATCATCTTTACAAAAGCTTATACTTGTAAAAACATTTAAGACATACTTCAAGAGGATTTGGAGAACCAAGAACGTAAAAACAAAAGAAAAAGATAAAATCAGGTCTAAACAGTTTTCATCACATACGAAAGCCCAAACCTCAAATTGCTTCAGCATTGTAGAACCAAATCTCACATACCATGAGATACAATCAATGAAGACATAGCTCCTATCAGGTTTCAACATTTCAGCTCTCCACTCAACAATGTTCCATGGGTTTATGGTATGATGTCAATTCCATAACCATATCCATGCCCCAATTGTATAGCTAAAGCTAAGCTAATCAATAAAGAGAATCTATATAGAATACTACCATATTCATGTAGAAAAGAAGGGTGCCAAACTTGGTAGTAAATAAGATTTGTAAAATAAAGCAGAGGTGTAATAATTTTCAACAAAAAAATCAAGAAAGTAAATTGGACCATCAATTAAGAATCCTGAAGAAATCTGGCAAAGAATTTACAAATATCATGCATGTAACTGTTACAATGTCATGTTAATATAAACAACAGTGTTGACCTCAATCTGTCATAGCGCCACATATTGATACATAAACTTCCCCTATTACTTTTAACATACAGCATCCTAATTTCTGTCCTCATTGCAAATCCGAAGGTCATCCAACCAGCTGAATTCACCCAAGATAGACCCGTGGTTATCGATACTCACCGCACCAACTCTCAGTAGAAAATCATCATCTTTACAACTTGAAGATGGCAAAACTTCCCCAATTAAGGAACCTGCACTATTGTTTCCTTCCTCATTCACAGCTTCAGCGCTTTTTCCAAGCACAGAGGAAAAAGACTCGGTCACTGATTCACTTCCAGATTCATTGGCACCACCAATACCCAGTTGGGTTTTCCATAAATTCTTAGAGGCAGCCGCAAGTTCTTCGCTGTAAACAGGCTTCCTAATTTGGGGGTCAATTTCCTCACAAAAAACAGATTTGCAAGTGGCTAGTTCATCATAAACATCAGGCAGTACTGAAGAAGGAGACTCATTCAGTGATTCTCTTTTCGACTCCTTAGCCCTAATACCCATCTGGGTTTTAACCCGATTCTCATAATCACCCACAATTTCTTTACAGTGAACAGGATTTTTCTTTAACTGGGTTTCAATTTCTTCACCAAAAACATTAACGGGTTTGTTACTTTTTCTGTGGGAAGCAACCATAACCATACCTCCTTCTAAAGTAGTTTTAACCCAATTCTCATAAGCACCGACAATTTCTTCATTATAAACAGGATTTTTAATTTCTTCAAGAAAAAATTCAATGGGTTTGTTTCTTTTTTTGTGGGAAGAAGAAACCATACCTCTTTTACTTGCATCCAATTCCTTCTTCTTGGCAGCATCCAATTCCTTCTTCTTGGCAAGATAAACCGCGGAGGCTTCCTCAGGAGTTCGGAAAGTGCCCAGCCAAATCCTGCGATTGTTGGGTCCATCCATAATCGCAGAAGTCCACCTGCCCGACTTTCTCCGATGAGCCCCTGGGTATGGATTTGATTTTGTTGAGGTCATGTTCTTGACGTTTTGATGAAGGATTTTTTTCATCGAAAGAAGAATCATTGGTGGTATCTGGGTTGGAGCATATGATTCTGATGGTTTTCGAGCGCTCTCAGTAGACCCGTGGTTATCGATATTCACCGGACCAACTCTCAGTAGAAAATCATCATCTTTACAACTTGAAGATGGCAAAACTTCCCCAATTAAGGAACCTGCACTATTGTTTCCTTCCTCATTCACAGCTTCAGCGCTTTTTCCAAGCACAGAGGAAAAAGACTCGGTCACTGATTCACTTCCAGATTCATTGGCACCACCAATACCCAGTTGGGTTTTCCGTAAATTCTTAGAGGCAGCCGCAAGTTCTTCGCTGTAAACAGGCTTCCTAATTTGGGGGTCAATTTCCTCACAAAAAACAGATTTGCAAGTGGCTAGTTCATCATAAACATCAGGTAGTACTGAAGATGGAGACTCATTCAGTGATTCTCTTTTTGACTCCTTAGCCCTAATACCCATCTGGGTTTTAACCCGATTCTCATAATCACCCACAATTTCTTTACAGTAAACAGGATTTTTCTTTAACTGGGTTTCAATTTCTTCACCAAAAACATTAATGGGTTTGTTTCTTTTTCTGTGGGAAGCAACCATAACCATACCTCCTTCTAAAGTAGTTTTAACCCAATTCTCATAATCACCGACAATTTCTTCATTACAAACAGGATTTTTAATTTCTTCAAGAAAAAATTCAATGGGTTTGTTTCTTTTTTTGTGGGAAGAAGAAACCATACCTCTTTTACTTGCATCCAATTCATTCTTCTTGGCAGCATCCAATTCCTTCTTCTTGGCAAGATAAACCGCGGAGGCTTCCTCAGGAGTTCGGAAAGTGCCCAGCCAAATCCTGCGATTGTTGTGTCCATCCTTAATCGTAGAAGTCCACCTGCCCGACTTTCTCCGATGAGCCCCTGGGTATGGATTTGATTTTGTTGAGGTCATGTTCTTGAGATTCAGATGAATTTCACGGACAATAAGTTTTGAAGAAGGATTTTTTCCTTCGAAAGAAGAATCATCGGTGGTATCTGGGTCGGAGCATATGTATCTATTTCTGATGGTTCTCAAGCTCTCTTTCTCCAGGTAAAATGCAAGGTTGATCCGAACTCTAGGTGTTTTTGGTATTGAGCCTTTTTTTTATTAAAAAATTTAGACTTTGAACCTGTTGCCATGTAGCACCTACGTGGCACACGTGAAATATATGATGTGCATATTTTAATTTTTATTTTACACCTGGCATGTATGATATGGCGAATATTGGACTTTCACGTAAAAAATTTGTTGCCGCTCAGATTTGATCGCAAGGTTTATAGAATTTCCCCCAAATTAAATAATACTAATACTAATAATAATAATAATAATAATAACAACAATAATAAAAATAAAAATAAAAATAAAAAATAAAAAAATATAATAATAAATAATAATAATACTAATAACAATTAACATAAAACAAATTAATTTATTATTATTATTATTATTATTATTATTATTATTATTATTATTTTATTTTTATTATTATATATACTCTGTATAGAAAATTTTCTAAAAACAGTTTTCCTCTGTGATTCTGCCATTAACAGACTTAGTTTTGCCTGCAAGTCTAGGAATCTCCAACGCCATTGAAATGGATTCGAGCTCCAGAAACAGAGGCAAAACACCATCTGCTGCAGCTTCTAATTACGGTGACACTGAATCTATACAGAAGGAACTTATCAGAAGAGAGAAGATGGCTGAGAATTACTCTATTCTTCAATCTATAGTTCCATTGTACGTATCCCATACTAATATATATAGTTATGACATGAATTTGATTATTGTTCAAAAACTTATTCTCTCTGATTTTGAGATTGAAGGCAACTAGAGAGAGGACTCTGACTGAAACAATTGAATTCATTCGCCGGCTCGAAGAAGAGAGAGTAAGGTTGGAGCTCCTGAAGAAATCGCCGGAATCAATGGCGGCAAAGCCCATACTGTCTACTTTAAATGTTTTAGTATATCACAAAATTAGAAAGAAAAACAAATTTTTTTTTTAAACATATCAGAAGAGAGAATCAAATCATACGAAACAACTGTATCTTTTGCCAAAATCGATCAGATCTACTCTTTTAAATCCATCATCAACAACCAAATTCTTCAAGCCACCCATTCTTTCACATACACAACACAATCGGAGAAGATAAATCCAACAAGAGTCAGACGGAAACCCGGCAACAATGGCAAGATCGGAATCTTCTTCTCTTTTTCTATCCCTTTCACAGTTCCACGAATTTTTTGTTTTGTCTCTTACAATGACTGTTGAAAAAAGTAGCCGATGAAGAGGATGATGGTTGTACAGATCTGGAGGTTGAAGAAGATGAAGAGTTCGTCGCTGCTTCCTGACTTCCGGATCTGTGGTTGAAGAAGGAGGTTGTACAGATTGAATTATTTAATTAATTCAATTGATTCCATATAAAAGATGCTCATTGATTTAATCTGTTAATATAAACCGAAAATATTCATTATTTAAATTCTACCTCACAGTATGTTTCCATTATCTTTATTGGGAGAAATCAATTTGAAATAACATTTGAATATTATATTGTTTCCCTAACAATAATAACAAGATGTAAATTAATTAGAAATAACATTTGAATATTATTATTATTGTTATTATTTTTATTTTTATTTTTATTATTATTGTGATTGTTGTTGTTGTTATTGTTATTATTATTATTATTATTATTATTATTAGTATTAGTATTATTTAATTTGGGGGAAATTCTATGTTCGGTTATAAAGTATAAACTTTGCGAAAATATAATAGCTAACTCATGGTGCTTGGGTGGTCAAGTAGATTGAAATTTGAGCAGGAGGTTTGGAGATCAAATTTGAGTGGTGACAAATTTTTTAGGTCAAAGTCCAATATTTGCCACGTCATACATGTCAGGTGTAAAATAAAAATTAAAATATCCATGTCATATAAACATGGGCTCAAAATCCAAATTTTTTAATAGAAAAGCTACCAAAATCGTTAATGAAAGAAAAGAATGATTCAATACTCAAAAAACACCTAAAGTTGAAAATCAACCTCAGATTTTACCCAAAAAAGTGTAATTAATGGTTTTATGAATTAATTAGAATAAGTATAAGATATTAATATTATATGTATGTGGGCTCTTTAAAAATAAGAGAGAGGGAGAGATAAAAGAGATAATTTTATGTTATTGGGAAACAAATATATACTCCCCCTATTCCAAAATTAGATATACATTTTCTTTTTTAGTACGTTTTAAAATTAGAGATATATTTATATTTTTAGACTATAAAGTGACATGATGTTTTTAATTTGTCATTACTTTTTCACTATCCTTTTCAATATCACACCACCACAACTAAACTCCTAGCCAATACTTAGGCTATATTTGAGAACATATAATTATTCTTAAAAATTGTGTGCTTTTTTAATTTTATAACAGAGAGAGTATAAAAAAAGTAATGTGAAAATCAAGTAATTAATTGTTCTGGAAAAATGATATAGTGAAAAAAGAAGAAAAAGATCTCTAAAAAAAATCTTTAAAAAGTAATAGAGAGGTTATAGTTATACTATTATTTGTCGAAATTATAGATTGTCATAATTTCATTAATGATGATTAAATTATTGTTTAAGGTAACAAACTAGTAATAATCAAACTATATGATAATAAGATTTAATTACATGTTAGAATTATATATTTAGATATTAGATGCAGCAATCATCAATTCCAAATTAGAATTTTGGTCAACTCTCGAATTTTGACTTTGACCATCGCTTGACCGCCTTGACTTCACTGGAAAACTTGCAAAAAATCCATCGGAATTGGGGAGCTCCCGGAGGACTCTTTGATGCTTAAGTTAGAACACTAATACTCCGTTTTTGAGTTTTGGGAGGAGAAGAAAAAAATAAAAAACTTAAATTAGAACAGAAAAGAAAAAAATAGAAAACTTAAAGTTTTTCGTTGTGTTGTTTCTGAGTTTTTAATAGAAAAGAATAGAAAATTTAAAAAAATTCTTTTCTTAGGTTTTTGAGTTCCAATGAAAAGAAAAGAAAAATATCACTTTTACAAATTTATCATTCTATTAATTATAACCATTGAACCATGAATAAAAATATACAAGATAAATTTAATCAAAGAAAAAATTACATAATCAAAAACAAATATCCAAATAATTGTTGGGTGTGAACCAAAGTTTAGAAGGTGAAGTACTACAAGTGGCAAGAAAAAGGGAAAACAATTTTCAATTATTTGAATACCATTTTCAGCAAACAAAATTCTGCTAAAAAATAAGATAATATGTATATCTAATACTACTAACAAATAAACTTGCAAATTCAAGTTCAAACAACAAACAAAGAATACACACATATATATAAATATTTATGTACGTATAAATAGTGAGAGATTCAAAAGAGAGATAATACCAAACCTTGGTGTTGGGACGAGAATCAGAAAAGGGTTTTTGCAGGGGAGCATTTAACAAGAAGAATTGTGAAAGAATTCGAAGAAGAAGAAGTTATTACGGTAAAACTGCTGGTGGTGGCAGATGAAAAAGAAGTTGTTCGTGCCAAAAAGTTTTTTCTCTTTACCAGCTTAGGTTTATTAGATAAAAATAAATTGGATATATGGGTTATAATTTAACATTTATTATATTGAAAGTTAAGGATAATATGGGAATTATAAAAATATTACTTATTCTAATTTCTTTTCTGTCCAAATCAGGCCAATTTTGGACGAAAAACTATAGCAGGAAAAGTAATCAAGTTTTCTATCCATTTATTTTCTTTTCTGTTTAGTAAAAAACTCAGAAACATAGGAATTAGAAAGAAAACTTAAATTTTTCGTCTATTTCTTTTCTTTTCTGTCAATTTTAAAACTCAGAAACAGAGTGTAATATAGACGAAGAGAATTATTATGGGAGTCAAGATTTTGTACCTTAATTATATGTTGGAACATCTCTTATTTATAGCATGAAAATCATCTCCTTCAGGAGATGGGAATTAGAATATATATATATATATATATATATATATATATATATATATATATATATTATAAGTTTTGTTTGTTTTTATATAAAATAGAATATATTATATTTTATTGTGTATAGTACTGCATAGTGTTTGCATAGTAAATCAGAAAATTTTCAGCCGAACGCCCGTGATTTTCTACGACTGTTCACCCGTGATTTTCTAAATTCAAATAGTGCCCTGTCATTCTCCTATAAATAGGATACTTAGTTTAGAATTGAAAATCACACTAGAATCAGAGAATTCTTCTTCTATAATATTGAACGTATTTCTTTTGAGTTTAAGGAAACTTTGAGTGTAGAAAATAGTACAAGTTTTTTTCAAGAATATCTCCGCTATACCAGTTAGAAGTACTCTCCTTTTAAGGTAAGGGATATTATTTTTGTTCAATATTCGTATGAAATAATATTTTCTTCCATACTCTATAGTATGTAAGTAATATTATTTCGTTTCAGATTTTGAATTTTACACTCATTTTGATAACTATTGCTTCTATACTCCTTGAAATTAATAGAATATCCTTGAAATTTGCGCTTCATCTAGTATCGTTTTACAAGAATATTTTTCTAGACATTCTTGTTAAATTTTAAGCTTTTTATGTCGAAGTATTATTCATAGGTACTATTCATACATACGGCAGTATTCATATATACGGTACTATTCATACATACGGTATTATTCACGGGGTACTATTCACTCGGGTACTATTCACCCGGGGTACTATTCATGATAAAAAATTAATTTATTTTCTGTCCAAATTATTTTTGATACATGAATATTATTCTTGAATTTTACTCCACAAAGCAGTTATCATGTTGACAATTTAGATATTTTTAAACTCTGGATAAATTAAAATCTTTAATATTTATCCTTGATTTCGTTTGATTGATGCTTATATCATTGTCATCATCATCATACTTATATTGTGATGAAAGTCATCTTTGGCCCGTAGTGCATAGATGGACTGTTGATTCGTATGATTATGACCAGGAATTATGTATCGGTATAATCATGACCCGTAATGTACAAATGATGTGGTAAAAGTCATCATTGGCTCGTAGTGCATTGATGGACAGTTGTTGGCATGATCATGACCACTGGTGATACTAACAAATATCCTTGGCCCGTAGTGCATGGATAATTCGTGGATGTAATAATAATGAATATCCTTGGCCCGTACTGTATGGTTAATTCATGGATGTGATACTAAGGAATATCCTTGGCCCGTAGTGCATGGCTAATTCGATGATGTGGATTATTTATTGAGCTGTTGTTACAGTGATAAAATATTGATGATGAACTTTTAAATTATAGAAGATAGTAGATATCATGCTCTACTTGACTCTTCTAATGGATTGTTTATTCCGTTGTAGTTAACTTATTGTCTATTGTATTTTATCAGTTTAATATTGTTGAAGGATAATGATAATTTATTCTGTATTATCTTAGTCATAATATTCTTTACTGGGCTAGTTGAGCTCACCCTTTGCTTTCATTGTTCTCTTCAGGAAATGAGAATATAAATTTGGGACTAGTCGGGGAATAGAGTGACTATCCAGAGATGGTGGTCAGATTAGTCCTCACTATTTTATAAAATAGTGTGATAATAAATGTAATAAGGACTTCATTTGAGTTTGGATATTGTCTACGAGACAATATTCGTGTTAAAACTCTCAACTTATGTTTGATCGTATTTTACACGACAGTTGTATAGTAAAGTTGTATTTAAATTCTGTACCATATATTTGGCGACTTAGAATGGGTGATGCATACCTATTTTGGGGGCGTCACAATAAAAGCTTAAATTACTTTTATATTTTGTGTGAAAAATGCTTCTTGGATAACCAAATAGATAAATTTAGCTTTAACGAAAAATTTGTTTCTGTATAAACAGATAAATAATTTTAATGCAACTTTATAAAGAATCATTTATTCTTTATAATAAAGAGTGTTTTTCTACGGATTAAAAAGGACTTGTTTTTAAGATATTCTCTAACAAGTATTATATGAATGAATTTGTGTTTAAATACTTGTGATTAAATGAATAAATCAATTTAAACGATAATTATCAAGTATAACAATTTAATTAGTTAAGCATTACTTGATATAACAAATATATTTGTTTAACTCAGATAATATGTAATAATATTTTATCTATTATGTGATTTATAAATAAATTCACTTAGTACTATAAGGAATCGTACGGTTCGATTCCCTCACTTAAGAGGAATATCTCCATGACCTTTTCTGGCGTCTAAGTAGTATATTGAAATTTATAATTTCACAATTGATATTTATATAAATATTTTCAATATATCACTTAGATTTTCAAATCCGGTTCGGATGATTCACTTTTTTTGGAGGAATATCTCAGTGTCGTTTTGAACTATCAAGTGTATATCTATTTTACAATATTTATATAAATAATATCAATAAAAAGTTACTTAGTAATATAAGAAAACGTACGGTTCGATTTCCTCACCTTAGAGTAATATCTTCGTAGTCTTTCGGCGTCTAAGTATAACTTTTTATTTGATAAATAGATGAAATATAAATATATAAAATTGTGTATAACAATTTATATTTGTATATCTATAAATTTAAAACAAGTAAGAAATAATTCAACTAAGTTAAATCAAATGACTTATCTCAATTACTTGGACCAATTTTCTCTTCTCAAATAATCAAAACTTTGATAAAAAAGAGATATAAAGCTTTAGAGAGAGTATGTAGGCAAGGAGAGTAAGTTTTTCTTCACTTGAATTGGCAAAAACTAAATGAATGAAAGACTCCCTATTTATAGATTTTTGAGGTCGGGGGAAAAATGGTAATTTTGAAATCTATTTTTGAAATCAATGGATGAGATTGCTTTAATTTAATTTTAATGGTTCGGATAAGACCATAACACACGGATTGCCAAAATGTTTCAGCCCATCAAAAATTTCATCTTCTAAAGAGAGTTTATCAAATTCGGTCAAGGCATGGGTTTGAATTTTCGGTCAAGGCATGGGTTTGAATTTCAAACTTACTAATATTTGGACAAACTAATAAATGATCAAGCACATTCAATTTCTCTTTCCTAAAAAGATGGTCACTTCATACTTTACACACACATACACAGTTATATATACACACACACACACATATGCATGCAATAATTTTTTTTTGTCCAATTTTATTTTGTGAGTTTGAAAGAAAATAGGATCTCATTGCCTTGGAAATTTTTATATGAATTAATTTATTTAACACTTGATATTTAAATTATCAATGTCAATAAAAATTAATTCAAATATAGAAAATAATATTAAAATAATTAATATAACATAAAAATGATTAAATTATAAATTTAGGAGAAGATTATATTACCAATAATTGTTATCATCAAAATACTAAAAACTTGGAAACCTATCAACTACTTTTTAATTCCACATTAATATTTTGATTTTATAATCCTCTAAATGACTATAAATCTAAATTGTTTTGAAAATATTAAATGTTCTAATATTATTATTACTAATTTAATTATTATCTCCTAAAATCACTACTTTTTAATCTGAAATTGATATTTTGAATTTATAATCCCCTAAATCACTACAAATTTAAATTGTTTTGGTAATGTCAACTGTTTTGATAATCTAGATACGATTTTTTTGATGACATCAATCATATCAAAGAGACGTGGAAGATTAAAGTCAGGATAACTCGACTCTGAAAAATATCAAGCTTCAAAAAAGCAAACTACATAAACAACATCGAGATGGTATTGTTGGATGAAAAGGTGTGTGTGTGTGTGTATATATATATATACATACACACACATACGCAACTCCAAATTACAACATCTTAAATTACAACATCTTACCATATGCATATATATTATACTTTTATAGGACGGCAAAATACAAGCGAGTATCAAAAGGTCACTTTTTACTAAATTTTAAACAACAGTCAAGGAACAAAAAGTTTTTATAATCACCAATTTCGTTGTCAGTCAGAACGGTGGTTCTTTCAGAGCTACTTAACATCCATATAAGATTTATTAAATATACTAAATTGCAGTACATAACACCATTACATGACATCTGTCATTCCCATATTGCAACATTTGTCCTACATAATTAATGTGTTCATCCTCTACTCCGGTTTTCACCTGTCCTACATAATGACACCGGTTTTTGAATTTTATAATATTATACCATACAAATATATAAGTTCCAACATTACTAACCGTGATAACTCAATAAATCCGTTTTTTAGAATTTTACAGTATTATATATCATTTATAATTTTATACCATACATTATATCATACATATATATAATTTCACACCAATATGTTTATTTTATAATCCCCAAAATCCACTACTTTTCTAAAGCATTACTAATTTAATTATGTTAAAACATAATTATTATATCCTAAAATTATTATTTTCTAATATTATATCATTCATAATTATATCATACATGTATGGTATAATATTATAATAAACGTATATAACAAAATCACTACTTATCTAAAGCTGTGCGGATATTATCATTACTAATTTAATTATATTACAACATAATATTATACCATTTATAATTATATTACAACATAATATTATACAGTTTAAAACATTTAAAACAAAATTAAAATAACAAATAATATCAATCATAACTTACTATGTTGATTTTATAATCCCCTAAATCACTATTTTTTCAATCTAAACGGTGTTTATATTTATGGCTTCTTCATCTATTGCATTATATTATCTGGATTGTGGCTTTACATGATTTGTTAAGTACTAGCATTCGGTAAATCATTTTCATCATCATTAATAGTTTTCTTTGGCATTATGGCAATACTGTGAGTGCCTATACAATTACCAAAAATAGATAAAAACTAATGAGGTAATGTATTCGTTCTTTAACTATAACATTGTGTTATGTATGATACGGTGCTATACTGCTATGTTTTTGGACATGCATGGTGTTTGTTTGACATGAAGATCCAACATAATTATTAATGCTCGTTCTTTTAGTTTTCGCATGTAACATGTGATTTCCTTTCAGGTATGAGGACCGAAACTACGACATTCTTCCGTTGTTTCCCTTTTCGTTTGGATGTTAGAATTCTGGTGCAAGTAAGTGTATATGAGACATGGACTCTTCAAAATGCATCAAGTATCTATGTTAGATATTTGAGGCTTGATGAGGTTTGTGTATTGTGTAACAGACTTCAAATATGTCACTAGCAATCATATCAATATAACAACTCGATGGCATTGTGTATTACACTTTCTAAATGTTTGTTAGTACTTTAGAATGAAAGAGGTACCTATTTTTAACTCTATTGGTAACATTATAAATATTTTTATCACGAAATTAATATATATACACACACACACACACACACAACTGTTATATAATGTCTTGGGATTTAGTTATTAGATTAATTATATACTTGAATATGTATTTGCGCACAAAACTTTTACCAAACTCTATGTAACATATGCTATCAAAAATTGATCATCGCGCAATAATCTACCATTTTTTTTATTATATTTTAATTTATTAATTGCACAAGTAAATTTATTATTAACAAAATGAATAATCCTGCCGCAACGCACGGGTTTGTATCTAGTACTTAGACTATATTTGAGAATATATTATTAATGGTTTTATGAATTAATTAGAATAAGGCCTAAATATGGACTGATAACCTAAATTTTTTAAAAAAAATCACTTTGGGGATTGTCTTCACAATTTTTTTAATTTGGGATTAAGATCTTAATTTTTTTTACACTTTGGGGATTGTCTTCTTAATTTTTTTAATTAGAGGATTAAATTTTTAATTTTTTCTGATTACATCTTATTGATAGTACCACAATCGAAATTGATGACATGGCAGCGATATTTGGCTAAAAATGCTTATGTGTAATACTGAGTCATATTTTAACATTTATTCCATTAATTTTTTATACCAAAAATTAGAATATAAAATCATTATTAATTTTTGGATTAAATATAAATTACTACCTTAAACTATTGACCATTTTCCATTTCGGTGATCGGCGTTTTAATTTTTTCAATCTGATGATTAAACTATTAATTTTTTTTACTTTGATTCAATTAGTACCGACATATCACAAATTGGTGACGTGGTTAGGACACATTGGATATTTAGTGCTGATGTTCTTTAAAAAATCTTTATTTAATTTATTTTTATGATTTTAATGTTTTAAAAGGACAAAAATGTAATAAAACATAATAATAATTTAATAAAATCAAACCAAATCAATTTCTCACCCATTTAGTCCAACTAAACAAAATTAATTAATTAATCAAAAGAAAAAAAAATCCAATCTGAATCAAACTAAAAATTTTACAATTAACATAAATTAAACAAAATACAAGAAAATACATAAATTAAAAATAATTACACAATTAACTTAATAACTCAAAATTAACATAATTTGCAAGTTAAGTTAAAATAAAATACACCATTAACAAATTACTATAAAATAAATTCAGTAAACAAATTAGACAATTAAAATTAAAATAATCATAACATCACAACACTCATCATCCACGATACCCAAACCTTCATCGAAGAGCCGTCTCCGTCTTTATTCCCAAAATTTAAAATCCTCAGTCTCCAATAATCAGACCCAAACAAGCATCCACCCCTGCCATCCCAGATCAATCACCATAGTTGTCGACGAAAGGATCATCAAAAAATACAGGGGATATCGCCTAGATCTACAAAAATTCTGGCAAAAAACCCCCGATTCTGCTGAAGACCATAGCTGGACAAGGCGAATCACAACAAAGAGGCCATGGGAACCCAATACCCGAATAGATCAACACATGAAGACAATATAAACATGTGACGCCCCCAAAATAGGTATACATCACCCATCTTACGTCGCCAAATACATGGTACAGAATATAAATAAAACTTAATTATACAACATAGGTGTAACATATACGACAAGACATAAGTGAGAGTTTAAGCAAAGAATATTGCCTTTCAGCACAATATCCACTCTCGATGGAGTCCTCATTACATTTATTGTCACTACTAATGCTATTATCACGACCCCACCCGCTCTCCGATTCGTCAAATAAAATTTATATTCTCATTTCTAAA
This sequence comes from Panax quinquefolius, assembly GCA_020205615.1. Lineage (NCBI taxonomy): Eukaryota > Viridiplantae > Streptophyta > Magnoliopsida > Apiales > Araliaceae > Panax > Panax quinquefolius. Next base: position 53,008,255 of record CM035163.1, read on the forward strand.
GATAATGAATGAAGGAAAGAAATTGAAAACTAAATGGCAAGAAAAATATTATGACCAAGATAATCTGAAAATAAATTATCGTTAGTCTTCAACAATGTTAAACCGATAAAATCTGATGAGGCATCGAGTTTAAGCTGAAATGAACAAACAATCCATTAAAAAAAGTCAGTAGAGAATAAAATCTACTATCTTTTATGATTTAAAATTTTTTCATCACTTTTATCATCGAAACTCGATTTTAATAAATAATCCACATCATTAAATCATCCCCGCTTACTATAAGTAGGGATATTATTTAAGATCACGTACAAATTATCCAATGCACTACTGGTAAAAAGATAATCGTGTTTTCATCAATGATCCCGATCGTGCCATAAAACAATTCATCTTTCTTCCCTCGAAGAAGAGAATCCATGCCATAATCATACCAAAAGCGCCCATCATGCACTACTACCAACGATGAGGATTTTTTTCACATCATTTATAACATTACGATCACGATTATTATCTTGAATAATCGCTCATTCATAATCATACCAAAGTTCATTTACGCACTTCTGGTAGCGAGATAACTTTCAACAAAAATATAAACGGTGAGGGATGATGTGATGATATAAGAATTGAATAAACAAGTTTCGAGAATTAAATTATCAAAGGGAACTAATAACGTCCAAATTGTCAACGTGATAGTTAACAGCAGAGTAAAATTCAAGAATAATATTCATGCACCAAAAATAATTTGAATGAGAAAAGAATCGATTTTTCATTGTGAATAAGTATCCCGTGAATAATCTTGGAAATAATCGCCATGAATAATGGCTGAAACGTAAAAAATCTCAAATACCGAATAAAGTGAATAATATTGGTGAATAGTAATTTGGATGAATAATGCTTAGGGAATAAGACGCCGTGACATAAAATACCAAATAAAATAATATTTTATAGCGAAGTATAGAAATCAAAACTTTAACCAAGTGAAGTATAATAAAGAATGGAATAACAAAAGAAATCACCAGGCGTGCAGTAATTAGCGTAGATAAGTTATCCCGATAGAATAATAAATAATGGGCAAGGGTCGAAAAGCGTAATACGCAACCGGATGGGATAACAACGTAAATCACCACGCATGCAGTCTTACCATGTATGCAGGTTATTCCAATGAATAATAAATAAATAAGGCAGGCCTGGCAGAAAAGCATGCATGCGAGGATATTCCAAATGAATAATAAATACGGAATCGGTCCGCCAGAAACGCTTGCATGCGAGGATATTCTAACAAAATAATAAATCACGGAATCGAATTCCACAGAAACGCATTGACGGGATATTCTAACGAATAATAATAAAGAATGGAATAACAACAAAATTTTACCAGTATATGCAGATCTTGCATGATGCATGCGTATTCCAACGTAATAATAAATAATGGAATAATGGAAGAATTTCACCAAGTATAGGGTGGGCGTATCTGAGTTATTCCAGCAGAATAATAAAGAATGGAATAATGTATTTCTCTTCGTGAATATGAAAAAAAAAATCACTTACCTCAAAAGAAAACCGGATCTTTGGAATAGTGAGGTGGCATGATTTCTCTTCTTTTTTTCCCTATAGATTTCTCTATAATAATGGAACACAAAAGTTTTTAGTGAATTGGTGAGAAATGAAGGAAGAATGAAGCTTATTTATAGGAAACATGGGTTCGATAATTCTTTCGTTTTGAGAACAAAAATTACTGAAGACAATCCTCCAACTTTTTCTTCATTTTTAATTTAGTCCGCAAGTATTATCAAACTTGCACCATCTCCCTAATAATAAATCATGTGAATCAATAGTAAAATCACGCGACCGATAGTTCTAAGCATGTAAAAATATGAATTACGGTATAAGACTTCCATCTTTAATTTAATCACGCAAGAATTATCAATCTTGCACTTATTTCCATTAATAGTATAAAAATGTGATTCAATAAGACACACGCGTGTGAACAAATAGTTATATAAACATGTGAATAAGTAAGAATTAATCGCTTCATTTATCCGATAAATTCCCGATTTATCAATATAACCCCGAACATCAATTATCATCGGAATAGATGTCGATTTCAACTAACACCAATAATCCCAACACAAATGGAACTATCAAATTCATCTTTAATCAACACGAACTTATTCATCATTAATATCATAACTCACAATATTTAACAATGAGCGTCATTCACCCAGAAAGAGAACTTTCAAATAAAGATTTCTCCCATTGGCGCCTTGATTAGGTATTAAACTCTCCTGGCGGAAACTTACAGGCATATCAGAATTTAATAATATGAATAAACTTTGTAAATACCAATTATTGATTTAATAAAATATCATATAACGCAGATGATAACGTGACAATAATCAAATCAATAATACGGTAGAGATATGATCGCAACAATTCTATAAGTGATAAACGAGTATAAGCCGAGTGACTTATCACGTAAAGATCAATAACCAATATCGTGTCTTCTTATCGCGAATCACGCGTATTCATTATCTTTTTTTTACTGAGTAGTAGTTCAACAGTTTTAACGATAAACTTTCGCCTTATTTTCATAAATATATTTTTGTCGTTTTCATTTAAATGATAATTAGTTAATGGGATCACTAACGATGATTGTGTCGTTATACGAATATTAAAACCAATCGAATATTATATAACAACTGCATCTTTACAAAATTTATAAATACTACCCACAACTATAATATTATCTCAAATCCACACCATAATTTTAAAAAAAAAATATTTTGAGAAAATTAAATCTTTATTCGTAAAATTTGGGATTTTACAAAACATATCTGGCAGAGAAAAACGAATCAAAAGTAGCCACAAACTACATCAAATCCAACCCAAAATTAGATCACCAGAACATTTGAAAACTGAACTGGGACCAAAACACCAATGAACAATATGGCAACATCCGATTAAGAAATAAAACAAGCAGATTGAACAATGGTAAAATAGATCCGAATCCTAAAACTCAGACCAAGAGAAGAACATCCCAAAAATCAGATTACAAAAATAAACAACAAAGAAAAGGAAATCAAATTTGGGGAAAAGTAAATCTTTAAACCCCAGCCAACTAATTCAATAAGAGTCAGCATACACTAGGTTTTATTAACTTAAAACAAATCAAGATTGAAAACGATTGAAGAAGGATTTCTCTGTGCAGATCACCTTCCCTCGACTGCTCCGAATATTTGGAGGAGGAACAAGAATGAGTTTAATGATATTAGTTAGGTTTAGTTATATTTAAAATGATTTGACATATTTACCCTTGATGTTTAGAAGAGATAATTAAAATAATATTTTTTTAATTACACATAAGCATTAGTTTGTATTTAAATCAGTGGCGCGTCGTAATTTCTCATAGCGAGCCTTCAATTGAATGAAATTGAAAAAAATTAATAGTTCAATCATCTAATTGACAAAATTGAAAGGTGAATCACCGAAGTGGAATATAGCCTATAGTTTAAGGTAGTAAATTATATTTAAGCCTTAATTTTTTAAAGTAAATTTAATACATTAAAAACTCATCTTAAAAAAATCATCAATAATCAATATAATGATAGATATTTTAAAATATATAAATGTAATCTTGATTAAAATCTTGTTATTTCATAATCATCAATAATCAATATAATGATAATTTTACCATTTTTAATATAAAAAATTATTGTCTAAATATAGATTAATACCTTGAACTTTAAGTTTATTTCATAATCATCAATAATCAATATAATAAATTTTTTATACCAAAAAGAATAAAATTGTCATTAAATTTTCTTTGAAAATTAATAATAATTTTATATTTACTCTTTTTGGTACAAAAATGTAATTGAATAAATGTTAAAATGAGACTAAATAGTACACATAAGTATTTTTTTTAGTTACGTGTCGCTGTCATGTCATTAATTTTCTTACGTGACACTATTAATTAGACGTAATCAAAAAAATTAAATGTTTAATCCTCTGATTGAAAAAATTGAGTAGACAATCCCAAAAGTAATTTTTTTTAAAAGTTTAATCCCTTAATTGAAAAAATTGAGAAAACAATATCCAAAGTAAAAAAAAAAAGTTTAGGATATTAATCTGTATTTAGGCCTTAGAATAAGTATAACATATTAATATTACATGTATGCGGGCCTTTTAAAAATAAAAGAGAGACAGAGATATAAAAGAAATAATTTTATATCATTGGGAAACAAATATATACTCCCTCTATTCCAAAATTAGATATACATTTTCTTTGTTAATACGTTCTAAAATTAGAGATACATTTCTATTTTAAAACTCTAAAGCGACATGATGTTCGTAATTTGTCATTATTTTTTTATTATCATTTTAATATCACACCAACACAACCAAACTCCTAGCCAATACTTAGGCTATATTTGAGAACATATAATTATCCTTAAAAGTCGTCGTTTTACAAATATATTTCTAATTTTAGAACAAATGAATTATAAAAAAATAATATGAAAATCAAGTAATTAATTGTTCTGACAAAACGATATAGTGAAAAAAGAACAAAAAAAATAATCTCTAAAAAACCTTTAAAAAGTAATAGAGAGATTATAGTTATACTATTATTCGAAATTATAGATTGTCTAACTTGATTAATGTTGATTAAATTATTGTTCAAGGTAACAAACTTGTAATAATCAAACTATATGATAATAAGATTTAATTACTTGTTAGAATTATATATTTAGATATTAGATGCGTCAATCAGCAGTTTCAATTTAAAATTTTAGTTAACTCATAAATTTTGACTTTGATCATCATTTATTTATCTTGATTTAAATGAAAAACACGCAAAGAGTCTCTAGGAGTTGGGAGGGGGAGGGGGGGGGAGGGGAGGGGGGCCAAGAGGACTCTTCGATGCTTAAGTAGAACACTAATATGGACAGAAAGAATTATTATGGGAGCCAAGATTGTGTACCTTAATTATGGTTAAGTATCCCTTTCGGTAGTTAGAAATTAGAATTCTAATTAGTTTTCAGGTTATAATTCTTAGTTGGTTAAAATTTTTGAGAATTTTATTTCTTATTGGATTTAATATACTTCTTGAATACTCAATTAGCGAAATTATTATATTACCCTTCATTAACAAAGTTTTAGAAATAACACGTGACAATTCATCATTAGTGAGTTATTTTTACCCACATCATTTGCTCCATACTCCTTTAATATATTTTTAAAGGAGTAGATAAATAATAATATAGATTTTTTTCGCGTTCATGGCGTTAATTTAAAGCCCCATAACCTTAATTATGGTTTCTACAATCCTAATTCTTGGCACCCATGACACTAATTTCTGGCCTTCATGACCTTAATACTGGGCCTCCATGCCCTTGATTCTGGGCCTAAGTGACCTTGATTCTGAACCTTCATGACTTTGATTTTGCTCTCTATAACTTTAATTCTTGGCGTCCATGACTCTAATTTTGAGCCTCTATGGTCTTAATCTTGGGTCGCCATGACCTTGATTCAAGGCCTCCATGACTTTAATTTCGAACCTTCATGACCTTGATTCTAACCTCCGTTGCTTTAATTCTAGCCTCCATGACCTTAATTTTGGGTCTTCACGACCTTGATTATGGCCTAAATATCCTTAATTCAAGGTCTTCATGACTTTAATTATGGGTCCATATGGCATTGATTCTGACCTCCACGACTTTAATTTTGGGTTCTATGGCATTGATTCAGACCTTCATGCCTTTAATTTTGGGCCTCTATGTAAATCTCTCCTTTTATTTTAGGGTCCTTAACACTAATATACAACAATTAGAAAGTAATTACAAAAATAAAACACACACAAAATAATCACAAAAAAAATAAAACAAAATATATTACGTTGTTAAAATCATGTCATTAACTCCTACACGTCAGTTGTCGAGATAGCTGATCAACGCCAAATCAATAACAGATCAACGCCAAATCAATCGGAGAAGAGAAAATCTTCTGTCGCGACACAACTCTGATATCGGAGAAGACGAAGCATCCTGTCGCGATGCAACTCGTAATCGGAGAAGAAGAAACCTGTTGTCGCGACGAATCTGTAAGATCAAAAATAGCATACAAAATCAACAACGCCTTCAAGTTCAGTAACCAAAAACATTACTGCAGTGATTGTTGAATACAAAATCAACATTAGCCCGATACAAATCTTTGTGGTATGTGAGTTTAAAATTTATAAGCATATAGATACCTATGGTTACTACGAATTACTAAATTGATTACCTTTCTTAAGTTTTTCGAACTTAAAATTGTCACAAAGTTTGAATACTGAATGTTGTGCTTGCAAAATGTATTTGAAAATATGTTTTATATTATGGTTACTAAGGTTATATAAATTGGTTACTGTATAATGTTGGCTTGGTTACTGATTATTTTGTATTGGTTACTGTGAACAATAAATTGTCTAATCTTGTCTCTTAATTCTTGACTAATCTTTGTCTTGAATTATCGCATAATATTACTAATTAATGTTGACTTGGTTACTGACTAATGCTGACTTGGTTACTATGTAATATTATATTGGTTACTGACTAATGCTGACTTGCTTACTGTGTAACACTATAATTGTTATTGACTAATTCTGAATTGGTTACTGTATAAAATTATAATACTGACTTGGTTACTGTGTAAAAATATTATTTAGTGACTCATGCTGACTTGGTTACTGACTAATATAACTTAATTACTGCAGTGATTAATTGGTTACTGTATTATTGGTTGCTGAAGCATATTAATGTACACTTCTACTTATGTTTTTTATATTAATGGTTACTTGTTAGCCAAATTGGTTACATTCTTACAAAAGTCTGCCTTTAGTTGGTAACAAACAAATTATACTGGTTGTTTTTTACTGTAAAATGCAATGAAAAATGTGTTTATGTTCTGGTTACTAAATAGATATATGTTGGTTACTGTCTAATCTAAATTTGGTTACTGTATAATGTTGTTATGATTACTATATAATATTAGTGTGTTTTATACTGGTTTGTTTTATATTGATGATTACTTATTGACTACATTGCTTAACTTCATACAACTGTTAGTCTTTAGGTGGTAACAAAGCCGATGCGATTGAAGAAGCGGTGATGTCGGTTTATGTAAAGATTTGAT